>OW119926.1:7933137-8678137 GCA_933210815.1 Meta bourneti
GGAGTATATGGCTAATAATTCACGATCATATGTAGACCATTTCTTTTGACTTTTACCCAATTTCATAGAAAGAAATGCTATAGGTTCCCATGAATTGTTGGAAAATTGCATTAAGGTGCTCCCTATAGCTACATCTGATGCGTCTGTCCACAAACTCAATTTTGCATTAGGAATTGGGTGTCTAAGTAAAGTGGCTTCTGCAAGTGCAGATTTTGCCTTTAGAAACGCTTGGTTAGTGACCTCATTCCATTCGAGTGGAGGTTCCGTTTTCTTAGGGACGCGAGTTGATTTCTTTTTACCCTCAAGCAATTGATTTAGCGGGGCTAGAATATGAGCAGCTTTGGGAACGAATCTTCTATAAAAATTAAATAGACCTAAAAAACGTCTAAGTTGGGTCAAAGTATTAGGTTGAGGAAAATTTTGAATAGCTTTTACTCTATCTGGTAGTGGTTTTAGACCATGTTCAGACACAAGAAAACCTAAAAATTCTAAGGATGGTTGACCAAACTCACATTTAGATAAATTGATACAAAGTCCATATTTGTCTAATCTAGAAAACAAACATTTTAAATGAATGAGATGTTCGTCACTGTTTGACGATGCAATTAGAATATCATCAACAAAAGCAAATATACCATGAAGATCACGCGTTACTTCGTCTATAAATCTTTGAAATGTTGCACTAGCGTTGCACAAACCGAATTGCATGCGAGTACTCTCAAATGTACCAAAGGGACAACAAATTGCAGTCTTGTGAATGTCTGCAGGATTAATAGGTATCTGATGATACGCTTTCACAAGATCGATATGGCTAAAAATTTTGCAACCATGCAATTCAGCTGTGAAATCTGATACATTTGGTATGCAATATCTATCTTTTACAGTTTGAGCATTAAGTAATCTAAAATCGCCAACGGGTCTCCAATCAGTTGAATTTTTCTTAGGCACTAGATGCAAGGGTGAAGCAAAGTTACTTTTAGAAGGTCTCATGTGACCTAAATCTAACATATGTTGTATTTCATTTTTGGCGATCTTTAAACGATCGGGTGCTAATCTGCGAGGTTTACATACAACAGGAGGGCCGTTAGTTTCAATGAAATGCAAAGTATTATGCTTCACAGGGTGATTTGGATCAGGTAGTTTAGTTACATTTGGAAATTCAGATAGCAATTTCAGAAAAATAGAATTGTCATTAAAAGATTTTACAGAAAAAATATTGCACTCGCTTAATACACCATTAGAATTTAAATTTGTACTGGAATCAGTAAGTTGACGATTTCTTAAATCAGGTTTTAAGTTAAAGTTATGCAAGAAATCAGCTCCAATAATATTACAGGATACATCACATACATAAAAAGGAAATGAAAAATCTCGTCTTAATCCAAAATTAATTTTAACTATTTTTCTTTTGTAAACATTAATTTTGGTACCGTTTGCGGCTTGGAATATCTGTTGAACTGGTAGTCTCATGTCAGCTCTGCTGGCCGCGATCAGAGAGGCGTCGGATCCAGTATCGATCAGATAGGATGTACCCGTAGAACGATCGCGCATGATAAGGCGACGAGAAGGTGTTTGCAGGAAGTATGTCGCCGCTACTTCTGCTGTTCGTGGTTTTCCGAAAAACTACATGGAGGAGTGCACTTCTTTGCTGCGACCTTGTATTTCTGATGATACCAACATACTCCAGACTCAGTGGCGGAAGGGGATTTATAACGTCGTCTGGAATGGCTGCGGTGTTGTCGGAAATAACTTCTTGTACGGCGAAGGTTGTTTACCTCACGTCTCAGCTCTTTGATTTCCTCGAGCAACGCGTTATTACTATTAGTTGGTGCCATTGCAGAACATGCAGACGTTTGTGTTGTGGTTACCTCCAGGATTCTGTCGGCTACTTCAGCTGCCTTTTCAATAGGCACGGGAAGTATGGATGCGAGAACGGTTTGGACGTTGAGAGGCATTTGCTGCATGAATAGCTCCAAAAGAAAATTGTCTTCGATGTGGTTATTCTCGGCGCGTCGCTGCATCACTCGAAGAAGTTCACTGGGCTTTCGATCTCCCAGTTGTTCGCCGGAGAGTAAACGTCGAATTTCTTGGGTTCTCGTTTCGCCGCATCGAGTAAGAATCGCTTCTCGGAGTGTCTCGTATGGTTGGTCGGATGGCTTGATGATGACATCTCGGACGATCGCTGCAACTTCGGGTGGTAGGTGAGCGATCGCGTGGTTGAATTTCGTTTTTGAAGAGGTAATTGGTTTTGGAGTGGCCAATTCGAAAGTTGCTTCTACCATGTGCAACCATAGTGAAGGGTCCATTGGGTTGTAGACAGGTATTCTCACCGCCGAAGTTGTTTCGTTTGGATCGGTCATCCTTCTTGGCCAAAACGAAACTGCTGGAATTGCTAGAAGTTTGAAATCACGTCCGGGTCACCATTAAGGTGATGTTGCGTGCGTGTTCGTAGAATGATTCAGTCTAATCATTAAACATATATTTATTCAAACTTTAACAATAACATTGACACAACAAGAAACATACTGGGTGAACTACGAGAGTGCGAGATCCCGAGTGAACATTCTAATCTATATTAGGCACAACGTATTCCTCCGCTGCCCTCTCATTGGTTAACACAGTGTGAGAGCATTGGAGGAAAGTGACGTCAACTGCTGATGTCACCTTGCTGGTTGCAGTGTTGCCAGATCACTACAACGCTATGCAAATGGCGGTTTCATTAGGGTTGATAATCAGGTTATGACTGAAGACTTCGGGTTTGGCGACAGTTTGGCGTTGGATTTTAAATATTGATAGATTGGATTTTCTCATGGCATAAGAGCTACTCATTTAGACCACAGATCAGTTTATAAACCAGTAATATATATGACTTAATCTGGTGGGTGCTTGGGGTCTGAATAAAAAAAGCCTTTTTTTAATTTCATATATTGAGTTAGATTTGAATTAGGAACACTTTCATGTTATTCCAATGTGGGGTAACGTATTTTGCCCTGTAATTTTCCGAATAAATTATTCATATAAAATGTTTTTTCGTAAGATAAAAGAGCTTTAAGTGCTTAATAGAAATACAGTAAAACTCCAATTATCATGACTAAGTGCTGTACACAATAGTGATACGCAAGAATCGGGAGAATTGGGACAATCATAAAAACGATTGTATTGTGAAATAAAACGCGAATATTGATCTAAAATAATTTTTGTTTATTTTTACTACGAGAATACAATATATTTGAATGGCAACTTAATAAAACACGTAGTCCTAATGTACTGTATTTTGAAAATAAGGTAAATAAGTATTTTAAATATCTATTTTTGATCATTCAAATATTCATAAATTATTTCTATTGTGGAAACAAATGAAAAAAATCAGCTTAAACATAATTAAATTGTTTAAATATAACGTTTCGCAAAAATTATTTTTCGAGCAATACTAGTAAAACTATTTTATACGCTTTCCATTATTTGCGGAATATTGCATCGTTTGGAGACAGTTTTCTTGTTTGGCAAGAATGGTCGACAGAATTTTACACATGTTCCTTTTCTTCTTTTTAGTTGTCTACATTAATGTGTTAACAGTTTACACCTTATTTTGTTCATTAAGTGGGTAGGCTGATCTATATTAAATGAAAAAAAGCGTTCTTTTTTTCAAAATTATGTAAATTACAAGTGTATCCAAACAAAACTTTTTAAATCGCAACAGCAACGTACAACTTCCATGTTGAACTAACCTGAAAAGGAAAAACATGGCTGCCGACCACATCAGCCAATCAGAAAATGTCGGGTGTATGGCCCATCACCGGACCTTTTTAAGAAATCCTCTTCAGCGACTCCAATATAGGAGAAAGAAGTGCTCAGAAGAAGGCGGGGGTATAAGGTGGAAAATGGTGGTCGATACCGTTGCTCTCCCAACTGGCCCTCTACCAAAAAGGTAAATAGAAACATCCATTTCTCCAACATTTGATCACTTATGTTTTCGTTTCCTTAATTAAAAACCAACTTTTTATTGAAGTTTAATAAAAAGTTGGTTTTTAGAGTTCGGTATAAGAGTTTATCAACGTAAACAGCAAAACCACAGGAAAACGAAGAAAATACTTTCGTTTATGAACTTATGTGGTTAATTGCTGTTTGCGTTTATTCCGTCGACGGCACTAAATTATTCTTTTGGAACAATTAAGGCCAGACTATTTGCAACATACACATTGGATGTACACTCAATTAAATAAAAAATATATATAAATTTACTGGAGTGATAGGCTTACCTACCTCTCATTGTACCGGCTTCTCCTACTGTACCAACTGCACCCCCCCCCCTTGATAACCTGACACCCAAGATTTTGCTACACAGTTGAAAGTTCCTATTTAGAATACAAGGACTTTGTTATCTGGAGATAGAGGGCCTTCTGCCCAGGAACTGCACGGAAAATTCACTCTCTCTCTGCGAGCTGTTGAATCATTTCATACATAAATTAATGATCAGTTTTGTAAAATTAGATTCGAAAATCAAGTAAAGTTACCTCCGGAATAAAACAAGCTCCCACTACAGTGCCTTCAAAATTAGCCAAACAGTATAAATCCTTCCTGAATCTCGGCTTCATCTTTCCAATCTGAGAATGATTTTCAAAATTGTTCTACGAACGTTTTACTGACTTCACATTAAACAGACGATGTGAAAAAAAGTAAATTTAAAAAAGCTGTGTGCTGCGGGAGTAGTCTGAATTAAGTTACTCTGAAGAGCAATGCATATCGAGCTGCAGACAGGAGGAGGATGCATAATGAAGCAAGTTTTAAAGTAACACATCAGACACCAACGCCATCATTTGCTGTAGTCACAATAGAACTAACATGTAATCATCATAGGATGATAGCCCCTCTCGGGCTAAACAGTATTCTCAGACCTTCCCAAGGGCTAAATAAGCAACGAATGCTCAGTACGTGGCCCCTAATGCAATCTCCACACCACACATTAGTGTTATACCAGAAATTGAGATTTTATACCTTACGATAATATATGTGTTATTAGAGTGGTGGATATGCAAAAAAACATATTTTAAAATGTCTTAAAATTCAATTGTCTTAAAATTCATTTTGTCTTAAAATTCAAACTTATAATTTGAAACACTTTGTTTAAAAATCATTTCTTTAATTTTTATTTTTTTAATTTAGAATTTTACTTGACATATTTTTAATCTGATGCTTATCGATCGTTGCGCCATCTACGTAATGCATTTCATACGAATGTGTATACTATAACTGCCTTTCATTGTTGACATAATTAACAATTGTTCTATAACACACTTTTTATAACTTTCATGCACTTATGAAGCTGCTTAGCTGTAGAATATAAGAGCAAATTGAAAGTCAAATGTTCCTGCAAAACATCAGATACATAACAATGCGAGTAGTGGTTCCTCTTTAACTGTGGGCTTACAAAATAAAATATCTACAATCAACCAAAAGTCGTAAGTGATGATAGGAAACAACCTTGTTTTTTCGATTTAAATAAAAACTTTCCACTAATTAATCATTATTCAGTAGACCGATTCAAGATAACTTGAGTTAAAAAGCGCCATCTGGAGAACTTCCAGAGCCAGTATTTTTTTCAGACATTTTCTTTGGGTAAGCTCTATCTAGAAAAAGAAATTGGAAAGATTTTAAATGCCCTCAATGAATGTAAGGTTCTATCATATTAACAGACGGTTGTGTGGTGCATGATTCATAAGAATCGTGATTTCGGCGAACACCTTTTCTCTTCGATATTCATTTTTACGTGTCTTATAACTATTTAAAAAATTACTTTATTCAAACTTGAAGTCAAATTTATACCGAGAGAGGAAATTTTCCATGAAACTCCTGGGCCGAAGGCCCTCTGTCTCCAGATAACAAAAAATTTATATTGTTAAATGAGATATAAATGTAATACAGATTAACAGAAATGTGAATGGTAGGATTTATTATTTAAATCAATGTACTCTTCTTTTCATTTAAACCATTTTTCTTTTCAATATATTTCTTTTTTTAACAGCAATCAAACTCGTTTGTCGTAACCTTTTTTGCAATCCTTAAGAATGACAATATAGAGATGAGCAAACCTGTTATTTTACGATAGCAGTCCGGGTATTGCATATTTCCATAACAGTAACAGCTAATGACAGACGCTGACCGTTGGTGAAATTTAACAATTGTTATTAACTATTAGAAATTGATGTCAAAGGTTTTTGAACAGAATTAGAGAGCCTATATAGATAGAGAGGTGACATAGGGAAAACTGCAGCCATGTTTTTCGGCCAAAGTTGTGCCAACGCGGACGCTAAGGTGATGTTGCGTGCGTGTTCGTAGAATGATTCAGTCTAATCATTAAACATATATTTATTCAAACTTTAACAATAACATTGACACAACAAGAAACATACTGGGTGAACTACGAGAGTGCGAGATCCCGAGTGAACATTCTAATCTATATTAGGCACAACGTATTCCTCCGCTGCCCTCTCATTGGTTAACACAGTGTGAGAGCATTGGAGGAAAGTGACGTCAACTGCTGATGTCACCTTGCTGGTTGCAGTGTTGCCAGATCACTACAGAGTATCCCCCCAGTGACAAGGGAACGATTAATTAGTACACAAGACAAATACAATTGAAAAGAAAATTATGAGTACAATAGAACATGTTTATACAATGTACTGAACAAACTTTTTAGGAAAGTGTACCTTTCTTCCATATCTGGTCACGATACTTTTAACAGGATTGCTACTTTTCTCAATGATTTTAACAGGTGGTGGTATTACAGGCATTTTGGAATATTTAAAGTCATCATTGAGCTCGAAAGCAGGTTTTAGTCTATCAATTGAGACAGTGGTCTTTTTGCCATTCAGATCTAGCACAAAATTCTTGTCATTGCGATCTATAATCAGATGAGGTCCTGAATAGGGAGATGTTAAAGAAGGATGAATTTTGTCGATTCTTAAAAACACATGCGAACAATCTTTCAATGACTTGGTTACAAAGACTTGACTATTGCCGTGCGATGGTGAAGTTACTGGATTAAGTTTACGCATCACTGAAATTAAATTGGACACATAACTGGGTGTAATGGGTAGTTTATATGATTCGTTAGATAATAAATCGGATGGTAAACGCAAGGTAGTACCATACACAAGCTGAGCGCTAGTAGCATTTAGGTCATTCTTTACGGCTGATCGTAAGCCTAGTAAAACGATTGGTAAAACGTCTGTCCATTTGGGATTTTCGTGAGCTCTAAGAGCGCCTTTTAAATGCCTATGTAATCGCTCAATCATCCCATTTGATTGTGGGTGGTAAGAGGAAGAATGGATTCTGTGTGATCCTAGGATGTTTGTTAATTCTCTGAAAAGATGAGACTCAAAATTTTGACCTTGGTCAGTGGTGATTGTGACAGGTGATCCAAATCTGCTGATCCAATTGTGCAAAAGTGCACGAGCAGTGGTCTCTGCCGACATGTCTGCTGTGGGAATCACTTCAGACCATCTTGTGAATCTGTCTATAACCGTCATACAATACCGCATTCCGTCTGATGGTGGCAATGGTCCGATGAAATCAATATGGACATGAGAAAAACGAGCGTCCGGTTGGGCAAATGTGCCAAGTGGAGCTTTCGTATGTCTGAATATCTTAGCTCGCTGACATTTGTCACAGTTACGAACTCTAGTTTTTAAGTCTTTTCTCATACCAGGCCAAACGAAACGACTAGATATTAATTTGGTTGTGGCTGATATGCCAGGATGTGAAAAGAAATGCAAGTTTTCAAATATTACACTTCTATACGATTTAGGTATAAAAGGTCTTGGGTGTTTGTTTGTTGAATCACAGTACAATTCAATGTCCTCTAGGGGAAAGTAGTGCTTTTTAAGTTCTAGTGAATTGGATTGAAGTAAGTTTTGTAATTCTTTATCGCGAAGTTGTTCTTCAGCTAATTGCTTATAATCCAAGGTGGAAATTTTTGAAATACTATCAATCTCAATGCGAGACAACGTGTCTGCGATGATATTGCTCTCACCACTTATGTGTTGAATGTCGGTTGAAAATTGTGAGATAAAATCCAAATGTCTCAATTGACGTGGAGAACATTTTTCCGATTTTTGTTTGAAAGCAAAGATCAGTGGTTTTTGATCGGTGAATATGGTAAATATTCAACCTTCTAGCATGTGCCTAAACTTTTTGATTGAGGAGTATATGGCTAATAATTCACGATCATATGTAGACCATTTCTTTTGACTTTTACCCAATTTCATAGAAAGAAATGCTATAGGTTCCCATGAATTGTTGGAAAATTGCATTAAGGTGCTCCCTATAGCTACATCTGATGCGTCTGTCCACAAACTCAATTTTGCATTAGGAATTGGGTGTCTAAGTAAAGTGGCTTCTGCAAGTGCAGATTTTGCCTTTAGAAACGCTTGGTTAGTGACCTCATTCCATTCGAGTGGAGGTTCCGTTTTCTTAGGGACGCGAGTTGATTTCTTTTTACCCTCAAGCAATTGATTTAGCGGGGCTAGAATATGAGCAGCTTTGGGAACGAATCTTCTATAAAAATTAAATAGACCTAAAAAACGTCTAAGTTGGGTCAAAGTATTAGGTTGAGGAAAATTTTGAATAGCTTTTACTCTATCTGGTAGTGGTTTTAGACCATGTTCAGACACAAGAAAACCTAAAAATTCTAAGGATGGTTGACCAAACTCACATTTAGATAAATTGATACAAAGTCCATATTTGTCTAATCTAGAAAACAAACATTTTAAATGAATGAGATGTTCGTCACTGTTTGACGATGCAATTAGAATATCATCAACAAAAGCAAATATACCATGAAGATCACGCGTTACTTCGTCTATAAATCTTTGAAATGTTGCACTAGCGTTGCACAAACCGAATTGCATGCGAGTACTCTCAAATGTACCAAAGGGACAACAAATTGCAGTCTTGTGAATGTCTGCAGGATTAATAGGTATCTGATGATACGCTTTCACAAGATCGATATGGCTAAAAATTTTGCAACCATGCAATTCAGCTGTGAAATCTGATACATTTGGTATGCAATATCTATCTTTTACAGTTTGAGCATTAAGTAATCTAAAATCGCCAACGGGTCTCCAATCAGTTGAATTTTTCTTAGGCACTAGATGCAAGGGTGAAGCAAAGTTACTTTTAGAAGGTCTCATGTGACCTAAATCTAACATATGTTGTATTTCATTTTTGGCGATCTTTAAACGATCGGGTGCTAATCTGCGAGGTTTACATACAACAGGAGGGCCGTTAGTTTCAATGAAATGCAAAGTATTATGCTTCACAGGGTGATTTGGATCAGGTAGTTTAGTTACATTTGGAAATTCAGATAGCAATTTCAGAAAAATAGAATTGTCATTAAAAGATTTTACAGAAAAAATATTGCACTCGCTTAATACACCATTAGAATTTAAATTTGTACTGGAATCAGTAAGTTGACGATTTCTTAAATCAGGTTTTAAGTTAAAGTTATGCAAGAAATCAGCTCCAATAATATTACAGGATACATCACATACATAAAAAGGAAATGAAAAATCTCGTCTTAATCCAAAATTAATTTTAACTATTTTTCTTTTGTAAACATTAATTTTGGTACCGTTTGCGGCTTGGAATATCTGTTGAACTGGTAGTCTCATGTCAGCTCTGCTGGCCGCGATCAGAGAGGCGTCGGATCCAGTATCGATCAGATAGGATGTACCCGTAGAACGATCGCGCATGATAAGGCGACGAGAAGGTGTTTGCAGGAAGTATGTCGCCGCTACTTCTGCTGTTCGTGGTTTTCCGAAAAACTACATGGAGGAGTGCACTTCTTTGCTGCGACCTTGTATTTCTGATGATACCAACATACTCCAGACTCAGTGGCGGAAGGGGATTTATAACGTCGTCTGGAATGGCTGCGGTGTTGTCGGAAATAACTTCTTGTACGGCGAAGGTTGTTTACCTCACGTCTCAGCTCTTTGATTTCCTCGAGCAACGCGTTATTACTATTAGTTGGTGCCATTGCAGAACATGCAGACGTTTGTGTTGTGGTTACCTCCAGGATTCTGTCGGCTACTTCAGCTGCCTTTTCAATAGGCACGGGAAGTATGGATGCGAGAACGGTTTGGACGTTGAGAGGCATTTGCTGCATGAATAGCTCCAAAAGAAAATTGTCTTCGATGTGGTTATTCTCGGCGCGTCGCTGCATCACTCGAAGAAGTTCACTGGGCTTTCGATCTCCCAGTTGTTCGCCGGAGAGTAAACGTCGAATTTCTTGGGTTCTCGTTTCGCCGCATCGAGTAAGAATCGCTTCTCGGAGTGTCTCGTATGGTTGGTCGGATGGCTTGATGATGACATCTCGGACGATCGCTGCAACTTCGGGTGGTAGGTGAGCGATCGCGTGGTTGAATTTCGTTTTTGAAGAGGTAATTGGTTTTGGAGTGGCCAATTCGAAAGTTGCTTCTACCATGTGCAACCATAGTGAAGGGTCCATTGGGTTGTAGACAGGTATTCTCACCGCCGAAGTTGTTTCGTTTGGATCGGTCATCCTTCTTGGCCAAAACGAAACTGCTGGAATTGCTAGAAGTTTGAAATCACGTCCGGGTCACCATTAAGGTGATGTTGCGTGCGTGTTCGTAGAATGATTCAGTCTAATCATTAAACATATATTTATTCAAACTTTAACAATAACATTGACACAACAAGAAACATACTGGGTGAACTACGAGAGTGCGAGATCCCGAGTGAACATTCTAATCTATATTAGGCACAACGTATTCCTCCGCTGCCCTCTCATTGGTTAACACAGTGTGAGAGCATTGGAGGAAAGTGACGTCAACTGCTGATGTCACCTTGCTGGTTGCAGTGTTGCCAGATCACTACAACGCTATGCAAATGGCGGTTTCATTAGGGTTGATAATCAGGTTATGACTGAAGACTTCGGGTTTGGCGACAGTTTGGCGTTGGATTTTAAATATTGATAGATTGGATTTTCTCATGGCATAAGAGCTACTCATTTAGACCACAGATCAGTTTATAAACCAGTAATATATATGACTTAATCTGGTGGGTGCTTGGGGTCTGAATAAAAAAAGCCTTTTTTTAATTTCATATATTGAGTTAGATTTGAATTAGGAACACTTTCATGTTATTCCAATGTGGGGTAACGTATTTTGCCCTGTAATTTTCCGAATAAATTATTCATATAAAATGTTTTTTCGTAAGATAAAAGAGCTTTAAGTGCTTAATAGAAATACAGTAAAACTCCAATTATCATGACTAAGTGCTGTACACAATAGTGATACGCAAGAATCGGGAGAATTGGGACAATCATAAAAACGATTGTATTGTGAAATAAAACGCGAATATTGATCTAAAATAATTTTTGTTTATTTTTACTACGAGAATACAATATATTTGAATGGCAACTTAATAAAACACGTAGTCCTAATGTACTGTATTTTGAAAATAAGGTAAATAAGTATTTTAAATATCTATTTTTGATCATTCAAATATTCATAAATTATTTCTATTGTGGAAACAAATGAAAAAAATCAGCTTAAACATAATTAAATTGTTTAAATATAACGTTTCGCAAAAATTATTTTTCGAGCAATACTAGTAAAACTATTTTATACGCTTTCCATTATTTGCGGAATATTGCATCGTTTGGAGACAGTTTTCTTGTTTGGCAAGAATGGTCGACAGAATTTTACACATGTTCCTTTTCTTCTTTTTAGTTGTCTACATTAATGTGTTAACAGTTTACACCTTATTTTGTTCATTAAGTGGGTAGGCTGATCTATATTAAATGAAAAAAAGCGTTCTTTTTTTCAAAATTATGTAAATTACAAGTGTATCCAAACAAAACTTTTTAAATCGCAACAGCAACGTACAACTTCCATGTTGAACTAACCTGAAAAGGAAAAACATGGCTGCCGACCACATCAGCCAATCAGAAAATGTCGGGTGTATGGCCCATCACCGGACCTTTTTAAGAAATCCTCTTCAGCGACTCCAATATAGGAGAAAGAAGTGCTCAGAAGAAGGCGGGGGTATAAGGTGGAAAATGGTGGTCGATACCGTTGCTCTCCCAACTGGCCCTCTACCAAAAAGGTAAATAGAAACATCCATTTCTCCAACATTTGATCACTTATGTTTTCGTTTCCTTAATTAAAAACCAACTTTTTATTGAAGTTTAATAAAAAGTTGGTTTTTAGAGTTCGGTATAAGAGTTTATCAACGTAAACAGCAAAACCACAGGAAAACGAAGAAAATACTTTCGTTTATGAACTTATGTGGTTAATTGCTGTTTGCGTTTATTCCGTCGACGGCACTAAATTATTCTTTTGGAACAATTAAGGCCAGACTATTTGCAACATACACATTGGATGTACACTCAATTAAATAAAAAATATATATAAATTTACTGGAGTGATAGGCTTACCTACCTCTCATTGTACCGGCTTCTCCTACTGTACCAACTGCACCCCCCCCCCTTGATAACCTGACACCCAAGATTTTGCTACACAGTTGAAAGTTCCTATTTAGAATACAAGGACTTTGTTATCTGGAGATAGAGGGCCTTCTGCCCAGGAACTGCACGGAAAATTCACTCTCTCTCTGCGAGCTGTTGAATCATTTCATACATAAATTAATGATCAGTTTTGTAAAATTAGATTCGAAAATCAAGTAAAGTTACCTCCGGAATAAAACAAGCTCCCACTACAGTGCCTTCAAAATTAGCCAAACAGTATAAATCCTTCCTGAATCTCGGCTTCATCTTTCCAATCTGAGAATGATTTTCAAAATTGTTCTACGAACGTTTTACTGACTTCACATTAAACAGACGATGTGAAAAAAAGTAAATTTAAAAAAGCTGTGTGCTGCGGGAGTAGTCTGAATTAAGTTACTCTGAAGAGCAATGCATATCGAGCTGCAGACAGGAGGAGGATGCATAATGAAGCAAGTTTTAAAGTAACACATCAGACACCAACGCCATCATTTGCTGTAGTCACAATAGAACTAACATGTAATCATCATAGGATGATAGCCCCTCTCGGGCTAAACAGTATTCTCAGACCTTCCCAAGGGCTAAATAAGCAACGAATGCTCAGTACGTGGCCCCTAATGCAATCTCCACACCACACATTAGTGTTATACCAGAAATTGAGATTTTATACCTTACGATAATATATGTGTTATTAGAGTGGTGGATATGCAAAAAAACATATTTTAAAATGTCTTAAAATTCAATTGTCTTAAAATTCATTTTGTCTTAAAATTCAAACTTATAATTTGAAACACTTTGTTTAAAAATCATTTCTTTAATTTTTATTTTTTTAATTTAGAATTTTACTTGACATATTTTTAATCTGATGCTTATCGATCGTTGCGCCATCTACGTAATGCATTTCATACGAATGTGTATACTATAACTGCCTTTCATTGTTGACATAATTAACAATTGTTCTATAACACACTTTTTATAACTTTCATGCACTTATGAAGCTGCTTAGCTGTAGAATATAAGAGCAAATTGAAAGTCAAATGTTCCTGCAAAACATCAGATACATAACAATGCGAGTAGTGGTTCCTCTTTAACTGTGGGCTTACAAAATAAAATATCTACAATCAACCAAAAGTCGTAAGTGATGATAGGAAACAACCTTGTTTTTTCGATTTAAATAAAAACTTTCCACTAATTAATCATTATTCAGTAGACCGATTCAAGATAACTTGAGTTAAAAAGCGCCATCTGGAGAACTTCCAGAGCCAGTATTTTTTTCAGACATTTTCTTTGGGTAAGCTCTATCTAGAAAAAGAAATTGGAAAGATTTTAAATGCCCTCAATGAATGTAAGGTTCTATCATATTAACAGACGGTTGTGTGGTGCATGATTCATAAGAATCGTGATTTCGGCGAACACCTTTTCTCTTCGATATTCATTTTTACGTGTCTTATAACTATTTAAAAAATTACTTTATTCAAACTTGAAGTCAAATTTATACCGAGAGAGGAAATTTTCCATGAAACTCCTGGGCCGAAGGCCCTCTGTCTCCAGATAACAAAAAATTTATATTGTTAAATGAGATATAAATGTAATACAGATTAACAGAAATGTGAATGGTAGGATTTATTATTTAAATCAATGTACTCTTCTTTTCATTTAAACCATTTTTCTTTTCAATATATTTCTTTTTTTAACAGCAATCAAACTCGTTTGTCGTAACCTTTTTTGCAATCCTTAAGAATGACAATATAGAGATGAGCAAACCTGTTATTTTACGATAGCAGTCCGGGTATTGCATATTTCCATAACAGTAACAGCTAATGACAGACGCTGACCGTTGGTGAAATTTAACAATTGTTATTAACTATTAGAAATTGATGTCAAAGGTTTTTGAACAGAATTAGAGAGCCTATATAGATAGAGAGGTGACATAGGGAAAACTGCAGCCATGTTTTTCGGCCAAAGTTGTGCCAACGCGGACGCTAAGGTGATGTTGCGTGCGTGTTCGTAGAATGATTCAGTCTAATCATTAAACATATATTTATTCAAACTTTAACAATAACATTGACACAACAAGAAACATACTGGGTGAACTACGAGAGTGCGAGATCCCGAGTGAACATTCTAATCTATATTAGGCACAACGTATTCCTCCGCTGCCCTCTCATTGGTTAACACAGTGTGAGAGCATTGGAGGAAAGTGACGTCAACTGCTGATGTCACCTTGCTGGTTGCAGTGTTGCCAGATCACTACAGAGTATCCCCCCAGTGACAAGGGAACGATTAATTAGTACACAAGACAAATACAATTGAAAAGAAAATTATGAGTACAATAGAACATGTTTATACAATGTACTGAACAAACTTTTTAGGAAAGTGTACCTTTCTTCCATATCTGGTCACGATACTTTTAACAGGATTGCTACTTTTCTCAATGATTTTAACAGGTGGTGGTATTACAGGCATTTTGGAATATTTAAAGTCATCATTGAGCTCGAAAGCAGGTTTTAGTCTATCAATTGAGACAGTGGTCTTTTTGCCATTCAGATCTAGCACAAAATTCTTGTCATTGCGATCTATAATCAGATGAGGTCCTGAATAGGGAGATGTTAAAGAAGGATGAATTTTGTCGATTCTTAAAAACACATGCGAACAATCTTTCAATGACTTGGTTACAAAGACTTGACTATTGCCGTGCGATGGTGAAGTTACTGGATTAAGTTTACGCATCACTGAAATTAAATTGGACACATAACTGGGTGTAATGGGTAGTTTATATGATTCGTTAGATAATAAATCGGATGGTAAACGCAAGGTAGTACCATACACAAGCTGAGCGCTAGTAGCATTTAGGTCATTCTTTACGGCTGATCGTAAGCCTAGTAAAACGATTGGTAAAACGTCTGTCCATTTGGGATTTTCGTGAGCTCTAAGAGCGCCTTTTAAATGCCTATGTAATCGCTCAATCATCCCATTTGATTGTGGGTGGTAAGAGGAAGAATGGATTCTGTGTGATCCTAGGATGTTTGTTAATTCTCTGAAAAGATGAGACTCAAAATTTTGACCTTGGTCAGTGGTGATTGTGACAGGTGATCCAAATCTGCTGATCCAATTGTGCAAAAGTGCACGAGCAGTGGTCTCTGCCGACATGTCTGCTGTGGGAATCACTTCAGACCATCTTGTGAATCTGTCTATAACCGTCATACAATACCGCATTCCGTCTGATGGTGGCAATGGTCCGATGAAATCAATATGGACATGAGAAAAACGAGCGTCCGGTTGGGCAAATGTGCCAAGTGGAGCTTTCGTATGTCTGAATATCTTAGCTCGCTGACATTTGTCACAGTTACGAACTCTAGTTTTTAAGTCTTTTCTCATACCAGGCCAAACGAAACGACTAGATATTAATTTGGTTGTGGCTGATATGCCAGGATGTGAAAAGAAATGCAAGTTTTCAAATATTACACTTCTATACGATTTAGGTATAAAAGGTCTTGGGTGTTTGTTTGTTGAATCACAGTACAATTCAATGTCCTCTAGGGGAAAGTAGTGCTTTTTAAGTTCTAGTGAATTGGATTGAAGTAAGTTTTGTAATTCTTTATCGCGAAGTTGTTCTTCAGCTAATTGCTTATAATCCAAGGTGGAAATTTTTGAAATACTATCAATCTCAATGCGAGACAACGTGTCTGCGATGATATTGCTCTCACCACTTATGTGTTGAATGTCGGTTGAAAATTGTGAGATAAAATCCAAATGTCTCAATTGACGTGGAGAACATTTTTCCGATTTTTGTTTGAAAGCAAAGATCAGTGGTTTTTGATCGGTGAATATGGTAAATATTCAACCTTCTAGCATGTGCCTAAACTTTTTGATTGAGGAGTATATGGCTAATAATTCACGATCATATGTAGACCATTTCTTTTGACTTTTACCCAATTTCATAGAAAGAAATGCTATAGGTTCCCATGAATTGTTGGAAAATTGCATTAAGGTGCTCCCTATAGCTACATCTGATGCGTCTGTCCACAAACTCAATTTTGCATTAGGAATTGGGTGTCTAAGTAAAGTGGCTTCTGCAAGTGCAGATTTTGCCTTTAGAAACGCTTGGTTAGTGACCTCATTCCATTCGAGTGGAGGTTCCGTTTTCTTAGGGACGCGAGTTGATTTCTTTTTACCCTCAAGCAATTGATTTAGCGGGGCTAGAATATGAGCAGCTTTGGGAACGAATCTTCTATAAAAATTAAATAGACCTAAAAAACGTCTAAGTTGGGTCAAAGTATTAGGTTGAGGAAAATTTTGAATAGCTTTTACTCTATCTGGTAGTGGTTTTAGACCATGTTCAGACACAAGAAAACCTAAAAATTCTAAGGATGGTTGACCAAACTCACATTTAGATAAATTGATACAAAGTCCATATTTGTCTAATCTAGAAAACAAACATTTTAAATGAATGAGATGTTCGTCACTGTTTGACGATGCAATTAGAATATCATCAACAAAAGCAAATATACCATGAAGATCACGCGTTACTTCGTCTATAAATCTTTGAAATGTTGCACTAGCGTTGCACAAACCGAATTGCATGCGAGTACTCTCAAATGTACCAAAGGGACAACAAATTGCAGTCTTGTGAATGTCTGCAGGATTAATAGGTATCTGATGATACGCTTTCACAAGATCGATATGGCTAAAAATTTTGCAACCATGCAATTCAGCTGTGAAATCTGATACATTTGGTATGCAATATCTATCTTTTACAGTTTGAGCATTAAGTAATCTAAAATCGCCAACGGGTCTCCAATCAGTTGAATTTTTCTTAGGCACTAGATGCAAGGGTGAAGCAAAGTTACTTTTAGAAGGTCTCATGTGACCTAAATCTAACATATGTTGTATTTCATTTTTGGCGATCTTTAAACGATCGGGTGCTAATCTGCGAGGTTTACATACAACAGGAGGGCCGTTAGTTTCAATGAAATGCAAAGTATTATGCTTCACAGGGTGATTTGGATCAGGTAGTTTAGTTACATTTGGAAATT
The DNA here is from genome assembly GCA_933210815.1 of Meta bourneti. Classification (NCBI taxonomy): domain Eukaryota; kingdom Metazoa; phylum Arthropoda; class Arachnida; order Araneae; family Tetragnathidae; genus Meta; species Meta bourneti. The sequence goes on from OW119926.1 coordinate 7,950,700, forward strand.
CAGATAGCAATTTCAGAAAAATAGAATTGTCATTAAAAGATTTTACAGAAAAAATATTGCACTCGCTTAATACACCATTAGAATTTAAATTTGTACTGGAATCAGTAAGTTGACGATTTCTTAAATCAGGTTTTAAGTTAAAGTTATGCAAGAAATCAGCTCCAATAATATTACAGGATACATCACATACATAAAAAGGAAATGAAAAATCTCGTCTTAATCCAAAATTAATTTTAACTATTTTTCTTTTGTAAACATTAATTTTGGTACCGTTTGCGGCTTGGAATATCTGTTGAACTGGTAGTCTCATGTCAGCTCTGCTGGCCGCGATCAGAGAGGCGTCGGATCCAGTATCGATCAGATAGGATGTACCCGTAGAACGATCGCGCATGATAAGGCGACGAGAAGGTGTTTGCAGGAAGTATGTCGCCGCTACTTCTGCTGTTCGTGGTTTTCCGAAAAACTACATGGAGGAGTGCACTTCTTTGCTGCGACCTTGTATTTCTGATGATACCAACATACTCCAGACTCAGTGGCGGAAGGGGATTTATAACGTCGTCTGGAATGGCTGCGGTGTTGTCGGAAATAACTTCTTGTACGGCGAAGGTTGTTTACCTCACGTCTCAGCTCTTTGATTTCCTCGAGCAACGCGTTATTACTATTAGTTGGTGCCATTGCAGAACATGCAGACGTTTGTGTTGTGGTTACCTCCAGGATTCTGTCGGCTACTTCAGCTGCCTTTTCAATAGGCACGGGAAGTATGGATGCGAGAACGGTTTGGACGTTGAGAGGCATTTGCTGCATGAATAGCTCCAAAAGAAAATTGTCTTCGATGTGGTTATTCTCGGCGCGTCGCTGCATCACTCGAAGAAGTTCACTGGGCTTTCGATCTCCCAGTTGTTCGCCGGAGAGTAAACGTCGAATTTCTTGGGTTCTCGTTTCGCCGCATCGAGTAAGAATCGCTTCTCGGAGTGTCTCGTATGGTTGGTCGGATGGCTTGATGATGACATCTCGGACGATCGCTGCAACTTCGGGTGGTAGGTGAGCGATCGCGTGGTTGAATTTCGTTTTTGAAGAGGTAATTGGTTTTGGAGTGGCCAATTCGAAAGTTGCTTCTACCATGTGCAACCATAGTGAAGGGTCCATTGGGTTGTAGACAGGTATTCTCACCGCCGAAGTTGTTTCGTTTGGATCGGTCATCCTTCTTGGCCAAAACGAAACTGCTGGAATTGCTAGAAGTTTGAAATCACGTCCGGGTCACCATTAAGGTGATGTTGCGTGCGTGTTCGTAGAATGATTCAGTCTAATCATTAAACATATATTTATTCAAACTTTAACAATAACATTGACACAACAAGAAACATACTGGGTGAACTACGAGAGTGCGAGATCCCGAGTGAACATTCTAATCTATATTAGGCACAACGTATTCCTCCGCTGCCCTCTCATTGGTTAACACAGTGTGAGAGCATTGGAGGAAAGTGACGTCAACTGCTGATGTCACCTTGCTGGTTGCAGTGTTGCCAGATCACTACAACGCTATGCAAATGGCGGTTTCATTAGGGTTGATAATCAGGTTATGACTGAAGACTTCGGGTTTGGCGACAGTTTGGCGTTGGATTTTAAATATTGATAGATTGGATTTTCTCATGGCATAAGAGCTACTCATTTAGACCACAGATCAGTTTATAAACCAGTAATATATATGACTTAATCTGGTGGGTGCTTGGGGTCTGAATAAAAAAAGCCTTTTTTTAATTTCATATATTGAGTTAGATTTGAATTAGGAACACTTTCATGTTATTCCAATGTGGGGTAACGTATTTTGCCCTGTAATTTTCCGAATAAATTATTCATATAAAATGTTTTTTCGTAAGATAAAAGAGCTTTAAGTGCTTAATAGAAATACAGTAAAACTCCAATTATCATGACTAAGTGCTGTACACAATAGTGATACGCAAGAATCGGGAGAATTGGGACAATCATAAAAACGATTGTATTGTGAAATAAAACGCGAATATTGATCTAAAATAATTTTTGTTTATTTTTACTACGAGAATACAATATATTTGAATGGCAACTTAATAAAACACGTAGTCCTAATGTACTGTATTTTGAAAATAAGGTAAATAAGTATTTTATATCTATTTTTGATCATTCAAATATTCATAAATTATTTATATTGTGGAAACAAATGAAAAAAATCAGCTTAAACATAATTAAATTGTTTAAATATAACGTTTCGCAAAAATTATTTTTCGAGCAATACTAGTAAAACTATTTTATACGCTTTCCATTATTTGCGGAATATTGCATCGTTTGGAGACAGTTTTCTTGTTTGGCAAGAATGGTCGACAGAATTTTACACATGTTCCTTTTCTTCTTTTTAGTTGTCTACATTAATGTGTTAACAGTTTACACCTTATTTTGTTCATTAAGTGGGTAGGCTGATCTATATTAAATGAAAAAAAGCGTTCTTTTTTTCAAAATTATGTAAATTACAAGTGTATCCAAACAAAACTTTTTAAATCGCAACAGCAACGTACAACTTCCATGTTGAACTAACCTGAAAAGGAAAAACATGGCTGCCGACCACATCAGCCAATCAGAAAATGTCGGGTGTATGGCCCATCACCGGACCTTTTTAAGAAATCCTCTTCAGCGACTCCAATATAGGAGAAAGAAGTGCTCAGAAGAAGGCGGGGGTATAAGGTGGAAAATGGTGGTCGATACCGTTGCTCTCCCAACTGGGCTTCCGCGGCCCTCTACCAAAAAGGTAAATAGAAACATCCATTTCCCTAACATTTGATCACTTATGTTTTCGTTTCCGGAATTAAAAACCGAATTTTCATTAAACTTCAAGCAGTTTGGTATAAGAGTTTATCAACGTAAACAGCAAAACCACAGGAAAACGAAGAAAATACTTTCGTTTATGAACTTATGTGGTTTATTGCTATTTGCGTTTATTCCGTCGACGGCACTAAATTATTCTTATGGAACAATTAAGGACAGACTATTTGCTACATACACATTGGATGTACAATCAATTAAATCAAAAATATATATAAATTTACTGGAGTGATACCTACCTCTCATTGTAACGGCTTCTCCTACTGTACCAACTGCAACTGCACCCCCCTTGATAAACTGACACCCAAGATTTTGCTACACCGTTGAAAGTTCCTATTTAGAATACAAGGACTTTGCTATGTGGAGACAGAGGGCCTTCTGCCCAGGAACTGCACGGAAAATTCACTCTCTCTCTGCGAGCTGTTGAATCATTTCATACATAAATTAATGATCAGTTTTGTAAAATTAGATTCGAAAATCAAGTAAAGTTACCTCCGGAATAAAACAAGCTCCCACTACAGTGCCTTCAAAATTAGGCAAACAGTATAAATCCTTCCTGAATCTCGGCTTCATCTTTCCAATCTGAGAATGATTTTCAAAATTGTTCTACGAACGTTTTACTGACTTCACATTAAACAGACGATGTGAAAAAAAGTAAATTTAAAAAAGCTGTGTGCTGCGGGAGTAGTCTGAATTAAGTTACTCTGAAGAGCAATGCATATCGAGCTGCAGACAGGAGGAGGATGCATAATGAAGCAAGTTCTAAAGTAACACATCAGACACCAACGCCATCATTTGCTGTAGTCACAATAGAACTAACATGTAATCATCATAGGATGATAGCCCCTCTCGGGCTAAACAGTATTCTCAGACCTTCCCAAGGGCTAAATAAGCAACGAATGCTCAGTACGTGGCCCCTAATGCAATCTCCACACCACACATTAGTGTTATACCAGAAATTGAGATTTTATACCTTACGATAATATATGTGTTATTAGAGTGGTGGATATGCAAAAAAACATATTTTAAAATGTCTTAAAATTCAATTGTCTTAAAATTCATTTTGTCTTAAAATTCAAACTTATAATTTGAAACACTTTGTTTAAAAATCATTTCTTTAATTTTTATTTTTTTAATTTAGAATTTTACTTGACATATTTTTAATCTGATGCTTATCGATCGTTGCGCCATCTACGTAATGCATTTCATACGAATGTGTATACTATAACTGCCTTTCATTGTTGACATAATTAACAATTGTTCTATAACACACTTTTTATAACTTTCATGCACTTATGAAGCTGCTTAGCTGTAGAATATAAGAGCAAATTGAAAGTCAAATGTTCCTGCAAAACATCAGATACATAACAATGCGAGTAGTGGTTCCTCTTTAACTGTGGGCTTACAAAATAAAATATCTACAATCAACCAAAAGTCGTAAGTGATGATAGGAAACAACCTTGTTTTTTCGATTTAAATAAAAACTTTCCACTAATTAATCATTATTCAGTAGACCGATTCAAGATAACTTGAGTTAAAAAGCGCCATCTGGAGAACTTCCAGAGCCAGTATTTTTTTCAGACATTTTCTTTGGGTAAGCTCTATCTAGAAAAAGAAATTGGAAAGATTTTAAATGCCCTCAATGAATGTAAGGTTCTATCATATTAACAGACGGTTGTGTGGTGCATGATTCATAAGAATCGTGATTTCGGCGAACACCTTTTCTCTTCGATATTCATTTTTACGTGTCTTATAACTATTTAAAAAATTACTTTATTCAAACTTGAAGTCAAATTTATACCGAGAGAGGAAATTTTCCATGAAACTCCTGGGCCGAAGGCCCTCTGTCTCCAGATAACAAAAAATTTATATTGTTAAATGAGATATAAATGTAATACAGATTAACAGAAATGTGAATGGTAGGATTTATTATTTAAATCAATGTACTCTTCTTTTCATTTAAACCATTTTTCTTTTCAATATATTTCTTTTTTTAACAGCAATCAAACTCGTTTGTCGTAACCTTTTTTGCAATCCTTAAGAATGACAATATAGAGATGAGCAAACCTGTTATTTTACGATAGCAGTCCGGGTATTGCATATTTCCATAACAGTAACAGCTAATGACAGACGCTGACCGTTGGTGAAATTTAACAATTGTTATTAACTATTAGAAATTGATGTCAAAGGTTTTTGAACAGAATTAGAGAGCCTATATAGATAGAGAGGTGACATAGGGAAAACTGCAGCCATGTTTTTCGGCCAAAGTTGTGCCAACGCGGACGCTAAGGTGATGTTGCGTGCGTGTTCGTAGAATGATTCAGTCTAATCATTAAACATATATTTATTCAAACTTTAACAATAACATTGACACAACAAGAAACATACTGGGTGAACTACGAGAGTGCGAGATCCCGAGTGAACATTCTAATCTATATTAGGCACAACGTATTCCTCCGCTGCCCTCTCATTGGTTAACACAGTGTGAGAGCATTGGAGGAAAGTGACGTCAACTGCTGATGTCACCTTGCTGGTTGCAGTGTTGCCAGATCACTACAGAGTATCCCCCCAGTGACAAGGGAACGATTAATTAGTACACAAGACAAATACAATTGAAAAGAAAATTATGAGTACAATAGAACATGTTTATACAATGTACTGAACAAACTTTTTAGGAAAGTGTACCTTTCTTCCATATCTGGTCACGATACTTTTAACAGGATTGCTACTTTTCTCAATGATTTTAACAGGTGGTGGTATTACAGGCATTTTGGAATATTTAAAGTCATCATTGAGCTCGAAAGCAGGTTTTAGTCTATCAATTGAGACAGTGGTCTTTTTGCCATTCAGATCTAGCACAAAATTCTTGTCATTGCGATCTATAATCAGATGAGGTCCTGAATAGGGAGATGTTAAAGAAGGATGAATTTTGTCGATTCTTAAAAACACATGCGAACAATCTTTCAATGACTTGGTTACAAAGACTTGACTATTGCCGTGCGATGGTGAAGTTACTGGATTAAGTTTACGCATCACTGAAATTAAATTGGACACATAACTGGGTGTAATGGGTAGTTTATATGATTCGTTAGATAATAAATCGGATGGTAAACGCAAGGTAGTACCATACACAAGCTGAGCGCTAGTAGCATTTAGGTCATTCTTTACGGCTGATCGTAAGCCTAGTAAAACGATTGGTAAAACGTCTGTCCATTTGGGATTTTCGTGAGCTCTAAGAGCGCCTTTTAAATGCCTATGTAATCGCTCAATCATCCCATTTGATTGTGGGTGGTAAGAGGAAGAATGGATTCTGTGTGATCCTAGGATGTTTGTTAATTCTCTGAAAAGATGAGACTCAAAATTTTGACCTTGGTCAGTGGTGATTGTGACAGGTGATCCAAATCTGCTGATCCAATTGTGCAAAAGTGCACGAGCAGTGGTCTCTGCCGACATGTCTGCTGTGGGAATCACTTCAGACCATCTTGTGAATCTGTCTATAACCGTCATACAATACCGCATTCCGTCTGATGGTGGCAATGGTCCGATGAAATCAATATGGACATGAGAAAAACGAGCGTCCGGTTGGGCAAATGTGCCAAGTGGAGCTTTCGTATGTCTGAATATCTTAGCTCGCTGACATTTGTCACAGTTACGAACTCTAGTTTTTAAGTCTTTTCTCATACCAGGCCAAACGAAACGACTAGATATTAATTTGGTTGTGGCTGATATGCCAGGATGTGAAAAGAAATGCAAGTTTTCAAATATTACACTTCTATACGATTTAGGTATAAAAGGTCTTGGGTGTTTGTTTGTTGAATCACAGTACAATTCAATGTCCTCTAGGGGAAAGTAGTGCTTTTTAAGTTCTAGTGAATTGGATTGAAGTAAGTTTTGTAATTCTTTATCGCGAAGTTGTTCTTCAGCTAATTGCTTATAATCCAAGGTGGAAATTTTTGAAATACTATCAATCTCAATGCGAGACAACGTGTCTGCGATGATATTGCTCTCACCACTTATGTGTTGAATGTCGGTTGAAAATTGTGAGATAAAATCCAAATGTCTCAATTGACGTGGAGAACATTTTTCCGATTTTTGTTTGAAAGCAAAGATCAGTGGTTTTTGATCGGTGAATATGGTAAATATTCAACCTTCTAGCATGTGCCTAAACTTTTTGATTGAGGAGTATATGGCTAATAATTCACGATCATATGTAGACCATTTCTTTTGACTTTTACCCAATTTCATAGAAAGAAATGCTATAGGTTCCCATGAATTGTTGGAAAATTGCATTAAGGTGCTCCCTATAGCTACATCTGATGCGTCTGTCCACAAACTCAATTTTGCATTAGGAATTGGGTGTCTAAGTAAAGTGGCTTCTGCAAGTGCAGATTTTGCCTTTAGAAACGCTTGGTTAGTGACCTCATTCCATTCGAGTGGAGGTTCCGTTTTCTTAGGGACGCGAGTTGATTTCTTTTTACCCTCAAGCAATTGATTTAGCGGGGCTAGAATATGAGCAGCTTTGGGAACGAATCTTCTATAAAAATTAAATAGACCTAAAAAACGTCTAAGTTGGGTCAAAGTATTAGGTTGAGGAAAATTTTGAATAGCTTTTACTCTATCTGGTAGTGGTTTTAGACCATGTTCAGACACAAGAAAACCTAAAAATTCTAAGGATGGTTGACCAAACTCACATTTAGATAAATTGATACAAAGTCCATATTTGTCTAATCTAGAAAACAAACATTTTAAATGAATGAGATGTTCGTCACTGTTTGACGATGCAATTAGAATATCATCAACAAAAGCAAATATACCATGAAGATCACGCGTTACTTCGTCTATAAATCTTTGAAATGTTGCACTAGCGTTGCACAAACCGAATTGCATGCGAGTACTCTCAAATGTACCAAAGGGACAACAAATTGCAGTCTTGTGAATGTCTGCAGGATTAATAGGTATCTGATGATACGCTTTCACAAGATCGATATGGCTAAAAATTTTGCAACCATGCAATTCAGCTGTGAAATCTGATACATTTGGTATGCAATATCTATCTTTTACAGTTTGAGCATTAAGTAATCTAAAATCGCCAACGGGTCTCCAATCAGTTGAATTTTTCTTAGGCACTAGATGCAAGGGTGAAGCAAAGTTACTTTTAGAAGGTCTCATGTGACCTAAATCTAACATATGTTGTATTTCATTTTTGGCGATCTTTAAACGATCGGGTGCTAATCTGCGAGGTTTACATACAACAGGAGGGCCGTTAGTTTCAATGAAATGCAAAGTATTATGCTTCACAGGGTGATTTGGATCAGGTAGTTTAGTTACATTTGGAAATTCAGATAGCAATTTCAGAAAAATAGAATTGTCATTAAAAGATTTTACAGAAAAAATATTGCACTCGCTTAATACACCATTAGAATTTAAATTTGTACTGGAATCAGTAAGTTGACGATTTCTTAAATCAGGTTTTAAGTTAAAGTTATGCAAGAAATCAGCTCCAATAATATTACAGGATACATCACATACATAAAAAGGAAATGAAAAATCTCGTCTTAATCCAAAATTAATTTTAACTATTTTTCTTTTGTAAACATTAATTTTGGTACCGTTTGCGGCTTGGAATATCTGTTGAACTGGTAGTCTCATGTCAGCTCTGCTGGCCGCGATCAGAGAGGCGTCGGATCCAGTATCGATCAGATAGGATGTACCCGTAGAACGATCGCGCATGATAAGGCGACGAGAAGGTGTTTGCAGGAAGTATGTCGCCGCTACTTCTGCTGTTCGTGGTTTTCCGAAAAACTACATGGAGGAGTGCACTTCTTTGCTGCGACCTTGTATTTCTGATGATACCAACATACTCCAGACTCAGTGGCGGAAGGGGATTTATAACGTCGTCTGGAATGGCTGCGGTGTTGTCGGAAATAACTTCTTGTACGGCGAAGGTTGTTTACCTCACGTCTCAGCTCTTTGATTTCCTCGAGCAACGCGTTATTACTATTAGTTGGTGCCGTTGCAGAACATGCAGACGTTTGTGTTGTGGTTACCTCCAGGATTCTGTCGGCTACTTCAGCTGCCTTTTCAATAGGCACGGGAAGTATGGATGCGAGAACGGTTTGGACGTTGAGAGGCATTTGCTGCATGAATAGCTCCAAAAGAAAATTGTCTTCGATGTGGTTATTCTCGGCGCGTCGCTGCATCACTCGAAGAAGTTCACTGGGCTTTCGATCTCCCAGTTGTTCGCCGGAGAGTAAACGTCGAATTTCTTGGGTTCTCGTTTCGCCGCATCGAGTAAGAATCGCTTCTCGGAGTGTCTCGTATGGTTGGTCGGATGGCTTGATGATGACATCTCGGACGATCGCTGCAACTTCGGGTGGTAGGTGAGCGATCGCGTGGTTGAATTTCGTTTTTGAAGAGGTAATTGGTTTTGGAGTGGCCAATTCGAAAGTTGCTTCTACCATGTGCAACCATAGTGAAGGGTCCATTGGGTTGTAGACAGGTATTCTCACCGCCGAAGTTGTTTCGTTTGGATCGGTCATCCTTCTTGGCCAAAACGAAACTGCTGGAATTGCTAGAAGTTTGAAATCACGTCCGGGTCACCATTAAGGTGATGTTGCGTGCGTGTTCGTAGAATGATTCAGTCTAATCATTAAACATATATTTATTCAAACTTTAACAATAACATTGACACAACAAGAAACATACTGGGTGAACTACGAGAGTGCGAGATCCCGAGTGAACATTCTAATCTATATTAGGCACAACGTATTCCTCCGCTGCCCTCTCATTGGTTAACACAGTGTGAGAGCATTGGAGGAAAGTGACGTCAACTGCTGATGTCACCTTGCTGGTTGCAGTGTTGCCAGATCACTACAACGCTATGCAAATGGCGGTTTCATTAGGGTTGATAATCAGGTTATGACTGAAGACTTCGGGTTTGGCGACAGTTTGGCGTTGGATTTTAAATATTGATAGATTGGATTTTCTCATGGCATAAGAGCTACTCATTTAGACCACAGATCAGTTTATAAACCAGTAATATATATGACTTAATCTGGTGGGTGCTTGGGGTCTGAATAAAAAAAGCCTTTTTTTAATTTCATATATTGAGTTAGATTTGAATTAGGAACACTTTCATGTTATTCCAATGTGGGGTAACGTATTTTGCCCTGTAATTTTCCGAATAAATTATTCATATAAAATGTTTTTTCGTAAGATAAAAGAGCTTTAAGTGCTTAATAGAAATACAGTAAAACTCCAATTATCATGACTAAGTGCTGTACACAATAGTGATACGCAAGAATCGGGAGAATTGGGACAATCATAAAAACGATTGTATTGTGAAATAAAACGCGAATATTGATCTAAAATAATTTTTGTTTATTTTTACTACGAGAATACAATATATTTGAATGGCAACTTAATAAAACACGTAGTCCTAATGTACTGTATTTTGAAAATAAGGTAAATAAGTATTTTATATCTATTTTTGATCATTCAAATATTCATAAATTATTTATATTGTGGAAACAAATGAAAAAAATCAGCTTAAACATAATTAAATTGTTTAAATATAACGTTTCGCAAAAATTATTTTTCGAGCAATACTAGTAAAACTATTTTATACGCTTTCCATTATTTGCGGAATATTGCATCGTTTGGAGACAGTTTTCTTGTTTGGCAAGAATGGTCGACAGAATTTTACACATGTTCCTTTTCTTCTTTTTAGTTGTCTACATTAATGTGTTAACAGTTTACACCTTATTTTGTTCATTAAGTGGGTAGGCTGATCTATATTAAATGAAAAAAAGCGTTCTTTTTTTCAAAATTATGTAAATTACAAGTGTATCCAAACAAAACTTTTTAAATCGCAACAGCAACGTACAACTTCCATGTTGAACTAACCTGAAAAGGAAAAACATGGCTGCCGACCACATCAGCCAATCAGAAAATGTCGGGTGTATGGCCCATCACCGGACCTTTTTAAGAAATCCTCTTCAGCGACTCCAATATAGGAGAAAGAAGTGCTCAGAAGAAGGCGGGGGTATAAGGTGGAAAATGGTGGTCGATACCGTTGCTCTCCCAACTGGGCTTCCGCGGCCCTCTACCAAAAAGGTAAATAGAAACATCCATTTCCCCAACATTTGATCACTTATGTTTTCGTTTCCGGAATTAAAAACCGAATTTTCATTAAACTTCAAGCAGTTTGGTATAAGAGTTTATCAACGTAAACAGCAAAACCACAGGAAAACGAAGAAAATACTTTCGTTTATGAACTTATGTGGTTAATTGCTATTTGCGTTTATTCCGTCGACGGCACTAAATTATTCTTATGGAACAATTAAGGACAGACTATTTGCTACATACACATTGGATGTACAATCAATTAAATCAAAAATATATATAAATTTACTGGAGTGATACCTACCTCTCATTGTAACGGCTTCTCCTACTGTACCAACTGCAACTGCACCCCCCTTGATAAACTGACACCCAAGATTTTGCTACACCGTTGAAAGTTCCTATTTAGAATACAAGGACTTTGCTATCTGGAAAGAGGGAATTCTGCTCAGGAACTCCATGGCAAAATTCACTCTCTCTCTGCGAGCTGTTGAATAATTTCATACATAAATTTATGATCAGTTTTGTAAAATTAGATTCGAAAAGCAAGTAAAGTTATCTACGGAATAAAACAAGCTCCCACTACAGTGCCTTCAAAATTAGCCAAACAGTATAAATCCTACCTGAATCTCGGCTTCATCTTTCCAATCTGGGAATGATTTTCAAAATTGTTCTATGAACGTTTTACTGACTTCACATTAAACAGACGATGTGAAAAAGTAAATTTAAAAAAGCTGTGTGCTGCGGCAGTAGCCTGAATTAAGTTACTCTGAAGAGCATTGCATATCGAACTGCAGACAGGAGGAGGATGCATCATGAAGCAAGTTCTAAAGTAACAGATCAGACACCAATGCCATCATTTGCTGTAGTCACAATAGAACTAACCATGTAACCATCATTGGATGATAGCCCCTCTCGGGCTAAACAGTATTCTCAGACCTTCCCAAGGGCTAAATAAGCAACGAATGCTCAGTACGTGGCCCCTAATGCAATCTCCACACCACACATTAGTGATGTACCAGAAATTGGGATTTTATACCTTACGATAATATATGTGTTATTAGAGTGGTGGATATGCAAAAAAACATATTTTAAAATGAATTATTTTGTCTTAAAATTCAAACTTATAATTTGAAACACTTTGTTTAAAAATCATTTCTTTAATTTTTATTTTTTTAATTTAGAATTTTACATGCAATATTTTTAATTTGTTGCTTATCGATCGTTGCGCCATCTACGTAATGTATTTCATATGAATGTGTATACTATAACTGCCTTTCATTGTTGACATAATTAACAATTGTTCTATAACACACTTTTTATAACTTTCATGCGCTTATGAAGCTGCTTAGCTGTAGAATATAAGATCAAATTCAAAGTCAAATGTTCCTGCAAAACATCGGATACATAACAATGCGAGTAGTGGTTCCTCTTTAACTGTGGGTTTACGAAATAAAATATCTACAATCAACCAAAAGTCGGGATCAGATTTACTGTATGGTCACCCTTGGCGCGATTTTTTCCACATTGGCGATAAATTTTTTATATGGCAACCCCCATCCGACCCGACAAGGAATTGCAGCAACCCTATTGAACCTTGGAAAAGGTTGGTTTTTCAGAAGGAAAGAGCGCTTCTTTTTTTTTTAACGAACGCATTTTTTTAACAAAATATCGATGTTTTGCGTTCTATGATTGGTTACCGTTTTAAAATTTGAATTATTTTGTGTTAGTTGATGTCAGCTTTTTAGAAGGATTGTAATTGGTTACCGCTTAACCGGGTCGAAACGGAATATATCACCGGGTCGCAACGGAATATATTAGCAAAACCGGAGAGCTTGAAGGTGGTTGATTTATTATTGCCCTATTCAAAAGGTTGTTCGCGTAGGAAAGTCCGCGTTTTTTTTTAAGAACATCCACAGGATTAATTAGACCGTAAGTTTTATTTATTTTTACTTATTTGTGTATTCCTCATTTATTATTGCCCTATACAAAAGGGTGTTCGCGTACGAAAGTCCGCGTTTTTTTAAGAACATCCACAGGATTTTAATTAGACTGTTATTTCTATTTTTTTACTTATTATTGCTTATTTGTGCATTCCTCATTTATTATTGCCCTATACAAAAGGTTCGCATAGGAAAGTCCGCTTTTTTTTTTTTTAAGAATATCCACAGGATTAATTAGACCGTTATTTTTTTTTTACTTATTTGTGCATTCCTCATTTATTATTGCCCTATACAAAAGGTTGTTCGCGTACGAAAGTCCGCGTTTTTTTAAGAACATCCACAGGATTTTAATTAGACTGTTATTTCTATTTTTTTACTTATTATTGCTTATTTGTGCATTCCTCATTTATTATTGCCCTATACAAAAGGTTCGCGTAGGAAAGTCCGCGTTTTTTTAATGAACATCCACAGAATTAATTAGACTTGTAACGCATCAGCCCCTTAACGTGTGTCTCAGCGATATGCGCCTTGATTGGTGATGGCGGACCACGTGACACTCTCTCCGCGAAAGAGAATGAACCATTTTTTCTCTAGTTGTTTCCCAAGGCGAGCGTAGAACTGACGCGCTGAAGTTTTGTTCCCCGAGATGTAACTTTTTATGTTTGTTTATTCTTGTAATTGTTTTGTCTTGTGCTTAATGTTAATTAAAATTGTTCTTTTGGCCAATTCTTGCATTAGTCATTGGACTCAGCTCTAAAATTGACGCCCAATCTTGTGGCCCGAATTAAAGCCTTTGGGAACAACTCGTTTTTTGTTCAGGAATCTAGGTCCAATACTGTTGGTATTGAAAGAAAAACACACCCTGTGTTTCATTGATGTTTAGAAACTCATCCCGAGTTAGCATACTGGTAGGAAAAGCCATGGTTTTAGTGTTCTGCAGCGGCGTCGAACTCACTATTTTAGGAAGCCTCATCCCAGGTGTATCCTATTGAATATAGGTGGAAATCCCTTCCACGGATCATCCTTATGCTCGTATCCCCAAGTGGTGATGAAGAATGAGATAAGTTTATTTTAATTTGTTTAAAATCATTCTTGTCTAGCAGTACTTTCGATTTGGCCAACCCGTGTCCAGCAACAGAATTTTGAAGTTTCGTTTTGTGTTCAAACAGTATTCTTGTTTAAAATATAGTGTGAAATCACTTCTTTAAATGTTATTATTCCTTTGGTTCACAAGTGCAAAGTATTTGTGTTTTGTGAAAAGTATTTGTGTTTTATGAAAAGTTTTGTTCTTAAAGTAAAAGTGCAAAGTAGTATTGTTTTGATTAAGTGTACTGCTAGAATAGGTTTTTTGAAAATACGTTATGTGTATTCATTTTGTAATAAGCTACTTTGTAAAATTAATAAGTGGTGTGAATTAATTGTGTTCAAAAACGAAAGCCACAACAGCGTTATTTCGTTTGAAAAGTGCAAGAACCGATCGCATTCTGATTCGGTCATGTTCATGAGTCATAACTCAATAGATTCAAGGTCTGTTTTCTGGCAGCTGCATTTAAAAAAAAAACCTTTCTAGATGTTTAAAGCAATTTTTTTCTTTATTTTGTGTTTGAGCTACATTGTGCGATTTCCTTTTGAGTGTTATTGGTTTTGTTAATCTATGTATGAAACAAGTGCAACGTGCGCAGAAATGTGTTTATATTATGCCTTTAAGGATTAGATATTAGGAAATATGGATTCATTTTGTTTAAGCATTGGTATTCTTTTGGAATTTTGAAATATTACGAGAATTTATCATTTCTTTTGAAGTATTATTGAAATAAGACTAACTCACGAGTGGAATGTTATCTAATGTTTTGGTTTTGAATATTTAAAAGTGTTTTGGAATTTAATGTTCATAAATAACATGTGTTTAAGTGTTATTGGACAAATGTTAATGTTTTAAAAGTAATTTGTTTAATAATGCTGAACAAGTAGTACCTATAAGAAGTGGTCATTAATTTAATTTTTTTTCTTCTTGAAAACAAACTGTGTGGGATATATTTAAAAATTTTTTTACTGAACTTGTTTACTTTCGTATTCAAAATTATTTGTACACTTCGTAACCTAAAGATGTCTTATTTGGCAAGAGCTCTTAAATGTGACCTGATAGAGTTGGCGAATGAACTCGGCATCGAAATACCTGCTGATGCTAGAGTAGTTGATATAAAAAGATTTATCACTGGAGATGAAAGTTATGATGAAGACTTCACGAACGCATTTTTTTAACAAAATATCGATGTTTTGCGTTCTATGATTGGTTACCGTTTTAAAATTTGAATTATTTTGTGTTAGTTGATGTCAGCTTTTTAGAAGGATTGTAATTGGTTACCGCTTAACCGGGTCGAAACGGAATATATCACCGGGTCGCAACGGAATATATTAGCAAAACCGGAGAGCTTGAAGGTGATTGATTTATTATTGCCCTATTCAAAAGGTTGTTCGCGTAGGAAAGTCCGCGTTTTTTTTAAGAACATCCACAGGATTAATTAGACCGTAAGTTTTATTTATTTTTACTTATTTGTGTATTCCTCATTTATTATTGCCCTATACAAAAGGGTGTTCGCGTAGGAAAGTCCGCGTTTTTTTTTAAGAATATCCACAGGATTAATTAGACCGTTATTTTTTTTTACTTATTTGTGCATTCCTCATTTATTATTGCCCTATACAAAAGGTTGTTCGCGTACGAAAGTCCGCGTTTTTTTAAGAACATCCACAGGATTAATTAGACTGTTATTTCTATTTTTTTACTTATTATTGCTTATTTGTGCATTCCTCATTTATTATTGCCCTATACAAAAGGTTCGCGTAGAAAAGTCCGCGTTTTTTTAAAGAACATCCACAGGATTAATTAGACTGTTATTTCTATTTTTTTTTACTTATTATTGCTTAT
This sequence comes from Meta bourneti, assembly GCA_933210815.1. Classification (NCBI taxonomy): domain Eukaryota; kingdom Metazoa; phylum Arthropoda; class Arachnida; order Araneae; family Tetragnathidae; genus Meta; species Meta bourneti. Next base: position 7,966,540 of record OW119926.1, read on the forward strand.
TTGTGCATTCCTCGTTTATTATTGCCCTATTCAAAAGGTTGTTCGCGTAGGAAAGTCCGCGGTTTTTTTTTTAAGAACATCCTGGCTTTGGACGCCATCTTGATGGCGACAAAAATTGCTTGGCTACAAACATGTCTCGGATTCTACATCTTTACCCATTTTTCACTACGCAGTTTTCTTTAGATCTCGCTCGTGCAAGAAGTCGCCATTTTGGCGAGATTTTGAAAAAGTCGCCAAGGGTGACCGTACAGTAAATTTTTACCAAATTCAATATATGTCAAGTAAAATTTTATTTTAAAAAATAAAAAAAAAAGAAATTATTTTTAAATAAAGTGTTTCAAATTATAAGTTTGAATTTTAAGACAAAATAATTCATTTTAAAATATGTTTTTTTTTTGCATATACACCACTCTAATTACACATATATTATTGTAAGGCATAAAAGCCAATTTCTGGTACATCAGTAATGTGTGGTGTGGAGATTGCATTAGGGGCAACGAACTGAGCATTCGTTGCTTGTGTAGCCATTGGGAAGGTCTGAGAATACTGTTTAGACATGTTAGTTCTATTGTGACTACAGCAAATGATGGCGTTGGTGTCTGATGTGTTACCTTAGAACTTGGAAAATGCTTGATTACCGTATGGTGTATTCGTACTGCAGTTCGATATACAATGCTCTTCAGAGTAACTCAATTCAGACTACCACCGCAGCACACAACTTTTATTTTCTTTTTTAACATCTTCTGTTTAATGTGAAGTCAGTAAAACATTCGCAGAACAATTCTGAAAATAATTCTCAAATTGGCAAGATCAAGCCGAGATTCAGGAAGGATTTATACTGTTTGGATAATTTTGAGAGCACTGTAGTGGGAGGTTGTTTTATTCCGTAGGTAACTTTGCTTTCTTTTCGAATCTAATTTCACAAAACTCATCATTAATTTATGTATGAAATGATACAACAGCTCGCAGAGAGAGAGTGAATTTTCCGTGCAGTTCCTGGGCAGAAGGCCCTCTATCTCCAGATAACAAAGTCCTTGTATTCTAAATAGGAACTTTCAACTGTGTAGCAAAATCTTGGGTGTCAGTTTATCAAGGGGGGTGCAGTTGCAGTTGGTACAGTAGGAGAAGCCGTTACAATGAGAGGTAGGTATCACTCCAGTAAATTTATATATATTTTTGATTTAATTGATTGTACATCCAATGTGTATGTAGCAAATAGTCTGTCCTCAATTGTTCCATAAGAATAATTTAGTGCCGTCGACGGAATAAACGCAAATAGCAATAAACCACATAAGTTCATAAACGAAAGTATTTTCTTCGTTTTCCTGTGGTTTTGCTGTTTACGTTGATAAACTCTTATACCAAACTCCTTGAAGTTTAATAAAAAATTCGGTTTTTGATTCCGGAAGCGAAAACATAAGTGATCAAATGTTGGGGAAATGGATGTTTCTATTTACCTTTTTGGTAGAGGGCCAGTTGGGAGAGCAACGGTATCGACCACCATTTTCCACCTTATACCCCCGCCTTCTTCTGAGCACTTCTTTCTCCTATATTGGAGTCGCTGAAGAGGATTTCTTAAAAAGGTCCGGTGATGGGCCATACACCCGACATTTTCTGATTGGCTGATGTGGTCGGCAGCCATGTTTTTCCTTTTCAGGTTAGTTCAACATGGAAGTTGTACGTTGCTGTTGCGATTTAAAAAGTTTTGTTTGGATACACTTGTAATTTACATAATTTTGAAAAAAAGAACGCTTTTTTTCATTTAATATAGATCAGCCTACCCACTTAATGAACAAAATAAGGTGTAAACTGTTAACACATTAATGTAGACAACTAAAAAGAAGAAAAGGAACATGTGTAAAATTCCGTCGACCATTCTCGCCAAACAAGAAAACTGTCTCCAAACGATGCAATATTCCGCAAATAATGGAAAGCGTATAAAATAGTTTTACTAGTATTGCTCGAAAAATAATTTTTGCGAAACGTTATATTTAAACAATTTAAAATTTAATTATGTTTAAGCTGATTTTTTTTATTTCTTTCCACAATAGAAATAATTTATGAATATTTGAATGATCAAAAATAGATATTTAAAATACTTATTTACCTTATTTTCAAAATACAGTACATTAGGACTACGTGTTTTATTAAGTTGCCATTCAAATATATTGTATTCTCGTAGTAAAAATAAACAAAAATTATTTTAGATCAATATTCGCGTTTTATTTCACAATACAATCGTTTTTATGATTGTCCCAATTCTCCCGATTCTTGCGTATCACTATTGTGTACAGCACTTAGTCATGATAATTGGAGTTTTACTGTATTTCTATTAAGCACTTAAAGCTCTTTTATCTTACGAAAAAACATTTTATATGAATAATTTATTCGGAAAATTACAGGGCAAAATACGTTACCCCACATTGGAATAACATGAAAGTGTTCCTAATTCAAATCTAACTCAATATATGAAATTAAAAAAAGGCTTTTTTTATTCAGACCCCAAGCACCCACCAGATTAAGTCATATATATTACTGGTTTATAAACTGATCTGTGGTCTAAATGAGTAGCTCTTATGCCATGAGAAAATCCAATCTATCAATATTTAAAATCCAACGCCAAACTGTCGCCAAACCCGAAGTCTTCAGTCATAACCTGATTATCAACCCTAATGAAACCGCCATTTGCATAGCGTTGTAGTGATCTGGCAACACTGCAACCAGCAAGGTGACATCAGCAGTTGACGTCACTTTCCTCCAATGCTCTCACACTGTGTTAACCAATGAGAGGGCAGCGGAGGAATACGTTGTGCCTAATATAGATTAGAATGTTCACTCGGGATCTCGCACTCTCGTAGTTCACCCAGTATGTTTCTTGTTGTGTCAATGTTATTGTTAAAGTTTGAATAAATATATGTTTAATGATTAGACTGAATCATTCTACGAACACGCACGCAACATCACCTTAATGGTGACCCGGACGTGATTTCAAACTTCTAGCAATTCCAGCAGTTTCGTTTTGGCCAAGAAGGATGACCGATCCAAACGAAACAACTTCGGCGGTGAGAATACCTGTCTACAACCCAATGGACCCTTCACTATGGTTGCACATGGTAGAAGCAACTTTCGAATTGGCCACTCCAAAACCAATTACCTCTTCAAAAACGAAATTCAACCACGCGATCGCTCACCTACCACCCGAAGTTGCAGCGATCGTCCGAGATGTCATCATCAAGCCATCCGACCAACCATACGAGACACTCCGAGAAGCGATTCTTACTCGATGCGGCGAAACGAGAACCCAAGAAATTCGACGTTTACTCTCCGGCGAACAACTGGGAGATCGAAAGCCCAGTGAACTTCTTCGAGTGATGCAGCGACGCGCCGAGAATAACCACATCGAAGACAATTTTCTTTTGGAGCTATTCATGCAGCAAATGCCTCTCAACGTCCAAACCGTTCTCGCATCCATACTTCCCGTGCCTATTGAAAAGGCAGCTGAAGTAGCCGACAGAATCCTGGAGGTAACCACAACACAAACGTCTGCATGTTCTGCAACGGCACCAACTAATAGTAATAACGCGTTGCTCGAGGAAATCAAAGAGCTGAGACGTGAGGTAAACAACCTTCGCCGTACAAGAAGTTATTTCCGACAACACCGCAGCCATTCCAGACGACGTTATAAATCCCCTTCCGCCACTGAGTCTGGAGTATGTTGGTATCATCAGAAATACAAGGTCGCAGCAAAGAAGTGCACTCCTCCATGTAGTTTTTCGGAAAACCACGAACAGCAGAAGTAGCGGCGACATACTTCCTGCAAACACCTTCTCGTCGCCTTATCATGCGCGATCGTTCTACGGGTACATCCTATCTGATCGATACTGGATCCGACGCCTCTCTGATCGCGGCCAGCAGAGCTGACATGAGACTACCAGTTCAACAGATATTCCAAGCCGCAAACGGTACCAAAATTAATGTTTACAAAAGAAAAATAGTTAAAATTAATTTTGGATTAAGACGAGATTTTTCATTTCCTTTTTATGTATGTGATGTATCCTGTAATATTATTGGAGCTGATTTCTTGCATAACTTTAACTTAAAACCTGATTTAAGAAATCGTCAACTTACTGATTCCAGTACAAATTTAAATTCTAATGGTGTATTAAGCGAGTGCAATATTTTTTCTGTAAAATCTTTTAATGACAATTCTATTTTTCTGAAATTGCTATCTGAATTTCCAAATGTAACTAAACTACCTGATCCAAATCACCCTGTGAAGCATAATACTTTGCATTTCATTGAAACTAACGGCCCTCCTGTTGTATGTAAACCTCGCAGATTAGCACCCGATCGTTTAAAGATCGCCAAAAATGAAATACAACATATGTTAGATTTAGGTCACATGAGACCTTCTAAAAGTAACTTTGCTTCACCCTTGCATCTAGTGCCTAAGAAAAATTCAACTGATTGGAGACCCGTTGGCGATTTTAGATTACTTAATGCTCAAACTGTAAAAGATAGATATTGCATACCAAATGTATCAGATTTCACAGCTGAATTGCATGGTTGCAAAATTTTTAGCCATATCGATCTTGTGAAAGCGTATCATCAGATACCTATTAATCCTGCAGACATTCACAAGACTGCAATTTGTTGTCCCTTTGGTACATTTGAGAGTACTCGCATGCAATTCGGTTTGTGCAACGCTAGTGCAACATTTCAAAGATTTATAGACGAAGTAACGCGTGATCTTCATGGTATATTTGCTTTTGTTGATGATATTCTAATTGCATCGTCAAACAGTGACGAACATCTCATTCATTTAAAATGTTTGTTTTCTAGATTAGACAAATATGGACTTTGTATCAATTTATCTAAATGTGAGTTTGGTCAACCATCCTTAGAATTTTTAGGTTTTCTTGTGTCTGAACATGGTCTAAAACCACTACCAGATAGAGTAAAAGCTATTCAAAATTTTCCTCAACCTAATACTTTGACCCAACTTAGACGTTTTTTAGGTCTATTTAATTTTTATAGAAGATTCGTTCCCAAAGCTGCTCATATTCTAGCCCCGCTAAATCAATTGCTTGAGGGTAAAAAGAAATCAACTCGCGTCCCTAAGAAAACGGAACCTCCACTCGAATGGAATGAGGTCACTAACCAAGCGTTTCTAAAGGCAAAATCTGCACTTGCAGAAGCCACTTTACTTAGACACCCAATTCCTAATGCAAAATTGAGTTTGTGGACAGACGCATCAGATGTAGCTATAGGGAGCACCTTAATGCAATTTTCCAACAATTCATGGGAACCTATAGCATTTCTTTCTATGAAATTGGGTAAAAGTCAAAAGAAATGATCTACATATGATCGTGAATTATTAGCCATATACTCCTCAATCAAAAAGTTTAGGCACATGCTAGAAGGTTGAATATTTACCATATTCACCGATCAAAAACCACTGATCTTTGCTTTCAAACAAAAATCGGAAAAATGTTCTCCACGTCAATTGAGACATTTGGATTTTATCTCACAATTTTCAACCGACATTCAACACATAAGTGGTGAGAGCAATATCATCGCAGACACGTTGTGTCGCATTGAGATTGATAGTATTTCAAAAATTTCCACCTTGGATTATAAGCAATTAGCTGAAGAACAACTTCGCGATAAAGAATTACAAAACTTACTTCAATCCAATTCACTAGAACTTAAAAAGCACTACTTTCCCCTAGAGGACATTGAATTGTACTGTGATTCAACAAACAAACACCCAAGACCTTTTATACCTAAATCGTATAGAAGTGTAATATTTGAAAACTTGCATTTCTTTTCACATCCTGGCATATCAGCCACAACCAAATTAATATCTAGTCGTTTCGTTTGGCCTGGTATGAGAAAAGACTTAAAAACTAGAGTTCGTAACTGTGACAAATGTCAGCGAGCTAAGATATTCAGACATACGAAAGCTCCACTTGGCACATTTGCCCAACCGGACGCTCGTTTTTCTCATGTCCATATTGATTTCATCGGACCATTGCCACCATCAGACGGAATGCGGTATTGTATGACGGTTATAGACAGATTCACAAGATGGTCTGAAGTGATTCCCACAGCAGACATGTCGGCAGAGACCACTGCTCGTGCACTTTTGCACAATTGGATCAGCAGATTTGGATCACCTGTCACAATCACCACTGACCAAGGTCAAAATTTTGAGTCTCATCTTTTCAGAGAATTAACAAACATCCTAGGATCACACAGAATCCATTCTTCCTCTTACCACCCACAATCAAATGGGATGATTGAGCGATTACATAGGCATTTAAAAGGCGCTCTTAGAGCTCACGAAAATCCCAAATGGACAGACGTTTTACCAATCGTTTTACTAGGCTTACGATCAGCCGTAAAGAATGACCTAAATGCTACTAGCGCTCAGCTTGTGTATGGTACTACCTTGCGTTTACCATCCGATTTATTATCTAACGAATCATATAAACTACCCATTACACCCAGTTATGTGTCCAATTTAATTTCAGTGATGCGTAAACTTAATCCAGTAACTTCACCATCGCACGGCAATAGTCAAGTCTTTGTAACCAAGTCATTGAAAGATTGTTCGCATGTGTTTTTAAGAATCGACAAAATTCATCCTTCTTTAACATCTCCCTATTCAGGACCTCATCTGATTATAGATCGCAATGACAAGAATTTTGTGCTAGATCTGAATGGCAAAAAGACCACTGTCTCAATTGATAGACTAAAACCTGCTTTCGAGCTCAATGATGACTTTAAATATTCCAAAATGCCTGTAATACCACCACCTGTTAAAATCATTGAGAAAAGTAGCAATCCTGTTAAAAGTATCGTGACCAGATATGGAAGAAAGGTACACTTTCCTAAAAAGTTTGTTCAGTACATTGTATAAACATGTTCTATTGTACTCATAATTTTCTTTTCAATTGTATTTGTCTTGTGTACTAATTAATCGTTCCCTTGTCACTGGGGGGATACTCTGTAGTGATCTGGCAACACTGCAACCAGCAAGGTGACATCAGCAGTTGACGTCACTTTCCTCCAATGCTCTCACACTGTGTTAACCAATGAGAGGGCAGCGGAGGAATACGTTGTGCCTAATATAGATTACAATGTTCACTCGGGATCTCGCACTCTCGTAGTTCACCCAGTATGTTTCTTGTTGTGTCAATGTTATTGTTAAAGTTTGAATAAATATATGTTTAATGATTAGACTGAATCATTCTACGAACACGCACGCAACATCACCTTAGCGTCCGCGTTGGCACAACTTTGGCCGAAAAACATGGCTGCAGTTTTCCCTATGTCACCTCTCTATCTATATAGGCTCTCTAATTCTGTTCAAAAACCTTTGACATCAATTTCTAATAGTTAATAACAATTGTTAAATTTCACCAACGGTCAGCGTCTGTCATTAGCTGTTACTGTTATGGAAATATGCAATACCCGGACTGCTATCGTAAAATAACAGGTTTGCTCATCTCTATATTGTCATTCTTAAGGATTGCAAAAAAGGTTACGACAAACGAGTTTGATTGCTGTTAAAAAAAGAAATATATTGAAAAGAAAAATGGTTTAAATGAAAAGAAGAGTACATTGATTTAAATAATAAATCCTACCATTCACATTTCTGTTAATCTGTATTACATTTATATCTCATTTAACAATATAAATTTTTTGTTATCTGGAGACAGAGGGCCTTCGGCCCAGGAGTTTCATGGAAAATTTCCTCTCTCGGTATAAATTTGACTTCAAGTTTGAATAAAGTAATTTTTTAAATAGTTATAAGACACGTAAAAATGAATATCGAAGAGAAAAGGTGTTCGCCGAAATCACGATTCTTATGAATCATGCACCACACAACCGTCTGTTAATATGATAGAACCTTACATTCATTGAGGGCATTTAAAATCTTTCCAATTTCTTTTTCTAGATAGAGCTTACCCAAAGAAAATGTCTGAAAAAAATACTGGCTCTGGAAGTTCTCCAGATGGCGCTTTTTAACTCAAGTTATCTTGAATCGGTCTACTGAATAATGATTAATTAGTGGAAAGTTTTTATTTAAATCGAAAAAACAAGGTTGTTTCCTATCATCACTTACGACTTTTGGTTGATTGTAGATATTTTATTTTGTAAGCCCACAGTTAAAGAGGAACCACTACTCGCATTGTTATGTATCTGATGTTTTGCAGGAACATTTGACTTTCAATTTGCTCTTATATTCTACAGCTAAGCAGCTTCATAAGTGCATGAAAGTTATAAAAAGTGTGTTATAGAACAATTGTTAATTATGTCAACAATGAAAGGCAGTTATAGTATACACATTCGTATGAAATGCATTACGTAGATGGCGCAACGATCGATAAGCATCAGATTAAAAATATGTCAAGTAAAATTCTAAATTAAAAAAATAAAAATTAAAGAAATGATTTTTAAACAAAGTGTTTCAAATTATAAGTTTGAATTTTAAGACAAAATGAATTTTAAGACAATTGAATTTTAAGACATTTTAAAATATGTTTTTTTGCATATCCACCACTCTAATAACACATATATTATCGTAAGGTATAAAATCTCAATTTCTGGTATAACACTAATGTGTGGTGTGGAGATTGCATTAGGGGCCACGTACTGAGCATTCGTTGCTTATTTAGCCCTTGGGAAGGTCTGAGAATACTGTTTAGCCCGAGAGGGGCTATCATCCTATGATGATTACATGTTAGTTCTATTGTGACTACAGCAAATGATGGCGTTGGTGTCTGATGTGTTACTTTAAAACTTGCTTCATTATGCATCCTCCTCCTGTCTGCAGCTCGATATGCATTGCTCTTCAGAGTAACTTAATTCAGACTACTCCCGCAGCACACAGCTTTTTTAAATTTACTTTTTTTCACATCGTCTGTTTAATGTGAAGTCAGTAAAACGTTCGTAGAACAATTTTGAAAATCATTCTCAGATTGGAAAGATGAAGCCGAGATTCAGGAAGGATTTATACTGTTTGGCTAATTTTGAAGGCACTGTAGTGGGAGCTTGTTTTATTCCGGAGGTAACTTTACTTGATTTTCGAATCTAATTTTACAAAACTGATCATTAATTTATGTATGAAATGATTCAACAGCTCGCAGAGAGAGAGTGAATTTTCCGTGCAGTTCCTGGGCAGAAGGCCCTCTATCTCCAGATAACAAAGTCCTTGTATTCTAAATAGGAACTTTCAACTGTGTAGCAAAATCTTGGGTGTCAGGTTATCAAGGGGGGGGGGGGTGCAGTTGGTACAGTAGGAGAAGCCGGTACAATGAGAGGTAGGTAAGCCTATCACTCCAGTAAATTTATATATATTTTTTATTTAATTGAGTGTACATCCAATGTGTATGTTGCAAATAGTCTGGCCTTAATTGTTCCAAAAGAATAATTTAGTGCCGTCGACGGAATAAACGCAAACAGCAATTAACCACATAAGTTCATAAACGAAAGTATTTTCTTCGTTTTCCTGTGGTTTTGCTGTTTACGTTGATAAACTCTTATACCGAACTCTAAAAACCAACTTTTTATTAAACTTCAATAAAAAGTTGGTTTTTAATTAAGGAAACGAAAACATAAGTGATCAAATGTTGGAGAAATGGATGTTTCTATTTACCTTTTTGGTAGAGGGCCAGTTGGGAGAGCAACGGTATCGACCACCATTTTCCACCTTATACCCCCGCCTTCTTCTGAGCACTTCTTTCTCCTATATTGGAGTCGCTGAAGAGGATTTCTTAAAAAGGTCCGGTGATGGGCCATACACCCGACATTTTCTGATTGGCTGATGTGGTCGGCAGCCATGTTTTTCCTTTTCAGGTTAGTTCAACATGGAAGTTGTACGTTGCTGTTGCGATTTAAAAAGTTTTGTTTGGATACACTTGTAATTTACATAATTTTGAAAAAAAGAACGCTTTTTTTCATTTAATATAGATCAGCCTACCCACTTAATGAACAAAATAAGGTGTAAACTGTTAACACATTAATGTAGACAACTAAAAAGAAGAAAAGGAACATGTGTAAAATTCCGTCGACCATTCTCGCCAAACAAGAAAACTGTCTCCAAACGATGCAATATTCCGAAAATAATGGAAAGCGTATAAAATAGTTTTACTAGTATTGCTCGAAAAATAATTTTTGCGAAACGTTATATTTAAACAATTTAAAATTTAATTATGTTTAAGCTGATTTTTTTTATTTCTTTCCACAATAGAAATAATTTATGAATATTTGAATGATCAAAAATAGATATTTAAAATACTTATTTACCTTATTTTCAAAATACAGTACATTAGGACTACGTGTTTTATTAAGTTGCCATTCAAATATATTGTATTCTCGTAGTAAAAATAAACAAAAATTATTTTAGATCAATATTCGCGTTTTATTTCACAATACAATCGTTTTTATGATTGTCCCAATTCTCCCGATTCTTGCGTATCACTATTGTGTACAGCACTTAGTCATGATAATTGGAGTTTTACTGTATTTCTATTAAGCACTTAAAGCTCTTTTATCTTACGAAAAAACATTTTATATGAATAATTTATTCGGAAAATTACAGGGCAAAATACGTTACCCCACATTGGAATAACATGAAAGTGTTCCTAATTCAAATCTAACTCAATATATGAAATTAAAAAAAGGCTTTTTTTATTCAGACCCCAAGCACCCACCAGATTAAGTCATATATATTACTGGTTTATAAACTGATCTGTGGTCTAAATGAGTAGCTCTTATGCCATGAGAAAATCCAATCTATCAATATTTAAAATCCAACGCCAAACTGTCGCCAAACCCGAAGTCTTCAGTCATAACCTGATTATCAACCCTAATGAAACCGCCATTTGCATAGCGTTGTAGTGATCTGGCAACACTGCAACCAGCAAGGTGACATCAGCAGTTGACGTCACTTTCCTCCAATGCTCTCACACTGTGTTAACCAATGAGAGGGCAGCGGAGGAATACGTTGTGCCTAATATAGATTAGAATGTTCACCCAGTATGTTTCTTGTTGTGTCAATGTTATTGTTAAAGTTTGAATAAATATATGTTTAATGATTAGACTGAATCATTCTACGAACACGCACGCAACATCACCTTAATGGTGACCCGGACGTGATTTCAAACTTCTAGCAATTCCAGCAGTTTCGTTTTGGCCAAGAAGGATGACCGATCCAAACGAAACAACTTCGGCGGTGAGAATACCTGTCTACAACCCAATGGACCCTTCACTATGGTTGCACATGGTAGAAGCAACTTTCGAATTGGCCACTCCAAAACCAATTACCTCTTCAAAAACGAAATTCAACCACGCGATCGCTCACCTACCACCCGAAGTTGCAGCGATCGTCCGAGATGTCATCATCAAGCCATCCGACCAACCATACGAGACACTCCGAGAAGCGATTCTTACTCGATGCGGCGAAACGAGAACCCAAGAAATTCGACGTTTACTCTCCGGCGAACAACTGGGAGATCGAAAGCCCAGTGAACTTCTTCGAGTGATGCAGCGACGCGCCGAGAATAACCACATCGAAGACAATTTTCTTTTGGAGCTATTCATGCAGCAAATGCCTCTCAACGTCCAAACCGTTCTCGCATCCATACTTCCCGTGCCTATTGAAAAGGCAGCTGAAGTAGCCGACAGAATCCTGGAGGTAACCACAACACAAACGTCTGCATGTTCTGCAACGGCACCAACTAATAGTAATAACGCGTTGCTCGAGGAAATCAAAGAGCTGAGACGTGAGGTAAACAACCTTCGCCGTACAAGAAGTTATTTCCGACAACACCGCAGCCATTCCAGACGACGTTATAAATCCCCTTCCGCCACTGAGTCTGGAGTATGTTGGTATCATCAGAAATACAAGGTCGCAGCAAAGAAGTGCACTCCTCCATGTAGTTTTTCGGAAAACCACGAACAGCAGAAGTAGCGGCGACATACTTCCTGCAAACACCTTCTCGTCGCCTTATCATGCGCGATCGTTCTACGGGTACATCCTATCTGATCGATACTGGATCCGACGCCTCTCTGATCGCGGCCAGCAGAGCTGACATGAGACTACCAGTTCAACAGATATTCCAAGCCGCAAACGGTACCAAAATTAATGTTTACAAAAGAAAAATAGTTAAAATTAATTTTGGATTAAGACGAGATTTTTCATTTCCTTTTTATGTATGTGATGTATCCTGTAATATTATTGGAGCTGATTTCTTGCATAACTTTAACTTAAAACCTGATTTAAGAAATCGTCAACTTACTGATTCCAGTACAAATTTAAATTCTAATGGTGTATTAAGCGAGTGCAATATTTTTTCTGTAAAATCTTTTAATGACAATTCTATTTTTCTGAAATTGCTATCTGAATTTCCAAATGTAACTAAACTACCTGATCCAAATCACCCTGTGAAGCATAATACTTTGCATTTCATTGAAACTAACGGCCCTCCTGTTGTATGTAAACCTCGCAGATTAGCACCCGATCGTTTAAAGATCGCCAAAAATGAAATACAACATATGTTAGATTTAGGTCACATGAGACCTTCTAAAAGTAACTTTGCTTCACCCTTGCATCTAGTGCCTAAGAAAAATTCAACTGATTGGAGACCCGTTGGCGATTTTAGATTACTTAATGCTCAAACTGTAAAAGATAGATATTGCATACCAAATGTATCAGATTTCACAGCTGAATTGCATGGTTGCAAAATTTTTAGCCATATCGATCTTGTGAAAGCGTATCATCAGATACCTATTAATCCTGCAGACATTCACAAGACTGCAATTTGTTGTCCCTTTGGTACATTTGAGAGTACTCGCATGCAATTCGGTTTGTGCAACGCTAGTGCAACATTTCAAAGATTTATAGACGAAGTAACGCGTGATCTTCATGGTATATTTGCTTTTGTTGATGATATTCTAATTGCATCGTCAAACAGTGACGAACATCTCATTCATTTAAAATGTTTGTTTTCTAGATTAGACAAATATGGACTTTGTATCAATTTATCTAAATGTGAGTTTGGTCAACCATCCTTAGAATTTTTAGGTTTTCTTGTGTCTGAACATGGTCTAAAACCACTACCAGATAGAGTAAAAGCTATTCAAAATTTTCCTCAACCTAATACTTTGACCCAACTTAGACGTTTTTTAGGTCTATTTAATTTTTATAGAAGATTCGTTCCCAAAGCTGCTCATATTCTAGCCCCGCTAAATCAATTGCTTGAGGGTAAAAAGAAATCAACTCGCGTCCCTAAGAAAACGGAACCTCCACTCGAATGGAATGAGGTCACTAACCAAGCGTTTCTAAAGGCAAAATCTGCACTTGCAGAAGCCACTTTACTTAGACACCCAATTCCTAATGCAAAATTGAGTTTGTGGACAGACGCATCAGATGTAGCTATAGGGAGCACCTTAATGCAATTTTCCAACAATTCATGGGAACCTATAGCATTTCTTTCTATGAAATTGGGTAAAAGTCAAAAGAAATGATCTACATATGATCGTGAATTATTAGCCATATACTCCTCAATCAAAAAGTTTAGGCACATGCTAGAAGGTTGAATATTTACCATATTCACCGATCAAAAACCACTGATCTTTGCTTTCAAACAAAAATCGGAAAAATGTTCTCCACGTCAATTGAGACATTTGGATTTTATCTCACAATTTTCAACCGACATTCAACACATAAGTGGTGAGAGCAATATCATCGCAGACACGTTGTCTCGCATTGAGATTGATAGTATTTCAAAAATTTCCACCTTGGATTATAAGCAATTAGCTGAAGAACAACTTCGCGATAAAGAATTACAAAACTTACTTCAATCCAATTCACTAGAACTTAAAAAGCACTACTTTCCCCTAGAGGACATTGAATTGTACTGTGATTCAACAAACAAACACCCAAGACCTTTTATACCTAAATCGTATAGAAGTGTAATATTTGAAAACTTGCATTTCTTTTCACATCCTGGCATATCAGCCACAACCAAATTAATATCTAGTCGTTTCGTTTGGCCTGGTATGAGAAAAGACTTAAAAACTAGAGTTCGTAACTGTGACAAATGTCAGCGAGCTAAGATATTCAGACATACGAAAGCTCCACTTGGCACATTTGCCCAACCGGACGCTCGTTTTTCTCATGTCCATATTGATTTCATCGGACCATTGCCACCATCAGACGGAATGCGGTATTGTATGACGGTTATAGACAGATTCACAAGATGGTCTGAAGTGATTCCCACAGCAGACATGTCGGCAGAGACCACTGCTCGTGCACTTTTGCACAATTGGATCAGCAGATTTGGATCACCTGTCACAATCACCACTGACCAAGGTCAAAATTTTGAGTCTCATCTTTTCAGAGAATTAACAAACATCCTAGGATCACACAGAATCCATTCTTCCTCTTACCACCCACAATCAAATGGGATGATTGAGCGATTACATAGGCATTTAAAAGGCGCTCTTAGAGCTCACGAAAATCCCAAATGGACAGACGTTTTACCAATCGTTTTACTAGGCTTACGATCAGCCGTAAAGAATGACCTAAATGCTACTAGCGCTCAGCTTGTGTATGGTACTACCTTGCGTTTACCATCCGATTTATTATCTAACGAATCATATAAACTACCCATTACACCCAGTTATGTGTCCAATTTAATTTCAGTGATGCGTAAACTTAATCCAGTAACTTCACCATCGCACGGCAATAGTCAAGTCTTTGTAACCAAGTCATTGAAAGATTGTTCGCATGTGTTTTTAAGAATCGACAAAATTCATCCTTCTTTAACATCTCCCTATTCAGGACCTCATCTGATTATAGATCGCAATGACAAGAATTTTGTGCTAGATCTGAATGGCAAAAAGACCACTGTCTCAATTGATAGACTAAAACCTGCTTTCGAGCTCAATGATGACTTTAAATATTCCAAAATGCCTGTAATACCACCACCTGTTAAAATCATTGAGAAAAGTAGCAATCCTGTTAAAAGTATCGTGACCAGATATGGAAGAAAGGTACACTTTCCTAAAAAGTTTGTTCAGTACATTGTATAAACATGTTCTATTGTACTCATAATTTTCTTTTCAATTGTATTTGTCTTGTGTACTAATTAATCGTTCCCTTGTCACTGGGGGGATACTCTGTAGTGATCTGGCAACACTGCAACCAGCAAGGTGACATCAGCAGTTGACGTCACTTTCCTCCAATGCTCTCACACTGTGTTAACCAATGAGAGGGCAGCGGAGGAATACGTTGTGCCTAATATAGATTAGAATGTTCACTCGGGATCTCGCACTCTCGTAGTTCACCCAGTATGTTTCTTGTTGTGTCAATGTTATTGTTAAAGTTTGAATAAATATATGTTTAATGATTAGACTGAATCATTCTACGAACACGCACGCAACATCACCTTAGCGTCCGCGTTGGCACAACTTTGGCCGAAAAACATGGCTGCAGTTTTCCCTATGTCACCTCTCTATCTATATAGGCTCTCTAATTCTGTTCAAAAACCTTTGACATCAATTTCTAATAGTTAATAACAATTGTTAAATTTCACCAACGGTCAGCGTCTGTCATTAGCTGTTACTGTTATGGAAATATGCAATACCCGGACTGCTATCGTAAAATAACAGGTTTGCTCATCTCTATATTGTCATTCTTAAGGATTGCAAAAAAGGTTACGACAAACGAGTTTGATTGCTGTTAAAAAAAGAAATATATTGAAAAGAAAAATGGTTTAAATGAAAAGAAGAGTACATTGATTTAAATAATAAATCCTACCATTCACATTTCTGTTAATCTGTATTACATTTATATCTCATTTAACAATATAAATTTTTTGTTATCTGGAGACAGAGGGCCTTCGGCCCAGGAGTTTCATGGAAAATTTCCACTCTCGGTATAAATTTGACTTCAAGTTTGAATAAAGTAATTTTTTAAATAGTTATAAGACACGTAAAAATGAATATCGAAGAGAAAAGGTGTTCGCCGAAATCACGATTCTTATGAATCATGCACCACACAACCGTCTGTTAATATGATAGAACCTTACATTCATTGAGGGCATTTAAAATCTTTCCAATTTCTTTTTCTAGATAGAGCTTACCCAAAGAAAATGTCTGAAAAAAATACTGACTCTGGAAGTTCTCCAGATGGCGCTTTTTAACTCAAGTTATCTTGAATCGGTCTACTGAATAATGATTAATTAGTGGAAAGTTTTTATTTAAATCGAAAAAACAAGGTTGTTTCCTATCATCACTTACGACTTTTGGTTGATTGTAGATATTTTATTTTGTAAGCCCACAGTTAAAGAGGAACCACTACTCGCATTGTTATGTATCTGATGTTTTGCAGGAACATTTGACTTTCAATTTGCTCTTATATTCTACAGCTAAGCAGCTTCATAAGTGCATGAAAGTTATAAAAAGTGTGTTATAGAACAATTGTTAATTATGTCAACAATGAAAGGCAGTTATAGTATACACATTCGTATGAAATGCATTACGTAGATGGCGCAACGATCGATAAGCATCAGATTAAAAATATGTCAAGTAAAATTCTAAATTAAAAAAATAAAAATTAAAGAAATGATTTTTAAACAAAGTGTTTCAAATTATAAGTTTGAATTTTAAGACAAAATGAATTTTAAGACAATTGAATTTTAAGACATTTTAAAATATGTTTTTTTGCATATCCACCACTCTAATAACACATATATTATCGTAAGGTATAAAATCTCAATTTCTGGTATAACACTAATGTGTGGTGTGGAGATTGCATTAGGGGCCACGTACTGAGCATTCGTTGCTTATTTAGCCCTTGGGAAGGTCTGAGAATACTGTTTAGCCCGAGAGGGGCTATCATCCTATGATGATTACATGTTAGTTCTATTGTGACTACAGCAAATGATGGCGTTGGTGTCTGATGTGTTACTTTAGAACTTGCTTCATTATGCATCCTCCTCCTGTCTGCAGCTCGATATGCATTGCTCTTCAGAGTAACTTAATTCAGACTACTCCCGCAGCACACAGCTTTTTTAAATTTACTTTTTTTCACATCGTCTGTTTAATGTGAAGTCAGTAAAACGTTCGTAGAACAATTTTGAAAATCATTCTCAGATTGGAAAGATGAAGCCGAGATTCAGGAAGGATTTATACTGTTTGGCTAATTTTGAAGGCACTGTAGTGGGAGCTTGTTTTATTCCGGAGGTAACTTTACTTGATTTTCGAATCTAATTTTACAAAACTGATCATTAATTTATGTATGAAATGATTCAACAGCTCGCAGAGAGAGAGTGAATTTTCCGTGCAGTTCCTGGGCAGAAGGCCCTCTGTCTCCACATAGCAAAGTCCTTGTATTCTAAATAGGAACTTTCAACGGTGTAGCAAAATCTTGGGTGTCAGTTTATCAAGGGGGGTGCAGTTGCAGTTGGTACAGTAGGAGAAGCCGTTACAATGAGAGGTAGGTATCACTCCAGTAAATTTATATATATTTTTGATTTAATTGATTGTACATCCAATGTGTATGTAGCAAATAGTCTGTCCTTAATTGTTCCATAAGAATAATTTAGTGCCGTCGACGGAATAAACGCAAATAGCAATAAACCACATAAGTTCATAAACGAAAGTATTTTCTTCGTTTTCCTGTGGTTTTGCTGTTTACGTTGATAAACTCTTATACCAAACTGCTTGAAGTTTAATGAAAATTCGGTTTTTAATTCCGGAAACGAAAACATAAGTGATCAAATGTTAGGGAAATGGATGTTTCTATTTACCTTTTTGGTAGAGGGCCGCGGAAGCCCAGTTGGGAGAGCAACGGTATCGACCACCATTTTCCACCTTATACCCCCGCCTTCTTCTGAGCACTTCTTTCTCCTATATTGGAGTCGCTGAAGAGGATTTCTTAAAAAGGTCCGGTGATGGGCCATACACCCGACATTTTCTGATTGGCTGATGTGGTCGGCAGCCATGTTTTTCCTTTTCAGGTTAGTTCAACATGGAAGTTGTACGTTGCTGTTGCGATTTAAAAAGTTTTGTTTGGATACACTTGTAATTTACATAATTTTGAAAAAAAGAACGCTTTTTTTCATTTAATATAGATCAGCCTACCCACTTAATGAACAAAATAAGGTGTAAACTGTTAACACATTAATGTAGACAACTAAAAAGAAGAAAAGGAACATGTGTAAAATTCTGTCGACCATTCTTGCCAAACAAGAAAACTGTCTCCAAACGATGCAATATTCCGCAAATAATGGAAAGCGTATAAAATAGTTTTACTAGTATTGCTCGAAAAATAATTTTTGCGAAACGTTATATTTAAACAATTTAATTATGTTTAAGCTGATTTTTTTCATTTGTTTCCACAATATAAATAATTTATGAATATTTGAATGATCAAAAATAGATATAAAATACTTATTTACCTTATTTTCAAAATACAGTACATTAGGACTACGTGTTTTATTAAGTTGCCATTCAAATATATTGTATTCTCGTAGTAAAAATAAACAAAAATTATTTTAGATCAATATTCGCGTTTTATTTCACAATACAATCGTTTTTATGATTGTCCCAATTCTCCCGATTCTTGCGTATCACTATTGTGTACAGCACTTAGTCATGATAATTGGAGTTTTACTGTATTTCTATTAAGCACTTAAAGCTCTTTTATCTTACGAAAAAACATTTTATATGAATAATTTATTCGGAAAATTACAGGGCAAAATACGTTACCCCACATTGGAATAACATGAAAGTGTTCCTAATTCAAATCTAACTCAATATATGAAATTAAAAAAAGGCTTTTTTTATTCAGACCCCAAGCACCCACCAGATTAAGTCATATATATTACTGGTTTATAAACTGATCTGTGGTCTAAATGAGTAGCTCTTATGCCATGAGAAAATCCAATCTATCAATATTTAAAATCCAACGCCAAACTGTCGCCAAACCCGAAGTCTTCAGTCATAACCTGATTATCAACCCTAATGAAACCGCCATTTGCATAGCGTTGTAGTGATCTGGCAACACTGCAACCAGCAAGGTGACATCAGCAGTTGACGTCACTTTCCTCCAATGCTCTCACACTGTGTTAACCAATGAGAGGGCAGCGGAGGAATACGTTGTGCCTAATATAGATTAGAATGTTCACTCGGGATCTCGCACTCTCGTAGTTCACCCAGTATGTTTCTTGTTGTGTCAATGTTATTGTTAAAGTTTGAATAAATATATGTTTAATGATTAGACTGAATCATTCTACGAACACGCACGCAACATCACCTTAATGGTGACCCGGACGTGATTTCAAACTTCTAGCAATTCCAGCAGTTTCGTTTTGGCCAAGAAGGATGACCGATCCAAACGAAACAACTTCGGCGGTGAGAATACCTGTCTACAACCCAATGGACCCTTCACTATGGTTGCACATGGTAGAAGCAACTTTCGAATTGGCCACTCCAAAACCAATTACCTCTTCAAAAACGAAATTCAACCACGCGATCGCTCACCTACCACCCGAAGTTGCAGCGATCGTCCGAGATGTCATCATCAAGCCATCCGACCAACCATACGAGACACTCCGAGAAGCGATTCTTACTCGATGCGGCGAAACGAGAACCCAAGAAATTCGACGTTTACTCTCCGGCGAACAACTGGGAGATCGAAAGCCCAGTGAACTTCTTCGAGTGATGCAGCGACGCGCCGAGAATAACCACATCGAAGACAATTTTCTTTTGGAGCTATTCATGCAGCAAATGCCTCTCAACGTCCAAACCGTTCTCGCATCCATACTTCCCGTGCCTATTGAAAAGGCAGCTGAAGTAGCCGACAGAATCCTGGAGGTAACCACAACACAAACGTCTGCATGTTCTGCAATGGCACCAACTAATAGTAATAACGCGTTGCTCGAGGAAATCAAAGAGCTGAGACGTGAGGTAAACAACCTTCGCCGTACAAGAAGTTATTTCCGACAACACCGCAGCCATTCCAGACGACGTTATAAATCCCCTTCCGCCACTGAGTCTGGAGTATGTTGGTATCATCAGAAATACAAGGTCGCAGCAAAGAAGTGCACTCCTCCATGTAGTTTTTCGGAAAACCACGAACAGCAGAAGTAGCGGCGACATACTTCCTGCAAACACCTTCTCGTCGCCTTATCATGCGCGATCGTTCTACGGGTACATCCTATCTGATCGATACTGGATCCGACGCCTCTCTGATCGCGGCCAGCAGAGCTGACATGAGACTACCAGTTCAACAGATATTCCAAGCCGCAAACGGTACCAAAATTAATGTTTACAAAAGAAAAATAGTTAAAATTAATTTTGGATTAAGACGAGATTTTTCATTTCCTTTTTATGTATGTGATGTATCCTGTAATATTATTGGAGCTGATTTCTTGCATAACTTTAACTTAAAACCTGATTTAAGAAATCGTCAACTTACTGATTCCAGTACAAATTTAAATTCTAATGGTGTATTAAGCGAGTGCAATATTTTTTCTGTAAAATCTTTTAATGACAATTCTATTTTTCTGAAATTGCTATCTGAATTTCCAAATGTAACTAAACTACCTGATCCAAATCACCCTGTGAAGCATAATACTTTGCATTTCATTGAAACTAACGGCCCACCTGTTGTATGTAAACCTCGCAGATTAGCACCCGATCGTTTAAAGATCGCCAAAAATGAAATACAACATATGTTAGATTTAGGTCACATGAGACCTTCTAAAAGTAACTTTGCTTCACCCTTGCATCTAGTGCCTAAGAAAAATTCAACTGATTGGAGACCCGTTGGCGATTTTAGATTACTTAATGCTCAAACTGTAAAAGATAGATATTGCATACCAAATGTATCAGATTTCACAGCTGAATTGCATGGTTGCAAAATTTTTAGCCATATCGATCTTGTGAAAGCGTATCATCAGATACCTATTAATCCTGCAGACATTCACAAGACTGCAATTTGTTGTCCCTTTGGTACATTTGAGAGTACTCGCATGCAATTCGGTTTGTGCAACGCTAGTGCAACATTTCAAAGATTTATAGACGAAGTAACGCGTGATCTTCATGGTATATTTGCTTTTGTTGATGATATTCTAATTGCATCGTCAAACAGTGACGAACATCTCATTCATTTAAAATGTTTGTTTTCTAGATTAGACAAATATGGACTTTGTATCAATTTATCTAAATGTGAGTTTGGTCAACCATCCTTAGAATTTTTAGGTTTTCTTGTGTCTGAACATGGTCTAAAACCACTACCAGATAGAGTAAAAGCTATTCAAAATTTTCCTCAACCTAATACTTTGACCCAACTTAGACGTTTTTTAGGTCTATTTAATTTTTATAGAAGATTCGTTCCCAAAGCTGCTCATATTCTAGCCCCGCTAAATCAATTGCTTGAGGGTAAAAAGAAATCAACTCGCGTCCCTAAGAAAACGGAACCTCCACTCGAATGGAATGAGGTCACTAACCAAGCGTTTCTAAAGGCAAAATCTGCACTTGCAGAAGCCACTTTACTTAGACACCCAATTCCTAATGCAAAATTGAGTTTGTGGACAGACGCATCAGATGTAGCTATAGGGAGCACCTTAATGCAATTTTCCAACAATTCATGGGAACCTATAGCATTTCTTTCTATGAAATTGGGTAAAAGTCAAAAGAAATGATCTACATATGATCGTGAATTATTAGCCATATACTCCTCAATCAAAAAGTTTAGGCACATGCTAGAAGGTTGAATATTTACCATATTCACCGATCAAAAACCACTGATCTTTGCTTTCAAACAAAAATCGGAAAAATGTTCTCCACGTCAATTGAGACATTTGGATTTTATCTCACAATTTTCAACCGACATTCAACACATAAGTGGTGAGAGCAATATCATCGCAGACACGTTGTCTCGCATTGAGATTGATAGTATTTCAAAAATTTCCACCTTGGATTATAAGCAATTAGCTGAAGAACAACTTCGCGATAAAGAATTACAAAACTTACTTCAATCCAATTCACTAGAACTTAAAAAGCACTACTTTCCCCTAGAGGACATTGAATTGTACTGTGATTCAACAAACAAACACCCAAGACCTTTTATACCTAAATCGTATAGAAGTGTAATATTTGAAAACTTGCATTTCTTTTCACATCCTGGCATATCAGCCACAACCAAATTAATATCTAGTCGTTTCGTTTGGCCTGGTATGAGAAAAGACTTAAAAACTAGAGTTCGTAACTGTGACAAATGTCAGCGAGCTAAGATATTCAGACATACGAAAGCTCCACTTGGCACATTTGCCCAACCGGACGCTCGTTTTTCTCATGTCCATATTGATTTCATCGGACCATTGCCACCATCAGACGGAATGCGGTATTGTATGACGGTTATAGACAGATTCACAAGATGGTCTGAAGTGATTCCCACAGCAGACATGTCGGCAGAGACCACTGCTCGTGCACTTTTGCACAATTGGATCAGCAGATTTGGATCACCTGTCACAATCACCACTGACCAAGGTCAAAATTTTGAGTCTCATCTTTTCAGAGAATTAACAAACATCCTAGGATCACACAGAATCCATTCTTCCTCTTACCACCCACAATCAAATGGGATGATTGAGCGATTACATAGGCATTTAAAAGGCGCTCTTAGAGCTCACGAAAATCCCAAATGGACAGACGTTTTACCAATCGTTTTACTAGGCTTACGATCAGCCGTAAAGAATGACCTAAATGCTACTAGCGCTCAGCTTGTGTATGGTACTACCTTGCGTTTACCATCCGATTTATTATCTAACGAATCATATAAACTACCCATTACACCCAGTTATGTGTCCAATTTAATTTCAGTGATGCGTAAACTTAATCCAGTAACTTCACCATCGCACGGCAATAGTCAAGTCTTTGTAACCAAGTCATTGAAAGATTGTTCGCATGTGTTTTTAAGAATCGACAAAATTCATCCTTCTTTAACATCTCCCTATTCAGGACCTCATCTGATTATAGATCGCAATGACAAGAATTTTGTGCTAGATCTGAATGGCAAAAAGACCACTGTCTCAATTGATAGACTAAAACCTGCTTTCGAGCTCAATGATGACTTTAAATATTCCAAAATGCCTGTAATACCACCACCTGTTAAAATCATTGAGAAAAGTAGCAATCCTGTTAAAAGTATCGTGACCAGATATGGAAGAAAGGTACACTTTCCTAAAAAGTTTGTTCAGTACATTGTATAAACATGTTCTATTGTACTCATAATTTTCTTTTCAATTGTATTTGTCTTGTGTACTAATTAATCGTTCCCTTGTCACTGGGGGGATACTCTGTAGTGATCTGGCAACACTGCAACCAGCAAGGTGACATCAGCAGTTGACGTCACTTTCCTCCAATGCTCTCACACTGTGTTAACCAATGAGAGGGCAGCGGAGGAATACGTTGTGCCTAATATAGATTAGAATGTTCACTCGGGATCTCGCACTCTCGTAGTTCACCCAGTATGTTTCTTGTTGTGTCAATGTTATTGTTAAAGTTTGAATAAATATATGTTTAATGATTAGACTGAATCATTCTACGAACACGCACGCAACATCACCTTAGCGTCCGCGTTGGCACAACTTTGGCCGAAAAACATGGCTGCAGTTTTCCCTATGTCACCTCTCTATCTATATAGGCTCTCTAATTCTGTTCAAAAACCTTTGACATCAATTTCTAATAGTTAATAACAATTGTTAAATTTCACCAACGGTCAGCGTCTGTCATTAGCTGTTACTGTTATGGAAATATGCAATACCCGGACTGCTATCGTAAAATAACAGGTTTGCTCATCTCTATATTGTCATTCTTAAGGATTGCAAAAAAGGTTACGACAAACGAGTTTGATTGCTGTTAAAAAAAGAAATATATTGAAAAGAAAAATGGTTTAAATGAAAAGAAGAGTACATTGATTTAAATAATAAATCCTACCATTCACATTTCTGTTAATCTGTATTACATTTATATCTCATTTAACAATATAAATTTTTTGTTATCTGGAGACAGAGGGCCTTCGGCCCAGGAGTTTCATGGAAAATTTCCACTCTCGGTATAAATTTGACTTCAAGTTTGAATAAAGTAATTTTTTAAATAGTTATAAGACACGTAAAAATGAATATCGAAGAGAAAAGGTGTTCGCCGAAATCACGATTCTTATGAATCATGCACCACACAACCGTCTGTTAATATGATAGAACCTTACATTCATTGAGGGCATTTAAAATCTTTCCAATTTCTTTTTCTAGATAGAGCTTACCCAAAGAAAATGTCTGAAAAAAATACTGACTCTGGAAGTTCTCCAGATGGCGCTTTTTAACTCAAGTTATCTTGAATCGGTCTACTGAATAATGATTAATTAGTGGAAAGTTTTTATTTAAATCGAAAAAACAAGGTTGTTTCCTATCATCACTTACGACTTTTGGTTGATTGTAGATATTTTATTTTGTAAGCCCACAGTTAAAGAGGAACCACTACTCGCATTGTTATGTATCTGATGTTTTGCAGGAACATTTGACTTTCAATTTGCTCTTATATTCTACAGCTAAGCAGCTTCATAAGTGCATGAAAGTTATAAAAAGTGTGTTATAGAACAATTGTTAATTATGTCAACAATGAAAGGCAGTTATAGTATACACATTCGTATGAAATGCATTACGTAGATGGCGCAACGATCGATAAGCATCAGATTAAAAATATGTCAAGTAAAATTCTAAATTAAAAAAATAAAAATTAAAGAAATGATTTTTAAACAAAGTGTTTCAAATTATAAGTTTGAATTTTAAGACAAAATGAATTTTAAGACAATTGAATTTTAAGACATTTTAAAATATGTTTTTTTGCATATCCACCACTCTAATAACACATATATTATCGTAAGGTATAAAATCTCAATTTCTGGTATAACACTAATGTGTGGTGTGGAGATTGCATTAGGGGCCACGTACTGAGCATTCGTTGCTTATTTAGCCCTTGGGAAGGTCTGAGAATACTGTTTAGCCCGAGAGGGGCTATCATCCTATGATGATTACATGTTAGTTCTATTGTGACTACAGCAAATGATGGCGTTGGTGTCTGATGTGTTACTTTAGAACTTGCTTCATTATGCATCCTCCTCCTGTCTGCAGCTCGATATGCATTGCTCTTCAGAGTAACTTAATTCAGACTACTCCCGCAGCACACAGCTTTTTTAAATTTACTTTTTTTCACATCGTCTGTTTAATGTGAAGTCAGTAAAACGTTCGTAGAACAATTTTGAAAATCATTCTCAGATTGGAAAGATGAAGCCGAGATTCAGGAAGGATTTATACTGTTTGGCTAATTTTGAAGGCACTGTAGTGGGAGCTTGTTTTATTCCGGAGGTAACTTTACTTGATTTTCGAATCTAATTTTACAAAACTGATCATTAATTTATGTATGAAATGATTCAACAGCTCGCAGAGAGAGAGTGAATTTTCCGTGCAGTTCCTGGGCAGAAGGCCCTCTATCTCCAGATAACAAAGTCCTTGTATTCTAAATAGGAACTTTCAACTGTGTAGCAAAATCTTGGGTGTCAGGTTATCAAGGGGGGGGGGGTGCAGTTGGTACAGTAGGAGAAGCCGGTACAATGAGAGGTAGGTAAGCCTATCACTCCAGTAAATTTATATATATTTTTTATTTAATTGAGTGTACATCCAATGTGTATGTTGCAAATAGTCTGGCCTTAATTGTTCCAAAAGAATAATTTAGTGCCGTCGACGGAATAAACGCAAACAGCAATTAACCACATAAGTTCATAAACGAAAGTATTTTCTTCGTTTTCCTGTGGTTTTGCTGTTTACGTTGATAAACTCTTATACCGAACTCTAAAAACCAACTTTTTATTAAACTTCAATAAAAAGTTGGTTTTTAATTAAGGAAACGAAAACATAAGTGATCAAATGTTGGAGAAATGGATGTTTCTATTTACCTTTTTGGTAGTGGGCCGCGGAAGCCCAGTTGAGAGAGCAACGATGTCGGCCATCATTTTCCACCTTATACCCCCGGCTTCTTCTGAGCACTTCTTTCTCCTTTTTTGGAGTCGTTGTGGAGGATTTCTGAAAAAGGTCGGGTGATGGGCCATACACCCGACATTTTCTGATTGGCTGATGTGGTCGGTAGCCATGTTTTTCTTTTCAGGTCTGTTCAATATGGCAGTTGTACGTTGCTGATTGCAATTTTGGAAGTTTTTTTTGGATACACTTGTAATTTACATAATTTTGAAAGTAAGAACGCTTTTTTCATTTAATATAGATCAACCTACCCACTTGATGAACAAAATAAGGTGTAAACTGTTAACACATTAATTTAGCCAACTAAGAAGTTGGAAAGGAACATGTGTAAAATTCTGTCGAACATTCTGTCCAAACAAGAAAAATGTCTCCAAACGATGCAATATTCCGCAAATAATGGAAAGCGTATAAAATAGTTTTACTAGTATCGCTCGAAAAATAATTTTTGCGAAACGTTGTATTTAAACAATTTAAAATTTAATTATGTTTAAGCTTATTTTTTTATTGCTTTCCACAATATAAATAATTTATGAATATTTGAATGATCAAAAATAGATATTTAAAACACTTATTTACCTTATTTTCAAAATACAGTACATTAGGACTACGTGTTTTATTAAGTTGCCATTCAAATATATTGTATTCTCGTAGTAAAAATAAACAAAAATTATTTTAGATCAATATTCGCGTTTTATTTCACAATACAATCGTTTTTATGACTGTCCCAATTCTCCCGATTCTTGCGTATCACTATTGTGTACAGCACTTAGTCATGATAATTGGAGTATTACTGTATTTCTATTAAGCACTTAAAGCTATTTTATCTTACGAAAAAACATTTTATATGAATAATTTATTCGGAAAATTACAGGGCAAAATACGTTACCCCACATTGGAATAACATGAAAGTGTTCCTAATTCAAATCTAACTCAATATATGAAATTAAAAAAAGGCTTTTTTTTATTCAGATCCCAAGCACCCGCCAGATTAAGTCCTATATATTACTGGTTTATAAACTGGTCTGTAGTCTAAATGAGTAGCTCTTATGCCATGAGAAAATCCAACCTATCAATGTTTAAAATCCAACGCCAAACTTTCGCCAAACCCGAAGTCTTCAGTCATAACCTGATTATCAACCCTAAGGAAACCGCCATTTGCATAGCGTCCGCGTTGGTACAACTTTGGTCGAAAAACATGGCTGCAGTTTTCCCTATGTCAGCTCTCTATCTATATAGGCTCTCTAATTCTGTTCAAAAAACCTTTGATATCAATTTCTAATAGTTAATAACAATTGTTAAATTTCACCAACGATCAGCGTCTGTCATTAGCTGTTACTGTTATGGAAATATGCAATACCCGGACTGCTATCGTAAAATAACAGGTTTGCCCATCTCTATATTGTCATTTTTAAGGATTGCAAAAAAGGTTACGACAAACGAGTTTGATTGCTGTTCAAAAAGGAAAAATATATTAAAAAGAAAAATGGTTTAAATCGAAAAGGAGAGTACATTGATTTAAATAATAAATCCTACCATTCACATTTCTGTTAATCTGTATTACATTTATATCTCATTTAACAATATAAATTTTTTGTTATCTGGAGACAGAGGGCGTTCGGCCCAGGAGTTTCATGGAAAATTTCCTCTCTCCGTAAAAATTTTACTTCAAGTTTGAATAAAGTAAATTTTTAAATAGTTATAAGACACGTAAAAATGAATATCGAAGAGAAAAGGCGTTCGCCGAAATCACGATTCTTATTAATCATGCACCACACAACCGTCTGTTAATATGATAGAACCTTACATTCATTGAGGGCATTTAAAATATTTCCAATTTCTTTTTCTAGATAGCGCTTACCCAAAGAAAATGTCTGAAAAAATACTGGCTCAAGAAGTTCTCCAGATGGCGCTTTTTAACTCAAGTTATCTTGAATCGGTCTACTGAATAATGATTAATTAGTGGAAAGGTTTTATTTAAATAGAAAAAACATGGTTGTTTTCTATCATTACTTACGACTTTTGGTAAAAATTTACTGTACGGTCACCCTTGGCGACTTTTTCAAAATCTCGCCAAAATGGCGACTTCTTGCACGAGCGAGATCTAAAGAAAACAGCGTAGTGAAAAATGGGTAAAGATGTAGAATCCGAGACATGTTTGTAGCCAAGCAATTTTTGTCGCCATCAAGATGGCGTCCAAAGCCAGGATGTTCTTAAAAAAAAACCGCGGATTTTCCTACGCGAACAACCTTTTGAATAGGGCAATAATAAACGAGGAATGCACAAATAAGCAATAAGTAAAAAAAATTAAAATAACGGTCTAATTAATCCTTGGATGTTCTTTAAAAAAACGCGGACTTTCCTACGCGAACCTTTTGTATAGGGCAATAATAAATGAGGAATGCACAAATAAGCAATAATAAGTAAAAAAAATAGAAATAACAGTCTAATTAATCCTGTGGATGTTCTTTAAAAAAACGCGGACTTTCCTACGCGAACCTTTTGTATAGGGCAATAATAAATGAGGAATGCACAAATAAGCAATAATAAGTTAAAAAAAATAGAAATAACAGTCTAATTAATCCTGTGGATGTTCTTAAAAAAACGCGGACTTTCGTACGCGAACAACCTTTTGTATAGGGCAATAATAAATGAGGAATGCACAAATAAGTAAAAAAAAATAACGGTCTAATTAATCCTGTGGATGTTCTTAAAAAAAAACGCGGACTTTCCTACGCGAACAACCTTTTGAATAGGGCAATAATAAATCAATCACCTTCAAGCTCTCCGGTTTTGCTAATATATTCCGTTGCGACCCGGTGATATACTCCGTTGCGACCCGGTTAAGCGGTAACCAATTACAATCCTTCTAAAAAGCTGACATCAACTAACAAAAAAATAATTCAAATTTTAAAACGGTAACCAATCATAGAACGCAAAACATCGATATTTTGTTAAAAAAATGCGTTCGTTAAAAAAAAAAGAAGCGCTCTTTCCTTCCGAAAAACCAACCTTTTCCAAGGTCCAATAGGGTTGCTGCAATTCCTTGTCGGGTCGGATGGGGGTTGCCATATAAAAAATTTATCGCCAATGTGGAAAAAATCGCGCCAAGGGTGACCGTACAGTAAATCTGATCCTTGAATTTGATGCGTATCGATCGTTGCGCCATGTCCATAATGTATTTCATATGAGTGTGTATACTATAACTGTCTTTCATTGTTGACATAATTAACGATTGTTCTGTAACACACTTTTTATAACTTTCATGCGCTTATGAAGCTGCTTAGCTGTAGAATATAAGAGCAAATTGAAAGTTAAATGTTCCTGCAATACATCGGATACATAACAATGCGAGTAGTGGTTTATCTTTAACTGTGGGCTTACAAAATAAAATATCTACAATCAACCAAAAGTCGTAAGTGATGATAGAAAACTACCTTGTTTTTTCGAGGAATGAAATAAAAAAGTCAGTTTAAACATAATTGGAATTTTAAATTTTTTAAGGTATACGTATACGTTTATTTATCGATTTTCGGTCAAAAAACTGATTTTTCTTAAATATTGATGCAGAAATATAGTTTGAACTTTAAGCTTTGTAAATCACTTTGAATTTTGTCGATAGGTCAATTAGAACGGAAGTTATGAATTTTTAGAAATACATGTCAGCTATCTTTTAAACCGGAAGTATCCGTCTGCATACCGGAAGTTGGTTCTCCGTTTCGAAAATTGTTACAAAAACGCCGAAGAAAATATTTTTTTAATACTTTAAAATATGCTGAAACATTTATTTTAGTATTTTGAGATTTTTTAATTAAGATTTTGTGAATAAACTCTTAATTTAATTCTATTTTTTCGAAGTGTATCTTTCTCGGCGACTACTAAATAGTATCCTGTTTAGCTAGTACAAGAAATGTCTCAGGATATGTGCTGCATTAAATTTGAAAATATTAAATTTGCAAAAAGTTTTCATATCAGTACGATATTGCGAGGAAGAATGATGTAATTTTAAATGCTTTCAAATTTAACGATAATAAACCTATTTATTATACACATGAAACTTAGAAACACAGAACTTAAAAGTAAGTTTTAAATACTAACCTTGCAACGTGTACGGTCAGCAGAGTATATTCTTTTAGATACCAAACGCATTATAACCACCACCACAACGTACAAATTTTCGGACCCTGTGATTGGGCTGTCAAAATCTCACGACCGAAACTACAAGCGTGTTTTGTCGCCAATTCATATCGCCACAGGAAATGCTGTAAACGCTACCGCATAATAGCCACCCCCCCCCCACTACATACAAAATTTCGGACCCTGTGATTGGGCCGTCAAAATTACATGACGAGAAAGAGTTGCACCTTTCTACGTTGCCTTTTGGAGCAAAATGAACACATGTGCATTTTAAAAATAACGGCAACATATCAGATTCAGTTTGTTCCAAATGTATTTCTTGAAGTTAAGGCTTTTTAAAAGTGGTGTTTCTTGTTCTATATGAAGTTTGGAAACCAGCTAGGTTAAAAAAAACGTGATTTGTGAACCGATAAGTGCTGTATAGATACTTATACCTATTCAGTGTGAAACGAAATGTTTGCAAATTACTTTAAAATCTGATCACTGTTTTTCCATTGTGTATATTATTGAATTAGGCCTATGTGTAAAGTCAGTTAAAATAAGATTTAGTAAAAAATATTTATATACTATGCTATATATTCAGTGCGAAACGAAATTTAAGGTCTTTTCTTTCCATTTAGAGATTGGATTAAGCCTAGAAGCAAAGAAATAGGATTTAGTAAAGATATCCAGAAACTGAAAGGAGGCATGCAAATTAGATAGAGTTTCTAAATAGTTTTGATTTATTCAAATATTAATATTTTTTATGTGAAACATTAATGCATTAGGAAATATAGATGGGCAAAGTTTTGAAAGATTAAAATGTGACAGGAATTAGTGAAGTAAATCACATGATAGAACAAATAGAACAGTGCCCCAAATGACAAGCATAAGCAATGTTTTTACATCTGATTCTCAAATGGTTTAGATTACTTTGAGTTTAACTCATAACCAGTGACGTGAAAGTTTTGGACCCACATAAATAAGATTACGGAATTTCAGACACCATATTAAGAATTTTTTCAATCATACAAATTTCAGACATTTTTTGCCATCATTATATATTTATCATATATGAGTAAAATGTTTTTAATTATTTTAATAGAATTTAATTAATTGGTTCAAAAGCACGAAATCCTTAGTATCTGAAAGTAGAGGAAAATTAGTAGGGCATAGATATGATTTGTTTTGTTCTTTTAACTCTAACTGGTATAATCTCCGCACTGGTCTCAAAACAGAGCCAAATTTGGTTTTAACTAGAGCCACTCTGACTTTGCTATCTTTGCCAGGGTAGAGCTTCAAAATCCTCCCTAAATTCCAGTTCAGTCTTTTGTTGTGGTCTTCACCCACCAAAACAATGTCTCCCTCACTTAAGGTAATTTCCTTTTGGACTTTACGCATTTCTCTTAATTGGCCAAGATATTCCGTTCTAAAACGTTTTCTCAGATCTTTTTGAACTCTGTACCGGTAAGCTAATCTCTTCTTCAACTTATCTTCATCTATTTGATCCAACTCTGGCACTCCTACTTCTCTAATGTCCTGCAAGAACATTGCTGGAGTCAGAGGTACTAAGTCTTCGGCATCATCCGAAACATGTCGTCTTGAGTTAATCAAGCTTTCACAGTCACAAAGAACGGTATTCATTTCTTCTTGATTCAATGACGATTTTCCCAAAGTTTTTCTTAAGATCCTTTTCATAAGGCCGATTAGTCGTTCCCAGAAACCTCCCCACCAGGGAGCGTTAGGAGGTATGAATTTCCACGAAATTGGATTTAATTCTTCCAGGTTCTTCAATTTTTCTAAATCAACTTTTTCCATTAGACGACAAGCACCCTTAAAGTTGGTTCCATTATCTGAATAAATTACGGAGGGTTTACCTCTGCGTGCTATAAACCTTCTTAAACCTAGAAGGAAATTTTCAGTCGAAATCGATGTCAACAGTTCTAAATGAACAGCTCGAAATACGGCACAAGTTAATATCAAGATCCAAGCTTTTATTCCTTCCTTAAGAATAAGAGGTCCTGCCAAGTCCACTCCTATGATTTCAAATATAGCAGCATCTCTCACATGGTCTTGAGGCAAGAGTCCTTCTGATACCAACACAGGTTTCACACTGAACCTGTTACAAACAACGCAAGACTTGATGACTTCTTTAATAGTTTTTCTGCTTTTTAAAATCCAGTAATTTTCTCTGAGATTGTTCATAAGCATCTGAACTCAGGAATGTCCCAGTTGTTCATGTCTATAAACAATGAGAGCTTTAACAACTGGATGGTTGGACGGAAGTATAATAGGTAAACGGAAATCTTCGTAGTCATCTCTTAAAAAAATTTTAGTCTTTAGTCTTAAAATTCCTTCAGGGTCTCTGATTACTTGCAAAGAGCTTAATCTTTTGTCAGTTTCGTTACAAAATACGTCCATTTGTACCTGTTTCAACAATGTGCGTTCGGCTTTCTTGATTTCGTCAGATTGCAAATCTCCTAATATCCTTTGATTCTTGACTTTCTTCAGGTTCATCAAAAACCTTGTCATCCAAGCAGTAATTCTTACGTCTAACATACGATGAATATCGATGGTAATACTTTTCTTCACCTTGCATAGCAGCTGCGGTTACGATAGTTTTCTTCTTCTCTGAATTAACCACTTCCATATTTGGGAAATGTTCTAATTTTGGCCAATCTTTTGTCGGGTTTCTAATCCAAGCTGGTCCTTCCCACCAACGTTCTTTGATAAGAGTCCTCACTGAACATCCTCTCGACGGTAGATTTCAGCTGGAGATTCTGAATACCTGGAACGTACTTCCAGTCTTCCTTCGACGAGAGTCTTCTTATTTCTTCAACCCTATTAGCAACGAATGTCGCCCATGGGCCTTCCCTTTTTATCCAATGGAGAACATCCATTGAGTCTGACCAGAAAATTGTTATATTTTCCATATGTAAATTCTTCTTTACTGAATCAGCTAGTCGTACTCCAATTGAACAAGCTAACAATTCCAATCTTAGAATTGAAGTACCTTTTATCGGCGCTACTTTTGATCTAGCTTGGATCAATTGGCATGACACTTCTCCATCCTTTTCTGCACGCAGGAAAACACACGTAGCGTAGGACAGTTTCGAAGCGTCACAAAAAACTTGTAGAGATAGGTTAGCATCTTCAAGATCGAAGTTCGAGAGTCTTCTGGGTATTTTTAGGTTATTTAGTTCTGTAAGTTGTTTTTTCCAATTTTCAAATTTTTTCTCGATTTCTACAGGCAATTTAGAATCCCATGACACTATTATCTTCCAACAGTCCTGTAGAAGCAATTTGGGAAGCAGAGTGATAGGACATGTGACTCCAATCGGATCAAAAATTTGGTGCGCAACGGAAAGGATTATCCTTTTTGTAATGAGCTCATTTTTAACCTCTGCTTTGCTGTAAGGAAAGGACAGGGTATCTTCTTTTAAATTCCACAAAAGCCCAAGTATTTGTACTTCTAGTTGATTGGGTTCCCGCTGGTCAACCTCATAGTCAAATTCTGGTTCACACACATCACTGTGACGCCAGCCACGTAAGTCAAATTTACACAATGCTAACAATTCTCTAGAGTCTCGTTGAAAAGACTTGAGTTCTCTTGATGAATTCACACTCGTCACGCAGTTGTCGACGTACATGGAGCTGTTCAGTTTTTCAGCAACCTTTTTTAAATGCTCGGGAGCTTGCTTTAGGAGATAGGTTAAAACTGCAGCTAATAAAAAGGGGCTACACGAAATGCCAAAAACAACTTGGCAGTGTCTGTATATAACAACCTTTTCAGGGTTGTCACCTTCCCACCACAAGAAATGTAAAAAGTTCTTGTCATTCTCGTGTAAGGCAATTTGCAAAAAAGCTTTTCGAATGTCAGATATGACGCCTATTTTTCCTACGCGGAACAGATTCAAAATTGCCGGTATCAATTCAATTAAGTTAGGGCCCTTCTCTATACAATCGTTCAGCGAACAAAAATTTCCATAACGAGCTGACCCATCAAAAACTGGGCGAATCTTAGTCGTAGAGTTTTCCTTGAACACTGGTCTGTGTGGCAAATAGCGAAATTTATCATTTTCATTATGTTCATCCGGTACGACTCTTTCAATAATGCCTTCATATTCCCAGTCAGAAAACACTTTTTCATAATCAGAAAGTCTTCCTGCATTTTTTAAAGATCTTACAGTGTTCTTTAATCTCCTTTCAGCCAAGTTTAAATTGTCTCCAAGTTTTGAATGTCCTTCTATCCACGGAATACACGCAACATATCTACCTTCGTCATCTCGCGATACTGTGTTCTCAAAATGTTTCAGAGCAAGATCTTGTAATTCCAATTTCGATTTCTTTTCACTAGGATCTGTAATACCCAACGAGTCTAAATCCCAGAGATCTGATATTTTCTTTTGATTCGTAAGCGGAGAATGTACAATCAGAGAATTTTCTGCTTCACAGTTATACTCATTGCTTGATTTTCCCATAACAGTCCATCCTAAACGAGTATTTATTGCTGTGAGCCCACTCGAAAGTTGTTTTATCTCACCAGTAAGTAATTTTCCCAGAATGTCGGATCCCAATAAAATATGAATTTCATTAGCATCTTTTTCAAAAAGGCAAAGTTTATTATTTACACAAGAATCACTAATAAATATATTGAGTTCTGTCAATTCCTGTAAAAGGCGATAATCACCAATTCTAGAAATTCCTAAGCAAATGTTCTTCTGATCAAGAACCTCTAAGATAAAACTGAATTTATTATCATGACTGCATAACTTCATCGAATATCTATTATGAACTTCAGTCATTTGATGACCTCCAAAAAGTCCATGTGTTATCGTTTCTTTCCCGATACTTTTTAGACCCATAAATTTTGCGACATATTTCGAAACGTAACTTTTTTTGGCTTCCACTGTCTAATATTGCTCTCACTAATTGCCCAGAATTTTCATTTTGGATGTAAACGGCCAGGGTTTGCAAGAAAACCTCTCCTTTACTTTGATTTGACAAGTCTGTTGATACTGTCTCGATCGCATTGGAGCCTTCCCTTTTTTGTTGTTTAAAACAAAAAAAATTATGATGTAATCCAAAACAAAAATCACACTTTGTCTTTTTTATTGGGCAATTACGCGATAAATGCTTCTCCACTTTTAAACAGTTAAAACAGGCGCCCTTTCGCAATAAAATATCTTTCCTTTCAGCCAATGAAAGATTCGCAACCCAATTACAGCTGTCTGAACTATGAGTCATGGTATCACAAAATACACATGCGATTTCCCGTTTATTAGTTCTTTCCCTTACTGGCGCCGAAAGCAATTCATTCGCGCTATGAAAGACTTTTTGATTTTGTTTATAATGTAAACTTCGTTCTCGCGAAATGTTCTGTTTCATATCCGGTTTTCGATTATGCAATTCAAAAGTTGAGCCACTTGTGGAATATGTTTGTTCTCGCGCTGTTAAAGCGTGAGTAAGAAACGAAAGCAGATGTTCAATATCCAACCCCGATTTCTTCTGCAATTTACACTGCTGGCCACCCAAATTGCAACACCAAGAAAGACAAGAGATATCACAACAAAATTTATTTTGTAGATAACATGTTGACCAAGTATCAAATGATTAAATTTATAGACTTCTGTGAAGTGTGGTTCCTGCCAAAATCAGTAGCCAGAGTAGCCGCCATTGTTGGAGATCACCGCTGCCACACGCCTCGGCATTGATTCAAAGAGACTTTGGATGTGTTCTTGGGGTACAGCAGACCAAGCAGCTTCCACACGTTGCCAAAGTTGATCTGGTGTGGCAGCTGGGGATGTATTCTGGGTCAATCGTTGAGCAACCATGGACCACATGTTTTCTATCGGCGAAAGATCCGGAGAGCGAGCTGGCCAGGGAAGCAATTCAATCTGGCGATTGACGAAGAACCCTTGGACAATGCGTGCCACGTGTGGTCGCGCATTATCCTGTTGAAATATGGCTGTGGGCAAGCCCTGAAGGTAAGGAAGGACAACTGGCTCCAACACCTCGGAGATGTAACTATGGCTGTTTAAAATACCGGCAATGCGTACTAGAGGAGTGCGAGAGTGATATCCAATACCGCCCCATACCATAATACCCGGTGCAGGACCAGTGTGGCGGTGCATAACGCAGCTGTTCAGCATCCTCTCTCCACGGTGTCTCCAGACTCGAATCCGACCATCGTGGTGTTGCAGACAGAAGCGTGACTCGTCAGTAAAGACAATTTCATTCCATTCTGCCGTCCACATCCTTCTTTCATCGTACCATTGGCGGCGGAAACGTCTGTGGTTCTGCGTCAAGGGTAGACGAAGCAATGGACGTCTTGCGGACAAACCACTCTGCTGTAAACGGCGTTGAATGGTACGCGCAGACACTGGATGATGCGGTACAGACTGAATGTGCTGTGCTATGGTTCGTGATGTGGCTGAGCGATCCGTCACTGCCATACGCGCAATATGCCTGTCATCACGTGAAGTGGTGCACTGAGGTGGATGCGATCGAACACGTCGGTCCGTCGTACCCTCCTGCATCCAACGATCACATATCCGCATTATAGTTGTTTGGTTTCGTCCAACACGACTACCGATTTCTCTGAAAGATAATCCACAATCTCGGTAGGCCACTATCCTTCCTCTGTCGAACTCGGATACTTGATCAAAAGATGATCGCTGTTTTCTACGAGGCATAATTGATCGTTTTTTTGAAAAAACCACAAGAAAAACACAATTGTCGTACTTGAAATCGTCGAAATCTCCAAGCCTTAAATAGAGCTTTGAAGTGGCGCCACAGGCGCGCGTGATGTGCGTCTGCGCTGAAATTCTAATCATTTGCATATCTCACCTCCGCTAATGCATGTTGTAAATTTCATATTATTTGCATGCTTCCTTCAGGGTGTTGTATTTACGGTGGCCAGCAGTGTATTATAATCTAACATCAAGTCAGATGGAATAAGTTTTAATATCATAGGACACAAAATACATCCATATTGCGAAGGTGATACACCCAATGAATCTAAACTTCTCAATTGTACATTACAATTATCAACAAATTTTCGAAAGGAACGAATGTCATTAGAATTTCTTAATGGTTTCAAAGATAGAATTTTGTTCATGTGTGCTTCAATTAATGTTTGTGTATTAGCAAATCTATCCTTTAATAGCTGTATAGCTTCATCGTAAGCTTCTGCCGAAATTGGAAAACCTTCAACAGTGTTCAATGCCGATCCTCCTAAATGAGCTTTTAGGTAATTGAAACGATCTACTTTGTTTAGGGTTTCATTATTGTGTACTGCCGTTTCGAAACTATTCCAAAAAGTTAATCATTTTGAGACGTCATCTCCATAGAATCGGGCAAAATGATATTTTGGAACTTAATGCGAATATTATCTGAGTTCGAAAAATGTTCTGTTTCTCGGGGCGATGTTAAAGGTGTTTGACATGGAGTTGGCACAACATGAGGCTCCGAAAGATCACTAATTTTCTTTTTTGCACGAAACTGCCAAAGCAGTACCTTTTCTCTATATTCTTGTGTTGTTTCGAATTCTTTATCAAATTCCTCGGGTTCAAAAAGGGGTTCAAGTTGTTGATCAACTAAGGTTAAAGGTTTAAATTTAATGGAAAGAATTTCTACAAGTTCTTCTAAATTCCCAGCATTTAAATGCGCCTTTAATAACTCAGCTTCTAAATCATTAACTGCCTTAGTAACAGCTGTTCTCAAATATTTTCGTTTCCTTTTTAACAAATCAATTGACTGTGGTTCGGTCATATTTAAAATATACACAAATCACCAAAATACACCCAAAAGCAAATTCAGTTCAGAATTAAACACTTTCAATAATCTAAAGTTTCAAATTGTTCGACAGGTAATTATAAAACACAGTTCAATGTATCAATTTCAATCAATATATCAAATATGTAGAATCTTCGAAACATAATCGACCCCCCCCCCCATTCAAGTTATTCAAATAAAGTTCAGCTTTTGATTTCAATATCTAAAATTTCTAATCAATTCTATTTTTGATTTCAATATCTAAAATTTCTATCAATTCTATTTTCGATTTCTAATTCTAAAGCCCTTCAAGCTCACCAATCCCGGCAGGGATGCCATGTAGAATTTTCTGTTAATAAAAATTCTTTATTCCAATTCGAGTTTCGATTTCAATATGTAAGAAAGAGGTATCACTTACCTCAATCTTGTTTCGTTTCTTCCAAAAGATCCGGGACGGTGAATGAACTTGAAGGTTTCATCCTAAAATGCTTGTTCTAATCGAAACGAAGACGATTCATATGTTTTAGAGAAAAACATTTATTCTTCTCTTAAAACAGCACATACAGGACAGTTGACATGACAAAAACAGAAAAGCACGGCACAACACCACATAACAGGACGGATCTGACTCTACTCTAGTCAACAGTGCGATTGTCGCGCCACCACACGTGAACCACAATTGTAATTCGTGTGATCGTTCGCGACAACCATACTGGGATGCATCACTGTGTATTATGAACTCATAACTGGAGTGTGCAAAGCTGGAGCTTTCATTAGAGCAGATTTCAGTTTGTTGAAGGCAACTTCGTGTATATCCAGCCAAGGTAAATTTTCAGGAATCATCTTTTGTTAACTCAGTAAGAAGTAAGGCAAACTCTGCATAGCAAGGTATATATTCCCGATAATAATTGCACAACCCGAGCATGCTTCTAAGTTGTTTCTTGGTCTCAGGTACAGGTATTTGAGCAATTGCTTTTATTTTGTCTGGATCTACTTGATGCCTTCCAGATCCGATAACATGACCTAAATATTTGATTTCAGGTCTTGCAAATGCACATTTGTGTAAATTCACAGTAAACTGTAGTTCTAATTTTGAAAGAATAAGATCCAAGTGTTTTAGATGATCATTCATGTTGTTAGAAAACATAGCTATGTCGTCAATATATGCACGACTGAAATCGCCTTATCCTGTTCCTGCTGTTAACCAAATTCTTGCCGAACTGACGGAACGTCATTTTATCAAACTTAATCTGTCCCAAGCTTACTTATAATTGGTTGTCGATGAGCTTTCTGCAATGGCACAAACAATTGTAACCCACCGTGGATCATTCAAATGTAAATGTTTACAGTTTGGAATATCTTCAGCGATTCATCGAGACATTATTAACTAACATTCATGGATTATTACCATATTTTGATGATGTCCTGATCAAGGGTTCAACAGTGGAGGAATTAGCCGAGTGATTTCGAGAAGTTCGTCGTTTCTCTGATTCTGAATTGCGAGTCAATCGAGAGAAATGCTTCATCGGAGCTTCCAGTATCAAATTCTTGGGATATCAAATTGATGGAAAGGATATTAGACCTACTAAAGACAAGGTTAAAGCTATCCAGGAAGCACCTACCCCTACAAAGAGGAAAGAACAAACATGCTCGGGTCTGCTTCTGCTTCTATCATGTATTCTTGCATGACAAAGCAACGGTGGCTGAACCTCTTCATCGTCTGCTTGACAAAGGAACACCGTGGAAGTGGAACAAACATCATGAAGCGGCTTTCGAGAAGATAAAAAAATTAGTATCAGCTGATACACCCCTCGTACATTTTGATGAAAAGAAGCCAATCATTCTCGCTTTCGATGCTTCTCCGTATGGTGTTGAAGCTGTGTTAAGTCATAAGATGACAGAAGGAGTCGAAGCACCAGTTGCATACTACTCCAGAACAATGAACCCAACTGATCGTCGGTATGCACAAATTGACAAGGAAGCTCTAGCTATCATTCAAGGGGTTAAGAAATTCCGCAATTATCTCTATGGTCACAAGTTTGAAATTCGTACTGACCATAAACCACTTTTGGGACCGTTGGCTCGTGACAAACTACACCATCTATGTTATCACCAAGGATGCAGTGTTGGTACTTAACACTAAGTTCCTACGATTACAATCTTGTGTACAAGCCAGGAAAGGCAATTTCTAACGCAGACAGACTTAGTCGCTTGCCGCACCCGCAGAGTGTAGAGGATAACCCATCACCCATAGAAATCTTATAACTGGAAGCACTGCACAAACCACCTCTCCAAGTCAAAGATATCGCCCGAATGGCTGCACATGATCCTTTTCTTTCACGAGTGCTCAATTGGGTATGGATGGTTGGCCAACAGAGAAGCCAAGGGAAAAATTTGCTCAATTCTTCCAGAGAAAACTTCAACTTTCGGTTCACAAGGATTGTTTACTCTGGGGATGCAGTTGCGTTACCTACGAAAGCTCAAGATCAAATGCTGGCTACTCTTCTTGATTCTCATCAAGGAATTGTGCGCACGAAAGCCCTTGTCCGCAGTTATGTATGGTGGCCAGGGATGTACAAAGAGATTGAAGACACTGAATGCTTGTGATATTTGTCAACAGACTAGACATGCACCATCTGAGACATCCATAACGTGGGAATGGACAAAGAAACCTTGGTCAAGACTACACATTGATTACGCTGGCCCTTTCCAGCTAGCATTGTTCCTGATTGTTGTGGATTCATACTCCAAAGGTTGGAGGTAGTAAAAGTTCAATCAACCTATTCAAAATGTACAATTGGAGTACTGAGAAACCTGTTCAGTACGCATGGAATACCCGATACCATTCTTTCAGATGACGGCACAGGATTTACCTCATCAGAATTTCAAGAGTTCATTGAAAATAATGGTATTCGGCACATCCTGATTCCACCTAGACATCCATCATCAAGTGGTCAAGCGGAACGGATGGTCCAAACTACAAAGGATTCTCTACGACGAATTATCTCGGGGAATTGAAACTTGAGACTAGCATCGTTTTTATTAGCACAACATGCTACTCCTAACACTTTAACAGGAGTTTCGCCTGCTTAACTGTTAATGAATCATCGTTTGAGGACATGCTTGGATAAATTGCATCCAGATTTTTCTGAGTCTATGCAAGATAGAAATACTGCAGTTAGAGTTAGAGTGTTTGCACCCTTGGATCCTGTATATGGTCGAGGGTTTTCCCCACATGTTAAATGGGTACCAGCAACCATAACTGAAGTAATAGGATTAACTACGTATAAGGGGCAGACAAATCAAGGAATTGTTTGGAAACGTCACATCGATCAACTTAGAAGACGCCAAGATGTTTCTGAGAATACCAGAGTCCGATGGCAGTTTGTGGACTCCTACCAATAATCCATCGCCAGTGGTCCTGAACGTTCCATCAGAAGGGCACAAAGATTCAGAATCAGTTGGAGCAGCCACTGACCCTCCGGACACCTCGACTGTGGATGAACAGCCCAAGCCCATTCCAGGGCCTGCCTTACCATCAAGACTTACTAGGAGCCAAACACCCACCTACCTGGTTAAAGGACTACACTACCTAGAGGGAGGAATGTTGTGCATTGGCATTTATGTAACTTTAAGTGGCAACGGTTTTTGAATTGTAGTAGTCTATCAAATGGGAGCGAAAATGCAGCGCCCGAGGCGGGTCATTAGGGTGTGTTCAGGGTAATCATATTTGGCAAGTTATCGTACTTTGCAACTGTCACATTTCACTAGTTATCGCTTTCTTGGCCAATGCTTTGGCGCATTTTTTGGCTTTGGCTTCTTTGAGACATTTTCTCACTGAAGTCATTAGTGAGTCATCTTTTCCCCGTCTTTCGAAGAATTGCCGTTGAATAGAATTATCTAGAAATCTGCTACAAGGGGAGTGGGGACGCCATCTTAACAAAGGGTGGTGCATCATTTATAAACATCTTCATTTTTTGTACAATCGTATGTGTACATGTTTTGAAAATTAAAAATCAATTTTATTTTTGAGATTTCTTTACCATTTGGAATTTAAGGAACTGCGAAACTCTCCATTTTTGCAATTGAGGAGTACACAAAATGCTGACTCCCCTTCTGATTGAGCAAATAACAAAATACAAACCCACTTTACTCAGAATAAATTGCTGATAGAACTTTGGCTTAATTTTGATTGTTAGGTATTCAAAAACTTTCCTGATTGAAACTTGCGATTTGTCTTTTTAATTTCAAAGACAAATTTACATGAAAGGAAATGCACTAAAATAATATTTTTTGCAAGAACCAGTGACAGTAGTAGATTTTGTCATGAGTAAGAAAACAGGAATGTTTCGAGCCTTTGCAAGATTTTGTCACTGATAAAAAGAGAAATTTTAATCTAGTAGTTACTGCATATATATGGCTTACACACAACCAAAATCTGAATTTTTCATGGCTTCTATTCAGTTCTGACATAAAAAATTTGATCACTTTGTTTTGCGAATTAAGGAAATATTTAAGTTTAAAATGATAAATCCACTTTAACTATTTATTTTTAAAGGCAATTTAACATGCTTTTACAGTTTATTACATACCTATTACATTTTTCATTGCAATTAATAACTATGGATCTATTTCAATTTGGGGACTCTTGAAAAATATTTTACTGAAGAGTAAAAGTAAAATTATACCACTATACTAAAAGTTGAATTTATCAAAATGTTTAGTTATATCATTACAAATGCGGTCACTTTGTTTTGAGTAATAAAGAAATGTCAGTTCAAAGTTATGAAACACTTTCTTCGCTTTATTTCTCTTTAAGGACAATTCATTATCTTTTTCCTGTTTATTACTTGTTTAACACCTTTTTGAAGTTTATTAAATGGCGATAGATCTTCTTGAATGTTGTAGACTTTAATTTGAAAAGAAAACAAACATTGTAGAGGTAAATCTCGTGAGCTGCTTGCTTTTGTAAAGAAAATGTAAAGGGCGTCTATTTATTGTAGGCAATTCAAATTGATGTTGCTTCAACAGACTTCTTGAAATACGTTTTCTCTTTGCTAAGATGATAAACCATACATAACACAGAATCATCATTTTGTATTGGTAGAATACATCTACATAAAGTGTCTCATTGTGGCTCAGGGAGTTGTAAATCGATTCTCCTTAAACCCTCCTAAGATCAAGAAAGCAAGATTAAGAAAACTTTTAGTCTCCCTAATACATAA
This sequence comes from Meta bourneti, assembly GCA_933210815.1. NCBI lineage: Eukaryota > Metazoa > Arthropoda > Arachnida > Araneae > Tetragnathidae > Meta > Meta bourneti. The sequence goes on from OW119926.1 coordinate 8,009,774, forward strand.
TTTTGGTAAATATAGAAAAATGAATTTTTTCACAACTATAAATTCTGATTCCTCTTAAACTTTTTGAGGCAAAGCAATAAAGTGACCAAATTTTAGTAAGATGTTACAGAGAAGCCCTTAGTACAAATTTAGATTTTTCAACGTACTCCACGAGCATCAACTAAAAAATGGAATTTCAAAATTTCCCATTTTTAGTGGACAAATCTTGGAAAGGCTTGAAAGGATCAAAACACACTCCTGTTTTCTTATTCTGGACAAAATCTGTCACAATGGTTTTATATAACAGAACAAAACTGGTTAAACTGATTTGATGAATGAGCAATGACAATATCAAATGTGTTGCTCAAATATTACATAGTATTATAGCATTAGCTGGTCATATAATAAATTTCAAATATTATTAATTATAATTAGTCATAAATTTTGAAATTAGGCATGGATAAATTTAGCATAAAATAGCTAAATTTAATGTATCAAAAGTTGGGTTTTATTTCATAAACATTTTCCATAAATATAACTAATTAAGGAGATAGTAATTTTTCAGACTGAAATGTGTCAAACCTCCATTGATTGAAAAATGTACTAGGGGTTCGGATAACTAGCTCTTAAGACGTTTTAAATTTATTCGAATTTTTTGACAAATTCCCAGATACAATTTTCTCAGTGCCTACATAGAATAATTTTATAAATATCTATTTACAAAACTTGAGAAGAAATTTTTTTAATAATTGAATTGTCTGGCATTTACCTTATAAAATAAGTTATATTATATCTAGTCTATATAAAAAATATTAAAAGCATATATTCTTGGCCAGGGGGACGGGCAATGGGGTCCTGAGCTGACCTCGAAAGCGTTGGAGTCGGCTTTTTAAAATGTTTTCAAGATAAAATACGATAAAAATTCATGGATTTCTTTAACATAGTTATTGAATTATGAAAATAATTGTTGTTTATTGTACTTCGCATAGAAAATTGTATGTATTTAACCAACAATAAATATTTGTTGAAAAACCCTCGTAAAATCATTTCTGTACTAAAACAACTGAGGTGTAACAATTTTAAAACTGTATGTCTTTGTTTTTCAATTCATAGTCAGGACTAAATTTGATATATTATATTATACAAAAATTTAGCGAACCAATATCTTTTTTTAAAATATAATAAAGTTCAAATATTCATTTTGCATAAAAAGTTGTATTCCTAAGTTGGTTCAAAGTACAAAATAAAAAATGCTTTTTTAATGTAATAAGTCCAAATCTTCAATTAGCATAAAAATTCAATCTCTCTTTTGTACCTCCAAAAATAATTCCTGACTACATTAATGGTTATTAAGTGTGAACTGTGAAACGAACAGCACTTCCAAAGCCGGGGGGGGGGGGGTAGTTGAATCTTGAAGGGAAAGATCCGAGGTCAACACCTCGTAATTTTAAACCACGGTCAGATGACGAGGCAACACCTGGCTAGCACATTACTCTCCAAACATCCACACCACGTCAACGTGAGGACATTTGAGGTTACGACAGATTTAACACACACCAGCACCCACGTACACGACGGTCTTTGGTTAGACCTAGTTTCGAACTCACAACCCTCCTATTGCTAATCCGCTACTCTTCCAACCGGGCTACCACTGCCCCACCAAAAATCGTATATTCATATAAGCTATATATAGGATATTTTCACGAATACTCTCAAAACTTGAAATAAAAATGCTCTTTCTTGCCGACTTATTAACTTAGTATACAATTTACTAACGTTGTCAATGTAAAGGGTGTGCTTCGTGACTCTTGACAAGATGAGCAATGCTGGATTCAAAATTAGTAAGTTTCAGACTTAAAGGCGCCACTGTAACTAGAGCGACTCATGTTCATTTCATTACACCACGGAATTCTATATATAGCTTATTTCTTTGTTATATTAAAATGGAATTAACATGGCTGAAACCAGCTTCAACCATTGTTCGGAAATGCAAGCAAAAGTTTTGGATATTTTTCTACAACATTCATATTCTTCCAAAAGTAACTTAAAGTCTTTTTTTTAAAGCGTCTTAGCTTCAAGATCAACTGACAATTCGATAAGTTCATCTTGTTTGTTACATTCGATGTTTTCAATATCTGCAGAAAATGGAATGATAACCCAATCTGGAATGTGCATGTTTTCAAAATCTGTAAAGCGCATTTTAAAATCATCGCTCAAATTTTGAAGATATTTTTGTATACTTCTAAGTCTTCCTCTTTTAATTGCCGTAGATTCGAAAAGTTCTGAAAATCTTTTCGTAACAATGATGATTTAAATAAGGCTAATTTAGCTTAGAAATCTAAAAGAATCGTCCAAGCTTGAATAATCGTGATAGTTTATCTTGTAAACGGGTCGGTATGTCATTAAATTTTGAAAATAATGTAGCCAAGTAGAAAATATGAACCGAATTAATATTACCCATACAATGATGTTTTCTATTTTTCTATCGCCCCTGGGGTCTATATCGACCACTTTGGCGACCACTGGTTAGGAGTATCAGCACAGTACGAATATTTCGTACATATGATAACAAAAATGACTATCTGACCCATTGAGAAGAAAGACATTTTTGAGTTATCAGTCCCTTCCTCTTAGAAATTTGGGAGCGGTCCGACGAAAGCAAAAAGTAAAATTTAAAAAAGTTTTCTTTCTTGCTGGATATATGAAAAATGCTTATTTATACAATATTTTTCCGTAGTGAGGCCCATCTGTATAAAACATCCTTGTCGCACGTCTAGTGGGTAATTCATCACTAGAATTGTAAAGATGATTTTTCAACTTGAATTGCATGTTTCACCTCTTTCTTGAATATTGGTAATAGACGAAAAAAAATATTTTTCCTAAAAGGATCTTTAAAATTTGTTGGCGGACCACACAAAATCATTCTCTTTTGAAGATGCACATGGGCTTAATTCATTCCGTTTTCATAAAATTATAGATGCAATCGAAATCTTAGCTTTGGAGTAATATCTAATTATGTCTTCAATTTTTTTCTAGGGGAATTATCCCCTTGATAGGAATTCGATATGCTGGCTCATTTGTAAGGGATGGAAGATAAATTCAATGGGAAAGCATCGTCTTATAATGTTTGGGCCACCATATTTTCAGATCAATAACAACTTTTCCTTATCACCTCAAACAGAAGACTTAATAAAAGTGGCACATTTGTCGACAGTGGAGATGCGAACAATTTTTTTAACGGCGAAATCGCGGTCACACATTTTCATTTTGCGATTTGTTCGGGATTGTCAAAATACGCGATTTTACTTCAATTTGTTCAACAAAAAATTAGTTTTATACTGTGCTGTATGAAAATGGAAGAGCAAGATATAGTGTTGGAGAAGGAGTCACAGTCAATAGACATGCAACGACGATTCGAAGATGAACTGTTTAAGCTTCGAGTTAATGCTGCAAAAAACAGTTTGTTCTTAACCGAAACTACTTACCAGAAGTTAATAAATGATGTAAAAAAAAGCCAAAATGACTACTAAGAAGGAACCACGGGACTATTGGTTGCTGAATCGCTATGATGTGATGTTTGTGGAAAACAAAAGTAAACTCATTTATCCTGTTAAAGAAGGCGTCAGTACTGTACAGTATTACGTCACGGACACTGAGTTATTTCACGTACTTCATGAAACTTCAATAACATTTGTATTTTTGAGGAATGAACGGTTTTTAAATAATAGTCTTATCATGACCTTTTTTCATACTTTGCCTAAATAGCATTTGTCATTCTATAGAATGCCTAGATATTATATACAATGCCTAGGGAAAGTATATAATAATTCTCATATTTCATACTTTGCCTAAAAACGCCGGGCATTCTATAAAATGCCTAGGTATTCTATACAATGCCGGCGTTTCAAACTTTGCCGGTAACATAGATTAAAAAGTTATCGAGATCTTACTATTTGTAACTTGATTCATATTAAGTTTATAGGTTCAGGTTTAATACATTTTATTTTCCTGATTATGTATAACTTTTATTTTCGACATTGAGGTTACCCATGCCTTATTTTTAATTTTTATTAATTATTTAGTTCAGTCTCACTTTTAAATGAGATTGAACTTATGTTCATGGAACTTCACAAAATAAAGCTTAAACAACTGACATGTTAATATATGAGTTAACTAAACTTTCCGGAATGTCAAACAACCGCACTGAATTTTACGCAATTCAACAAAAGTAATTCTCAAGCTCCCGAAAAATTTCACTATCCTTTGTAATTCTGGATAACCTAGAACTAAACGAGTGAATTAGAATGAATGAGCGGAGTCTATCTGAAACGGGAATATTTCATAATCCAGACACACGAATTCCTGACTCTTGGTTGAAAAAGCTCTGGGTTCGATTCTTGATCTGAGAAAGAATATATCTATTGGTTTGCAATCCACTTTAAGTCGTAGGTTCCAGTCTAATTAGCCTTCATTTAGGAAAAAATTACTATAGCGCGACCAACCAAAAGTAAACCCAAACCCAGGTACATAATCAGAAAACAATTTCGGAATACCTAGGTCTTCCCTCTACCGTTTCCTCAATCCAATAGAATTGAGCTAACATTCTATGAGCATTGCATTTAATAATTTTTCGAATGCTTAAATCTAAATAATCTAGTACTGAGTTAAGTTATCGAGTTGGCAATTTATCATTATAATAAAGATATAAACCAAAGTCACACAAAAAGTGTGATGTTTTCGTGGATTATGTAAGGTACCCAGAAATAGGAATTGTATTTAGTGTTTTTGAATCATTAATATCTTAACAAAATTAAACGCTACGACATGATTTTTTTTCATACTGAAAGAAAAAGTTTTCCTTTTACAATAAATTGCTTTTATCTAAAAAAGGTACGAGTTTGCTTTAAAACGGCAACATTTTTGCTCTAGGGATTTTAAAAGTGAGAATATTTTGTCATATCCCGGATATATATCATGTATCTGGAATTTGTTATTTGTATCAAAACTGTAGAAGCAACCTCCACATTTCCTTCACCACTCATGGCGTCTACGACAGAAGAGGTTAAAGATTATTCCTTCTCTATAGTCCCCTTCGGTGCGAGAATGAGATATTTTACCCACACTAGAAAAACCAGCTATATAGCCAAAGGGGATGTCCGAGGCTGTCTTGATAAAAAAGGCCGCATCCAGACCCCTATGTCTCCCCACATACGACACTTTTCTGAGAAATCTTCCATACCCCATCTTATTGAGAAAGGTTTCACTGATCAAAAGATTCCTGCTGTGTTGTTTCCGTAGTTAAATGACTTGTCAGTGTGATGGATGGATTTAGTCATTATGTTTTCCAGTAATCCAGATTCTTATTGTGTTGATGGTCTGGGTAATTTAAGTGATGAGCCAAGTTGCTACTCATTGAAAAAAAATGTGCGCCGTAAAGGAGAATACGATCGAATAATTATACATGGTCTTTTTTAATCCACACCCCATCGAATGTCTTTTCCATTGACTCCCCACTGAGAAAAACTCGTTAATCTCAATGAAAACCAGACTGCGGACATTTCCTTTGCCAAATTTTCGCATGCTGCTAAGACCACTGAATGGATGGGGGGGGGGGGCAGAGGGCTCAACCCCCCAGGCGAGGAAAACATTAAGCCGCTTTGTATGCGTACATCTTGCATCCCTCCTTCCCTTGTAGATTTTCAATTATAAACAGGTATTTTCAACTTTCATCCTTTATTTTTCAGACGCTTATCATTTACTTTTCCTTGCAAAGGATAAAATTACCTGAGTGCAGCTAGAATTTCTAAAATGTAAAATTAAAACAAATTGTTTCCTGAAATTCTGGTAAACTCGAATAACTTATTTTTAAAAAATTGCGTTTGGTATGTTTGGGGAAATTTATAAAATGTTTTCCTTTGAGGAAGTTTCTCTAGTATATTTTGGGTCGTTTTCAGAAAAGCTGTGGAAATACCACTGCGATTTTTTTAAATTATAGTAAAATAAAAGTTCTGAAAAGCTGAGCCTAACACTATATAAAGTCTAAAATTAAATCTTACTCATGACTGAGAAAAAATCACAACTTTGCAACACTAAGAATATATTTCAATTCTAACGAGTTTATTGCATCTTTCCAATGTTGCACTTCTATAATCTACTGATTATCTTAACTAAAAGAAATTTATTATTGATGCCATATAAAATGGTCACCAAAAACAAACATCATCTAGTTATTTACAGCAGAATACTGGATGATCAAGAGACATCAAATTACAGCATTATTTTAGCTTTCCATATTTAGTTAGATTCAAACAAAATGCAAATTCGAGCTAGAAAAGAAAACCAGTATTTCTATTTGCATGCAAAAAGATCAATTTCAATACAATGATAGAAACCTCTTGAGTTGTATCCTGAAAAAGAAAAATTAATTCTGTGTTCTCGTACATACAAATACAATGATAGAAACCTTGAGTTGCATCTTGAAAAGTAAAATTGTTTCTTTTTACATAAAAATACAATAATAAAACCTAGAGTTGCATCCTGAAAAAGAAAATTATTTCTTTCTTTTTAGATAAAAATACAATGATAGAAACCTCTCGAGTTGCATCCTGAAAAAGAAAAATTAATTCTGTGTCCTCTTACATAAAAATACATTGATAGAAACCTTGAGTTGCATCCTGAAAAAGAAAATTGTTTCTTTTTACATAAAAATACAATGATAAAACCTCTCGAGGCATCCTGAAAAAGAAAAATTAATTCTGTTTCTTTTTACATAAAAGTACAATGATACAAACCTCTTGTGTAGCACTCTGGAAACAAAATTAATCATTTCTTTCGATACACTGGCTTATATTTACCCTCAAGTAGTTACCATGCTTTTGACCTACATAAATCTCAAGGGAATATCTTGAAATGGCTACATCTCGAATTTCCCACTAAAATCTTAGCAGTAGCTAGAGTCTTATGAATATGTGAGGTTACTTTAGAATCATCCTGTATTTATTTGCTACTTATCTAAAATATTTCTTGACAATTTAATTAAACAATCTTGATCTTTCATTACATCTTATAATCTTGACAATGCAAAATGATTGAAGTAAATCTTCAAAACCTGTAGCTGTCTTCTCAACATTTAATAAAACTAATTTATTGCTACATGGATAGTCAGTAGCTACACAGAGTTTCAAAAATAAATTTCCTAAAGTCAAAAGTATTAAATTCCTTTCTAACATCTAAATTCTTAACAATCTGATGTACAAAGCATGATACAAAGACACCACAACTAGTGCTATCTGTCTGGTTAAAGTGAGGAGGGCATGAAATTAACCAATCTTCATGAAGATTTAGAGCTTTACAGATCTGATTTTTCCAAAATTGAATGGAATCTTTGTAATTTTCAGCAGAAGTTGTACCCAGGGGATCATAGAAATCAAATTTTTTCTCTTGAATTTTTCCAACCAGTAGAACCCAATGATAATTTTTATTTAAAGGTATAAATAAATATTCACTTAGAGCAAATTGCACTCCAGCCAATCGATTCAATATTTCATTACTGTTACTGATATAATTCGTTTCAAAGCACCTGGCAGCCAAGGAATTAGTACCATAAAGGATCTTACTTAAAAATCCATCAATAACACTGTCATAAAGCCAGCCACATTTGAAATCAGATGCTGCAGTTGTTAAGGTCAAAATTTCTTCGTTTGGAATATAGGGATCAAGAGATTTAATTTCTAGCAAGCTAATGGAAATGTCACCAGTGTAGAATATGGGCTTAGTCATATTGTTTAAATCAAGTTTCGGAGTAAAAGTTTTGTAATTTTCAGTAGTATTTTCATTATTAAATGCTTTTTGACATAATAGGCTATTGTCTTTACTTAAATAACTGAGTCAAATCTAGCAAATTGTCTTGCAAGGCTTTTTTGAGTAAATGTAGGATAATTACCTGCTTTGCGTTTGGAAGCTTTAGTGACTGTTGTTTTAAAGAAGTTTTGATGTGTCGACTTCTGATTTGGAGATATACAAATGGCATTTTATTACTAAACTCTTCCAAAGTCTTTGATTTAACTGCATCTTTGCATTCAGATACAAGATTTTTTTTAACGTTTTGGTAATGTTAGGCAATAACACTTTTTTAACAGTTGGATCATGAATAAGAGCAAGTAGCTCAGACATGAAATTTTTGCATGACTCAAGCTTGTTTTCAACAAAATGTGGCATAGCATCTGGAGAAATCTTGGGTTTTGCCACTAATTCTAAGGAGGAGCAAATTTCCATCTTTCCGATAGAATTATCACTTATAGACAAAGCCTCTCTGCAGGAAATCGAATGAATTTTATGGATGTGCTTGCATAATGGGTTTTTATCAGGACAATTACAAATATACAAGTGACTGCATAGACTTAAACATTTTCCATCTAAGCACTTTAAAAAACAATGATCTTCTTGAGGACATGTTTTGTAAATCTGCTCTACGATGTATTCAGTGTGATCATTAGATGCAGATTTTATTATCCATGATTGACAACTTGTTTCAAGTATGTGATGATCAGTAATTTTCATTGCTGATAAATGTCGTCTTTCATAAGTTGGTGGATATATGCTCTTTGGACAGTTAGTTAAAATATTATACTTGTGGGTCATAAATATATCTTCAATTTGTAAGAGGGTTTCAATCAGCTGATCTAATCGCCTGTTAAATTTTCGTTGTAAATAAGTCGTTTTAAGTTTATTGTGAAATGATTCACAATACATGTTCATTTCAGTGAAGGCATGGGGAAAATTCCTATAAGCCATTGCCCAAAGACTTGCTCTGCTGTAATAATATTCTTCAAAATACTCAATAAATGAGGGTGCAATGGTCTGAAACTTCTGCAAAAAATTGCCCATCGTTGTTTGAAACTTAATTGAATTTCTTTCTTCAAGCAATGTTAATAGAGCACAATATAACTCTTCTTTCAATTTACAATTGGAAACTTTGGCCAACAATTGACGCTGCCAAGCTCTTAAAATATGCCACTTACACAATAAATGAGGAACATTTTCACCAAATACTTTTTTGAATACAGGCCCTGTTACATGGTCATCATCTGTCATTACACAATTGACTTTCAAATCAGGAATTACTATTTTAATGCTCTTAAACAAATGGTACAATGTATCCTGGTCTAGATGGTTTACAATGAAGTGGGCTACAGGGTATCCAGAACCAAATTCATCTGGAATAATCAAATTTAATAAATAAAAACCATATTGATTGGTTTGATGTGTCGAATCAATACAAACACCCTCGTGCTTCTTTCAATCATCAAACTTTTTTGTTCTCTAGTTCGTAAACCAAGAGCAAAACTCATGAGATGAGGGCAGCTTATCAAGACCTTTGGGTCCATATACAGTAGGCTGCCCTTGTGGTTTATATATAAGTATGGGATTATAAGACTCTGCCGAGTTTTTCAACTACAGCAGCTACTGAAAGGGCGTCATTATCGTTGGGGTATAAAAATGATTTAATTTGTTTCATATAATAATTTATTGTTTTTCGAGATACGAATGACTTCTTCCCATTGAAGCAATCTCTGTTATTTCGTGATCTTGTTCCATCTCGTAAAATGGCTTGAATTTTGGAAGTTGAGATTCCCAATTCTACATAAACTTTAATTTGATCTCGATAACTGTCTCAAAGGTTGAAATTTAGTGTTACTAAAATTTAATTCATGATTGTGTCCAGGGAAAAAATGACTTTAACTTGATCCATTTCTTCATATACAGATATTCTTGATTGACAGTTGCAAGTTAAGAAGCATTATGCTTTAAATTTTTTCTTTGTTCAAGACGTTGAATTTCAGACTCAGATGAATAAAACTGACATACATAATAATGGTAAGTTTTACCAGCAACACATTTGCTTCCAGATTTTTTTAAAAAGTAAGTGTAAGTTTTGGAGCTTTCTTCATCTAACCTTGCCTGAAACTGCTCCATAGAATCAAACAGGTATTCCTGTAATTTTATGTTACTGTCATGGACATCAACTATGTTTATCACGTACACTTTTCGAACGGAAAGTTTTATCACATTCAGGAAAGACACAATAATATCCATCACTATTATTATCAGAAATTTAGCAAATTCTTTGATGCCTAAACAGACTACCTCGATGTTTATATACCTTTTGGCACTTATTACAAACAAATTCTGCAGATTTGGAAACTTTAGATTTGCAAGTTTTGGAAAAATTAATAGAACATAGACCACTTCCCTCATTATCCTTACCATTCACCATATCGTCACAGCTACCACCACCACATCTCTTGTACTCCACAGGCTTTGATTTTTGTTCACTCATTGGGGAAACAGAGATGCAACCATTATGGCCCTCACAACTGGTCTTAGGAGAGTCAGATTGAAGTTTAGGATGTCTATGGGAAAAATAACATTTTTATATACTGTGATTTTTATATAACTCTTCGTCTCTGTTTCTCCTTCGGCAAAATAGTGATCCAGCCATCGTTATCCTCGTTAGTAATAGAGTAGTCGGATAGTTGAGGCTTTGAATGTCTAAGTGAAAATAAAAAGAATTGGCTTTTATTATGCTGGAACTGTTAGTCATATATTTCAAATACTAGGGTACAGCTGCAGTCTGCCGCGCGCGGTGGCAACGACTCTTGGCGTAGTTATAAGCGACTCATGCCGGGTGATGGTAACCCATTTTTTTCTCATATTTTCTCCTGGTTAGGGTTAACCTGTTTTTATGGCAACCTTGCCGGCGTCCAGTTCTGTCCAGCATTGGTTATTCTTTTTAGTTTGGACACGGTGGAGAGTGGGTATTTTTAAAAATAACTTATATTCTACTTATGTACATTTTTTGATTCATTTCATCCATATGTACAGTATAGATTCACTGTTGGAAATTCGAGAGAAAATGGGTTACCCTCACCGGCATGAGTCGCTTATAACTAAGCCAAAAGTCCATATATTTAATCCATATTTGCAGTGTTTTTCTAGTCAAAATGTTGTTTAATCCAGATTTACATATTTCATCCGTACGTATGCAGTATATATTCAATGTTGGAAGATTTCCGTGGCGACATAAAAAGTGCGCCAAACACGGCGCCAAAAAAACGCGTTGCCACCGCGCGCGGCAGAGACTGCAGCTGTACCCAATACCCCCCCCCTAGTTGTGATTAATATTTTTTTGAAAAATAAACTTCAGTTCTTAGAAAAAGTTATTTTTTATTTCTGAAGTAAAGGTCTCATTAGTTTATTCTTCAGGGGAGAGGTATTTATCCTGTGATCCCAAGACAACAAAGCTGAAATCACAATGCATGTCTCTTGATTTTGGTTTAAATAGTTTGCAACAGGTCCTCAAATTTTGAGAAGCATCCGTGAAGGCTATCGTAGGTGTTATTGGTACCTACATTTAACATAATCAAGTCATAATTCCAGAAAAAGAAAGCATCCTTACCTCTTAATTTGTGGCTGCTTAACTCTTCGCCTCTGTTTCTCCTTTGGCAAAACAGTGATCCAGCCATCCTTATCCTTGTTAGTAATAGAGTAGGATAGTTGAGGTTTGGGATGTCTATGTGAAAATAAAAATAATTGGCTTTTAATACGTTGCAACTGTTAGTTATATATTTCAAATACTAGTTGTGATTAATATTTTTTGAAAAATAAACTTCCGATCTTAGAAAAAGTTATTCTTACTTTTTGTTTCGAGACTGCTCAATCCTGGGATGCTGTTGACGCTTTGACAAAACAGCGATTCTCCCTCCAGAGTTCTTACTACTGAAAGTTGGACTAGGACGTCTAGTGAAAATAAGGGAACTTGTTAGCCAAGCCTCAACTAAAGCTTGAATATGGAAACAACGTTACACATTTAAAAGTAATATTTGATGTACAACATAATGGATATTAATACCTGCATTGAACAGAACCTTTGGTAACAATAGCAGAATACAGTTCAACAGCCTTAGTCTCAGGGGGAACTACAGGTTGATTCGAACTCTCAGTTGAAGAATTGAGAGAGGGAAACTGAGCAGGTAGGTCGTGGAAAACCTGTTGCTTTTCTACATCACAAGCTTGAATGCTCGCCAGAGCTTCCTTTAGCATTGCAATAAAGAGTTGCGCTAGTTGAAGGTTCCCTTTCCTGTTTAAATGAAGGCCATTCCTTGCCATACAACCTTTCCAAGTGACTTGGGATCTACAAAAAGAAACATTTTGCTCCTTTTGGCAGTAGGAAAACAGCCGTTGGTTTAGAAGATAATTTTTTGATTAATTTTCTGAAGAAAAGGTCTCATTACAGCTTGTTCTTCAAGGGAGAGGTATTTATCCTGATCCCGAGACAATAAAGCTGAAATCACAATACGTGTCTCTTGATTTCAGTTTAAAATAGTTTGAAACAGGTCCTCAAATTTTGAGAAGCATCCATCAAGGCTATCATAGGTGTTATTGGTACCTACATGCAACAGAATCAAGTCATGATTCTTTAAAGATGAAATCTTTTCCGTTAAACATTCAATGGTGATTCCTGGAAAAGCTAGAACATGTATTACACTACCATGTAATTGCGATGGTAAATACTGATCTAAATATTTAACCATAGAATCGCCAGTAATTAAAACCTTCATAGTTATACCTTACAATTATTAGATAATTTACAGACAAGAAAAGTAATTAAAAAAATAGAAACTGGTCACAGAAAACAATCAAACAAATAAGACTACAGCACAAATGCAATCATTCAATTTAAAAATGCAAAATAAACTCTTAAAACATTCAACAAATAGTAAAAATCATGAAAACAAATGGAAATACAACAAATCAATGGGAATACAAAAAAGCGCTAAACAAACAGTAAAAAATATTTGAGAACTGACAAACGCAATTAGTACAAAAATGAATATCGAAAACAAAATAACGAAATATGCAAGAAAAAGGATAAGCGATTCCCAACAAGCTTCGCAATACCAAGGAGAGTAATCAAACCCACCGACAGCACTGATATCAGCAAGGTTACACTGAGCTACTGGCGTGATTGACCACTGCAACGCATTCCAAAATCAAAATTGGCTGAAATCGAATTGGCCTCCACGCCAGAAAGGTTTTCGAGCCAAGACGGCGAAATCTATAGCAACCTCCGAAAATCTAGAGTAACCCAGTGCTGCATTTTCGCTCCCAAAAGTAACTTTCGAATTGTAGATACTGTGACCGAGATCAGATAACTAATAAAATAGTCTACTGTGTTCTTCCTGACTCGACGATTCTTTCTCTAGACTTGTAAGCGATACATAACAATAGAAAAACATTCAAGTTGACTCAAGGGAATCCAACATTTCTTTAAGCAAACGTAAAACATACATTTTATATAATAATGTGAAATACCATAAAAATGTGATAAATGGTGTCATTTACAGATTTATATCCTTAACTATCTGGCTTTTAGCATTGTGGTTGTTAGCTCATATATTTATCACGAAAAGCAAGCTAAGATACAGACTAAAATGGCTAAAGTATTAGCATTTGTCAGAAGCGGAATGCTATTACAAGGTTATATACAAATGTTTTTGTTAGAAAATAACTTTCGTAAAACATCCGTAGGGCAATACCAAAAAATCAGAAGAGCGAAATATTATTCAATTTCTCAATGTCGAATCGTTAAGATTAAAATTTCACTACATGCCTGATAGGAAAAATACCCGTAGATAATAAAACTGCTATTATTAACATTGCTTAATAACAGGTTATCACAAAATAGCAACAACGGTTATCGTAAAATAACTGTTTTGCTCATTTCTACAAATAAGCTGATACATCGCCAATTGTGGCGACATAGGAAGGAGCAACTCCTCGTCATGGGATTTTGACGGCCCAATCACGGGGTCCGAAATTTTGTGTGTAGTCCTGGCTATTACGCATGTCAAACCTACCACAATCAAGACTAAAGTAGAGGTGAAATAAAACGCCAATATTGATCTAAAATAATTTTTGTTTATTTTTATTACAAGAATACAGTATATTTGAATGGCAACTTAATAAAAAAACGTAGGCCTAATGTACTGTATTTTGAAAGTAAGGTAAATAATTAAGTATTTTAAATATATCAATTCTATAATCACATTGTATCCATCTAGGTATCTTACTCCTTTCAAACTTTCCAAATTACTCAACCATTTTAAAAATTCTTCTTTAGTGTCAGAATCTTACTTCTTGGTCCCAAATTAATTTGGATTTCCACAGCCTTTGCAACAAAAGTTTCGGTAACAAAGCAACAGGACAGGCTATGCCTAGAGGATCAAATACTTTATGAGCAGCTGCCAAAATTACTCTTTTGGAAATTCTCTCAGTCATATTATCTGATACTTTTAGGCTGAGTGTATCATTAGCACGATCCCACAATATTCCAAGAACATTGGTGGGTTATGGAGCATGACAGTTTACATCAGAATACTCCCACCCCCGCAATTCAAATTTTATCTCAAGTCAGAATTCTGTAGCTGTATCAATAAATCTTTGTAGCTGCATTTCATCTTGACACTTACTAGACAATTATCCACATAAAAACTACTTGTAAGTTGTTGGATAATGTCTACTGGATATTTTAAGAGCTTGGATTGTGTTTTATTGGTACAGCTGCAGTCTCTGCCGCGCGCTGTGGCAACGCGTTTTGGCGTAGTTATAAGCGATGGATGCCGGCTGATGGTAACCCATTTTTTTCTCGAATTTTCTCCTGGTTAGGGTTAACCTGTTTTTATGGCAACCTTGCCGGCGTCCAGCATTGGTGCAGCTGTACCCTCCTATCAATAAATGGTAGAGAAACATACCACCTTGTAAAACAGAATAAGCTATGAAAGGGTACTATAGGAACCCTTGTTTCTTTCGGGCGGAAAATGTTTAGCACATAAACTCCGCGAGGTAGGACTCGGAAGTGGTGGCGAGATGTTCCTCGATGATTTTTATTTTGCACTTTTCAATCAATTAAATTGTATTTGTGGTACCCTGAAAAAAAAAATACCCGCTCTCCACAGTGTCCAAACTAAAAAGAACAACCAATGCTGGACGCCGGCAAGGTTGCCATAAAAACAGGTTAACCCTAACCAGGAGAAAATTCGAGAAAAAAATGGGTTACCATCAGCCGGCAGCCATCGCTTATAACTACGCCAAAAGCCGCGCCAAAACGCGTTGTCACCGCGCGCGGCAGAGACTGCAGCTGTACCCTCATTATTAACTGACATTCAAACTAATAAGCTAGAAAAATTAAAATACAAGCACTATGAATTTAATCAACTTTTGGTATTGGTATTTTCAATTAACGTCACACTGGAGCAACACAACGGGCTATTGGTGACGGTCCGGGATCAATCCCAGAGGGAAAGATCCGAGGACAGCACCACGTAAAAATAATCAACTTTTGAAAACACGAATGATACTTAATAAACTGAACTACTAACGAAATTACTAAGAAATAAACTACTAGCTACTAAAATACAATGAATTTGAAAGCACAAATGACAATCAATAAACTGTACAACTAACGAAATTACTACCAATAAATAAAGTACTAGCTACTAAAACACAATGAATTTGAAAACACAAATGACACTTAATCAAGCAATATCCAAAAAATAAATTACTATTAAAACACAATGAATATGGAAACGCAAATGACACAATCCAAGAAATAAAGTGAGAAAAAGAATAATGTAAATTATTTTGATTTTCGCAGCAGACACGTTCAGAATGCAATCCGAGAGAGCAAAAGCAGCAATATGGCGACTATACTGTTGGGGTTGGAGAAACGAAATGGCAATGGCAGTACTAGCACAGAAATTCACGCCAAATTTTCTCATTCGAGATGGTCCGTTTGTATGACTCATCTGTGATCTTTTTCAAAACTTTCGGGCAAATACCCTGATGGTGAATTCGATCAAAAATAAAATAAAACTTTCAGACACCCCAAATTGCCTCAGATGTCGCACTTATGAAGACTTAGATCATATCCTATTCCAATGTCCAACTTTCTCCAAAGGCCGTAACAAGTTGCTAAGTACACTCTCCGCCTTAAAAATTCCACATTCTTTGAAAGAAATCTACTCCAATTTTTCGTTGACTATCTGTAATTCTATTTGCTTATTTTTAAGTTCTAATCCTCGTTTCTAATTCTTCTTTCGAAATTATTCTATTTTTTTCTCTAGAGGCACAAGGCAAACCAGCCAAGCCTCAATAATATGCTTTTTCCCGTGGAAAAGGCATCATCATCATCATCATCTGTGATGTCTCGATCAGACATAACATAGCTGAGTCATAGGGACGAAGAACCAATCAGCGCGCGGACTTACAGTCTATTGCTCCTACACCGAACAGCTGAGAGTTCCAGATTTCTGTAAGTTCCTCATTGAAATACCCCCCAAAAAAGGAGTAATATGGCTGTTCCCAAAACACAAAAAGGAAAATACACTGCTGCCAGGTTTACAAAAATACTACAGGAAAGTGAAAATACGGGGATACAATTACACATGGAGTCACATAATCAAAATAAACATGGAGTTACATATTGAGAATACACTGATATACAACAGTATTTAGGGAAGATGAGAGGAATTAATGAACACTACCAAATTCCTCGCCAATTGACGCCACTGATACCAATGTCCTTTCCGACTGTCGCCAAATCACGTAATTTTGGTTGATCGGATTTTATGCGAGCCGGTATTTTACGAATCTGCGAAATAACGTCATGTGATTTTGGTAGGTGGGTAGTTGAATTTACGTCTTAATGTAGAAACACAATGGGCTATTGGTGACGGTACGAGGGTCAATCACGAAGGAAGGAAGGTAGCAAATTAACGTCGCACTGGAGCAATATATCGGGCTATTAGTGACAGTCCGAGATCAATCCTGAAGGGAAAGAACCAAGGATAACTCCTCGTAATTCATCTTTTTAATTTGAGGGGGAGGGGGCGGGGGAATTTCAATTAACGTCACACACTGGAGCAACACAATGGGCTATTGGTGACGGTCCGGGATCAATCCCAAAGGGAAAGATCCGAGGACAACACCACGTAATTTTGAACCACGGTCAGATGACGAGGCAACACCTGAGCTGGCACCCCACTCTCCAAACTTCCACACCACGCCAACGTGAGGACATTTGAGGCCACGACAGATTTAACGTGCACCAGCCCCCTTTGTACACGACGGTGTTTGGCTGGATTCGAACTCGCAACCCTTCGGTTGCAAGTCCGTTACTCTTCCAACCGGGCCACCGCGGCCCCCTTTTTAATTTGAGATTGCTATGTGATAGAATTGAAATCGGTTGCCATAGTAATTTTTTGTAGCAGCAAAATCGAGGGCGTCCTCATCCTTTCAAAGTCCTATGTTATTTCGTCGTCATCTGACCGTGGTTCAAAATTACGTGGTGTTGTCCTCGGATCTTTCCCTTTGGGATTGATCCCGGACCGTCACCAATAGCCCATTGTGTTGCTCCAGTGTGACGTTAATTGAAATACCCCCCCTATGTTATTTCGCAGAACATTACATATGGTAGGGACGCCTCTGTAGTAGTATTTGGAAGAAAACACTTCAACTTTCTACAATATTTTCTACGTGCAGTGAATGTGGTGTGTCCTGTGGTAAGGCTGTAAAATGAGTGAATTTTGAAGCCTTTTTTCCATCTTTCTTCAAACTTTTAAGCCTTTAAAACAATTTTTCACAATCTAATTTCAGATTCTATTTTTTGGTATAACAAAACTATCACTCAACAATATTGATCTAAGTCGAGGCTAACTGTTCTATAATAAATAAAAAAGTAGGATTGTTTAGCTGGGATTTGTCGTTTGTTATGAAATGAGGTTTTTCAAAGCATGAAATACTTTTGGGGCGTTAAAAGTATACATCGACTTTTTTCTCCTTTTCCTACAATTTCTACTCGTACAATGCCAAATTGTCGTAAAGTGTTCGTCATACATGTAGATGCCGAAAACAAGTTGAAAATTAAATTTGCTTCGGCATTTCCTGAATTACCAGAACGGGATTTTACATTCATGCGCCCCAAAGAAGAGAAACTAGAGACAACAATATCTCGAATGAAGCTGAAAGTTGCCGAGACAATCGCAAAAAAATTTGAGTTGAAGAAAAAGAAAAAAGTCGCTATTTCTAATGAAGATGTAACCCCAGTATCTGTTACCATTTCGCTTTCTAAAGGAGGGGAAGAAGTTGACGTAGAAATGAAAAATATCGATGCCTGGACCGTAGATACGCAAATGAAAATAAACGAATTTGTATACGATGTTGTGGAAAACCCTCCACTCGTTTTACATTTGAGTCTTCCTAAAAGTATAATGTCAGGTTTTCCTGTCTATCCAAGAATCGAACTTCAATCGTGTACAAAAGAACAGTGCTACTTTAATTGGTATAGGACTGTTTCTAAATCAGATAGAAAGGATGTTGCCTTTGATACATCCAAAGTTAAGAAGCTCAAAAACGAATACTGGGTACCTTTGTCCACTAATTTCTGTTACTTTACAAAGGAATCTGATATTGGATGTAAACTGAAATTAATCTGCAAACCTAAGTGTGAAAATAAAGTGGGTATTATGGCTGAAGCTGTATCTGTAAATGCTGTTGAGTTTTGTCCAAATAAATGTCCATTTGAAAATCGACACAAATTTACTGAAAAATTGACGCCACCAGGAAGGTAAATATCTTGCTCATTACGTTGAAATCAATAAAAAACAACTTATGTATATACGAGAAGAAAATTTACACACATCATGGAATTTTTTAGTCGCTCTTAGTTATAAGAACTAATTAGATGAATATTCGAAATTTTAAGTCATAAAATTGTCATCTGGCTGAATAAATTAGATTTCTTACCTAAGTAATGCTCAATAGCCCGTTGTGTGCTCCAGTGTGACATTAATTAAATACCTACCTATGTAATGCTCAAAATTCAGAAATGTGTGGTGCAATGAAGTTGGTTGATAGTTGAATTTACATTGCACTGGAACAAGTCAACAGGCTATGCAATGAAAAAGTATTGATTAACAGTTATGAAATTTCACCCCCTCTCACATTGTCTCCCCTAAAAGGCAATGTTTTATAAAATGTAATATGAAAGTATGTTTTCCATATACCTTCCTAATACATGCACAATGTATAAACAACATTTATTAGATAGTTTTTCATTCTTCAATGCTAGCAAGCACATCTATAATTCTGTCAATGTTTAGTTAGCACATGTCATTTTCAATTGCAATTTAAGAACAAGATATACCTGAGAAAATGTAAAACAGGCTTGATCTACTGGCAAGTGTTTTTATTAGCATACAAGTCATTGATATCAGTAAAGTAAGAATGCTTTTAACTTTTTTGGTGCCAGTAAATCCGTTCATGCATGGTTCGATTTTGTACACCAGTAAAGGTTTAACAGGTGTTTTATTTTTTGAGTGGCATGGAAGTTAGTCCTTCCATAAGTATACCTCACTTTAAAGTAGGAATTCTCTTAGGTATATGTGATCTATTTATAAACTTGTGGCTGCTAAATTTCTTTCAAATGATCAATGTAATAAAATTATAGCCAGTGATGTTCCAAAACCCTTCATATATTCTAAGAAGTATTAGTCCTGTTTATCCCACATAAAGTGAGTGCCTTAATATAAAGGCAAACTTTCAATGGATCACTTTTTATCCTTGCTCCATCAATGGTTAAAGGTATATTTAAATACCTTCATGAGAAATTGCTTGTGTTCAATAAATATTACTGTACCAATCATAAACATGATTATTACGAAAATTAAACTGCTTGAGAGTTTAAATTCATGAACTCAGTTCACAAGTCTGGTGTACTGGTGGGTGGGTTATGTTAACAGTAAAATATCAGGAATGTATTTTACTAATTAATATTTCAAAAGGGGGTAAAATTTCTGATTTATGTTTCATCAGATAAATATTCAGATGATTCATTTAAAAGAATAAATTTAATGTTTTTCAAACAGTTTTTATTAATTTCCTTATTTTCTGAATTAAATTTATATATATTTTTTTGATAATCTTTTGGCAATTGGCAACAAAAGGGAGTTTTCTAGAGCATGTTTTGTTGTCTTATCCCTATAGGTTTCTGAACTAGTTTATTATAATTTTCAAAGTGAAATGTTTGCCTTCAATAGCAACATTTTCTTTACCAGTTGAAACTATGGTGAAATTATCTTATAAATATGTTTCTAATTTCAGTTTTCGATGTGTTTCCTATAACATCCTAGCTGATATCTACGCTGATTCTGAAACAGCTCGCAACGAGTTGTTTCCTTACTGTTCTGCAGAAGCATTAATGCTTGACTACAGAAAGCAACTATATTTGAAAGAAATTATAGGTAAATTAAAGTCTTTATAAAGAGCTGTTTTTAAGAGTATTTGATTATGTATCTAATAGTTGAGAGTTTTTACTTTTAATACTCATATTTTTTATTTGTTGTAATCTAGCTTTGATTGTTTCTTCATATTGTCAGTTTAAAGTAGAAGTTTTTTAACTGACAATTTTTCGGAGGCTCTAAATGCTCATTTTCATGATGAAAAATACATTGTCTTATTGTAATCTTTAAAATGTATATCCAAAACTAAATGCTCATTTTTAATTTTTGACCTAAAATCTAATGTTAGTTTTGAAACAGTCATACTGCTAAATTCGTTTTTTTTTAATGTTATACTGTAGTAGCTGAACTGGAAGTTAAGCTATTTATCATTAGAGGGGCTTAAGTTTAGTAAATAGATCAATAATGTGAGCTATGTGATTTGTTTTATTTATGTACATAGATAAGATTGTGTGTCTAAGTTATAACTTCTCTGATGTACAAAAATGGAGAAGGTTTAGAAGGTATGTTGCGTTTAATGGGAAAAGGTTTAGAAACAATGAAATTTTGACTATAATCATCACCTTTTCAATATTAGATAAATTTTAAGACACTCAGAGACATGTAATGTTATAAGTACTTAAATGTTCTATAAATCAGTTAGTAGATCAGTTTTATACAAATTTTGAGTGCCTTTTTATCTATATTTTCTCATAAGAACATATTCAGGAACCCAATTATTTAGGTTCATACTTTGTCAGAGGGTTCCTTAGTTTTCTTGGGCCACGATAGCCCAGTGGAAGAGCAATGGATTAGCAACCGGAGGGTTGCAAGTTCGAAACTGTCCAGCCAAAGACCTCCATGTACACTGGGGCTGGTGCACATTAAATCTGTCATGGCTGACCTCAAATGTCCTTACGTTTGTGTTGTGTGGAAGTTTGGAGAGTGGGGTGTCAGCTCAGGTGTTCTCTTCATCTGACCATCTGGTGGTTCAAAATTACGAGGCATTGTTCTGGGATCTTTCCCTTTGGGATTGATCCTGGACCGTCGACAATGGCCCATTGTGTTGCTCCAATGCGACATTGATTAACTACCTACTTTTAGTTTTATAATCAACAAATTTTAAGCAGAATGAAATCTTTCAACAAAGTTATACAATACTATTTCATTCAAGAAATATGAAGCATACTTAAGGATGCTGAAATTTGTAAAGGGATCAGTATAAGCAAAGATCTTAATCAGTGTTTTTCCAAGCAACTGAGTAATATAATTAACGAATTTGATCATCAAAATGGGCCTTTATGAGTTATTTTAATTTCATTCAAAGATATGAACATGTTTTTTAAAATCCTATGCCATGTCTCAGCCTTTTCGCCAGATGTCTGTCTGATAGTCCAATATAGTCTAGAAACAGAATTAAAATAAGTAACACTATCAGCAGTATCATTCACTGCAATGTCAGTAACATCGGGTAACTATTGAGGTGGGTTCCTGTCATGTCTGGGGCCATCATGGCTCAATGGGTATACCACTGCACTAGCAACCTGTAGACGGAATAGGTTTGATTCCTGTCAGGTGGGTTTCCTCCCTGGGTGTATTTCTCTACTGTATCAGTAAAACTTGTGTGTGTATGTACATTACTGGATATTGTATATCTTATGTCTGGTGCAGCATGGCCAAATATGGCATTTGCAGCATAAAAATCCAACCACCCAATCTATCATGCCTGAAAGGCCCACAGAGGGCAAGTTGAGGTTAGGCCAGTTTGGTGTAGATGATTTTGTAGGTAAGATATAAAAGTAGATTTTGATACTTAAATTGAAGCTGTATTTTGTGGAAAAGTAAACAAAAGTATCATAAATTATCATTGCTAGTATTGGACCTTCCATAATAGAGGACTACGACATTTTATTTGACAAAGAAAATTTATATATGTAACTGTTTAAAATGCTTAGTTTCAGTTGTAAGAAGAGAATTGAAGTACCGTATATTTCCGTGTATAAGCCAAGAATTTTTGGAACTTTTTCTAAAGCTAAAGTGGGGGGGGGGGGTCGGCTTATATACGGATCCGCTAATTTTGCAGAAAACGAAGGTACTTTTCCGTTAGCCGGGCGCAAGCGATAAATCGCCAAATATAGCACACAAAATAATAATCGAATACCGTTAATTATTTAGCACAAAAATAACAATTGGAAAGGGGGCATTTTTTGATACAGCTGTTGGATTTGGATCTCCGTCCAGCGGCAGCAACTTGGCGAAATTTTCGAATTCTTTACGAGCGATTAACGATTTTTATAGCAACTCCGACGGGTGTTGGGAAAGCAACCCTACTTTTTTACTTCGTGCCATCCGAATCCAACAGCTGTTCCAATTATTAAAATCTTTTAACTTACGTTTTGAATGCAGCCTTTAAACAAAAAGAGAAAAAAAAGTCATAAATCCTTCAAATTCCGTCTGAATCCGAGTTTCCGAATAGTTCGTAACCTACCCGAGTTTCTTTCAAGAGCCATAATGAATCCCCTCCCCCTTTTGAATCCTAATGTCCCGTACATCATCACCTGTCAATCACCCCTTCAGAGGTCGGATATCAGGAGCTGGACACTGGGGAAAATCATTAGCAGGTTAAAACTATCATCGTTGGCGAGTGGCGTTTTACTTTACAGCGATTTGATTGGAAAATATTCCACCCGTTTTACCTTCTTGGCGACATTTACGCCCTCATGGCGTTATGTTTGAACGTCACAATTTTTTTTTTAATTTTTATTTCGGCTTATATACGGGTTTTGAATTTTGGGTAAATTTTCGAAAAAAAACCGCACCCTCGGCTTATACACGGATCGGCTTATATTCGGAAATATACGGTAACTATTTTTCTTGACAGTATTCTGAGAGAAATTGGAGTTATAAATAAATGTAGCAAACAAATCATCTATCCTGAAACCACAGTAATGGCTCCTTCAATGCATTTAAGTACTATTTTATGTATTTATTAGGCTATAATGCAGATGTGATCTGTCTACAAGAAGTGGATAGAAAAGTTTTTCGAGGTGACTTGATTCCAGTCTTGTCTTCTTCTGGCTTGGAAGGTATTTTTAATGAGAAAGGTAACACTTCGGAAGGAATAGCCTGTTTCTATAGATCTTCCAAATTCAAGTAAGTCTATATTTTTTGTTATACTAGAAGACCCACACATAGCACTAAAGTGTCTTAATTGTATTTATCTATGAATGGCAGTGTGATTCCTCACGTTTTACACCTAATTTAATTCCATTTATAATGAATATAAACATCATTATGCATATTTATCCGCATTATGCACAGGTGACTAGAAGTAAGTTTGTGGTACTATTTTTTAGCTTTGGTGACTAGGGGTATCTTGAGCAAGTCATCTCAAAAGCTCCTATTTTCAAAATTTGGTGACATTTTTAAAATTCACCAAAGTTTTACGTAAATTCAGTCCCTTTTTTTTAACTTATAGCAGGCAGAAAAAAAATATTTATCAGATTTTTCTTTAAGGGGAGAATTTTCCAAGGACCAATTTCAAAGTTTTGGCACTAAATCATGGCAGCCATGAAAAGAACATTGGAATCTGTAGTTACGTGTTTATCATGATACCTTGTTAAGGAAATATTTATTCTTTAATTTCTTGGGGAGATCTTCAACGTCTGTTTCATACTTAATTAGTACATTTTGTATTTTAGCCTATTAATTTTGTATTTGAGCAATTAGAATCCTTCTAAGATAGGGTTTAAGACAAGACTTTTTTGCTACCTACTTTTAAAAATTTATGCTATTTCATGTGATTTGGTTGTAGCAGCCCCGAAAACATAATTTTTTGTTCTTACTGATGATAATTTTTATTTCCATTAAGGTGCGTGTATAAAAGGGCCCACATTAGTTAAGTTGTTATAATTAGCTTCTGATTATCCACTTAATTACATCCAACTCACTTGTACAAAAGCAGTTCAGTATCTTATGATGTCTAGACTAATTTTAATGTTTGCTAACATTTTTTGTCTTCTGTTTTGACTTCTGGCTTCCTCATTTTTCTCTCATCAGACTGTTGTGGAATTTCATTAGAGCAGCGAGCTCTTCCATGTAATTTTCTGCAGCTGTATAGCTCAAATCGAGCATATTTAAACTGAACGACGAAATTTGCAAATGAATTCAGTTGTGTTTGATTTCATATTGTTTGTATCTGTTTGTTGCCATTTGCAGGTATACTAACAATATTGATTTCTGTCCATGTACATTATTGAATATATATATATATATTTGGTGACTAAGCTTATGTGTTTTTACCAATAAATTATACTTGTAGTTCATAAATTTTATTATATTATAGAGTGGTTGAAACACATGCCATACTTTTGAGCGATGCACTGAAAAATGACCAAGTGTTGCAGTCTATGCTTTTAAAAATCAGTGAGAATGATAAACTGAAAGAACGGATTATGCATAGGACTACTGCATTACAGGTATGATATAGCTTTGTTTAGCTCTTTAATATATCAGATGGTACTTTTCGGTTATCTCTGGTCACATTTTCTGTGCAACAACTTGCAAGAAAATGAACCATAATGCTTTCCATGCAATTATGGTTGCAATAGGATTGTTTTTACCACTGAAAATAAGCATTTAATGATTTTTTTTATATTTTCTCTTTATTTACAACATGCAATTTCTTTGAAGTTTTTGTGTCAAAATGTAATTTTTTTCTGCTACTTTGGTGAGTTAATTTTTCGTCACCAAGAAAATGTGACCAGAGAGTACCCATCAGATTTTATAACAAAGGACTATTTAATGCAAGTTGAGAAGAGGCTTGTAGAAACAGGGTTCCTCTTCGTCAAGCAAAAGAAAAATGAAGGCCTTTCTAAGGTTTAGTTTTCATTTTTTTAAGGCTACATTGACTATCAATGTAGATAAAAAAAATTGAACCCAGTTTCCAAGCAAATCTAGTTTTAAGAAAACCATTTTCTGGACTATTTTCAGTATAACTTCGGAAGATCGTTTTCTAGATATCTCAGTTTAACAACTGTGTCTCAGCATGTTGACGTCATTTTGTACCAACAGGAATATAAATATCTTTTTATTAAAGATTTTGCTGGACCTGTTGTTTGTAATTTACTCATTTCTTACAGAAGTCTCCCCTCAGGGGCACATTTTGGTGTGTACAGACTTCACGAACCTGAGGTACCCTAGTGATCTATTCTTTTCCCATGGGGTTTACTGCCTCTGGTAAACATGGGATTGTGTCCCCAGGATGCCCAAGCTATCTTCCTCTACTTTCTTCTCTCCATCCTATCTTTTCACAATTAGTTGACATTTTCTGTCTTGTGTTTGACGCAGCTTGGCCAAGTATGGGCCTTGCGCCATAAAACCCCAAATGAACCAACCTACAGAAGTCTTTCCTGACACCCATTGCTTGGTCAAATATGGCCCTTGTGCCATAAAACCCAAAACCAACCAACCTTACACCCACTAAAACCAAAATCAGTGTAATTTGATTTGGGTCAAGTATGAGTAATCTTGGTTTTTAAATACAGGCAGTTGTACCAGATTTGGGCGGCCATAAGAAAAGAAATAGATCCTGAATTTCGAAAAGCAGCAAGACATTTATTAAACTGCATATTTACATCTAAATGCCGACGTCTGAAGTGCATTCTGTGAATTTAAGTTTAATTAACTCGCAAACCAAGTAAATATGCAATATAATAAATGTTTTGTTGCTTTCTTTGATTCAGGATCTCTTTCCTTCTTACTTTCTTACAGATACAACATAGGTGAAATAAAATATTCAAAAAGTATAAGTGCAATAGTAAAAATTAGGACTTTTTAAAAGGTTTTAAGGGCCCATAAAATTAAAAATCCAGGCCTGTTGCTTTTCGAGGCCAATGGGAACCTTGGAAAAGTAATTTAGTCCCGAGTAGCATCATTATTTTTGCAAGAATTCCAAAAATTTCATTTTCAATAATTACCATTTACTCTACATGAATCAAATGCCATGCTGTTTTATCTTTCGAAACACAAGGTTTTCTTCACTTCTGCAGGTTGTTAGGAGATGATAAAAATGCAAATTGGAAACCATGCAGAAAGCAACAATGCATGGATACTTAAAGCTTAAAACCAAATGTGAATTTTTCATTCAGCAAAAAAATTCCTATTGCCACATGCATACCATTAATATAAGAAATTATTTTTGACCTTCTTGATTGTGAATTAGTCTATTTGTTTGATCACACAGGGCTGCCACAGGCGATTTTTTTTTTTGCTATTTTCCAACCTTGGTGCCAAGAGATATCTTTTAAGCAAAATTGTCTCAAAACCTATTTCTAAAATTTCAGTGATTTTTTAAAAATTGTGGTGGTTTTTTTTTGAAAATTCACCTGTTAATGAAAATTTAGTCCCTTTTTAAATTAATAGTGGATAGAAAAAAATATTTATCTTCAGAAAGAAAATTTTACAAAGGATACCAATTTCAAAATTTTGGTGCCAAGCAGTAGCAGCTATGTAACAAAAACATTGGAATCTATGGTACTAAATTGTAATGAAAACCTAATAAAGAAAATATGTAGTTTTTAATTTTAAAATTCATATTTATTGGCAAGATCTTTTGTTTCATACCTAATTATCACATTTTGTGCTTTAGCCGATTCATTTTGTATCTGAGCAACTACAATTGCTATCAAAGTTGGATTTAGAGGAAACGTTTTTGCTATTTCACAAGTTTATTGGCTGCAGCAGCCCTGGTCATATTTTGGTTTCTTTCTCATTATTTTACATGTTGTACACATAAATGTGTGCAACATGTGTGAAAGAAAGTACAACAAAATGTACACATTTTTATAAATTTGGTAGCACTTATAGGCCCTATTAAGAGTCATAATAGCATGGACACATTTCACAATTTTACGTTACAACACGATACAATTTTCACATTACATTTTTAAAATTCATGGGACTTTTAATATTGCTTACATTCTATCTGAATTGCTTAATACTGCATACCATTTAAACTGAAACATTGATTTGGAATTTTAATTTCCTTCACTTTTGTACTAAGAAGCTATATTTATCATCTTTATTGTATTTATATATAAAGTATTCTAATTTTCATATTTTGTAAAAAAATAATCTTCCTTCTTTTTGGTTTAGTTTTAATAATTTTCCTAAAACTCGCTTAAAAAGGTTAAATTTCATAATGTAATTTAATCCTTTCAAAACTAAGTTTTGAAAAAAAGAACTAGGTTTTATAAATTGTATAAAAAATTATGTTCGTAATAGAATATTTTTATAGCATATTAGTTTTCTGTTATAACTCATCTGAGCTGTTAAAAAAATTGTAGCTTTTTTGTCTTAATTTGATTTTAAGTACTCTGAATTTTTACCAAACGCTATCTGATAACTTTTCAGTTTCTTGACTTAATTGACTTTTTCATGACATTTTTATTGTAATTTCCCTTTTTGAATGTACCTAATACACTATTTCCTTAATTACACATGATCATGAATTGTTATCAGTTAATGTACTGACAAGTGAAACACTTAAGTCAAAATTTTCAAATTGAATTTTTTTGTTTTTCTTGTCAAGAATGGTGATCTTTAGACTGTCAAAGTCCACAGTCTGTTTTTTTTACCCATGAAAGTTAGATATCTTCATGAAAACCTGAGTAAAGCAGAGGGAGTAGGCATTTCCCCCTGCTTTTTCAGAACTGTTTTTTGACTTGCATGTTTCACTTGTAAGCTCACAATGTGTTCTAATAAGTCATGTAGGATGAATAAATATGGTTGTTAAATATCTCAACTGCAAGAATAATTTTTGTAATACAATAAATCTTTACATCCATTTTACTCTGGAACTTTTAGTAACATATTGACATGGTGAGGCATTAACTTTATAAAAATGTTTTTCCCACAGGTGGTGCTTTTAGAAAGCTTGGATGTGCCTCAGAAAAGAGTTCTGATAGGAAACACCCATTTGTATTTTCACCCAATTTCTGATAATATAAGACTCATACAAGCTGCATCCTCTATTATATACCTGGAAAGCTTACTGCTTAAATATCAAAAAGAGGTAATTAATAATTCAATAACGAGGTTGTATCAATATTTCTAATACTATTTTAATTATAAATGATTTTATATAGACAGTATAAAATCTTACAAAAGCTGTGTGTCTGTCATTAGACTGCTGAAGAATTTCACTAGAGCGACCAGTGTAGGTTTAGCAATTTTATGCAGCTCTGTAGCTCAAATAGAGCATATTTAAACTAAGCAAAATCACTTTGATTGATTTTATAGTGTTTTTATTTATACCCATTTGTCAGTGTACAAATACTGTTGATTTTTGTGCCACATACTTTAGTGAACAGATTTTGATATTGCAGAATCCTCAGTATACCACCAGTTTGATTCTGAGCGGAGACTTCAACAGCTGTCCAGATTTCGGTGTCTATCAATTCATGACTAAAGGTTACCTCAGTGAAGACTGCACCGACTGGAAAAGTAGTGAGTACCAACATTTTTTATGGATCTCTTCTATGTAAAGTTGCCTGATTTAATTATTTAAAATTCTAAGTTTAGAAAAAGGATTGTTGGTTTTTTGGTGCAATGACCATACTTGGTCAAGCTGCACCAAACACAAGTAAAAAATGTTGCAAAAGATAAAAAAAGAGGCATTGGGCAACAGAACATCCTACGTGAAAATAAAAGTTCGCTCGAGTACCTCAGGTCCATGAAGCTTGTACACACCAAAAGGAGATGGGTTGCACATTACATAGAATTTTTTTTTAATTCAGGAAACGTGGCTCAGTGGATTTACCCATTGCGCTAGCAACCAGACCTGAAATACAAGTAGACTGATCATTGTTATTGAGAGAAGCTTCAAAATTTCAGGCCCTTGAAGGCCAGAAAAAGGAATAGAAAAATGAAGTTTAATATGAAAATCATCTCTTGAGTGAGAAAAAATGTACGAATTGTGTTTGTAGTGCGTGCACACAAAACTGTATCTCTAGGGCCACTTCTAAAGCATCATGTCCAGATAAATGTTTTTACAAATCATACTTTCTAAGTACATATATGGCTTGACAGTTCCACAATTTCATCTAAGTTGCAAAATCAAAGGTCCCTTATTGAGTCAATCATATAATTAGTCTTGTTACTGATTAGACTATTAGTTGTTAACCTTTTATGCATTAAGAAATAATTTCATAAGTTAACAAACGATGCACATCCAAAAATTAATACACTAACAAAATAAAATAAGCAGTTAATAGTCTTATTATAATAAAAATATATTAAAATTAAAAGGCAAATTATATTAGTAGAGTAAAATATATACTTTAATCTTAATGTGAATAATGAAGGCTGCTTTTTAGCAATTAGCTCAGCAATGTTTGATTTAATGTCTGATAATTTCAATATTAAGTCACGACTTAATTTAAATTTAAAATATGAGCTGGGAGAATTCAGTTCCACACAAGCAAATTGTGGTAAACATAGTTAAGCAATTCAAAGCTTTTCTTTTGTGTTCAGATAGTCTGTCATTACAGATAATCAAAAACCAGTCCTACTTTAATTTTAATGAACTGTCAGTTGAAAAATCTGCCAAAGAATTTTGTTGCATAAGAGATGGATAGATGGCCCATCAGCAAAAGGATTCATTATCCACATTTCGCACTGTGCCATAACTAAAAAATAGTTTTATGTGTAGAAAGACTAAGTACATGCAAAATTGCACAAATGTAGAGGGCAATTTTGCAGCCTGCAAAAGCATGTACATTGTACATGAATTTTTAGTTTGTGTAGAAAAACTACATTGTACAATCTTCGTACACATAAAAATTGAAATTCATATTTTGATTTATGGCCAGGGTGCAATATCATGATCATTAATCACTGGGAAGTATTCCCATGGCTTCAAGTTTATTTTTAGAGCGGGGCCGTCGTGGCTTAGTGAGTATGCCCACTGTGCTAGCAACATTCGAGTGTTGTAGGCAGTGCAGGTTCGATTCCTGTCAGTAAAACTTGAATTGTGTGTCCATTACTTGATATTGTATGCCTTGTGTCAGGCGCAGCATGGCCCTTGCGCCATAAAACCCAAAACCAACCATTTTTAGAGCATAAAAGAATCAGAAAATAATGGAATACTTTATTTTTTGAAAGGTTATTTTGGCAGGTAAAATATTGAATGTCTTTGCAGACCCCTGAAACGTTGTGGAGCTCTGGGTGTCCACAAATCATAGTTTGTGGACCACTGAATTAAAAAAAGGTTAAAATTGAAGGAAGGCATTGTAAAAGTAAATTAAGTGTCACACATTCAAAACGTCATCTAGTTTCAACAGATATCTTGATCCTTAAAGAGTACTTGATTTTATTTTTCTCTTGGACCTGGAAAGTTAGAAAAACAAAATTTTGTTGTCTGAATTTTACCATAAAAATGAACCAATTTTAAACAAAATCTGCTCATATTATTTAATAATTTAATGCATGTTTATTTGCATAATGAAAATAAGCGTGTAACCCCTCTGAGCGGCATGCCCGAGTACAGTTCGGATGGCTTTCTGTGCAGCGGGCTGCAGATTTTGAGCCGCTTGGGTAAATTTGTGTGGACGACAACTCCGAGCCCTCTCCCTAGGGTAAAGAGAACGATTCAGGCACTAGAAGTCTGATGCTCACGTAGATCAAAACTCGACAGTCACAGGAATAAGATGTAGGTGGTGCCTACATCTTATGCTATGGTGCCTACATAGAAATTCCCAGTCCTGCGAACTGTAAGCCACACCAGGCTATAAAGGTAGGATGAAATAAATAGGGATAAGGCCCTATCCTTCCCCCGGACGGAATACAGGGAAGTATTCAAACTCTAAAACCTCTAGCCAGCCCAAGGTTGAGACTAGCAATGCCCTTTGTTTTCGCAGTGACAGCTGCAAAGAGTGAATCTCGACTCGAACAAATCGAGTCCACCCTGCCGAAACCCTCTTGGGATCATCCCCACCCTTGTGATAGCTTCAGCTAGCTGGTAAGGAGGGGATGCACCCCCAATTAAGAAGTGGGCTGCAGAGTTGAGGTGTGAGATGTCTGTGTGGGTGAGATGTCTATATATTTGGGGTATGCTGTTAGCATTGTGGAGTCTGAAATTAAATGATTTGTTTAAAATATTTTTTTGTTTCACTTTTAATCACTTGAAAATTAATGCTTGTTCCTTAAGTATTTAGGTTCTTGGATTGTCTTGGCATTCCTTTATGTAAAAAGTGGGAGACCTGATTTTACAATTTCCAATAAGCTTTCTGAAACCTCTTAAAAACTATAGCAATTAACAAGCTTTTCTCAGTGAATCAACTCTAATCAAAATTGAACTGGTTAGCTTGTTATTCTTTTGAGTAGTACTGATTGTAATATATATTAAAATTTATATTTGTTGTTTTTCAGATGTGGAAGAAGCTGTTCCAGGAGTGGCTTTAAAACATTCTCTATCTTTAGATAGTGCTTGTGGAACACCCAAGTATACGAATTATACTGAGCTGTTCAATGGTTGTCTGGACTACATATTTTATGACAAGTCACATTTAGAAGTCAGTGCTGTTGTACCCTTTCCAACTCATGCGGAAGTGACGAAACACAAAGCTCTACCTAACCAAATTTTCCCCTCAGATCACATAGCTTTGGTATGTACATTGAAATGGAAGTAGGCACCACTTGGAAATAAATTAATTTATTTTTACATTATGTTCTTTGTTCTGAAGCCTTGCTCTTTTTCTTTTTTTGTTAAGTTTGTGTTCGTACTTGTACTGGGTTCAGAGTTCGTATTCCAAGAAGCTTGTCCAGTCTGGAATTTAACTTTCTTGGCTTTTTTTGCTTTTTTCTTTGGAGGTGATATACTCTCCTCCTGTGGTTGGATTGCATCATCTGTTGAGCACTCCACTTTAACTGGTGCTACATTTTCACCATTTTCGATACCTAAGAAAAGCATGGCATTAATCATATCTTTGGTAAAAATTTATTTTAAGAGCATTTAAATCTTTATTTCATCTCACTTTTGAAATCAGAAAATGTGGACTTGCTATAATTTATTTTGTGAACTGATTATTTATGGTTTTTGCAACGCAATTAAATTAATACTTCCTTTTTAAGGATACTTTCACCACAATTTTATGATAAGTTATTTATGCAGTGTTGCAAACAGTAAAATGTATTTTGTCTCTTAACCCCTTAACAGTTTTGCCTGAACACCGCTCGCGCATCTTATTTTTCTATACCAATCCAATGATTTGCCCGGTTTTTTAACTTTTTTCGTTTCTAATAGATAGCTCTAGTAGTCCAGTAAAGATTGAAA
The DNA here is from genome assembly GCA_933210815.1 of Meta bourneti. Classification (NCBI taxonomy): domain Eukaryota; kingdom Metazoa; phylum Arthropoda; class Arachnida; order Araneae; family Tetragnathidae; genus Meta; species Meta bourneti. The sequence continues at coordinate 8,042,423 of OW119926.1, forward strand.
TGCAAAACATGCGTACACCGGTTTTAATATCAGGTTTTACTGCTTTTCGTTTACACGGGAGGAGTGAATTTTGTTTTCACTTGTGTAGTGTATTACACATTGCAAATACTGTTTCTTTTTAATTTTGTGCTAAAATAAAAGGGAATGAGTGACAGTGAGCGGCTCATAACAGAATGTAATTCTTATATTGGATGAGATAATGAATCGGAAATTTCTCTAAATGATTCTGGAAGTTGTGAAAGTTCGTTATCAGACTTCTCTAGTGATGAGGAAACAAAGTTCCGATGATCTAACTCAGGTGCGGAACTTTTGTGAAATTGATACTAGTAATCCTCCTCCAACACCGCCGCTATTTCCTTTCACAGCGAATCCTGCTGTTTGTTTGGATATTGATGTAAGTAATAGAACTTTACAGTTTCTTGATATTTTCTTTGATTGTAACCTCTTTGAAATAATAGTTTCTGAAACTAATAAATATGCAGATAGAAATATTTGAAACAGTAATCTACGAAGAAATATCAGAGCAAGAAAATGGGAACCAAAACTTCGATAAACGAAATTCAAGTGTTTCTCGCTTTGAATATTTTACAAGGAATTGTTAAAAAGTCAGATATTGAGCAATATTGGAGTAAGACATTCAACACCAATGCCATTTTTTTCAAAAATTACGTCTTATCGTTTTCACCTCATTCACTGGTATTTACATTTTTCTGATGCTAAATTTGATGCTGAAACACATGAGTGTCCAAAGTTACAAAAACTCTGGCCTATAATCAAGCATTTGAATACTCGTTTTCGAGAAATTATCACACTTGAAAGAGATGTAACAATCAAACGAGATCTTGATGGTATTCAAAGGGCAATTACACTGGAAATAATATATACCGCTGAAGCGATCACGATTCGGTATAAAAACTTTTATGCTATGAGAATCGAAGTCTGGTTATGTATATCAACTCATTATATACACGGGAAGATACACTTTTTGATGACAATTACCAACATCTTTGCAAGTCATCTCAAGTGGTAATGACTCATGCAGCCACTATTCAATAAAGGATATTGCCTAACAACAGATAATTTTTACACATTTCCAGAACTGGCAGACATCCCTCTCAGCAAGCAAACATGTATAGAACACTCAAACTTAGCAGAAAAGACATTCCAAAGGAGTTGCAGTCAAAGAAACTAAAAAAAGGCGAAATCTGTGCTTACCAAAGAGGAAAGGTATGTATCATCAAATGGATGGATAAAAAGGTTGTAACTGTTATCTACTATACACAATTCCGAAATGATTGAAGTGTCATCTCACAACGATGAAGTCAAAAAGAAACCAAAAGTAGTAATGCAGTGCAATAATACTATGTGTTGATAAAATGGATCAACATCTCACCACACACACAATTATCCCATCATAAAAAAGAGGAAAGAAATATAAAAAAAATATTGAAGTGATTCCACCCACTGAAAAGAAACTGGGACGGACGAGGCAGTGTTTTGTGTGTTGCTCAAAAAGGAACAACAGATGAGAAAAGAAACCAGAAATGTTTGTCCCGATTGTGATATAGGACTGCTTATCTCCCATGTTTCAAAATTTATCATACAAAAGCTGAGTTTTGAAATTAAGTATTAAATGCATGTTCTTTCTCACATCCATTTCTGTCAAGTGTTCTTAAAAGTTCTTGTTTGGAAAAGCCAACTTTAAGTAAAAATGCCAATTTTTCGCTATAATTAAAAATTATCATAACTTATGCAGTTCAATACTTGTAACAGTTTTGACTGCTGATTTGAATTTATATAATCGATTTGAATACAAAATTGTTTATCAAAAATGTGCATATTTTTGGACACAATATGGCAGAAAAAAGAAACTGTTAAGAGGTTAAATATAAACTTTACAAATAGCATCATTGCACAACTAACAAGCACAAGCCTTTCATTTTTCAAATATAATAAAATATTTCTGTACTGTAAATAAAAATATATCAACCTTGTAACTAGTCACACTTTGATAGAATATTTTAACAATTTGACTTGCATTTCTATTCAAGTTATGAATTTTTTGAAATTTTAATTAAAAACAATGCAATTCAAATCCTTATACGTTGAATACGGATGGCGAACATTAATCCCTCAAATTAAAATTTTGACCAATGAATATTTCTGCTTTGTCTTTTTTTTCTTTTCTGTCAAAAACTTAAATGTTTAGCTCTTTTTGTTAAGAGTGCAAATGATTCACTTTTTAAATTATGCTGTTAAGTGCTCATTTGGATTCAGATGCATCATTCTTTGCATTAAATCTTTTACATTGATGCTTGCTGACTTGTGAGCTTTACATTTGACATACATTTTCTCTTAAAGAATTCCCCAAATGGAAATCATATTTATACTCATGCCACTTTAACTAGAGAAATTTTATGGTATTGAATTTAATTACTTTATATCAGCAAACATTTATGTAAAAATTTAAACATTTGTCAATTGATACAATTAGGTTTTTAATTATCTATTCAATGTGATCATGCCAGAGCAATAATATATAAAACTTACCATCTAATTTCTCAGCAAGATCAATAATTTTCAAGCTGTTGGATGCATTGTTTCCACCAACTGCCAGAAGTAATTCTGAATCTGGAGCAAATTTTGCTGTATATATGGAGCCCTAAATAGAGGAATTACGCATAAATTCAATTGGAAAAAGTTCACGTTTGGGTTAAAGAGGGTTGTAGATAAACCTCAGAAGAAAAACATTGGTAAAATATGACGATCAAAATAGAAATGCTTTGTAATCACTAAATATTTATCAGTGATTGCCTTAAAGATATAATTTTGATAGAACAAATTCAACTGGGTTAAGACAGGGAGATGTATTATCTACAATTTTATTTAACATATGCTTAGAAAAAATTATGTGAAACACATTATCAAATAGATATGGTACAATTTTCAATAGATCTATGCAAATTTTGGTATTTGCTGATGTCATTTTGATAGCTAGGAGTAAAAATGCGTTGACTGAATTATTTAAGAAACTGGTAATGGAAGCCAAAGTCTTCGGATTAGAAATTAATGTCGAAAAGACTAAATACATGGTGATGGATTGCAAGGAAAGTGAGGAAGATACTGAATTTAGGATAAATGATACACAGTTAAGTTTGAAAGAGTTTAGGTATCTAGGCTCAATTGTTACTGAAAATAATGACATGCCTGAAATAAAGCAGGCAGTGCAGGAAATCGGGGCTTTTTCGCTCTACAAAAAATAAGATCTAAAGCAATTGCGAGGAAGACAAAGCTTATAATGTATAAAACTATCATTAAACCAACAGTAATATATGGATTGGAGACATGGACTTTGACTCAAAAACATGAAAAAATGTTGATAACTTGGGAGAGAAAGATCTTGAGAGCAAGGCGCTTTACCCAAGACAGGGCGCTTTGGAGTCGTATCGTTAGGGAGGTCAAGGTTCAACATGGACTGTAGTGCTGGGGGAGTTAGAACAAATTGTTACTTTTTCAGTAACTGATAATTTTAAAATGAAAAGCAATCACGTTTCAAATATGCATGCTACAATAGTTTGGAGCATGTTGAGAATTCATATATTCAATTTTTATATTGATTATGCCACCGCCACTGGAGTTGTGGTGTCTGCATTTTAATCGAGTAAGTATGAGTCTAGATGACAGTATGAGTGAAGAATGGGTTTGCATGGAACATGCTAGTTTAAATTAAAACCCTTTTATCTGTGCAATGGATAAAAGCAAATGAATTATGAATATAACGATAGCATTAATGTATGTTAATAATGTGTGTTAATACTGTGAAAAATATATTGAAAGAAAATAGAATGCTCTCCCATTGAATTTGCAAGAACAGGATTGGCCAACTGGAGATCAGCGGGCTGCATGTGGCACAAGAGTAGTATGGGGGTCACTTGAGCGCCTTTTCCAAGATGGCCGCCGTTTGATAAGGAGTTGACTGCTGATAAGGAGTTGGGGAGAATTGCTGATAAGGGGCTTTGAGGTGGTGACGTTGTTGTAATTTGGTGGGGGAATGAGAAACCCTATTATTTTGAATTAAAAAGGAATTTCGTGGATTCGAACTGGGGACCATGGGATCTGTAGTGCAGTGTGTTATACGTTAGGTTGTAAGAGCTGCTATGGGTGGTGAATTAATGTAGTGTTTGCTTTTTTTCTTAATACTAGGAATGCGTTATGGGACTTGGTTTTATTTGATGATTTTTTATTTTCCAATTAGTTGTAAGTGTGTTGGACTGGTGGTGCCATCTAGTGATTTTAAAAGGTTAACGAATTTATTTTTGTCATTCATTCTGGGAAGGTGCTATGTTTAGAAAATGGTTTGAACAATTGTGGTGGGGTTTAATAATTCTTTTAAAAGACATGTCAGCCAGGTGGAAGAAGTAACAAAAAAGATTTATTTTCTAGCTGTAGACTTGTAGTGTGATACTTTAGACTGGAGAATTTTTTTTTAAAAGAAAATTTTATATAAAGACAGATTTGAACTCATCAAAAGGTAATCGCGGCCGCCCGTTTTACACAAGCACTTTAACCGTTCGATCACCTACTTTTTAGAATACATATAGAATACTAGCTCTTGAAGTTACATCTTAAGGCAGTGAAAGTATGTGTTTTTTCTTGAGAATAGTGCCCTTATGAAGAATGAATATGAACATAACGTTGAATTGACAAGTTTATATCCAAAGTCTGCGAATTATATGTAATGACAGAATCTAGAACTCTCTGGAACGTGTGAGAATATGACTAAGGATTGTTTTACACGTGTAGGTTAATTAAGATAAAAGAAGGAGTTAAACACGTAGTCACCGATAGGATACAATAGAAAGTAAATGAGAAATCTTTTAAACGCACTGCTATTTAGGAGAATGGTGTTGTTTTTCTGATTGCGAGAAAAGCAAATGAATGACATGCTAGAACTACATCACCCAATGAATCACATATGACATGCTTGAACTGGAACTTTCAATAAGGGTTTTAGCTATGAAATAGTGACGAAGGGATTATCTTAATACTCTAACGTTGGAACTCAGAACATAAGTAATTGAGGCCAACCAATATATGCGAAAATTTTAAGCGTATGAACACTACATGTAAGATAGAATTTATAATACGGAAACCATTTTTATATTTTAATGAATTTATATACAACATGAGCTTGAAGAAAATGTGAATGTTTAAGGGTAAATGTTTTGTAGGGAAAATTATTATTACAATTTGAGGGGAGGACTTTGAGATATGAATAGGACACACAGGCATAACGGTGTATGAAACATTACATTTTTAGGTAAATAAGAAGTAACTAACCAAAGATTTATAGTATGCATATTATAAGCGATGGCAAGGAAACGTATAAGATTGATATTATTAGAAGCCTCTGGAACTTGGGACAATATGACTAAGGTTTGTGTATATTACAAATGTGGGAAATTGTTTTATTGATTAGATGCAATCTTAGGCAAATATATTCTACCAAAGGTTTGTGATGGTAAAGTATCAGATTGAAAGTCTAGAAGCCTCTGGAACTTGTAAGAATATGACTAAGGATTGTTTTTGCACGTGTAAGTTATTTAAGATAACAGAAGGAACGGAGTTAAACACTGAGTCACAGATAACGATAGAAACTATTTGATAATAAGAGGATTTTTAAAGCATAGTTGGAGCATCTTGGGTCTTTGAATTACTTTGCATCTTGTTTTGGGGTTTTACTGTCCCTTTTTTTTCTGTTTTTAAATAAATCATGGATTCTAAGGACATTAGACCTGCAAAGAAAATGCGTGCAGACAAAGAACTGTGTTTGCAGAAATATTGTAAAGATTCTTTATGTTATGAGTATGGTAAACTGTTTACAGATCGTGAAGGCTGGGCCGTCGATTGGAAAACGAATTAACGTACTTAAAGAAAGAGGAAACTACTATTGAAATTTATGGTAAAAAATGTACTGTGCCTCGGCAACTTGTAGCATACGGAGACGTAGGAATAAGCTATGCCTTTAGCGGATCTTGTATTACAGCCAAGCCTTGGTCTCCTTTACTATTGGAAATAAAGGCAGAAGTGGAACGAATAATTGGCACAAGATTTAATTTTGTGTTGGTGAACCGTTATAAAGATGGTAAGGACTGTATAGGTGCCCATAAAGACAATGAGAAGGACTTGGATCTTAATGCACCCATAGCGTCTGTTTCATTTGGACAGAAAAGGCAATTTGTGTTTTCTAGAAAGAACTACAATTCTCTAAAAATTGTTCTGGAAAATGGAAGCTTGCTTGTGATGAAGTATCCAACAAACCAATTTTGGTTTCACAGCTTGCCCCGTGGGAATGCATTATGCCCTAGAATAAACTTAACGTTTCGTAAAATTCTTGTATAAAGCAGCGATAAACCACTTATGTGCCCCCGAACTAAAACTCAGTGTTGTGCACTAGACGATATTTGGACAACGTTGCAACTGATCTTTGCCTTTCTGAATAGTATTTTTATAAATGCTTATATCTTGTTGGTTTTAAATAAATTTTTTTTTAGCATGTCTTACCACATATACTGTATTTAGGACTTTTTTATTACATAGTTTTATAAAATGTCTTAAAATGCAAGATCTGAAATGAAATTTTTCTTTGCTATAAAGATTTATGTTTTTTAAGTTAGATGTTTTTACTCAAACATTAATTATACATTAGATATTATAGCACATATTTTTAATGCAGAAATTTTGTTTTAAGTATTGTACACACTTAAGTAAGAGTAAACTTTACAAGACCCGTACTATGAACGTGCACATTTTGAATAAGTTGTAATTGTATTGAAATCATTTATGCTATAAAATCTAAACCAAAAGTTATTTTTTAATTAATCTTTCCATGCATATTTTTTAAATAAATCTTCCTAAATTTTAGTGATTTAATTTTTATTATACAGATTTACAAACTATTTTTGGATGAAATATAAGGATTTATATATATATATATATATATATATATACAAGATACTATTACACATATTTTTAATACTGAAGATTTTTAAAAAACGTTTAACAATTGAAAAAATATATATACTTTAAATATTATTACAAACATTTAAATGCAATTTGCTTTTATTTTTAATTTTACAATTAAGACATTTTTTAAAAGTTTGATTCTTAAAGTGTGTTTTATGCACAGTAAAAAATAATTATAAAAACCTGTAAGAGTAATTTTTTTTTTTTTGCTTTTATTTGAAACTTTACAAGACCCTTACTATGAAGATGTTTCCTTGCACATTTGAAGCAGTGAAAAATAGAATTAAAAAGCCATTTATTTTTGAAGTTCTAAATTAAACGTTCCTCTTTTAATGCTTTTTTTGCAAACCATGCATTTACTAAATATGAACTTCCTTTTATTTGAAACCTTATGCCTATTGTGCAGCTTAAATTGCAGAGCAAAATTCCAATACTGTACGAAACTATAAAGTATTTTACAAGATACTTCATATTATTCTCTTAATTTACATCTAATTCATTACTACGTTAAAATGGATAGCATGTGGGTTTTCTGTTTTAAAAATAATGTGTGCACATCTGTGCTGAAAAGTAAATTAACTTTTTGCCTTTTCTTGATATTTAATGCATAATCTAAATATTTACGCACACCGCTGATAGTTTTACACATGAGTAAAATTAAATAATAACTGAAAATTTTAAGTATTAGTGTGAATTTTAAAATGAACAAATATTGAATTAAATATGAATTCTATGTATTCTTAAAACAACTCTGCAAGAAAAAACAGATACACTTCTTAAACAGATTGAAGGCAATCACATGGAAACAAAGTAAATTAGAACACTTTTTAATAGAAAAAAACATTGATTCATATATTTTACAAAACTAATACATTGTAGTAAAAAAGAACTTATTTTTACATACTTGCATTTTTTTAAGAGACACATGTTTACGACGAGCCAATTATTAAATGCCATCACCTCAGCTTTGGGGCAATGCAAATTATTTTTGTGATGACCACATGATAGTTTTTGGATCTTTTTGTTGCTACTTAGAGCACATAGTGCATCGAATTTGGGACACCCATATTGTTCCAAGTTGATATTTGGTATATTCAATGCATCTAGGTGTTTCTTTTCCACACAACGACCTTTGTAAGCAACTAGGTACTGGGTGGCGCTCTTGGTCTGCTCGTACAATTCTAAAAGCTTAGAGTCTAAACTTTCTAAAGGAGACACAATTTTTGCATGCCATGGGACAGAAAGGAAGACCACATATGTAATTTTTTCAACATATCGCACAGTTTTGTGATCTTTTGCACTCAGTTTTATGCTTATAAGGCGATAAGTTAAAACGAATGCTTGAAGCTACTTACGATTTTATGGCGATGTATACGTATTTACGTACTAAGAAACCCTCTTGAGTCTGAAATCCGTCAAAATGCACAATTACACAAATATTAAACATTGCTATTGAAATGTGTTAGCTGTTCTTGGAAAAAGAATTGTAAATTAGAGGCACGAAGAACTGCACTATATACACTTACTAAACAGTGAATAACACCATACACTTATTAACCAGTAAAATTAAAATTTATTGTATTCTTATCTTTTGTGAGTAACTACGAATGCTTAAGTGAAGAATGTACTCAGAAAACTTGTGATAATGCGCCAAGTAAAATTGTGTGTTGTAATGCAAGAAGATTTTAACGAATGGATATGTTTAAATGTGCATGTGATTTTTTGTTTTTACTCTACCACTAGTATCTTCGACAAGTACCAGATTTTTTAAAAAAATTGACGAAGAGAACCTTTTCAACACAATCTGCACTCTAATTTTACACTTAAGAGTAACGGAGCATAATATAATTTTAAGGAAAATGAGTAATCAGCACGTAAATTTGAAGCCTAAAGTTCCAAACATGTCTATGCTCAATAAACGTCTATCTACGTTTAGAGATTGGCCACGCACAGATGTTGACATTAGGGACCTGGCCGAAAATGGATTGTATTACACGGGTGTCTCGGACGGAGTTAAGTGCTATTGGTGTGGAGGAGGGCTTGAAAATTGGCAAAAGGAGGATGTAGTCAGACACGAACACATAAAGTTTTATCCAAAATGTTTGGTAGCCCAACAAGGACCGATTGTTGACCCTAGACTAAAAGAAACACCCATAGATGAAATTGTACAGGTGTTGGATGAAACAAACAATAATGCCTATGTTTTTATAAAACCTGATGTAAAACTTTACTCCTCATACAACGACAAGGACGAACGACTTTGTAAAATTTGCATGGAATCGGAAATGGATGCTACTTTACAGCCTTGCGGTCATCTGGTGACATGCATGAGATGTACGAAGAGTCTCTCAACGTGTCCTATGTGCCGAACCAAAATTTTGCATAAAATTAAAACGTACATTTGTTACTAAATAGTCGATTTATAAGTACATGTAGTAGATGCAATTTCAAGTGATTTACTGAACACAGTGTGGAAGAATTGTAAAAGGGTGGTTTTGAATTGAATGTCATGAAATTAACACTTGTACTACAGCAAAAAAGACTAATAAGGAAGTTTAAGACTTTTCTAAAAATCATAAGACTTTTATCAAGGACTTGTGGAAAAAATCTTGTAGGAAAGACCTTTTTACCCCTTATAAATATATTGACTATTTTTATTATTATTTGTTGTTTGTTCATTACATGTTAAACCTATTTACTAAAGAGGAATTTTAAAATGCCTTAAAAAATGAGTTACTAAATGCTTTAGGAAAAATGTGTAAATGTACTTTAATGCAAGAAAAAGAACGCTTGAAATAAATATTCATCTAGCTATTATTTTTAGTACTTATCAATCATCTTGGTGTATTGTTTATTTTCTAAATTAAACCTTTCGTACTTTTAAATCTTAAAACAAAAAGAAAGGAAAAGTAACCAACTAGAATAGTAAACACCAAATTTAAAAAAAAAAACATTTTTAAAAATATTTTCTTATAATTTTTTACCTTTGCCTTTTTTTGTTGTTGAATAAACATTGTCATACAAAATTAGTATATTTGTTGTGTAGAATATTTTTTGAAAACACTGAATTGAAGAAAAAAAATCATTTATTGAAAAAAGAATCAACAGTTTATATATATTTGTAACAACATATCTTACAGGTCTTTTACATACATCTCTCTAACAGTATTGAAAATATCTGTGGTATTCAAATTCTCAAAAACATTTTCCTCCATTATTATGTAATAAAAGTTTAACAGTTTATTGCTCTGTCTTACAAAATTAATAGCAAACTCTTTCCAGTTAACAGCACATAAAGCAAGGGCGAAAAATTCGCAAAAGCGTTCGTCAACGCTCATCGTCATACATTTATGTACAGATTGATTGACAATTTCATTCTTACAGCCTAAACAGTCAAAAAGAATATTTATATTTTTTGACACAATATCCTTTAGGTACTTGCAGAGAGAAGCTATGGCTTCTCTCCAACAATCAGATTTAATGGTATCACTGCAGTAAGGTTTGTAACTTTCACCAGGAAAACATTTTTTGATTTCCAGTTTCACATAATATGGCAACAAATACGTCAAAAGCGATATCTTCAATACATCTAACACATTGCTGTAGATTTCACACAGTTTAAAATACTGATCAGAATTCATAAACACACAGTTGGGCGAGAACTGAAAAGTATAATTTCTTTTCTGAAATACACGTTGTAAAACTAAGTGCATTTCCCCCACATCAAACATTTTAGAAAGGCAGACTTCTTTTTCTATAACTTTAACGTTGGAGGCAGTTGCAAAAGCGAAAAATGTGCTCAACTTTTGCATTAGAATGTACCATGTTTTTGGATGCAGGGAAACACAGTCCTTCGTTGGTTTCAAGACATTGTTTTCATGCAAAGCAAATTTACGTATGTGGACACGTGTGGAACCGTTGAAGTTATTGATTAGCACGAATAAATAGTCACCAAGGTGAAACACATTGTCAGGAAGTGATTGCATCGTCAAACTTAAGCTTTCCCTTGGAAACACCTGATCGTTGAAATACATTCTTTCACACACTTTGGGTCGATTTGTAAAACGCATCATTTTCAGAACTTTGAGGAACTTGATAATAAACCGAAATTTCAAGCAACGTTAATGCAACTCACCACTTGATTCAGTTTTTTGCAGAGATAAAGGCTAGTTGCATTAACGTTGCGTGAAATTTCAGTTTATTATCAAGTTCTGAAAATGATGCGTTTTACAAATCGACCCAAAGTGTGTGAAAGAATGTATTTCAACGATCAGGTGTTTCCAAGGGAAAGCTTAAGTTTGACGATGCAATCACTTCCTGACAATGTGTTTCACCTTGGTGACTATTTATTCGTGCTAATCAATAACTTCAACGGTTCCACACGTGTCCACATACGTAAATTTGCTTTGCATGAAAACAATGTCTTGAAACCAACGAAGGACTGTGTTTCCCTGCATCCAAAAACATGGTACATTCTAATGCAAAAGTTGAGCACATTTTTCGCTTTTGCAACTGCCTCCAACGTTAAAGTTATAGAAAAAGAAGTCTGCCTTTCTAAAATGTTTGATGTGGGGGAAATGCACTTAGTTTTACAACGTGTATTTCAGAAAAGAAATTATACTTTTCAGTTCTCGCCCAACTGTGTGTTTATGAATTCTGATCAGTATTTTAAACTGTGTGAAATCTACAGCAATGTGTTAGATGTATTGAAGATATCGCTTTTGACGTATTTGTTGCCATATTATGTGAAACTGGAAATCAAAAAATGTTTTCCTGGTGAAAGTTACAAACCTTACTGCAGTGATACCATTAAATCTGATTGTTGGAGAGAAGCCATAGCTTCTCTCTGCAAGTACCTAAAGGATATTGTGTCAAAAAATATAAATATTCTTTTTGACTGTTTAGGCTGTAAGAATGAAATTGTCAATCAATCTGTACATAAATGTATGACGATGAGCGTTGACGAACGCTTTTGCGAATTTTTCGCCCTTGCTTTATGTGCTGTTAACTGGAAAGAGTTTGCTATTAATTTTGTAAGACAGAGCAATAAACTGTTAAACTTTTATTACATAATAATGGAGGAAAATGTTTTTGAGAATTTGAATACCACAGATATTTTCAATACTGTTAGAGAGATGTATGTAAAAGACCTGTAAGATATGTTGTTACAAATATATATAAACTGTTGATTCTTTTTTCAATAAATGATTTTTTTTCTTCAATTCAGTGTTTTCAAAAAATATTCTACACAACAAATATACTAATTTTGTATGACAATGTTTATTCAACAACAAAAAAAGGCAAAGGTAAAAAATTATAAGAAAATATTTTTAAAAATGTTTTTTTTTTTTAAATTTGGTGTTTACTATTCTAGTTGGTTACTTTTCCTTTCTTTTTGTTTTAAGATTTAAAAGTACGAAAGGTTTAATTTAGAAAATAAACAATACACCAAGATGATTGATAAGTACTAAAAATAATAGCTAGATGAATATTTATTTCAAGCGTTCTTTTTCTTGCATTAAAGTACATTTACACATTTTTCCTAAAGCATTTAGTAACTCATTTTTTAAGGCATTTTAAAATTCCTCTTTAGTAAATAGGTTTAACATGTAATGAACAAACAACAAATAATAATAAAAATAGTCAATATATTTATAAGGGGTAAAAAGGTCTTTCCTACAAGATTTTTTCCACAAGTCCTTGATAAAAGTCTTATGATTTTTAGAAAAGTCTTAAACTTCCTTATTAGTCTTTTTTGCTGTAGTACAAGTGTTAATTTCATGACATTCAATTCAAAACCACCCTTTTACAATTCTTCCACACTGTGTTCAGTAAATCACTTGAAATTGCATCTACTACATGTACTTATAAATCGACTATTTAGTAACAAATGTACGTTTTAATTTTATGCAAAATTTTGGTTCGGCACATAGGACACGTTGAGAGACTCTTCGTACATCTCATGCATGTCACCAGATGACCGCAAGGCTGTAAAGTAGCATCCATTTCCGATTCCATGCAAATTTTACAAAGTCGTTCGTCCTTGTCGTTGTATGAGGAGTAAAGTTTTACATCAGGTTTTATAAAAACATAGGCATTATTGTTTGTTTCATCCAACACCTGTACAATTTCATCTATGGGTGTTTCTTTTAGTCTAGGGTCAACAATCGGTCCTTGTTGGGCTACCAAACATTTTGGATAAAACTTTATGTGTTCGTGTCTGACTACATCCTCCTTTTGCCAATTTTCAAGCCCTCCTCCACACCAATAGCACTTAACTCCGTCCGAGACACCCGTGTAATACAATCCATTTTCGGCCAGGTCCCTAATGTCAACATCTGTGCGTGGCCAATCTCTAAACGTAGATAGACGTTTATTGAGCATAGACATGTTTGGAACTTTAGGCTTCAAATTTACGTGCTGATTACTCATTTTCCTTAAAATTATATTATGCTCCGTTACTCTTAAGTGTAAAATTAGAGTGCAGATTGTGTTGAAAAGGTTCTCTTCGTCAATTTTTTTAAAAAATCTGGTACTTGTCGAAGATACTAGTGGTAGAGTAAAAACAAAAAATCACATGCACATTTAAACATATCCATTCGTTAAAATCTTCTTGCATTACAACACACAATTTTACTTGGCGCATTATCACAAGTTTTCTGAGTACATTCTTCACTTAAGCATTCGTAGTTACTCACAAAAGATAAGAATACAATAAATTTTAATTTTACTGGTTAATAAGTGTATGGTGTTATTCACTGTTTAGTAAGTGTATATAGTGCAGTTCTTCGTGCCTCTAATTTACAATTCTTTTTCCAAGAACAGCTAACACATTTCAATAGCAATGTTTAATATTTGTGTAATTGTGCATTTTGACGGATTTCAGACTCAAGAGGGTTTCTTAGTACGTAAATACGTATACATCGCCATAAAATCGTAAGTAGCTTCAAGCATTCGTTTTAACTTATCGCCTTATAAGCATAAAACTGAGTGCAAAAGATCACAAAACTGTGCGATATGTTGAAAAAATTACATATGTGGTCTTCCTTTCTGTCCCATGGCATGCAAAAATTGTGTCTCCTTTAGAAAGTTTAGACTCTAAGCTTTTAGAATTGTACGAGCAGACCAAGAGCGCCACCCAGTACCTAGTTGCTTACAAAGGTCGTTGTGTGGAAAAGAAACACCTAGATGCATTGAATATACCAAATATCAACTTGGAACAATATGGGTGTCCCAAATTCGATGCACTATGTGCTCTAAGTAGCAACAAAAAGATCCAAAAACTATCATGTGGTCATCACAAAAATAATTTGCATTGCCCCAAAGCTGAGGTGATGGCATTTAATAATTGGCTCGTCGTAAACATGTGTCTCTTAAAAAAATGCAAGTATGTAAAAATAAGTTCTTTTTTACTACAATGTATTAGTTTTGTAAAATATATGAATCAATGTTTTTTTCTATTAAAAAGTGTTCTAATTTACTTTGTTTCCATGTGATTGCCTTCAATCTGTTTAAGAAGTGTATCTGTTTTTTCTTGCAGAGTTGTTTTAAGAATACATAGAATTCATATTTAATTCAATATTTGTTCATTTTAAAATTCACACTAATACTTAAAATTTTCAGTTATTATTTAATTTTACTCATGTGTAAAACTATCAGCGGTGTGCGTAAATATTTAGATTATGCATTAAATATCAAGAAAAGGCAAAAAGTTAATTTACTTTTCAGCACAGATGTGCACACATTATTTTTAAAACAGAAAACCCACATGCTATCCATTTTAACGTAGTAATGAATTAGATGTAAATTAAGAGAATAATATGAAGTATCTTGTAAAATACTTTATAGTTTCGTACAGTATTGGAATTTTGCTCTGCAATTTAAGCTGCACAATAGGCATAAGGTTTCAAATAAAAGGAAGTTCATATTTAGTAAATGCATGGTTTGCAAAAAAAGCATTAAAAGAGGAACGTTTAATTTAGAACTTCAAAAATAAATGGCTTTTTAATTCTATTTTTCACTGCTTCAAATGTGCAAGGAAACATCTTCATAGTAAGGGTCTTGTAAAGTTTCAAATAAAAGCAAAAAAAAAAAAATTACTCTTACAGGTTTTTATAATTATTTTTTACTGTGCATAAAACACACTTTAAGAATCAAACTTTTAAAAAATGTCTTAATTGTAAAATTAAAAATAAAAGCAAATTGCATTTAAATGTTTGTAATAATATTTAAAGTATATATATTTTTTCAATTGTTAAACGTTTTTTAAAAATCTTCAGTATTAAAAATATGTGTAATAGTATCTTGTATATATATATATATATATATATATAAATCCTTATATTTCATCCAAAAATAGTTTGTAAATCTGTATAATAAAAATTAAATCACTAAAATTTAGGAAGATTTATTTAAAAAATATGCATGGAAAGATTAATTAAAAAATAACTTTTGGTTTAGATTTTATAGCATAAATGATTTCAATACAATTACAACTTATTCAAAATGTGCACGTTCATAGTACGGGTCTTGTAAAGTTTACTCTTACTTAAGTGTGTACAATACTTAAAACAAAATTTCTGCATTAAAAATATGTGCTATAATATCTAATGTATAATTAATGTTTGAGTAAAAACATCTAACTTAAAAAACATAAATCTTTATAGCAAAGAAAAATTTCATTTCAGATCTTGCATTTTAAGACATTTTATAAAACTATGTAATAAAAAAGTCCTAAATACAGTATATGTGGTAAGACATGCTAAAAAAAAATTTATTTAAAACCAACAAGATATAAGCATTTATAAAAATACTATTCAGAAAGGCAAAGATCAGTTGCAACGTTGTCCAAATATCGTCTAGTGCACAACACTGAGTTTTAGTTCGGGGGCACATAAGTGGTTTATCGCTGCTTTATACAAGAATTTTACGAAACGTTAAGTTTATTCTAGGGCATAATGCATTCCCACGGGGCAAGCTGTGAAACCAAAATTGGTTTGTTGGATACTTCATCACAAGCAAGCTTCCATTTTCCAGAACAATTTTTAGAGAATTGTAGTTCTTTCTAGAAAACACAAATTGCCTTTTCTGTCCAAATGAAACAGACGCTATGGGTGCATTAAGATCCAAGTCCTTCTCATTGTCTTTATGGGCACCTATACAGTCCTTACCATCTTTATAACGGTTCACCAACACAAAATTAAATCTTGTGCCAATTATTCGTTCCACTTCTGCCTTTATTTCCAATAGTAAAGGAGACCAAGGCTTGGCTGTAATACAAGATCCGCTAAAGGCATAGCTTATTCCTACGTCTCCGTATGCTACAAGTTGCCGAGGCACAGTACATTTTTTACCATAAATTTCAATAGTAGTTTCCTCTTTCTTTAAGTACGTTAATTCGTTTTCCAATCGACGGCCCAGCCTTCACGATCTGTAAACAGTTTACCATACTCATAACATAAAGAATCTTTACAATATTTCTGCAAACACAGTTCTTTGTCTGCACGCATTTTCTTTGCAGGTCTAATGTCCTTAGAATCCATGATTTATTTAAAAACAGAAAAAAAAGGGACAGTAAAACCCCAAAACAAGATGCAAAGTAATTCAAAGACCCAAGATGCTCCAACTATGCTTTAAAAATCCTCTTATTATCAAATAGTTTCTATCGTTATCTGTGACTCAGTGTTTAACTCCGTTCCTTCTGTTATCTTAAATAACTTACACGTGCAAAAACAATCCTTAGTCATATTCTTACAAGTTCCAGAGGCTTCTAGACTTTCAATCTGATACTTTACCATCACAAACCTTTGGTAGAATATATTTGCCTAAGATTGCATCTAATCAATAAAACAATTTCCCACATTTGTAATATACACAAACCTTAGTCATATTGTCCCAAGTTCCAGAGGCTTCTAATAATATCAATCTTATACGTTTCCTTGCCATCGCTTATAATATGCATACTATAAATCTTTGGTTAGTTACTTCTTATTTACCTAAAAATGTAATGTTTCATACACCGTTATGCCTGTGTGTCCTATTCATATCTCAAAGTCCTCCCCTCAAATTGTAATAATAATTTTCCCTACAAAACATTTACCCTTAAACATTCACATTTTCTTCAAGCTCATGTTGTATATAAATTCATTAAAATATAAAAATGGTTTCCGTATTATAAATTCTATCTTACATGTAGTGTTCATACGCTTAAAATTTTCGCATATATTGGTTGGCCTCAATTACTTATGTTCTGAGTTCCAACGTTAGAGTATTAAGATAATCCCTTCGTCACTATTTCATAGCTAAAACCCTTATTGAAAGTTCCAGTTCAAGCATGTCATATGTGATTCATTGGGTGATGTAGTTCTAGCATGTCATTCATTTGCTTTTCTCGCAATCAGAAAAACAACACCATTCTCCTAAATAGCAGTGCGTTTAAAAGATTTCTCATTTACTTTCTATTGTATCCTATCGGTGACTACGTGTTTAACTCCTTCTTTTATCTTAATTAACCTACACGTGTAAAACAATCCTTAGTCATATTCTCACACGTTCCAGAGAGTTCTAGATTCTGTCATTACATATAATTCGCAGACTTTGGATATAAACTTGTCAATTCAACGTTATGTTCATATTCATTCTTCATAAGGGCACTATTCTCAAGAAAAAACACATACTTTCACTGCCTTAAGATGTAACTTCAAGAGCTAGTATTCTATATGTATTCTAAAAAGTAGGTGATCGAACGGTTAAAGTGCTTGTGTAAAACGGGCGGCCGCGATTACCTTTTGATGAGTTCAAATCTGTCTTTATATAAAATTTTCTTTTAAAAAAAAATTCTCCAGTCTAAAGTATCACACTACAAGTCTACAGCTAGAAAATAAATCTTTTTTGTTACTTCTTCCACCTGGCTGACATGTCTTTTAAAAGAATTACTAAACCCCACCACAATTGTTCAAACCATTTTCTAAACATAGCACCTTCCCAGAATGAATGACAAAAATAAATTCGTTAACCTTTTAAAATCACTAGATGGCACCACCAGTCCAACACACTTACAACTAATTGGAAAATAAAAAATCATCAAATAAAACCAAGTCCCATAACGCATTCCTAGTATTAAGAAAAAAAGCAAACACTACATTAATTCACCACCCATAGCAGCTCTTACAACCTAACGTATAACACACTGCACTACAGATCCCATGGTCCCCAGTTCGAATCCACGAAATTCCTTTTTAATTCAAAATAATAGGGTTTCTCATTCCCCCACCAAATTACAACAACGTCACCACCTCAAAGCCCCTTATCAGCAATTCTCCCCAACTCCTTATCAGCAGTCAACCCCCAACTCCTTATCAGCAGTCAACTCCTTATCAAACGGCGGCCATCTTGGAAAAGGCGCTCAAGTGACCCCCATACTACTCACAAGTCATAATAGAAATACAGTACTAGAAATAAAAATAGATTCTAACTAAACACCCATTCTAGATAACACAAACAAACCCAAAAATATGTTAATGGAAATTGGACAGTTTTTTAAATTCATATTTGAAATTTAAGATAAATTCATTACCTTTCATATTTATTATTCATGTTATATCTTGGTATCAGCATGAAATCAAGAATACTTATTAGTTAGGTTGGTTGCATTGAGTTTTATGGAAAAGGATCTGGTCAAGCTGTACTGAACAGGCAATGTCAAGTAATGGACAAACAATGAAAGTTTTACTGATTGAAGAAATACACTCAGGGAAGGATTACGCCTACAACTCGCAGGTTGCTCTTGTAAGTTAGGAATAAGTCATTTAAAAAGCGTTTCGCAAGTTACAAATGCTTTGCAAAAGAAACAAGAAATTAGCAAATGAAAGTGGGTTTCTCACTTTCTACAAAAATGTGTTTTGCCATTTTAAATATGCTTTGTTTTTTTATTGTAAATAAAAGAAAATTCCTGAAGAAAACGGACAATTCAACAATCACTGAAGTAAAATATAAATGATTATTTTGTTGAAACCTAAGTTGCCATATTTCATCCTTGATTTCTTATTTACAAAATGACTCATGTACCATCTTCTGATACAAAACATTACACTTTTTTATTGGTGAATGAATTTATACTGGGAAGAGTGGATGGACACTAGCAGGAGTTTTCTCATTACGGAACGGCAACGTGAGGACATTAAGGGCACAACAGATTTAACATGCACCAGCCCTCATGTACATGATAGGGTTTTGGATCGATCAAATTTCGAATTCACAACCCTTTGGTTGCTAATCCGCCACTCTTCTGACTGGGCTATTGTGGCCCCAATCTAAAGATAAATAACTTTACCAGAATTATGAATGATAGGGTGCAATATTCACTTGTATATTTGCAGAATGTTCAGGACAATAAAATGCCCTTTGTCGATTTTACACGGTCAGACCATGGTAAGTTACGGAATTATATACTCCAACCCTATTAAATTTCTAACTCAGAAGCAGCAAATGAGTTTATCACATATACCTCTCTTTAAAAGCTTATATGTTGAGCTTTTGAAATCAAACTGTTTTTGATGAACACATGAAGAGAAATGAATGAAATAGTATGGGGCACTTAAAACTTACCACTTTCAACTTCTGTGAGGACATGAGCTTAAATCCTTGATCTATGTCCCACAATTTAACTGTTTTGTCCATGCCTGATGTCATCAAAAGATTAGAACGTTGAGGACAGATATCAAGACCTAAAAGAAAACTGAATTATTAAAAACACTTAAAAGTATCTGATAAAAAAGGATTAAGTTTTACATAAAGCATTCAAAATTGTAACAATCATCGAAATGTAAAGAAATGTCAATTGGGTAAGAATTGATTTTTACCAGACTCAATGTAGTTCCAAAAACCCCTTGTAAACCTACAAATTCCTTTCAGAAGTTAAACATTCTTTAAAATGAAATAAACTAAATTGTGTGTATTTGGGGAAGTTTGTTATTTGTGTTATCATTGGGAAAACCTCATAAACTGATCTCTACAGTGGCTTTTCCTGAACTAAAGAGAAGAATCCTGATAAGGTGCTCATGTGCTTGATAAATTATTCATTCTAAATAGTCCTATGAAAGTCTAAATATGCAAAGTAGCGACTTTTTGAATATCAGATCCACTTTTGTTTACCTAATAAGTTCTAGAACAGGTTTCATTACTAAAGGAATTATTGCCTTAAATAAAGCCTAATATAAGAAATGATGCATAAACAAATTAAGTAATAAACAAACTTATGCTAGATATTTATAAAAAAGTACCTGTTACAGCTTCAGTATGTGCCTGCATACTGTGATCAATTTCATTATTTCTCAAATCAAAACTGTACACGAAACCAGTATCAGTCGAGCACTAAAATGGAAACATTAAAAAGGAAATAAAACAAATCACTTTACTTTAGTGTATATTTCTGAATATATCCAGATAAATCAAGTTCTTATGAGTAATTTTGTATTTATCACAAAAAGTTAGAGCTTTTACATAATTTAAGTGATAAAACTTATACAATATGAAAACTTACTCTTATACAGGTTTCTGTACAATGTCGATATATATTTTATTGAGACTAATTATAAACGCAATTTCGTAGCAAATATTTTTTACATTATTAGTTCAATATTTAATCCCTTTAAACTTAAATAATTGCTTAGTATTTTTCAGCAAAATAGACTTAGATTACACTGCAACACCAAAGTTCCACAAAATCATAAATATTGTTTTACATTTGCATGATAGAGAATGCTTACTAAAAATTTCGATGAATCAGACAAATTCCAGCAAACTTTTTCTATTTCGCCATCTACATTCCATGATTTATATTCAGAATCAGATCTATTGTCATACAATTTTATTAATCTGAAAAAGAAATAATCACTGTAAATTACCATCAAAATATTATTTAAAAGTACCAATCACAATAACAATTATTTAAATATAGTAATATGGCATTGTACAACACTATCGAAATGATTTGTACTAGTTTAACACATACCAGTGATAATCTATATTGAACAATCTTGAAAAAGACTTTATGGTACTGTTATAGCTATTTTTCATAACAGCTTAGGCATATAAGAGTGACAGCAAAATGAAATGTGTAACACAACTGGGATATGGAAGTAAATTTGTCGGGCAGTTAAGATTTGGAGGCCATGAGAGAGCAAAAGAATTTAGTCAAATGGTATGCCCCACAAAAACTTGGTGGTAGTCAACAATTAATTACAAAATAAAATTTTTGCAGAAGCAAATGTAACGAAAATTTTAAAATCAAAAGATTTATAATAAAGTAGCCATACATTTTGAATAACTGCATTACATTCGACAAAGTTTCAATTGAGTTCGTAATTGAAATATTTAACTTGATTTTTTAGAAGAGGATAGAATTTATATGATAAACATTAATCCAAATACAGAATATACTATCACAAAAATGTCTTTGCTCAGGCATTTTGTCCTAAGTAGCTTTATGTTCTTAAGCAACTCATAAATGACTAGTTTTACTAAATGGCTTCACCTGAGAGTGTTTGCTGTATCAGGCAAACCAAGTCTCACCTGATTTCATAGCACTTTCATTGCGTCAACTGATAGCTGTTTGAGCTTTGTCAGCTTCAAATGCTTGTTTTTTCCTCTTATGATTCCTACATTGATGCAGCTTTTTTGTGGTGATTGGTCTTTACTTGTGTCATGTTCTATATTAAATTCTACAACTTAGTGAGCTGAAAGTAGTTGCATTGACCACGAAATTCCAGACAGGATAAGCTATGCAAACATCAGCTCGCATTTGAATTTTTGTTGTTTCATACAAACAGGTTTTCTGCTTTATGTAAGATTTAAGATGCAGTTTTGTTGATGCATCATTACATTTCATTACTTACTGTGTATTAATTATTATATATCATTGAATGTTTCAAAAATAAAATACCCATCAGTGCATCCTGAGAGAAGATACGAATTTTCAAATGGATTCCACTGTAAAGCTTGGACCTGAAATTAGAATGTTTTTATAAATTATATATGAAACAATACACACATTATTGCACTTTGAATACTGTCTTACACTTATAATTTAATTGAACTTGGTCTAATTAAATGATATGTGTGCTTTAATTATTGTTATATTGAATTTGAATTTTCAGTATTTCTTTTAATACCTAATTCATGTTTCTAAAGTTCTCTTTTCAAGATTTTGATAAATGTTAAAGATTCTTCAAGGAGAGAAATTTTTAATATACAGGGTTAAAAACAAGTTTAAAAGTTTGTCAAAATAATTTGGGCTGTCTGCTATTTGAGCATCCTTTAGTACAAAAGATGAAAAAGAACTAAAAAATAGTGGGCTTTTAGTTATTATGACACAATTATAAGTTGCAAGCTAATTTTTAAAAGCGAAAAGCTTAACACCTGAATATCCAAAGTAAAATAATTATATAAATTGTGGAAAAGTTACTATAATTCAATCCAGATTAATAGAATTGTGAAGTTCGGAATGAAGAAAAGCAGATAACAAATAAGAGAATCAATACAAATAATTTTTTAAAGCAGAAATAATACATTATATATAAACTGCAATCAAAAAGTAGCAGGACTAAATTTATTGCTATTGGTTCATTAAAGTTTCAAAGTAATTTCGATACTTTTCTTTATAGCAAATTCTGTATTGGTAAATGGTAAGTTAATAGGCTACATAGTTTAATGTACTGGAGGACATCCGCAAGATAAAAAGAAAAAGCAGATATGTGCATGAAATTTTTAGCAAATCTTTATTTTAGTACAAACTATCTATTCTCCAGATTTGATTCCACCTTAAAAAATGTTAAGAAACTAAAAACATTGAAATTATGTCTTTTCAAAGACACTATTTCTAAACAGAAGAAACAATTCCAAACTGTTGTTCTTCATAGAAATGCATATCAAGATACATTTTTTTGAAGGTAACCATGATGGATCCATTGAAGCAGAAATATATTTTGATAAAAAGGTTCACATGTCATACACATTGTGTAATGTATGCATATACTTAAAATAAAGAATTCGGTCTATAACTTTTCGATCACACATTATATATGTATTTAAATTATATTAGGATTTCTCTAAATAAATTTTGATTGTTTTTATAAAATTCCAACTAACCTTATTTGAATGGTACCTGAGCCTGTTTATTGCTTTACCTACTTGAAGGTCCCATAGAATTATTGTTGAATCAGCTGAGCCACTCGCTAAAATGGTTCTAAGAAAAAATACAAACGAAAGAAACTTTAATACAATTAATTTATTATGCTTAAAAAATTCGTGAATAATATCTTTTTATTTTCAAGCAAAACTTCCATCCTAACTATTTAAATAGTAAATAAGCAGAAATAATAAGTGTTTTGACACAAATTTATCATAATTAGGAATATATTGTAACTTACTCCTCATGCTTATTCCAACTTAAACTCAGGACAGAATCTGTATGACATTTCAGCTTGGTTTTCTGAAATATTGGATGGAATTTATTTTAATTTTTGCTTTGTAAGAAAATTACTACATTTCAAAACCATAATCTTAGAGAAATGATAGGAAGATATAAGGCTAATTTAAGGCATGCATTGTTCCGAACTGAAGCTTATATTTTTCTCCCCATGGCTCCTAAACAATTTTAGCTTTTTTGACCAATCAACACTTTCTCAACCAATAGACAAACAAGGCCATCTAAGCCATAAAATGTGTTTTACAGATAAAAACAATATACTTCAAAGAAATGTAATGCTGTCAGGGTTAATAACAAAATGGTTTTTATATAATTAGCATAATAAATAGTATAGAATGGTAATTTGATTTAGAATTTCTAGTGATAAGCAGTGTTTGATTCCTATTGACAATAAAAATATACTAAGAAATTAGAAAGACTGGGTTTTATAAACTTAATTCATAATCAATGATGACTTTTTAAATCATTGAATATGATTTTAGGACAAATCAATTTTCAAACAACATTTCAAATGTTTTTTGCTAATGCAGTCAATTGATTTTTATCATTATGGCACTGCAAGGGCATATTTGTGAACCACTTAAGAGTTACCCTGGTACACAAGGGGGTGGGTTCACATACATCCACACATTTTAGGTATAACCATTTATAGAGACCATACCTTCATTCAGGATAAACAAACATCAATGCCTTAATCCTGGATTCAAACCAAGAACCTTTCGATCCAGAGGCTAGCACCCTGTCCACGAGACCGAGTGACCAGCAGAATATAAAATATATTATTTACATTCACACTAAATATATTGCACCTCTAGTACAAGAGTACCATAACTCAAGAAAAGTCTATTTTGAGTTTTTGTATGCTAATGAATGCAACCATTTTAAGTCCCTCCAGTAAAATTTCCACAACTTAAATTGCATAAGTGTCATATCTAATGAGACCAACAGTCTAGCACTCAGTGTTTCCTATGTCTTCAAAACTTTTTAAATTACAAATAAAAATTAAAACTACCTGCTCAGCTTTTTTCTTTTTCTTCTTTTCTCCAAGGCAATAATCTGGCTCTAAAATATCAGCCACATCCAAATCCCATACTTTTATCACAGGACTCATATCTCCAACGGCAATGTAATTACCTAACAAATACATGGATGATTATTCATTAGGGTGAATAGGCTAGTCAAAGCCACTCATTATACTGGAGAACATTGATTCATTAGCCATGAAAATTGGTTCCTATCACATAAATATTTCCTCCAGTATAAAATTGAATTATAAATGAAGTTAACGAAAACACATTAGGTATTCTTTCTTCAGTAAAAGTTGATTGCAATATAAATACCAAAAGGTGGAAGACAATATTTAATTCTTAAAAATATTCATGAATTTTTGTTTTAAAATGTTATTGTTATAAAAAGATGGACATAAAATCAATTATACATCTCATTTTATTCTTCAAAGTTGGCATTTTAAATTTCTGAATTAATGCTCTTGAGTTGCATCAAAATAATTTGTTGACAAGTGTCCATGTAATATAGATGTTGAATGTGTAATGTTCCAAAGATTAGGGGTTCGGACACCACAAAAATAGATATTGAATACTTACAAGAGCAGGGTGACTCACAAAACTGAATTATTAAACTACATAATCTACTTTATTGTACATTGATTGCATTTCATTTATCCACAATAATTTTTATTTAGCAATATTAAAACTCTAAATCCAATATATTAAAACTGGATCTACATTTTTGGAAATGGAAAGTTGATTACTGCAAATTTTTTCTCAAAGTTATTACTATTAAAATTTAATTATTTGTAAAAATGAAATTATAATCATGTGATACAAGAAATTCAATAAAAAGTAATTCGTTTTAAAAAGTTGTTCTTATTGGTTAGGGGCAATTTTGTAAAAAAGATAAAGCTCTTCATTTGAGTTGTTTCAAAAGCTATCTAATTGAATATTAAGGTAGGTAGGTAGTTGAATCAGCATCACACAGGAACACAATGGACTATTGACAACAGTCCAGGATCCGTCCCGAAGGGAAAGATCCAAGGACAACACCTCGTAATTTTGAACCATGGTTGGTCAGATGGCGAGAAAACTTGAGCTAGCACTTTCCAAACTTTCACACCATGTCAAGGTGAGGACATTTGAGGCCATGACAGATTTAACATGCACAGTTCCCATATACATAATGGTCTGGTTGGATCAAGTTTCGAACTCGCAACCCTCCAGTTACTAATCCATTACTCTTTCAACAGGGTTACCGCAGACAATTATTGGTCAGGAGCAATTTCGTAAAAAGATAAGACTTCATTTAAGTTTAGGTTTGAAAATCTAATTGAATATTAAACTAAAATATAAAAATCTCACCCTTTGTTTCATCTGATGGGTGATAACTCAGCCACTCTAATGCTAAAGGATATGCTGGAAGGACAATATCATGATGCACATAAAAGGCATCTTCTTCTTTATTATATACTATAAAGAGAAAAAATTGTTACTGATTAAGACCTTTTTCTTTAAGTGGAAGTATGGTACAGGTTAGTTCTCAGGCATTTGAGTTTGTTCTTACTAACAAACATTACATTTTTACTAACACGAACACTAAACATTTAACATTAATTAGAAACAATCGTTACATGGGCACTGTATCATAACATTTAAGTTTAAAAGATTCTCGGGGAAATAGGGACAACTGTTCTCCTTCACTACTTTGTCCTAACTGACGGGTCTCATTCAAATACACACAGGGGAACTGTTCTGTGCATCTCTAAAGTCTTAGATGGCGTGGTATTAATGTCAGCGCTACAATCTCCCCCTCTGGTTGCGAAAGTGTCCCGATGAGGAACCAGAACAGTCTTGTTTGCCAGGGTGGCGTGGCGGACGGTTCTGTTGAGGTGATCGCAATCCAGAACGTGAAGAGGTAGTTTTAATCTTTGGTGGACGTCCTCGTTTCTTTAGTGGAGCCACAGGCTGAGTGTCTCTGCTCTGAGCAGGATTTAATGCAGATATATGGTATGTTCCAAGAGGCTCTTTGGGAGATTCGAATCTTGAGATTATGCACGTTGTCGGCAATTGCTGTGTTAGGATGATATATGGACCATCCCTTTTTGGAACAAACTTGGCAGTATGCTTTGAGTGAGCCTTGCTAACAGGATGTAAGGTAACCCATACTTTATCTCCAGGAGAGAAGTACAACAGTCGTCTGCGACGATCAAACTGTTTTCTTTGATCTTGCTTCTTCTCGATCCTATCTCTGATTTCGGTGGAGTTTCGAAAAACGTTTTAAGTATGGCGTTATCTCTGGAATGAAGTTGTCATTTTCGATAACAGACGTTAAATTATTCATTACATCATAGATGGTACGTAGTTCTTGGCCAAAATGTAGAAAGGCAGGAGTAAATCCTGTGGTTTCACATTTATGAGTATTCATTGCAAAGCGAATACACGGAAGTTTTGTTTTCCAGCTATCGTGTGTTCGTTGCCCACGAGAATAGCCAATCGTGGTTTAAGATCTCGATTCTTGCGTTCTACTGGGTTTGCCTGAGCGTGATAAACAGGCGTAAAACATTGGTCGATTTTAAGGATGAAACATACTTGTTGTAAGACAGAACTTATAAATTGTAGTGCATTGTCACTTATCATTCGTCTGGGAATGCCATATCTGAGAAATATTTCTTCTACGAGTGTGATGGCACACTCTTTAGCACTAGCTGATTCGAGAGCAAAGAGCTCTATCTATCTAGTAGCACAATCTTCAACTATAAATATCCAACGTTTACTAGTGGCCTTTTTGGGCAAGGGTCTGAACAAGTCAATTGATAAGAGTCTCGAATCTTTGTGACTGGACAGGGGTTCTTAACAGTCCTGTGTCAAATTGGTTGATTTATATCGGGCACATTCTGGGCATTACTTCACATAGTCAGCAATGGAAGACCGCATTCCTGACCAATAATAACATTGTGCGAGTTGGTGATAGGTTCCTTCTTCACCAGTGACCAGCAGT
Source organism: Meta bourneti (assembly GCA_933210815.1). Classification (NCBI taxonomy): domain Eukaryota; kingdom Metazoa; phylum Arthropoda; class Arachnida; order Araneae; family Tetragnathidae; genus Meta; species Meta bourneti. The sequence continues at coordinate 8,069,946 of OW119926.1, forward strand.
AGGAGCATCGTGGTACTTCTTTAGAACATCACTTATTTCATGAGAAGGAACAAGTTGTGCCTCCTCGGTGTTGGCATCTGGAACGTAACGATACAGTACTCCTTGATTCATCACAAATCCTCCAATTGGCAAAATTTTTATCCTTCTGGGAAGACTCAAAACTTTCAACAATCTGACGCAGGTTGTCATCTTTCAATTGGGACTCGCGTACTTCTAGAAGGTAGGTCTGCTGCGAAGAAGTGATCAACTTCACACTTGTCACTGACTTTCGGGAAAGGGTCTTGACAGCATGTCTGCTATGACATTGGATTTTCCAGGTGTGTAGCAGATCTTAAGATTGAACTCTTGGATTTCTAGAGCCCACCAAGCTAGTCAACCGGAAGGGAATTTCAAGCTCATCAACCATTGTAGAGGCTGGTGGTCTGATGCTACAGTGATCGCAGCACCTTCTATATTTCCACGAAATTTCTGAAGAGCCCACACCACAGCTAGTGCTTCTCGTTCAGTTGTGCTGTAATTCTTTTCTGCTGCGGTCAGAAGACGGCTGGCATATTCAATGGGGTGTTCATCTGGAACTTCACCTTGAGAGTACAGCTCCCACAGCAAAACTGCTCGTATCCGTCCAAAGCATGTACGGTTTGGCAGGATCACATTGCTTCAAAACAGGAGGGGAAATTAGCAACTGTTTCAAGGTGTTGAAAGCCTTTTGTTCCTCTTGTTCCCAATACCAAAGACTGGTCTTGGTAAGATTGCTAAGGAGTCTAGCAACATTAGAGAAATTCGGAATGAAGCTTATGCACCAGCTACATTTGTAGGAAAGACTGCACTTGTTTCACATTTTTGGGTTCAGGTATAGCCTGGATGGCGGATGTCTTCTCAGGATCAACTTGTATACCATCTGAAGTTATGAAGTGTCCCAAATATTTAACTTTTGAGCTTGCAAAATTGCACTTTTCGCGATTTGCTCGCAAGTTGTAATGCATCAGTCTTTGGAAGACTGTTTTCTGAACTTCTATGTGCTCTTCAAAGGACTGAGACAGTAAATAATATCGTCTAGGTAGGACAGGATACTCACATCTTTCAGACCATTTTTGAAGGTATCAATCAATCTTTGGAAAGTTGCGCTGGTGCATTCTTTAGTTCAAAGGGCATGCGCACAAAACAGTAGGTTCCAAAAGGACATGTAAAAGCAGTTTTGCTTCTGTCAGCAACAGAAACGTTCACTTGGTGATATCCGGCTTTTAAATCAATGGTGCTCATGTACTACGTATGTTTGGCAGTGTGAAGAAGATCGTCTATCCTTCGTAAGGGATATGCATCAGTTTTGGTGATAGAATTCAGCTTCCTGTAATTGACGCAAAGTTCCATTCGGTTTGGGGACCAAAACAACAGGAGCAGCATACAGTGATTCACAAGGTTCGGTGATACCTTCATGTAGAAGTCTGTTAATCTCAGCTTCTAGAATTTCTCTTCTGGCTGGAGAAACTATATGGAGGAACAGCAACAGGTGGTCTGTTTCGTGTGTCAATATGGTGTTCGATATAGGGTGTAGGATCTCCCCCTAGTTTGAACAATTCTTCAAATTCCTTTAATACAACACTGAGGGTGGTTCTCTGCTGTGTGGTAAGCATGGTTCCTTCATTTTTTCGTAAGGATTCAGCTTTTACTTCAGAAACGTATTCCAAGTGTGGGGACGGAGGTACTTCTTTTTCGAAAGGGTATTTTCTGTAAGGGCTATCAGAAAAATATCATTTGTGGCTCTTAAGGTCAAGAACCAGGCCTGCATTATGTAAGAAGTCAAGTCCTAGCAATGTTCTATTTCCTTTGGTGTCAGGCAAAACTATAAAAGAGGTTAAAATTTTTCTATTTTTTATCTGGACATTCACCTGAGTGGTGAGGACTTCAGCAATAGAAGATCGTCCATCTGCAAACATCAAGTTGATCGATTCTTTTTCAAACTTCGCACCTTGTTTCTGAAAGATTTTGGATAAACCCTCTCCAGCAATGGAGCATGTTTCTCAGGAATCAGCACAGACAATTCCATTAACTTGGTTGATTCGGACAGGAAGGAAAGCAACCAAAGTAGAAGGTGACTCGGAAGTCGAAACAGCACTGAATGCGGTTCTGCCCTTTGCAGGAGCACAGGTTGGACATTTGGGCTTGGTGACGCCAGGTGTGCCACAACCATAACAGTGAATAGTAGATGTTTCTTTCGGTTTTGTATTCTCAAATTTCTTTTCATGGAACTTTTTTTTGGGATGAAAGTATCTTTCCGTTCTTTCTACAGGTTTGAAGAATGGTTTTCTTTTATTTGTAATAAATAATTCCTTCTTTCTTGAAGTTATTTCGGTGATTCTCGAAGGAATCCAACTTTTCCACCAGTTCCACAGGCGAACAGAGGTCTCCCCATTCATCTATATGGTGGTCTTTAAAGTCAGAAGGACATTTCTTCTTAATTTGGTCCGTTAATACTAAGTCTTTAAGTTTTTCAAACAATCCACATTAACTTCTTTCATCCAATTTTCAAAATAAGTTCTGAGTTCAAAATAGTAATCCTTCCAAGTGGATTCAGCACTCTTCTTATGTGTCGCAAAGAGTTGCTGAAAGAGTTCAGCACTCATCTTAAATCTTTTTAGGAGAATGTCTTTAACATATTGATAGGCTTGAGCACTGTCATCAGGTTCACGTGCAATGATTTTAGTAATTTCACTTGGTAAAACAGCAATTAAGTAAGGTACCCACTGTACTTCTGGAACTTTTAGAAATTTCAGTTGTCTTTCAAATAGATGTAAGAAAATAGAGATATCATCAGTGTCGAGATTGAAGTTAGGAATTAACTTATGCAGTTCAAATCTTGGGTGTTCAACATCTGGAACACTTGCTGACACGTTATTTTTGGCAACGTGTTGGGATTCAGCTTTTAATTGAACTTTTTCTAATTCATAGTCTCTCTCTCTTTTTGATTAGTTTTATTTCAGCCGCTCTATCTGTCGCGAGTCTAATTCAGCTGTTTTTTCTTTATCAACCCGTTCCTCAATAACAGTTGATAGCATATTTTTTACAAGTTCCTCTTTGAAGTTTTAGGATTTTTATAATAGTTATAAGGTTCTTAAGATCTATAATTTTTAAGTCATCAGTATTGTCCATTTCCATTTCCAAATTTCTGAGATTTTCTTTTCTACCTTTCCCCAGAAACGCCATGATTATTTATTTATTGAGACCAAATGCAAAGTTTTGACTTTAAGTCACACAATTGTGAAATGCCTTAAAATGTAAAAATACACTTAACTAACTGTACACAACTGGAAATCACAAAAAATCTTATATTTTATGACTTTAAATTATTTTATGAACATTCAGTTATGACACATTTATATAGTGTTCAAATTCCACAGTATTTAAATCAATTTTCAGAGTTTACCAAAATATTAAAATACTAAGTGAAATCCACAGATAAAATAGCCGCAGTTCAACCCAGTAAGAAGTGAAACCGAAACTGAATATTAATGTTTATAAACAATCTTAAATGTAATACTTTTTCTGACTCAACTATGAAGGTACATTCTTAACACAGTGATATTTAAAAGGAACACACATAAATTCTCTTCGAAAAATCATAGATCAAAACTCAAGGTTAATCAACACGAATAAAATGAGTCACTGGTTTTCTTTTTCAGAATAATTCCGATACACAAGTAAAAGAAATATTCTTACTGCTTGAAGAATCAATTTTTCCATATCACAATTTTTAAAAGTAATCAAATTAAATTTAAATTAACATGTTTTCAAAATAGCATTGAATGTGCATTTATACGAGATATGCATGGATTGCCAAATGCTTAACTGGTCATTGCTATTTTACAAAACTAATTAATAAGCTACTCGATCTACTTTTGTTTTTGAAATCATAACCTAGCATGTTAATAAGGATAGCACTGGGTGTGCTTTATAATAAAATATGCCTGGTTTGCAAGATGATAAAATGCTTTAACGTAATTCACATATACTAATCATCAATAAGAAAATGAATGGAAAGTAGCATAATATAAATCAACAAGATTACGGATATTAAAATAAAATACATAAATGTACTTATCTGAAAACCAGACTTTATATCACATCAAATAACCTGGGTACCTGGATGGTGTATGTTGCAATTCTTCAGACAGGGGCGTTTAAAAATTAAAGTGAGTTAGGACAAAGAGGAAGAGAAGGAAAACATGGGCGGGTTGGGTGCCAATTATGGCACAGGCTAGCTCTCAGGCAATTGAGTTTATTCTTACTAACAAAAGACATTACATTTTTACAAACACGAACACTAAACATTTAACTTTAATTAGAAACAATCGTTATATGGGCACTGTATCATAATATTTAAGTTTAAAAGATTCTCGGGGGAAATAGGGACAACTGTTCTCCCTCACTACTTTGTCCTAACTGACGGGTCTCATTCTGATTCACACAGGGGAGCTGTTCTGAGCCTGCGCATCTCTAAAGTCTTAGATGGTGTGGTATTAATGTCCATGCTACAGAAGTATTTTTAAAACAGCAAATAAATAATAAACACAAATAGTTAACCCTCCAAGTGGTTTCAACCAGATAGCTCGTCCATCAAGATCTGAACAATTTTGCTAATGACGAGATCTTATCATCTATTGCCAATTTTTTATGATGATGAGATCAAGATCTGGTCAGTTTTCTTTTAAGGACAAGATCTTGTTCGTCAAGATCTGGTCAGTTTTGCTAAAGACGAGATTCCTCACTGCAAGGAGGGTTAAGCAACTAATATCTGTTCGTATAACCAATCTTAAGAAATCTGAGTATACTTTACAAGTTTAATTTAAAATAGCAATGGTAAATTACAAAAACTAATAAAAACATAATTGTAAAAAATTTCACTTTATTAAAAATACTTCATTAGTCATCTAAACAAACTCTTAATTGAAATATAATTTATTTAAAAAACAATACCATGGATTTCCAGAATTGAGCTTTCCTCTTCAACATGGCCAGTAATTAGTAAGTAATCACTCTCTTTTATTACAAAATCATCTTCTTCCTCTTTCTCGTCTTCACTGACCTGAAAAAGGGTTTTAGCGTAAAATATTCTGGAAAAAAATATGTAGTTCATAATATTGATAATGTTTAATGCGAATTTTAAGCAGAGCATGTAATAGAAAGCATTGCCACTTATATTTGAATTTTTTTGTCAGATGTCTGAAGACCTTAAATCAGTTGTGATTACAGTATCCTTCACTTTCTACTTGACATCAAACTATTTTGAAATATATCAATCACATTGAAACTAATAAAATTTGCCTTTAAGTATATTTTAAAACAAAATTTGAGAGTTAACAAGATTTACACACCATTTATGTTTTTTTACCACCAAGATTTACACACTATTTATATTAAGACTTGTTTTAAAATATTTTTTGAACACAGATAAACAATTTTGAATGTGACAAACTTTCAAGAAGATTTTAAAAATGCAATAATCTTTATTTATGCATTTCATTAATCAATGAAAAATTTCCTTCATCTAAGATACTTCACCCAAAGAAAAACAACTTTTAATGCAATTTTTCAATCTATGAGGGTTTGAAATCAATAAGGCTTTATTTTGTACTTATATTGAGGTTCATGCTTAAAAAATGTCTTTAAAATCTGTGCACACTAAAAGCATTGAGATTGGTAATCAATTAATAAACAGAACTATTTATTCTATTTTCAGTCTCATAGTTATGAGGTAAAAATCTATAAATTACATTAGTACTAAATTACTAACTTTATAAAAAAATACTGCATGTTAAAAATAAGCTTGAGATGGCAACAATATTTTTGAAATATGAGTTTTTTATTAAACTTTAATTTCAAAGAATTGAGAAGTATAAGAAAAGCAAATTGGCTTTATTTTTTAATGTAAAATAAACTTAGTATCAAATACACAAGCTCAAATTACATAATGTTTTACTATTAAAGCTGCCAAAATGAATTAATCAATTTCAAACTCACTGCATCACGGCCAGTAATATATTCATCTTCTTTGTTATCTACATACATAGCTACATCCCCTAAATTCATGAATGGGCGTTCATCATCTAAAATAAAAAGTTAAAAATACATTTTCACTGAAATATACACATAGAATGGTGAAGCAAAACAGCTGGTTCAAAGAAAATCCAAAATCATGCATTCATTGAAACCACTTTTCCCAAAATAGTTTTGTTTAAAAACTAAAAAATGAATTGTTTAATATAATTACTAATTTTTAGGTATTTATTTTTCATACCGATTAAATTAAAATTTACTGAAACTCAGTCTTCAAAAGAAAATGTTTCTGAGAATTTCAGTGTTCCATAGTTGTTAAAAAAAATCTGTATTCAAGCAATCAAATTATAGTAATCAGCAGTGACTAACAGCATAGGTAATACTTGTTTGTACCTGAAAGCAATAGTCATTCATTGCACTGCATTATTCAGCAAGAACGCAATTCACAAAACTTTGGAAACATCCCTTGTATATATTGTGTCTGCATTATCCAAAGTGGAAAACATAAAGACACCCATACATTGTCTACTGATAAAAAGCAAACAAATTGTGGTGCAAAGAATAATCATTTGGTATTCACACAAATGAATTATCCAGCACATGCACTAAAATATCCAGCCTGACATTGCATCAGTACACCATTCAAAAATATTAGAATTACAATTCTTAATTCTTTGAGTCAAGATATCAATTCACGAGCACAAACGATAATTATTTGCGCAAACACAAAACTTGCACCTGTAGACTAGAAAAACTAAGCTTGCCTTTAAATTCAGTTTGTAGGGACACGTAAAATATTTTAAAAATAAAACAAAACATACTCAGCAATGTTAAAAATATTTTCTACATTTTAGTTTTCAACTAGAATTAAATATTAAGTAAGCCATATTAAATTTCACCTTATCTGAGACACTAGTTTATGATAAAAGTGCTACTCCACCTTTATATACTGCCTGGAAAGGTTTAATGAGAAAAGTAGGTATTGGAAACACAATTCTTATCTATTATCTTGAGTTTTCCCTCGTGCTTAGTTTTGGTTCTGAATAATGAATGGTATAGGCATAGCCATAGATTTTGACTACCAATAATTAGTTATTGCATGATATTATTTATTTGTTTGCACCTTAACTTTGTTAAGGAATTTCGTTTTTGCAACATACCTAGTAGCTTTAAGGGGAGTTCTAAGGAATCACTGATCTTCGTTAATAACCAGAATAATATTCTTGAAAAGAATGCAATTAGAATGCCTTTTTTCTGAGCTTAATATAATTATAATACTATTTCCTGGTAATGCAATATTGCTGATTAAAAATCATGTGTAAACAGGTAGATAAAATTAATTAATATAACAAACATTTTTAACTTGAATTTACAAATGTTAGTCCCATGTAATTAAAGGTAGGAAACCAACATCAAAGAAAGGATAAAAGTAGAAACTAGTTATCCTTTTTTATATTTATAAATAAATATCATTTTAATGTTCCATGAAAATTTTTTATTTAAAATTCAAGTAAAAAGGGGAGAGAAAAATGACCCCTTTGTGAAATGAAAAATTACCACTATCATCATATCCATCTAAATCATATTTGGCATCAAAATCTTCATCACTATCGACTGGATCACTTTTTATTTTTTCAGCTTCATTTTCATTTTCAGAAGTATCACCCTCAGCATCTTCATCAGAACCAATCTGATTACTAAAATGAAAATGAATATCCATCCATTACATTAAAATTTTAAATTAAGTAACAAATTTGACGAAGGAAATGTTTTATTGAATTTATTTAATTCTATTATAAATAAAAATGGTTTTTAGCATAGAAATTACTAAAATGAACTAAAACAAATCTGCAATTAAATCGTTATAAAAATGTTTAATTGAATAAAAACAAATCAACAATTTTATTTAGAATGAAACATAGGATAAACTAGAGTTATTGACACCCTAATCTTTATTTAAAAAAAAAATAAGCTTTCATGTCAATGTTCAGTTTCAAATAAGGGCAGGAAAAATTCCTTGTGAATCATAGAAGTCAGCTGTTTTAAAAGATTTTCAAACTGTAAACATCAAGAAAGGTAATATAACCATAATCAAGAAGTATACAAACAAGGTAGTACTAGTTAAGAGGACGGTTTCTTCTGTTTTTGCTAAGAAAAGAGCATGAGCATGTTTTGTAAGATAGATTAGCCATAGTTTCCTTTACATATAAGTCCATTTATACTGCAAAAATAAACTAAATAAGAATGAAGGGATGTCAATAACTGTGGAGTCAATTACTCATCCATAGGGTGTCAATAACCGATTTTACACTATTTATTCTCAATAATATTGCAAAATACCTTCCAGGGATAATTTTTGTAAGGAACCCTTTATTCAGCTTTAAGTAGAGTAATTCAGGAAAAGTTACAATTAATTTAAACTTGATTGCACTATTTTTACTACTTTTTCCATGAATATATAGTATAAATATTGCCTTAAGGGTGTCAATAACTGTCTTGGTTACCCTATCATTTTATATATGTATATATAATCAATAAATGTAGACTATAACATACCGATTTCTAGTAAAACTTTATTATGAGCAAAAATTTGAAATGATTTATTTTTTATACAAACACCTTAAAATTAGGTATAGGATATTAAAAATCAATCATGGTCATTCAATTACATTAGATTAAAAGTTTCATTAATTTTGAAAACTTAGATATAACCATTTCAAAAGAGATAATGTCAAGTAATGAACACACTAGGAAAGTTTTACTGACACAGAAGAGAGAAATGCACCCAGGGAGAAATCGAACATGTGTCACCTACAACACTTGAAAGTTATATAATTTGGGAGAAGACGACAATTGAATGGATACATAAAGATAAAATTATTAAAGTTGCAATAGAAACAAAATAATGACCAATAAAAGAAATCCAGAGCTCAGTGCTTTTAGATAGGTCTCAATAAAGTGTGTCTCCGATGAGAAGGCAGTTAACCTTGATCAGTTGATTTCTGAATGGGTCTGAAAGTGCATTAGGAGAAGGCTGCCGTACATAAAAGCATGAATGGCATTTGCCGTGGATGTTCCTCTCCATCCAATTTATTACCGATGCTGTCTTTCAGCAGCAAATGATACTCAGAATCAGAACTCGCGCTAAAGACGGCAATTGTGAAGGGATTTGTTTATGCTACCGTCAGTCCTTAATTTAACTAACAGACTCATTCAAAACCATGTGACTCAACTGCCTTCTCCTGAGAGCAGCACAATACCTACCATCACTAAGAATCAAATGAAACTAAGGTTGATTGGGTTTTTATGGTGCAAGGGACATATTTGGTCATGCTGTGCCAGACACAAGACATACAATATCAAGTAATGGACAAACACACACAAAGAAAATCGTACTAGCGCCGCCTACATCTCGCAGGTTTCTAGCATAGTGGGCATACCCACTAAGCCATGACGGCCCCTGAAAACTCAGGTTTCAACTTTTTTCAATTTTTTTGACAAAAGCATGCTTTTGGTAAGAAAACATACAATGATTGGTTGCGTCCACTTCTAGTTCTGTATGAAACAAGTACTGTTTGCCAGGGAAATGACTGCCTTGTTCAAAAGCATAAATGGCGATCACTATAGATGATTGTTTTAGGCAACGTTCGAACTTGTAATCGCTTCTGGAATGGTAATTGTTGAAGCAGATTGTTTGTTTCGACAGTCACAAAATAATGGACCATCTTGTTCAAAACCATATGCTAACTCACCAGAGCCTGAAAAGGCCAGACATCTACTTTGGACTCATTTATTAGCAATCATTTGATGTTTTTGCTTGTTTGACTGCTTTTTAATTCTTTCGATGGTACAGCTGCAGCCTGTGCTGCGTGGAGTGGCAACGCTTTTTATTTGGCGCACTTCTTATGTCGCCAAGGAAATCATCCAAAATTGAATATATAATGAATGCATATGGATTAAATATATAAATCTTGATTATACAACATTTTGACTAGTAAAACACTGCAAATCTGGATTAAATATAGTACACAAATATACAAAAAATATTTTTTAACGGAAATCACATCTTGACTAGTGAAACATTGCAAAAGTGGATTAAATATACACAAAATATTTTTTAACGGAAATCACATCTTGACTAGCGAAACATTGCAAAAGTGGATTAAATATACACAAATATACCCAAAAATTTTTTAACGGAATTAAATATATAAATCTTGAGGTAAATATGTTGGATCCTGGGCATGTTTGTCGCCAAGCAATTTTTGTCGCCAAATCAAGATGGCGTCCAACACCAGTATGGCAGCCAACTTGCCGATTTGATTTGTTATACCAGGAAGTAAAAATAAGGAATTCACAAATAACCAATAAAAAGTAAAGAAAAATAAAACTTACGGTCCAATTTAATTAGGTTTGTCAGGGTTCAAAATTTTAACAATTTTTTACAAAAATTAATTAAAAATTAAAACAATTTTTTACAAAAAGTAAATTTTAACAAAAATTTAACATCTACACACTTTTCTACAAAAATTAAACCAATCAGTCATCGTATAGGTTGCCACATCCATTTCATTCATAACACATTTAATTGGCGTTACATTCACCCAGTACCACGTAATCAAAAGAATCTTACACATAGGCAATTTACTGTTTTCAAACCATGTTTCCTTTCGCACCGACTGCTTTCGCTTATGTCCATCCTTTCTAAACAACCATTCGTACCTATCGCCCGCATCCTTTCTGTATTTTAAAGCCATTTCACTCCCACATTCTGGACATTTCACACTATTCGCAATCAAGTCAACTTTCTAGCACCATTCAATCACTTTCAAGCTCTCCGGATTCGCTAAACAGTCATACATTTTTCCAAAAAAATATGCATTTATACGTCCAGTCAAACCATCCATTGCCATACATAATCAAGTGTAAGTGAGCGGCTATAATATCACGAACGATAATTAATAAATTGAATTTCTAATTTAAAAAACCAAAATAAATCAATAGAACTGTGCCACTTACTTGAAAAGATAGTAATAAAAATTTTGAAAATCCAACGGCAAGCACGGACACCAATCCCACAGAAAAAATACAAACTTAAATCAGTGCTTCAAACCACACAAATCATAGAACGCAATACATCGCAATTTCGTTACAAAAAATGTTGCCATAAAGTTAGATCAAAACAACAAGGTTACCATGTTTGGCGATAAATCGCCAGCGCCCTGGATTCGACATCTCCACCAATTCTTGATTAAATATAAAACATTTAGACTAGTAAAAAATTTCTGATTGTGTTTCCACAAAATCAGAAATTGCCTCGTTCACAAATTGCCGCCAATCGGCTAAAGTGTGGGACGCAAAAATACTCCCGCTATATCCTCACTCTTTGTGCCCTTTAAAATCTCATAAGTTAAAAGAAAAATCTCCTCCAACTTCAAATTGCTGTTGCGAAGCCATGACACGTGTCTGATCGATTTGTATCTACGACATGGCTTATTATCCCGACGATACCCACAAATCCTAGTGTATCCATCGCTAACTGAATTCCTCACAGAAAACATAATTTCTCCGTTGCATTTATCGCAAGAAAATTTTCATTTAATTGATCCTGATTCCTTTAAAAGTAAAAAAAGCTCTTTATCGCGACACATCTCGTAACAAAATAAATGATTAGCAACTCCCTCACTCTTGTGTAAGTTTGTCTACCACCAGAAAAACTAAACTTTAAGTTTCGAGAAAAATTCTCTTGAAACTTATCAATTACACTAAAAACAAAGAACAACCTATGCAAGAGCACCTGACCGTGTCAGAAATAAATAAACAATCTAGAAAAAAAAGGATCTGGACGCTGGCAAGGTTGCCAAAAAAAAAACACGAGAACCCTAACCATAAAACCAGAGAAAAATTCGAGATAAAAATGGGTTACCATCAGTGGCATTAGTTGATTAAAAGTGCACCAAGAGTCATTGCCACTCCGCGCGGCACACACTACAGCTGTACCATCATCATAAAAGTTAAGACAAAAAAGTTAAAGAGGTGGAACAGATGTAGTATAGACCCCCAATCCATTTGGCGACTTTATTTCGTTGCCAACCCTAAATTTCGATTTATGTGGTTTTTGGTAACCCCCCACTTATTTCCACTCCATTCTAGCAACCTTACAGCATCCCTACGCTATGTATATATAGACCACGTACCATAACCATTTTCATTTCGTTAACCAGTAGCTATTGTAGTAGGACGTGATTAGGATCCAGGAAATTTTCGAGCCAGGTTGTACAGTTTTAATCATATTTTTTAGTTATAAGTATTTTCAGTAATCTTATTTATTAATAGTCATGTCCGTTGAAAGTACTATTTCAAAGTTTCAGGAGTTAATTGGGAGCCAATTTAGTTTTAAACTTTCCAATATAAGACATACTTTTGGTCACCCTGGCCTGGCTAATCATTTGTTTCGCATTCATTTAGCCCAGGACAAAAAAATGGTTTTGGATTTTTTTTAATGGAGGCGCGCTTGATAGCTAATGAGATGATTTGTTCAAAGTGCAATTCGGAAATGAAGCTAAAACCTAAATCAACGAAGTCTGATGGGCTTTTGTGGATATGCAAAAAAATGGTTGGATTAGAATAAATTTATCCAACTTATGTACAGTTTTTTGTAATACATCTGTTATTTCTGATGTTATATTGATATTTTTGAGGTTAAAATAATGTCGCCAAGTAACGTCAGGGTTGGCGACGAAAAAGTCGCCAAATGGATTGGGGGGTCTATACTGCATGCTTTGAGCGAGCCTCAAACTAAATCAATTTGAATGGAAACCTGCCAATTATGCTTAACAGTACTTACTACACTGCATTTTGATAATCTAGGACATATAAATGTATATTATAGTGTAAAGATTACCTGATGTCTTCTTTCGTCTCTTGAATAAGTAATTTCAATTCTTCCGCGGAAAGTTGTACCTAAAAATATTGAATCACATGTAGATCATACTGCACAACTTTACAAATGTTGATACTAAAAACAAGCAACATACTTTGTCGGGAACTGATTTAGCGATTCCTTTAGAAACCCAAGTCAAACATGGCACAAAATTCATTTTCAGTATTAATATTTAGCAAGGAAAATAGTCAAATAAATATCACCACATTTGTTTACAATTTGAAGTTGAGAAACAACTGAGAATAGGAAAACCACGTGTGATGCAAAACAAAACTTTCCGTTTCCACCGATTATGAGGTAAAAAGTAAAACAAAAAGAATGAAATAGTCATAAGTAAAACATTTCAGAATGCGCTTAAAAAATTCAATTCAACAACATTTGACTCAAATAAAATTCTTTCTCTGATTTGTCTACAAAACACACGTCTATGACAAAACACCTAAATAAGAGACAATCCATTCAACTTCAGAAACCTACAAAACCTTTTTACGTTCCAAGCTGTGTGTAAAAATTTTACTTCACTCCCAATGTTTTGATTGCCAAGTAACCGTGTGTGGATCACTGCTCCATTCGGTTGCATTGAAGTTTTTCGTTCCTCGTAAATACATCCATTAACACTCACAGCAACTGTAAAAATCTGTTTTGGTAAAAATCCGAACATTAAAATCGTCATTTTTGAGGCCGGACATCAAGTTAATTTGTGTTCGGAATCAATAGTTAGTTTTTTGTAAAATATACATTGTCTTTGAAACCTCGTTGGAAAGGTATTCATTACTTTATTAAAGATCTTACAACCTCTGACGAGAATGACTTCAACAGGTGATCTTAGTGCTACAATATAATAGTCCTTTCATATTTCCGTGCCCTATAAAAACACTAACAATGCGTTTTACCCGCACTTTGATTCAATGCCGTGTGTTCGGAACTTTATACAGACACAGTAGTTCGACTTCTAGTAAAATCCCGTTTGTTAAAGTAATAAGCACAAAAGAGGACGAAAACGTCAAAGTTAGTTTTAAGTATGCACATTTTCCTTCTCTAACACTTACAGCTCTTAAAACTGAAACAGTGCAAGCGATATTGACTCGAATAAAACGTATGGCTGAGTTGCAGCGCAAGTATTCATTTCTCTCTAAAGTTGCTGTGGTTGGTGAGAAAGAATTGGACGTCTGCTTAATACAAAATGATTCCCCCTTAGATGAAAGCACTCTCAATAGTGATGCTTGGACACTAGCTTCAGGTTTAAAAATTGGGGATACTGTCTATGAAATTAAATATAACACACCAATTGTCATAAGTTTAACTTTACCTGATTATATAGTGGCTGGATGCTACTTACGGCCGCACGTGTTCTTTGAAAGTGCATCTTTGAAGGACTCTGTTTTTTCATGGTATCGATCCTTGAATCAAGAGGAAGCTTCTGAATTAACCCGTGATGGGAGAGGCAGTGAAATTTCGGTCGAAAGCGAGAAGTGCTGGTTGAAAGTAGGAGAAGGCCTTTTGTATCAGGTGTCTTCGGAAGCTGCCGGTCATTTTCTAAAAGTAGTGTGCACTCCCAAGCAAGAAGATCTTGCGGGATTTGATCGCTCTTTTGTTTCTACGGCAGTTGTGGAATCTGCTCCAGAAATATTTCCGTTTGAAGAAAGGCAAACACATACACAGTCATTCACTGATGATGATAGGTAAGATTGTGGAAGTCTTTTATTTTGTTGTGAAACAGCATAGAACATTGATTTGTTGTGAAACATTGTGTTTTCCTTGCTAATTTCATAGCAATTGATCCATGTGTGAGAAATAGCCTTCCAGATTGAAGAATTAAATTTTTAATGGAAGAATTTATTAGAAAATTGGAAATTAATGTTTAAAAACTAACATTAATTTCCAGGGTATGAAAAAAACATGATTAAAAAAAATCAAAAACATCAGATTTATTTGATTTAAATCAGACATTTTTACTTAAATCGGATTTTTATGATTTTAATTAATTCCTTGCCCATACAAGTTTAAATTTGTTGGACATGAGACATGCAAATTACAGTGTAGTTTCTAGATAGTTTTGATTTATTTAAACATTAATATTTTGATGTAAAACATTAATGTATCAAGAAATATAGTCAGGAAATTTTTGAAAGATTAAAATGCGACACAGGACTTAGCGAAGTAAATTGACTCCAAATGCCAAGATGAACAGTTTTTCCATTTGGTTCACAAGCGGTTTAGATTACTTTACGTTTAACTTATAACCAGTGACATGAATTTTTTGGACACAGATAAATAAGGTTGCCGGATCCCACGTATACTATATTATGATTTTTTCAATCGTACAAATTTCAAAAACAATTTTTACATTATATATTTATCATATATGAATAAAATGTTTTGATTCACTTCAATTATTTGGTAAATATGTTGAATCCGGGTCATGCTTGTCGCCAAGCAATTTTTGTCACCAAATCAAGATGGCGTCCAACACCAGTATGGCAGCCAACTTGCCGATTCGATTTGTTACATCAGGAAGTAAAAATAAGGAATTCACAAATAAGCAATAAAAAAAGTAAAGAAAAATAAAACTTACGGTCCAATTATTAGGTTTGTCAGGGTTCAAAATTTTAACAATTTTTTACAAAAATTAATTAAAACAATTAATTAAAAATTAGAACACTTTTTTACAAAAATTAACTAAAAATTAGAACAATTTTTTACAAAAATTAACAAATATTTAACTTCTACACACTTTTCTACAAAAACTAAACCAATCAGTCATCATATGGGTAGCCACATCCATTTCATTCATAACACATTTAATTGGCGTTTCATTCACCCAGTACCACGTAATCAAAAGAATCTTACACATATGCAATTTACTGTTTTCAAACCTTGTTCCCTTTCGCACTGACTGCTTTCGCTTATGTCCATCCTTTCTATACAACCATTCGTACCTATCGCCCGCATCCTTTCTGTATTTTAAAGCCACTTCACTCCCACATTCTGGACATTTCACACTTCGCAATCAAGCCAACTTTCTGGCACCATTCAATCACTTTCAAGCTCTCCGGATTCGCTAAACATTCATCATACATTTTCCAAAAAAATATACATTTATACTTCCAGTCAAACCATCCACTGCCATACATAATCAAGGGTAAGTGAGCGGCTAATAAATCTATAATATCGCGAACAATAATTAATAAATTAAATTTCTAATTTTAAAAAATCAATAGAAATGTGCCACTTACTTGAAAAGATGGTAATAAAAATTTTGGAAACCCAACGGCAAGCACGGAAGCCAATCCCACGGAAAAAATACAAACTTAAACCAATGCTTCAAACCACACAAATCATAGAACGCAATACATCGCAATTTCGTTAAAAAAAGGGTTGCCATAAAGCTAGATTAAAACGCCAAGGTTACCATGTTTGGCGATAAATCGCCAGTGCCCCGGATTCGACATCTCCACCAGTTATTTTGATATAAAATAATTAATTGGCTCTAGACTTGCTTTTGAGAAAAAAAATCATGTCACCAATAGAAAATAAAATAAAAGCAACTTGCATAGTGAAAAAATTCCTACTTATTAATTTTTAGCTTGCAAAAATAACTTATTGGTGAAATATTGGTTTTTTGCTATTATATCAGTAACAAATGAGACAACATGAAAATACATAAATTTAAAATCAAATTTCTATTTTCAAATTATTTGAGCATTAACAAGTATTTCATAGGTATATTCGAAGCTCACATAAAGAATTTATATATAAAACAATAAAATGAAGCTTTTATGAACAGCATAGAACAAGTGTAATAGCATTCCCAGATAATGCCAATTCAGTGGAATTTTGATCTTGCAAAAGAAATTTATCAATTCCAATATCTTTCTGCTTCAACCCATAATCTTTTCTCAACATACTCACTCAATTATCAGATGAGTGAATTAACTTTTACATTCCAAATTTCAATTCCATCAATATTGAATAGTTATTCTTGCAGGGTAAAGAATTCTAAGGGATCAATGCATAAAATTTCATAATAAATTGAAATAAAAATTAACCAACATATTACACAAAACAAAATGAATCTATTAAAATTGCCAATTATAAAGATTTATGTGCTAAATTGGAATGCTTTGTGATACCGAAGAAATTTTTTTCATTGTAAGTGTTTATATTTTTTATAAACAGACTATAATACTAAATAAATAATTAGAACATCATAAAGGAAAGCAAGTTACCACAATTTTAATAATTTGATTGAATATATTTCAAGCATCTTCACTCAACACATGGTGAATGGTTTAAAATTGGTCATGTGTTATTTATAGTCACACAGAGTATTTAAAACAAAACCAACACTGATAAGTAGGTGACACCTATTGGCCCAAGATGTAAATACTTGTAATTATGATCCCAATCAGCAAATACTGTTATTTAGTGTCTTTCAAGGGAGGGTGATTTTCAATATAATTTTGGGGTGAACTCAGTATGAGCGAAGTTCTTAACTTATTTGAATAAAATAACACACATCTTGTTCAGTATTTGTTCAGTTCAAGACTTGTAATTATGATTGTGATCATAATTACCAGGACTTGTTCAGTAGATCAATATTATTAAACATAACAGAAAGAAAAATGAAATTTAAAATTTTGATTTAAATCAATGATTTTTTCATAAAAATCACTAGATTTAAATCAAGCTGATTTAAATTTCACATACAATAGAACCACTTTTTCAACATGAATAGAATTTGTGAGCAATATAAAGGAAAGTGCATGCTTTTCATACTTTGTATAAATTGCAAACAAATTTTTTTTATGAAGTGAAAATATTCAAAATAAGTTATGTCCATTTCAAACAGTTATGAAATTTAGTATGTTCAATATTTTTTTCAGTGTTCGATGTGTTTCCTACAACATGTTGGCAAATGTTTACGTTGAAAAACGAAAGTATCCTTACGCAACAGCGAAAGCTAGAGATTTTTACTATCGAAAACAAATTTTGCTCAAAGAACTTATTGGTAAGAATGTTTCTTTACATAAGTGTTTTCTAGGTGTAAAAACCCAGATCATGATCGTCAAGAACATTTAGTTTTCTGTGGAACTTTGGACTATATTTTTAGGCTCCTGTTGAAGACAAAAACTGTTGCAAAAGATTCTTTTTATTTTGCTATATATTGTAACTTTACAGATTTTCCAGTATTAAAATTAGGAATGTCTTAATGCTAAATGTTCCAAAGAAGTAAAATAATCCTGACTACCAATTTAATTTCAGGATACAAAAGTGATGTTATTTGCTTACAAGAATGCCAACAACGAGTGTTTGAGATGGACCTTACTCCAGTGTTAAAGCAATTCGGATATCATGGGTTTTACAGGAAAAAAGGAGGTAGCAGAAATGAAGGTTTAGCAACATTTGTTTATGAATCCAAATACAAGTATGGCAAATTTTTCTATTTACACAACAACCTTCTCTATCAACTTTTAATTGTTTTTCATTTAATGTATTGAAAAGTATTTTTTAGAAAATTAATTACCATCTATTCTCTACAGTCCTTAACTAAAAATCAATATCCCATTTCATCCATCCAAAGTTAAATTACTCCAGTAGGCTTTGAAAATATTTTACATCCTACAATGCTAGAAATGCAAGCCCTTAAAACAATTGTATTATTTTAAATGAATGTGAACTTAAAAGCAGTAATAATTATTTTCTTAACTTGAAGAAAGTTTTTTACTATAGTAATAATATCCATGAAGACACAAAACTAGTGTATAGAGTGAAAAGTACCATGGTATTAAAAATTTGATTGGTTGGAAAATCCTATGAAAATAAAACTGGTGTCTGGAATTGAAGATTATTATCGATATCGCCACTAACATTAACGCTATTACTATTGTAGGTTTTAAAATAATGGATGTTTCCATTTTTACTCACCATGATGCAATTCATTTATAATTGTATTTATTTACTGTACTGAATACTTTCCCATAGAAATATATAGATGCTTGCCAGTTGTATTTCACACAGACAATATTTCTCCTAATATAAGTGAATTACAGAGTACAAATCTGCTTGTTTCATGATATTCTGTCTAAGATCTTTTAATAGATAGTAATTGTGTATTTTTCTTATTGTTTTTCTAGGATATTGAAAAACTATGGAATTTTGTTAAATCTAATTATCAAGGATAAGCATATTTTTATGGATTTAATTACTAAAGTTGCTGGAAATTTTAAAGATATGAGCAAATTGCTTGCACAAGACACTGCCTTGCAGGTAATTTTTTTATTTTGTGTTACCTGATTCCATTTTATATATTTTAGTTTGAGAATATTTTTTTATTCTAGACTCAATATTTATAAGTATTTAGTTTATAATTATGGAGCATAATCTGCTGTATTTTCTACAAGTTTTTTCTCAAAAAGCAAAATTATTTTGTACTTTCATTTTTAATTATTGGAAAGTTTTTGAACCGATTGTCTTTCATAGTTAGTTTGATTTAACTTAAGCAATCTATTTCAATTGTAATTTTTACAGGTTTTGCTATTAGAACATGTAAATCAGCCAGAAAAAAAACTTTTGGTTGCCAATACGCATCTCTATTCCAATAAAGATAATCCTGAAGTGAGACTCATTCAAGCTGCTGTTTGTACATACTATATAGACCATTTTATTAAGATAAAGGTAAATTCTATTTTAAAATGTAGTGAATTATGTACTCCCCAAATCATCAACTTTTAGTATAGAATTAAGGATTGTGTTTTCAATGCCATACAAAACTGTCAGCTCATAAGTTTTATAGAAAATTTCAAATGAACTTTCATTTCAAAGCAATTAAATATTTATGATGCTTTTTTGTAGTAACGTATTTCTGAATTTTGTTCCTTAGTAAAAGGGCCCTCAGGGGCATACCTTCTTTAGGTTTGTATGGGCTTTACAACCCCGAGGTACCTGAGTGATCTTCCCTTCCTTTCATTCTTCTCTACCCTTCTGCTTTTTGTTTTTTCTTCCTCCATCGTTGTGGTTGCCTCTTCGGAGGTGAGGGCTCCCCTTGAGAAGCTTTTCGTCACTGTTGCCTTCAGCTCCTCTTGGGGATTATATCACCCATTTGTTTGCAGTGCATGGAGACCCGTGTCCCTGGAAAAGGGGATCCTGGCAGTTGAGGGGCTATATACTGACCCAATATACTGCTTCAGGTAAACGGAAGATGCACAATGGTCCCAAGTGCATCAATCGGCTGGTCGATTGGGCTTGGTCGTCGGCTAGGGCTAAGCAATTGGCCACTTACTGGACACCTCGCTAAGGGTGGAGGCTGTCTCAGGGGTGCGCCATGTGCGTATAGTCATCAACAAACACCAGTGCAGACATCTGCATCCCGTTGTAGGACTCCATGGCAGGTGGTGCTGTCGCTGACCGAATACTCTTTCTTTTTCTATGATGGAAAATAATCTATCTTCTTCCTCAAGGAGGGAGCAACAGAGCTATGTACCTTCATCTAAAAATGTGAGATTCCTCATTGTAAAATTATTAAACAGCTCTCTTCAAATTTCAAACCTAACACAAATTTCATTTACTTCTGTTTCACCATTCATTATTAGCAAGTCAATTGAATCATTCCTTGGATCAGTTAAATCTATAAAAATACTTCTCTCCGGAGACTTGCAAATCGGAGTCTACTGAAAAACAAGCAGAACGCCTAATTAATACCACTACAATAGACCCATTT
This sequence comes from Meta bourneti, assembly GCA_933210815.1. Taxonomy (NCBI): domain Eukaryota; kingdom Metazoa; phylum Arthropoda; class Arachnida; order Araneae; family Tetragnathidae; genus Meta; species Meta bourneti. The sequence continues at coordinate 8,090,660 of OW119926.1, forward strand.
ATAGTTTCAGTTAGTGCACATAGATCCTTAAATTTTTCATGTGGGGTTATATCCGAATCTGATCTGCTATTTTCATCTGAAGAAGAAATCTTAGAGAACCTCCGTGATGAGCAAGTTTGTGCTGTTCGACGCATAACAATACTTTGAGATGGGGTGATTTTACCTACGAAACACCTCATCTTGACTTTCGATTGACCCACAGTGCCATCAAAGCAGCATATCTTAGTTGCCCAGTTCGCGTGTTTGTCCCGAATCCTCAACAGTGCTTTAAGTGAGAGGTTTGGGCACTCGCAAACTTCCTGTCATGGTACCGAAATCTGCTCTCGTTGCGGCAAAATCGGTCACAACGGAGACACCTGCAATGCACCACCCCATTGTATTAATTGCAATGGGGACCATCCGGCATACGCCAGATCATGTTCAAAATGGGCCCTCGAAAAAGAAGTACAAGCTGTAAGAGTTTCTCAAAATATTTCTTTTCCTGAAGCATGCAAGCTCATTGAATCCCGGACCCTAACAGTTGGAGTTTCATAATTAATATCCTGGAATTGTAATGGATTCTGTAATAAGTTGGAGGACGTTAAAACCCTTATTGCTGAGTATCATCTCTCCTGTGTCGCCCTTCAGGAGACGTACCTGATGTCGACTGATATGGCGAAGATCCATCGCTATACTTGCATTAGAAGTAACAGCCTCAACGATGGAAGAGCTTTGGGAGGTGTTGCCCTCTTCACCTCCCATGCATACCCATCTCTTGTTCCACTCAACACTTCCTTACAAGCAATAGCTGTAAAAATGCAAGTACGACGAATGATTACTATATGTACTCTTTATTTACCACCTAACCATACCATGCAACAACAGAGCCTTAAGAACGTGGTGGATCAATTGCTAGACCCATTTATAATCCTCGGTGACTTTAATGCTCACAATGCACTTTGGGGAAGTAGGGATACTAATTCCCTTGGGCGACAGATCGAACTGCTGAAAACAGATTGCTGCCTCTGCTCAATAACTGAAGTAAAAATTTTTTCTTTACCACCCCCTCAAATCCAGTTAACCATAAACCTTTATTGGCATCTCAAATTTCCAACTGAATCCACACAAAGCTCTACATTTCATATTTTGTAAATCAGTTAAAGATAAATAAAATTAAGAGGAAATTTGTTTGAGATAAATAAAACCAGAACACAGCAAAGAAAATGAACAGTTTATATTTATAACAGCAATTTCATGTATAAACAATGATATTACTTACTCTTTGCAAATTAAAATAACTATAATATTGTAAAAACAGTTGTTTTGAAAGATTCTGAATGTTATATGAATAAAACAAATATTTTACCTTGACCATAGAGTATAAGAATAATTTTTATATTCATAAAAAACTCTAAAATTGAGTGAATGGAAGAATAGAATTAAAAAAAATTGAACACATTAATAAAGATCAATAATTCAATAATCAGATATTGAAAAACGAACTAAATGTGTAAAAATGTGTGTGATATGAGTATTATCGTAATGTTTAAATGAGTTGCGTAAGTATTCATAAAACCTTAAAAACAAAATTGTTTTAGAGTAGTGACAACAGCTATCTTATGCGGAAGGAAGAGAAAACATTCGAACACTCTAGGTTGAAAAAAATTTATAGTATGACCAGAAAATAAATTCTTTAGGCACAAGGATTTATGTACTATTTATAAGATTTTATCAGAAGAAGCTTTTCTCTCTGCACTTGATATAGCAAACTTTTTGATAATTTCTTCATTTGTGATTTTCTTGAGAATACCATTCTCAGATGATAGTATGTATCAAAAAGCTTGACGACCAATCGTCCCCTAAGCTGCTTCTTAACCTGTTCTTTACAATCTTTAAACGGCTCATCGTCCTTTCTGCTGAGCAACTTGCGACAGGTAACGATAAAAGGATACGATACAGCATGGTGAGTTGAGGAAATGCTGACATATACTGCAGGCATCTGTAAGTCCTAATAAAGCCTCTTTTTACCAACTGATCAACAGACAAAAGCAACTCATCATGGTCTGAATCCTCTTCCTCTTCTCCATCTTTACGGACTTCAGCTCCATTTCCACCTTCATCTCCTGAAACGTCATATTCCCTGTCTGGTGTCGTATTTTTCCACTTTTCTTTCTCTAAAAGCAGGTCGAAAATGACAATTTCTGAGTGAGTAACCTTATACATATTTGCAAAAGTTTCTAGTTCCTCTATTATTTGGTCACTTTCAAGATCGTAAAACCCACAAGTCTTTCACTGATGAAGAATCAGGCAAGAATTTATATCCCTGCTTTTCTTTTTCTCTTGCAATTTTCAAAATTCCTTCATGTGAAAGCACTTCCATTTGTGAGATTATACATAGAAAGAGAACTGTCAGAGAATCTGTCATTGAGTTGTTTAATAAGTGAATCTAGTACTTGAAAATAAACTTCCACTTTGATCCTCTTAAGAGGATCATCTATTCTTTCATCGATAGCTATTTCATCCATAAACCTCTTACATTTTCTGCTTCTGTGGTGGGGTTGTGAAATATTATTCACATCAGCAAAAGCAAGAATTGAATCATTCACTTTACTCCACTCCGATTCACTTCTCATTTTTACAAGTTTAGCTTGGGTTTCAGCAACAATTTTTGACACTGCTATAATCAATTATTTTTGATTGTAGAACAATTGTGATTGGTGACAACACTTTGAAAATATCTGAGGCAGCGTGTATTGAGCACAAATGTTTTCAAAATCGGTTATTTGTTTCCACAGACCAGTTGCCAGTGCCTTTGAGTCATTAGCAGCATTTTTGTCAATGGACAAACTATGCAACGTCTCCTTTATTGTGTCATAGCAGGTGACAACTATTTGCAGTGCATCATTTCTGCTTGACCATCTCGTAATTTGCACTCTTTTCAGTCTTCTTTTTTTGGTTGGGCCCTTTTCTAAGTTTGTAGTAAAAAGATCATGCCTTGTAGGACCTGACATGAAGACATAATTCCTCTAAAAGGGAAAATAGATTTTTCATCTGGGGCATAAGTCCATAGATTTTTCCACAATTAACTCAAATTTGTGCGAAGAACACCATATAGTCTTTGAGACATTCTCTCTGGATTAGCTCTCTGGACCACTTGGATCAAGACCAAGTAAATTCATGTATTTCATTATTTCTTTAAAAATATTTTGGCCTGTGGTATCTCCACTAGTGAAAACCTTAATGAGCCGCTCTTCTGGTTTGACATTTTCCTTTGGGGCACCATGCGGGTCAGTATGCTCAAAATAACGAACCACTAATGTTGAACATTCTTTTTTACTAATGTCTTGAGTTGAGTCTAGACTAATAGAATAAATGCTAGTCGTTTTTATGCTATCTATGATTTTTGAAGCAACGATGTCTTATGTTAATTACATCATAAATGTTTAGATAACTCAAGAAATTAGACCCCAGCTTTCCTTTTTCAGTTCTAGCTTTATCAATTTTTTCAAGGTATACCCTAGCATCAGGACTATATTTACTCAATAGCCTGAAAAGACCTATGAATTTTCCTTTTGCTACATCCTTTTTACGAAATCCAAGCATTTCTTCACTTAAATATTGACAACAATCGTTGGCAACAGAGAGCACCTCTCGATTGTGGACTAACTGATCTGATTGTTCAGCTAAACGTGAATCAATCAGTCTTTTGAGAGATCCATTGGATCCTTGCAGTTTGTGCTAATAAGTGGGTTTTAGATTTTTCATCGAGCACAATATCCCGGTCCCCTATGCTCTGCCCATGCTCTATAGCCAGTTGTTCCCCATATTGAATGTTTGCGTGGGAGGGAAAACAGAGTACATGGCAAGGAAAATATGGCATCTTTTTCTTGGCTATATATCAGCCATTTTCTAACTTTTGCACTTTTATGTGGTAAAACATTCTTTCATGATGGGTTGGATTTTCTTCCACCTGTTGAAGGAAAAGTGTCAAAAGACAAATCTTTATTTTCCAAATATAGTGCTTTATTTATTTCCTCATCTGACAGTTTGATGTTGGCATATGATGCTGGATCTCTTGGGATTTTCAATCTATCAGGAGAATCTTCAGTTGTTAGAGTTTCCTCTTGTTGAATGGAAACTGAAGGTCTTTCAGCAGATGGATTGCTACATGATTCTACCTCTCCGTGTCCTAATTCAGTTTCATCAACAACTTCCTGACTTACATTTTCATCAAGGTTTTCAAAATCTACGCCTTGTATCATACTTGATGAAGAGGGTTGTATTTCTAAATCTTCAATGACGTTTTCAGGAATCGAACAGCACTGAATTAAAATTCCTTTCCTCTTCCGAACCAGACTATACAAAACATACACGGCTAGCCAGCTACCTGCATTCAACTGGTGACTTAACTTTATCTTGTCTATGGGACTACTAGCGATCCACATGACGTAACGACGATCCACATGACGTAAGGGCGACAGACAGAAAACCCTCAAGGTGACATGTTTATGAATGGGCAGGGTATCAGCACTGCCAACTAAGCATTGCTCAATAAAAATTTATGGAATAACTTCCTATAGCGAAATTGTTGTCATAGCAGGAAACAGTAGTCTTTTAAACAAATTCAGAGATAGTCTAATTACTTATGAAAATATATATAACAATAAAAAGGTTTCTTATTAAATAATTTTTTTGCTCGAAAAATTTCCATCCTGAAAATTCCAAAAAATGCCCTGAAAAAATTCCCCCCAAAAATTCTGATGGCGCAACTTGTGCCATGATCCCCTGTGGGCACCCCTGCTTCCATGAACCATCCCGCACCTTTCATACAATAGACCTCACCATTTGCTCATCTTCTATTTTACCTTTTCTATCGGTAGTGACCTGCACCGAAGTTATCATTTTCCAATATTCGCTACTCATATTAGTGGAAATGATCCTGTGAACCTCCCGTCATGGTATATTTATGAAACAGCCGACTGGCCTGCTTTTATATCAGGCCATTATATCAGAGCAGATGGTAGGAGGCAACATTGATGACGTAATCGAAGCAGTCACCGACGCAATAATTAGAACTGCAGATATGGAAATTCCCAAGAAAATCCCATCCTTTCATAAACATTGTAAAGCATGGTGGACATCTGAATGCACAGCAGCTATCAAGATCCAAAGGAAGGCGTGGGGTATTTTCTGCAGATACCCCACAACTGAAAATCTTGTTGCCTTCAAGCGTGCAAAAGCTACTGCTCACAGAGTGTGACTTCTTTCTGCCATAACATCTGCCACTCCTTCCAAACAGCTATGGGACGGAGTTTGGATGGCGATGGGATTATATACAGAACATAACATCTCGTTTGTTGAAGAGAATGGCCAGCATGTCTTGGAGGCTTTTGAGATGGCCAATGCTATTGCATGAGCTTTCTCTGCAGCTTCCAGTTGAAACATCTATCCTGAGGCATTTCATTGCACAAAACAGCATGCTGAATCCCATCGTCTTAACTTCCATTCTCCTACAGAGCTCGCCTATAACTGTCAATTTACTGAAAGGGAGTTGAAGCGATGCCTTTAGAAGACCAGAATGACAGCACAAGCTATATTATGTTACAACATCTCTCCCATCACTCCCTTAACATCTTGCATCTTTTCAATCGCATATGGCAGGAACAAACTTTCCCTTTGGCTTGGTGATGCTCCATAGTTATACCATTTTCAAAACCTGGTAAAGATCCCATCAACCCGTATAACTATTGGCCAATCGCACTCACAAATTGTCTATGTAAGCTTTTTGAAAGGATGGTAAACTTTCGTCTTGCATCTTAGAGATGACCATTTCAAAGTGGTATCAGGGTTTGCTCGCTCAATGGTAGACAACATCTTGTCCTTTGAAACTCAAATATGCAGAGCGTTCCTATGCTGAAATCATCTCGTTTCCATCTTTTTTTATATGAAAAAGGCATACGATCGCACTTGGCGTTACGGTATAATCCGTGATTTACATTCTCTTGGGTTTCGAGGGTATCTACCGATATTCATAAGGAATTTTACAGCCCTCAGACAGTTCCAGGTTCGTATAGGCTTCGCCCTCTCTGATACTTTCATCCAGGAAGAGGGTGTTCCACAGGGGAATGTCCTGAGTGTGACTCTTTTTTCATTAAAAATCAATAACATTTTAACTCAGCTTCTCCATCTGTTAAGGGTAATCTGTGGATGATCTTCATATCCATTGTCAAGATCAAGACATGTGATTTGCCGAGCGACAACTCCAGATGGCTGTTTCTCGCTTGACGAGGTGGAGTGACGACAATGGTTTCAGTTTTTTCACTTGAAAGATAACCTGTGTTCATTTCAGCCGATGTTGGAACCTGCATCCTGACCCAAAGATCGTTCTGGACGGTAACAGGATTGCAGTGGTGGATAGTGTAAAGTTTCTCGGTATTTTTGACCGGAAACTTACCTTCCAACCCCACGTCAAGCAATTACTGATGTCTTACGAGAAAAACTGAATCTGCTAAAAGTCCTCTTAAATACATCTTGGGTAGTGGAACGATCTTCTATGCTCAGTATTTATCAAGCTATTATTCTCTCCAGATTGGACTATGGCTGTGCAGCCTATGGCTCTGCCCGTCCTTCTGTGTTGCGTCAGCTCTGGACAACCCACCATGAAGCAAAATCATCCAGAAAGCTCCCTATTTTCTAAAGTTTGGTGGCTCGTTTTGAAAACTTAACAAAGGTCCTTTTTTTCTGGGACCAATAGAGGCCAGAAAAAAGTATTTTTCTGTCTTTTCCTAAGGGAGAAAATTTTCCAAGGGATGTTAATTTTGAAGTTTTCAAACAAAGCAGTTGTAACCATGAAAAAGTCCAATCAGAATCTGATTGCTAGATTGGCATGAAAACCTTATTAAGAAAGTATTTATAAATTTAATTTTAAAATTTAAATTTCTTGGTGAGACCTTCAATGACTGTTTCAAACTTAATTAGCATTTGTGCTTTAGCCAATTCATTTTGTATCTGCTGCTAAAATTGCTACTAAAATAGGGTTTAAGAAGATATTTTTTGCTATTATTTTTTGTAATTTATGCTACCACTTCACAAGTGCTTTGGTTGTGACAGCCCTGCAATTAAAAGTGATTACTTATTCAATAATAATAGTTCAATTAATAACACTAGTTGAGTGTGTACACATGAGTTGCATTGTTAAATGTAACTAGGAGATGAATATGCTATGTAAAGTATTACTGCATTCAAAATGTTCTCATTTTGTTTTAGGATCTCCAATCAATGCCTGTCTTGTTTTGCGGAGATTTCAATAGTTTACCTGATTCGAATACATACAATTTCATGATGTCTGGGAATTACAAATGTTGCCCAAGCTGGAAAAACAGTAATTTTCTTTCCTTATATTACTTTAAAATTTTTTTCTTAATTTTTAGAAATGAGAAAAGTAATTATCTTATTACAACAGCAAACCAGAGTATCATGGTACTTAATGAACATTGAAATTTATTATACTCATTGTTTTATACAACCCACATTTTACATAAACATACGCATATATATTACATTGTTATTCACATATTATCGTACACAAATAAACCAAGAAGCATAACACTAGTTTGAAACGTAAAGACCTTCATTACAAGCTCTAAGCTATTATTTATGTTAGTGCAATTAAAATTAACATAATTAATGTACAGCTACATTAATCTGATGCCAGAAAGTACCTTATTACCTGAAATTCAAATGTCATAATTTTAAATCTAATAAGATTAAAACTATGACTATATACTTAGTTCAATTTAAATTATTAATACTAATACCAGATGTACTAATAAATATGTGCTTTCTATATTCATCTCTACTTGTAAGATGGATAGTAAGAAAATTTTAATTTAAGATTTTTTCAAGCAGTACTAAATTGCTATTCTACCTGACATTATGATTTCTACTCTTTTTTATAAACTGATTATGTTCTGGAAATCTAAAAAAATGAAGTTTATAAAAATAAAACTATCTTGAGAATGTTCGTTAAACATCTGATAAATTATAAAATGAAAGAATGTGAAAAATCAGTATTTTTGTATGAAGCAATTTTCTGTCAAATGCCTCTTTTCATGGTGATGAGAAATACATGTATTGTGATCTGTTTGGAAAAAATATGCTGTCAAAATGCTTATAATTTTTATTTTCAACCTAAATGCTAATAATTTTAAAATAGCCGTATAAGTTAAAACATCAAATAGGCTGTGCCAAAGCACTGCTGCAAGATTTTACATCAATGTCTCATTAGCGCATAGTATTTATTTGGGTGTAATAAATGAAAGGAACACAAATTCAGCAGTCAATTCAATGTTTACTGAAAGCTGACAATTTGCTCTTCTGCATAGACTACGTTTGATGTATTTCTACTTGGCTTTTGGACAAGTTTATGCCAAAATTGTGAAATTAAATAAAATTTCTATTGCAATCCAAAGTTTCACAACCAACACTATTTGATTTCACTTAAATTGACTGATCTCGACCTTACCTTTCATTTGAGACCAATTTTGATGCTGTATCACTTCACAGTCCAGAGTTATTCTGATCTTCAATTGCCCAGCGCGGCAGAAAGTCCCCCAAATGCCGCCTCCTGCCCTACTTATAACAGTCCGCGAACTCAAGGTCACTAAGAAGTCTTTGTTCCCTCAACCTTCGAATGACACTAGATTGGTTTGATAATATAGATATTATTACACTGAACTCAATACCCATTTTTTGTAATGCTCAACTTGCCACCTAGGACTGGTCTGATTTTAAAGGCATATTCATTTCAAAACATTTTTTGTCGTTTAATTAATTTCTGCTCTAAGCCGACGATATACTATTCAATTTGTTAAGCTGTGAGTTTATAAGAAGTAATGTGCTGTTTAATTGGAAAATTTATCTAAATAAAATTTGTAATTATTTAATTGCTGAATTTTAAGTATATTGTGTGTGTACCAATACCTTATGTAATGTACCAGTGATGCAAATGTTTTTAATTTTCAGATTCCAATACAGATATAGATACAGTGCTCAGGCACAACTTATGCTTAGATAGTGCCTGTGGGGTTCCTGAATATACAAACTATACTAAAGAATTTCAGGGTTGCCTGGATTACATATTCTACAGCAAAAATCATCTGAAAGTGTGTGAAGTAGTACCCATGCCACCGCACGAACAAGTCACAGCTCATGTTGCTCTGCCTAGTGAACTTTTTCCATCAGATCATATAGCACTTGTTTGTACATTACAATGGAAAAATTCTTAGTATTTTAAATAAATTGAATGAATTGTTTAATTAGTCTTAGTCTAGTTATTTTCTTTTCTTTTACCTTTAAAAATACCCCTACAAAAAATTTCTATAGAATTCTATACAAATTTCTATAGAATGTGGTCTAGAATTAAGGCTCGTTTTTCTGTAAGCTCTATAATGTCATGCAGTAACCTCTAGAATGTCAAGAAACCTATAGAAGTTCATTTCTTTTGTTTCAAGAATTTACTTTTCTATAAAAATCAATTTCTATAGAATCAGCTGTTTTTTTCTAGAAATATAGAATTTTTTCTATTGAAACGGAATTTCGTTAATAGAAATGTACGCAATTCTCTGGAACTTTGAAAATAGTCTTAAAGGTAGACCAAGCCAGTTTAAGACAGGACAGCATTTATGTTATGCATGCACCATTTACACAAAAAAACAGAATCATCAAAAGACCAGGGGATTCTGTTACAAAAAAAATTATAAGTTGAGCTCACCATGCTCCATCTAAAATCAAAATCCAAATGCAAATTGAGAAAAATTTAACCTAGGGTAAAATTCTGTTTGCTGTGAACATTGTTGAAAGGGACATGTATAATTTTTCACATGTGGCCTTAACATGCCCATAATTGCTATAAAATGGTCATTCATTTTACAGATTTAACTTATTCGAGGATCTTTAATCAAACTGTCAATTGAGAGATGGCTTCTTAGTGGATAAAATCAATCATTTACCTTGATTTTGGATTGAAATTTTCTTCTGTTAGTCCAATTATTTATTTTATTATTTATGTTTGAGACAATTTCATCAGATGTTTTACTTTTTTGACACTTCAAAATTTTAAAATTCATCATTATTTTTATTAATGGTAACAAATTTGAGAATTTAAGTCCAAAGTTAATCTGAATAAGTTGAATTAGTTTTTGTATTGCTAAATTGTGAAGTGATTTCAAGTAATGTGTATTTCTTTCGTTTGTAAAAATAGTAATTCATCTCATATAACTGAAACACGACGTTTTTGTCTTATAACAACAAATTCAATAACACTGTTTTGAAAGCTTTTTCTTCGAATTTTTAGCACTTTGATGTTCTGGTTTCTTGGCAAAACATAGGAAAAGGCTGGATAGCAGATAATTGTGCACATCCAGTAAAGAGATTCCGAGCCACAAACCAATGTAGCCACCAATGATGCTGAATACTTGTATACCCTATAAAAACAAAGTCATTTTAATTCCAAGGAAAAACCATTGCTGGCCTAAACTTAGATTTTTTAAATTCAACAAATATTTTTTGTGTAGTTCACTTTTGCTTGTTTTTTGTCTTTAACAAGCAATTTATACTTAGCTTAAAAACAATTAATTTTAAATTACAGTCAAACCTGACACTCAAGGGACCTAGCCTTTTTTTTCTGTTATAGGGAAGTGAGGTTGTCAGAGACGAATTTGTCTTACTGTTGGCAGAAAAGTTTTTAAAAAAGCAAATGATGAGCAACACAGCAAATGAAAATTAGACATGGTAAGATAATGTTCTAAACTAAAAGAATTATTCTTGGTGTAATGAGAAAATATTATAAATGAACTAAGAATCCTTTTTCTCTTGTTCGGTAAATATCCATTCCTAGCATGAAAAGTGAAAATAGTCTGTTCGATATCAAGATTTGAAATATACTGTCTACACACACACACCTATTTGAAGGGCTGGGAATTCAGAAACTATCGAGAGAGGTTTGACTGTATTTCGAAAGTAATAACAAACTTGCACTTTTATTAAGACACTATTAACAACATTATTCACAATTCTGGATATGCTCAAGTGGAAAACATATCAGAGCATTAAGTTGCAATTCTAGTAAAATTTTGAATTAGGAAAGATTATGATGGCAGAGGTATATGACAGCCTTTCGAAGTATGCTTGCAATTATTTAAATGCATTATAAAATTCTTATTTCAAAATAGTTATGTAAAATGAAACTTACACTATATTTTGGTACATGCCTGAATATTTCTGAATCTGCTGTTGCATAGTAAACTTTCAAACAAATCAAATTTACTCTAAAAGAGAAGAGATTACTGTAAAAGGATCAATATTTTGACTAAATAAGTAAATCTCATAAGAAACCGTTGTTGTTTTGGGGGGTTATGGCACAAGGGCCAGATTTGGCCATGCTGCACAAGACATACAATATCAAGTAATAAATATATACATAATGAAAGTTTTACTGACAGGGGAGAAATAAACCCAGGGTGGAATGCACCTGACAAAAATCGACCCTGCACTGCCTACAACTTGAAGGTTGCTAGTACAGTGGGCATACCCACTGGCTAGCAGAATTATTTTTTGATTAATTTACAACTTTATAAATTTCTAACTGCTTGATAGTATTGCCTTACAGATTCCATGAAATGTTATTAATGAATACACCTGATTGAAATACAAATTTGAATTAGTGATTGGTTAATTTTATACTACTATATATAAATTATATTTTCAATACTCAATTCAGGAAGAGAGCTTATCTTGCTTGAACTTCGAATTATTTTATTGTTTATTTGAAAAATATGTTAGACTAGATTTTATTATAGAATTTTGCTTGTGAATCCCCACTTGGAAATGATTGTGATAAGCAACTAAAAATACAATTGGATTTTTGTAACTGCATTTTTGCCAGAGGTACTCGAAAAGTTCTTTCTGCAAATAGAATTGTCGATGTAATAATGGAATTCAATGTCTAAGAAGATGAGAAAAAAATGTTTGAAAAAGAAAAAAGCTCAATGAGGTTTTGAAAGTTCATCAACTGCTAACATATCGTGGGCAAACCTAATACTTTTGATACAGTAAATTGACGGGGCTGGCTTCTAATTAAGCAGTCTTGTTCGAAATTTTTTCCGAATGCCCCTCCAAATCATAAAAGTACCTTAACCCTTTCGGGCATATACGTCCCAGAGATTAGATTGGGTAAATAAATCCCACTTTTGAATGGGTTTTTACGTTTTCAGTGTTCTTAAGGAATTAGGAAATAAAAATATGACTAAAGAGAGAGAAACCTGGCAATACTTTCAGGTTGCAAATGGCGGACTTATGGTTTTGAGCACGCCCATTCATTCTGATGAATTAGTGACCGTGGTTCGGAAACAAAAAGATGGTACAAAATTAGATGTTAGTTGCCCACTACAATATGTACATGAATGCAGTTGACCGCTGTGATGAAATGGCTACTTTTTATGGTCATGGCAGAAAATCAGACAGGTGATGGAAAAAGATTTTTTTGAAACTTAGTTATGATTTCTGTTGTGAATGCATGGATTACGAAGTGTGATGTGTGGAACATAAAACAGAACCACTATTATCATTCATGGTCCCCTTAGCTGAGCAACTAATAAATGTTGGAAGGGAGAAAGCAAACACAAAAAGAACGCGAAAGTACGGTCGTCCGTCAAAAAGAGCAAAAACTACTAAATTAATCTACTTTTCAGAGTTAAATTTTAATCGCAAAAGTCGGGCGAAAGGGTTAAAAACCCGCAAATACTTATTTTTTCGTTCTTCCACATTCGAAATTCTGCTCACGTGTAAGGACTACTGCCATGTGAGAAGTTAGTGGGGGAAATCAGGAGTGCTTCGTACTATGGTTTTACATTAAATTTTAGAATCATTTGAGACTTTTTTGTTTCCCTTTTAACCGACTCTCGAGTTGAACAAGGAGAGGCGGAATGTACCTAATTTGATTCGACGATCACAGGAGCAGCGCTGTGGACTCTTATCGCTCCATCACCTACGAGTCGAGAGGACTTACGGATTTAACGGGTACAATCCAAGCTTGTAAATGTGGAACAAAGTATTCAGGTGGTCAATCCTTAATTTCGGTGATCTGACGGAAACCGGTGTTTTCACTGTTGGCCTCTTACGAAAACTCGTCGAAACGACCTTTGCCAATTCTTATTTTACGCTAATTATCTTACAAGTGTCTTAAGGACTAAAATGCACTCCTGGGCGGCGGTTCGATGGCATCGTACCGTAATACCATCCTAAAATTTCGAGTAGTGCTTTCATAAGAGCTTAGTCATTTACTAGTAACAAAATTGCTTCCAAACCTTTTTTCGTTTATAATAATATAAATGAGTTTATAATATTAAAATGCTAAGTAAAAAATTTCCTATTCACCATTTAGGTCCGCGGTAGCCCGGTTGTAGAGTGGCTGATTAACAACCGGAGTTTCGAGTTCGAAACTCAATCCAACCAGACAGTCGTGTACATGGGGCTGGTGCACGTTAAATCTGCCGTGGCCTCATATACGAGGAGTGTTCAAATGAAAAGGTACGAAACGTCGTAAAAACCAAACCGGTTGAAATTTGAATATGCCGCTTTGGGATAACGTAGTGAGACATCTAAGGAAGCGAATGCACGAGTACCGGCGTGGTTGTGCGCATGCGCGGGCGCCCGCACATGACGCAGGAGAGAAGCAGGCAGTTGTATGTTCCGTCCAATTGACGCGGCAGTGCGTGTGAGGACATCATGGCGTTCACATTGCAAAATTCGACGATTGAGGAGCAGCGAGGTGTTATCAGATTTCTGATTGCGGAAGGTGTTAAACCGGTAGGTGAGACACTCCGTAGCCTACGCAAGTCCATCAAGAGCAAACGGCCTGGGCTGCTCACGGAGGGAGTGATTCTGCTCCACGATGACGCGCGTCCACACGTCTCCAGGGTCACACAAAGTGTACTGGCCAAGTTCAAGAGGGACCAGCTTGAGCATCCGCCCTGCAGCCCGGACATATCGCCCTACAACTTCCATCTGTTTTGTCCGCTAAAAACATCTCAAAGGGAAGCGCTTCAACTCGGACGACGAACTGAAGGACACAGTGGAGGACTGGCTCTTGTCACAGCCACAGGAATTCTGGGAACAGGGAATCCTTCGGCTCGTGAAACAGTAGGATAGTTGTGCTCAGTCCTGTGGTGATTACTTTTGAATAAAGACTTCAATTATACCCACAGTGTCGTTTCGTACCTTTTCATTTGAACACCCCTAGTAGCTTCACATTGGCATGGTGAAAGTTCGGAGAGTGGGGTGCCAGCTCAGGTGTTGACCTCATCACCTGACCGTGGTTCAAAATGTCGATGTGTCCTCGGATCTTTGCTATCGGGTATTGATCCCGGATCGTTGCCAATAGCCCGCTCCAGTGTGACGTTAATTCAACTACCTACCTATTCGCCATTTAGAAAGGAAGAGATTTCCGTGCAATGCCAGAAACGTATTGGACCATGCATATGGAGCTGCCAGGTAAAGATCTCATTGAGCTCTTGCATTTAAGTTATTTTACATCCATCCGTGGCTTTGGCGATTTTACTAAGTAGTTACCCACCGTATATCGCGCCTCGATGTATCGCGAATTCGGCTATATCGGTATTTTTTACTTGTTCCCATTGAATATTTGGTTTACGAACAGCAGAAAACACATCTCAATTTGTTTAGTTAGAATTAGGAGCACTAAGATCACCTATTTCAAGCCGTTATCCCAAATCGGTGTAGGTGCTGGCCCAATTAGCCCTTGGTGGCCAAAAATGATCAAACCAAAACGATATTGGTTAAAAATTTGTGTCTCGATAACGTGAAAGAAGGAATTTCGGTTTTAAGACGTCTTATCGCATTAAGTATTTAAAATGTTTTGCCATCTTGTGCTTCACTTTGTCACGAACTCTGACTATTATTTCCTTTGTTTTTAACCCAGTAGATTGCAATACGATATAGACTTTTCAAATTCTATTTCTAATGTTTTATCAGAAATTTTTAGTATCTTTCTTTTCTGTATTATTTTTTCTACCTAGTTTTGGGCAATGTTTGCTGTAGTAACTATTTCCCACCGCTGAAAAAAAAGAGCAAACATATCACCTCTTTTATTAGTTCTTAGATGAATTATAACCTTTGAAACAATAAACCTGTGGTTTTACTTAATTTTCAATAAAAAGCGAATAATTTAATGCATAATTTGTTCCTTTTTATTTTCAAACAAGTTTTCCTCGGCCTCCGCTATATCGCTCCTCTTGATGTATCGCGTTTTTATTATCCCCAAGAAGAGGGATATATTTCGGTGTACCGTATATGCGAATACAGTGTTATCGATAATATCATTGATTAGTTTACACTTTTTAGGACTGATGAAGTGTTTTTAGAGTAAAATTTGTATTTACCGATCATTTGGAGAAAGAGTTCGATTAAACATATCTTCATCCTTACAAGCACCCTGCAAACAAAAATGAACTGTACGTCATCTTATGTTTATCTTTTTTACCAAATAATTAAATCATAGGTATACTGTAGCATGTAAAAGCTTATCTTACTTGTTGCAATGTAAACGAATCTACAGCAAGATAATTATACAATCTTTTCCTGTTGAAAATGGAACAGTGAAAATTTAGGAATTACATGGTGTGAAAAATTATAAATGTACAAATTATGCACAGAAAGACATTCATAGAACAATTTCTCATGTAAAACTTGTGAGCTTTTATATTCTAATGTACAGCTGCGGAAAAGAACTGAACCACCACTTTTTATTAGCTCACTATTCATTTAATATGAAGACGACCCCTTAATCAAGTATTATGTGCATGAATTTATAGACGTTATTCCTTATTGAATGGTATTTTTTAATTTGCTCTACTATGAGCCATGTGCGAATAAATAGGAGTGATTTGGCTTTTGTACACAGTAGTGAATCGAGTCATTTTAAGGTCCTAGGCGCAGGTAACTTTGAGACTGATTGGTATTATTATTTTCATATATATTTACCAAATATGTATTTAGGTATATTTTTAAAAGCATTGATTAAATTTTCAACAAAAAGAAAGAAAACTACTTAAATTGTTAAATAATTATAAATAATTATTGTTCTAAATTAATTGTTATGTAATTGTGTGTGTTCTAATATAAATGTGTGATTAGTATTCAGTCATTTTTCAAGGTAATCGATTCAGGAACTTTCAATGACTGACTTTTCTTTTGGTTGAAGTGAGAGAAAAAATGGCTAAAATTAGCAATTATTAAGTTTAAAAGCAAAAGACTACCAGTAAGAAACAACTGAAAGTTTGCATATCCATATAAAAGAGATCACAATCAATTTATCCCAAAATATGGCAAGATTGTGTTACATTTTTTCAAATATTAATTATATATATATATATACGTGTGTAATATTACATGCAAAAAAATATTTATAAACGAAGTATTACGCAGTTTTGTTCGGGTTCTTTTAATAGTTACGTAATACAAAAGTGTTTAAATTAAATCAAGAATTCATAAAAACTAAATTAATAAATTTCTGTTTTGCTGGAAATTTTATGAAACATTTTTTCAACCAAAAAGCGATAGCATTTGGCGAAATAAGGTTATGTTTTGGGGTTGCCATACAGGTCCTTTCCCCTGGCAAACTTAATTCCTTGTACAAATGTACCTTCCCAATGTCATCTGCCTTCTCATGGAAGCCGTATTCTATTTTGGAACAGTCGGCTCTTCTTTCCATGAACCTCGGGGGCCGAGAAAAAGTTCACAAAATAGGAAAGTTCGTTAAGGCGAATTAAAATGTGTTTTGTGATACTTGATTTTATGAAGCTTCATAAAATGATGTGAGTTCGTACGATCGGCGTTCTTTAAGACCAGCGTCGTGCATCTGTTTGAGAAAACTGGATGGTCGCATGACTTAAAAAATAAGTAATATAAATATTTTTCTTAAAGTTGTGGTGACTAATGAGCATTTTTCTACGCTTCTCAATTGATCAACTTGCTAATATATTAACGAATGGAAAAAGTATCACAACTGTTCAATCGTGGACACTTAAATTTCTATAATAATTTTTATAAACTTTAGACAACTAAAACTTTTTTAATTAATTACATCAGTAAAGAATAAGAGACGTAAATAACAACAAAACAATATTAATAAACTTATTCTACTTACGAACACGGCATTCTGCACTGAGGATAACACTGATCTTTCGTTATTTGATCGTGGTTTTTTAAACATTGTTCTGAAAATTCAATACATTTCTCTCTAAGAACATTGACAGAATCCCAATAAGGCATTGCAAAATTTGGTTAAATTGTTTTGACAGCAGAATTATTTAAACGCCATCAGCTATTGTTACTCATGAGGTGGAAATCTTTCCTTATACTTACTTTCGCCAAGTTCCCAACATGTTCTTATGTCATAAATGAGGGACAACCGATGCACAGTGCAGTTGCAGTACTTTACATGTAAATTTGCACAACACTCAGACACGCATCCCTGAAAAGTAAGTTTTAGTATAGACTTTTAGATGTTCCAACAGTATGGGATATTTCATGCTAAGATAACTTTTTATAATTGCCAACCTCTTGCGTCTGCTTTGATTTGGTTCTTATTTCTTTTATTCCACTGTAGTTTTTGCAGTTAGTTTGATATGGAGCTGGAAGAACATGCGAAACGCTCTATGAGAGAAAAAATGGTGTTTTCAATTTCATAAATAAAAAGTGCTGCTTTTCAAACAAAAAGACTCTTGTTGACTAGAATATCGGTTAAAAATGTGAACATACTTTTGAGGAGTGAATAGTATATGAAAATCCTAAGTGCCATCTACTGTAAGTATTTGGTTTTCATGGTACAAGGGCCACATTTATCTAATCTGTTCAAAGCACACATCAGACAACGTCTCAAGTATGGACATACGTAAACAATGGAAGTTTTACTGACATAGATGAGAGAAATACATCTAGGTATGGTACAAGGGCCACATTTAGCTAATCTGTTCAAAGCACACATCAGACAACGTCTCAAGTATGGACATACATAAACAATGGAAGTTTTACTGACACAGATGAGAGAAATACATCTAGGTATGGTACAAGGGCCACATTTAGCTAATCTGCTCAAAGCACACAACAGACAACGTCTCAAGTATGGACATACATACACAATGGAAGTTTTACTGACACAGATGAGAGAAATACATCTAGGTATGGTACAAGGGCCACATTTAGTTAATCTGCTCAAGCACACAACAGACAACGTCTCAAGTATGGACATACATAAACAATGGAAGTTTTACTGACATAGATGAGAGAAATACATCTAGGTATGGTGCAAGGGCCACATTTAGCTAATCTGCTCAAAGCACACAACAGACAACTTCTCAAGTATGGACATACATACACAATGGAAGTTTTACTGACACAGATGAGAGAAATACATCTAGGTAAGTTACAGAATTAAACTGCATCACCTGCGACTCGCAGGTTGCTAGCACAGTAGGCAAACACAGTGAGCTACGCGGCTCCATCTAGAATAAGAGTAGAATCGCATATAATTAGGAACAGGGCCCAATAGGAAGGGAACCGCCGGTACCGGGGACTGGGAAAGTGAAAAGTTTTTTAGTGTAATATGCAGTTTATTTTCAAGTTCAAAGAGTGATAAATCTTTTCATTGCTCTTATGATAATAAAGTGTAAAACAATTGTACAAAAAAATTATATGCATTTGTGTAAGATACACATTGAGTTATCTTATGAATTATACATTTGTGTAAGTTACATATTGAGTACTTATGTAGGTCCCACTGGAGCACGCGAAGGGCCATTGACGACGGTCCGGGATCCATTCCGAAGGGATAAATCCGACACCTCGTAATTTTGTACGGCGGTCAGATGACGAGGCAACACCTGAGCTGGCACCCCACTCTCTAAACTTCTGCACCATGTCAACGTGACATATTGATTGTATCGGTGTCTCTGTGAGACAGTTCCTGGATGAACAGGAATTGGTCGTTGTGCCGCTAGAAAAATATTTTCTTTTGGATTTGGTCGGATTAGAAACAAAAACGCTGTACTCAAAATCTAAAGCTATATTTTCTCGTGCACTGTGTCTGTTTATACGCCCTATATGTTTGACGTGCTGTAAGTGAATGCATAGGTACACCTCTCTTATGCCGTAGTTGTATGTCTGTCCCGGCTGCAGACTGACTCCATCGTATTGCGGGTACGGGATGGTGTCTGTTGCGTGGATGGTCATCCTGGCTCTGACGACGGGGTTTATGAGGCTGTATTTCTCACTCTCCAAATCCAGCATGATTGACAGCTCTGTGAAGGAAGAGATGGAATATGAGTTGAGTACATTTTTAAGTTATGCAGAAGACGTTTGTCGAAATAAGAAAAGTTTTGCTCTACTGGCCAGGCTGCAAAAGATGAGTAAAATAAAAATATATGCGTCGACTTAGAGCAGAAACTCATTGACTGACAAAAAAAATCTAATTTTACAGCACAGTAAATTAAAGATTTGGTTTTTAAGTCAAAATAGAAATTGCAAACATTTCGATGGCGTTATATTTTCTTTCAAACCCAATATGACAATTTATTTCTCATCATGAAAATAATCATTTAGTGTCAAAAAATGCCTTTCCTAAAAGTGTCAGTTATTGAGTTTCTGCTCTAAGCCGACGATATCATGCTGCAGTGGACTTTCAAAACATACTTTTCAATTCTGATCCTATTGTGAAATTTGCAGACTACATTTTTTTAAAAAAAGTTTACGTACAAAGTTTGGTCCAAAAATATTACGTGTGCGGAAGTTATAAAAAATGTGATGAAAGTTTTTTGATAAATTAGAAAACTGATAGGTCCTATGCGCATTAATTTTTCATGTATTGTCAAACTTTTACTTCACATAATACTTTGTACACATATAAATCAAATACACTCCATTTGGAAAGTGTATCACTCAACATAAAGCAAAAACAAATTTTGCACTGAAACACCTAAAATTTTGGAAAAAGCAAGGTAATGCGCATAGGACCTATCGGTTTTCTAATTTATCAAAAAACTTTCATCACATTTTTTATAACTTCCGCACACGTAATATTTTTGGACCAAACTTTGTACGTAAACTTTTTAAACCAAAATTAAAAATTTGGAAGCATGAATTTTGATATCAATTAATTTTTAATTGATATCAAAGTAGCATATATCTTCGGGACTTTCTCATTTGCACTTAAGATATAACTACAAATTGCAAGGATTACTCAAATAACATTTTAAGTAAATCAATTAAAACCAGATGCATATGACACATTTCGAAATTAGGAGAATGTTAAAAAATCTCAATCGGAGAAAAACATGTTTTTGTAGAGCTACTATACTGATCTACTATATCTTGGATGTTTTTTTAACTTCGTAAAAATTATTGTAATTGTGAACAATTCTTTGTACTAATCGACAGAATTTGATATCAAATTAATTTTTAACTCTAAAATTAAAAAATCAATTTTTCGATCGATTTTGGTGATTTTGAAAGAAAGGTCAGGGGGGAATATATTTGAGCTATGTCTACGGTGCTGAAGGAAGTAAATAGCGCCTGAGTAAGTATTTACAACTAGCGCTGGAACAGCAATATTCAAATGAGAGGGAGCTGCTATAGCGAAGTTGGAAGAGCAACGAATTAACAACCGGAGGGTTGCGAGTTCGAAACTCGGTACAGCCAAAGACCAGCGTGTACACGGAGGCTGGTGCATTTTAAATCTGTCGTGACCTCAAATCTAATCACGTTGGCGTGATGGGAGAAGTTTGGAGAGTGGGGGTGCCCTCGTCATCTGGCTCAAAATTACGAGGCGTTGTCCTTGGATCTTTTCCTTAGGTATTGATCCCCCCGACTGTTGCCAATAACCCATTGTGTCGCTCCAGAGAGACGTTAATTAACTACTACCTACTTCAAATGAGAGGGTTAAAAGGGAGTGTGAAGAAAGAGGAAACGAAAGGCGAAATTAAAATAATACTGAGTGAATTGCAGCTGGTTTTGCTTCTTAAAACCCGACTAAGGGAAAGCATTATTGTAATCTTGAATTCCCTTTTGCGAATATTCAATGAACATGTCGATGTGTTATAATAAAGAATTTCGCTCTTTGTTGGGTTTCAAGAGGCAAAATTAAAGATCCGCATATGTGGACCTCCCCGTACGGCCTAATTGGCCTTGTAAAAAATGACCGTACAGCGACAAACTAGATCCTGTCCTGAGCAAAGAGGTTATACGACTTGTGCCATCAATTAGGTTTGAAAGTAAATTATGAAATAGTCAAATTCTCTAAAATGAATGTGAACTTTTTTTCACAATTCGATTTTCTTGCCTTTACAAACACACTTAAAACCCACGTTGAGAACGGATATTAGTAAAAGGAAATAATGATGATGGCGTCATATTATTTCCATTTATTAATTGAGTCAATTCTGTTTAGTTTCATAGCGACTTTCCTCTTTATGTCACCGATTTTCATTTTCTTCCATGCTACGGTAACTAGTTTTCTCCATAGACGTGGAATATAAGTAGACTGAACATTGCTATTGAGAGGAGCTTCAAAAAATATGACCAATATGTCGACTAGTAGTCACGTGACTGCTCTGTGAAAAATTGACTTGGTTGGCCAATGGGTCCTCGTTTGGCGATTTTTCATTTTATGACAGGGTAGATGTGTGGATGCATATTTCTATAGAGTGGCGACGAAAGTGGTGAAATCGACAAAGTCTACTATTATGTCGAGCGGACCAATCAGATAATGAATCAATGGATGGACGTCTTCTCCCGTCCCATGGACCAATCAGATAATGAATATTTTCTTTTGCTTCCGGTAGACGAAAGTAGTCTAAGGGTCACGTTACTACTAGTTTTGGTCACATGATCCTGGGTACATAAAAAGGTCATCATCAATCACACTACTCTACAGCTTATCCTTTCGAGTTCGAAACCTAAACTTATGCTTATCATTACACGATCTTAAAAGACTGCAAACACAACTCCTCTGAAAACTAATTAGATGTTTTGATACTTTTTATTTTTCAGAGACAATTCATGAATCTGTGAATTCAAGTTCTATTAAAGTTTGCATTTTTAAAAATGTTATTATTTAGAAAAGGATTCATTAATTGCATTTTATTTAATTATTTAATAAAATGGGACACATGCATACACTGGAATGCAAGTGCATACCCCACTTGCCCCATCATGTGGGACACATGCATACACTGGAATGCAAGTGCATACACAACTTGCCCCATCATGTGGGGCAAGTGTGACACTATGAAAATAGCACAGGAAAGTATTTTTTAAAAATTATATCAATAGTACGTTTAAATAAATAAGATTCAACATTAAAGCGTCTGGGTAAGTAGGTAATTGAATAAACCTTGCACCGATGCAACACAACGGGCTATTGGTGACCCATCCCGAAGGAAAGATCCGAGGACAAGACCTCGTCATTTTGAACCACGGTCAGATGACGAGGTCAACACCTGAGCTGCCCCACAATCTCCAAACTTCCACACCGCGCCAATTTAACCCTTTCGCCCCGACTTTTGCATGATTAAAATTTAACTCTGAAAAGTAGTTTAATTTAATAGTTTAGTAGTTTTTGCTCTTTTTGACGGACGACCGTACTTTCGCGTTCTTTCTGTGTTTGCTTTCTCCCTTACAACATTTATTAGTTGCTCAGCTAAGGGGACCATGAATGATAATAGATAGTGGTTCTGTTATGTTCCACATCACACTTCGTAATCCATGCATTCACAACACAAATCATAACTAAGTTCCAAAAAAATCTTTTTCCACCACCTGTCTGATTTTCTGCCATGACCCTAAAAAGTAGCCATTTCATCACAGCGGTCAACTCCATTCATGTACATATTGTAGTGGGAAATGGCTTCTGGGCAACTAACGTCTAATTTTGTACCATCTTTTGTTTCCGAACCACGGTCACTCATTCATCAGAATGAATGGGCGTGCTCAAAAACATAAGTCCGCCATTTGCAATCTGAAAGTATTGCCAGGTTTCTTTAGTCATATTTTTATTCCCTAATTCCTTAAGTACACTGAAAACGTAAAAACCCATTCAAAAGTGGGATTTATTTACCTAATCTAATCTCTGGGACATATGCTCATTAGGCCCGAAAGGGTTAAGGACATCTGAAGCTACGACAGATTAAACGTGCACAGCTCCCACGTACACGACGGTCATTGGTTGGAGCGAGTTTCGCACTCATAACCCTACGATTGCTAATCCGTTACTCTTCCTACCTGGCTACAGTGGCCTCTAGCAAAGGTTCTGAGAGAGTGGGAATATATAAAATATACTGGGACAGTGCAGAGAGGTATAGATTGAATATGAACTTTGAAGATTTGGGTTCGTAATTCCCTCACCTCACCCTACTAGCAACATTTTGAAACAAATTGTACATTCATATCTGTAAGAAATCTTTTAATATTTCATCATAACGCATTGAGGGCACAGTCCAGGACTTGAATTACCTGAGGATCTTCCACTCCTTGGACGAAACATACTGGCGCTAAGAGGCTTGACATTGTTGTTTGTCCACCGAGCATTGATGGTGAAGCAATTTGTGTACTCATAGTTGAAGTACTGTCCTATTCTACAACATAAAAAATGCACTTAGAAATGACTTTTTACGGAAATACACAAATTCCTTTTTCAAAATTAGCAAACAAAAATCGTTTCCACATAAAAGTACAACCGAACTTTGTACTGAATGTATGTACTAAACAATGAACATAACAACAAAAGTCTATTCAACTATTTCCTTAAATCTATGAGAGTAAATATTATTAACATACAAGGAAAATACAATACTCGACAAAAATACTTATTCATCTTCTACACTGCTGGCCACCCAAATTGCAACACCAAGAAAGACAAGAGATATCACAACAAAATTTATTTTGTAGATAACACGTTGACCAAGTATCAAATGATTAAATTTATAGACTTCTGTGAAGTGTGGTTCCTGCCAAAATCAGTAGCCAGAGTAGCCGCCATTGTTGGAGATCACCGCTGCCACACGCCTCGGCATTGATTCAAAGAGACTTTGGATGTGTTCTTGGGGTACAGCAGACCAAGCAGCTTCCACACGTTGCCAAAGTTGATCTGGTGTGGCAGCTGGGGATGTATTCTGGGTCAATCGTTGAGCAACCATGGACCACATGTTTTCTATCGGCGAAAGATCCGGAGAGCGAGCTGGCCAGGGAAGCAATTCAATCTGGCGATTGACGAAGAACCCTTGGGCAATGCGTGCCACGTGTGGTCGCGCATTATCCTGTTGAAATATGGCTGTGGGCAAGCCCTGAAGGTAAGGAAGGACAACTGGCTCCAACACCTCGGAGATGTAGCGCTGGCTGTTTAAAGTACCGGCAATGCGTACTAGAGGAGTGCGAGAGTGATATCCAATACCGCCCCATACCATAATACCCGGTGCAGGACCAGTGTGGCGGTGCATAACGCAGCTGTTCAGCATCCTCTCTCCACGGTGTCTCCAGACTCGAATCCGACCATCGTGGTGTTGCAGACAGAAGCGTGACTCGTCAGTAAAGACAATTTCATTCCATTCTGCCGTCCACATCCTTCCTTCATCGCACCATTGGCGGCGGAAACGTCTGTGGTTCTGCGTCAAGGGTAGACGAAGCAATGGACGTCTTGCGGACAGACCACTCTTCTGTAAACGGCGTCGAATGGTACGCGCAGACACTGGATGATGCGGTACAGACTGAATGTGCTGTGCTATGGTTCGTGATGTGGCTGAGCGATCCGTCACTGCCATACGCACAATATGCCTGTCATCACGTGAAGTGGTGCACTGAGGTGGATGCGATCGAACACGTCGGTCCGTCGTACCCTCCTGCATCCAACGATCACATATCCGCATTACAGTTGTTTGGTTTCGTCCAACACGACTACAGATTTCCCTGAAAGATAATCCACAATCTCGGTAGGCCACTATCCTTCCTCTGTCGAACTCGGATACTTGATCAAAAGATGATCGCTGTTTTCTACGAGGCATAATTGATCGTTTTTTTGAAAAAACCACAAGAAAAACACAATTGCCGTACTTGAAATCGTCGAAATCTCCAATCCTTAAATAGCGCTTTGAAGTGGCGCCACAGGCGCGCGTGATGCGCGTCTGCGCTGAAATTCTAATCATTTGCATATCTCACCTCCGCTAATGCATGTTGTAAATTTCATATTATTTGCATGCTTCCTTCAGGGTGTTGCATTTACGGTGGCCAGCAGTGTAGATGGGGAAACAATATTTAAATAGACATTACCGGGGGGTAGGTAGCTAGTTGAATTAACGTCGCACTGGAGCAACACAACGGACAGTGAAACTGTCAAATTTTATGTAAGTGTCTTCCATAAGGATAGTAAAATAGATATTTTTTCCGTATCGACGATATTTTTGCAGTTTAATAGCATTTTTATACGCATGTTTCCTTTATTTTTAATGACCGTAGTAGCCCAGTTTGTAGAATCGAGGATTATCAACCGGAGGGTTGCGAGTTTGAAACTCGATTCAACCACAGACCGTCGTGTACGTGGGGGCTGATGCACGTTAGATCTGTCGTGACCTCAAATGTCCTCACGTTAGCGTAAAAGTTTGTAAAGTTTATCTGACCATGGTTCTAAATGACGAGTTGTCCTCGGATCCTTTCCTTTCGGGATGGATCCAGGACCGTCACCAATAGCCCGCTGTGTTGTTTCAGTGCGACATAAATTCAATTCTATCTGTCTACCTCATATTATTTATTTAAATAGTAAAAGAAACTAAAGCCAATTTCATTGTTAAAGTAAATCTGTAGCCTTGTTTTGTTACAAGAAGCTATGGGGAATTTTTAAATTCTCCATTGGAGAAATTAATTGTTCTTTTAAATCAAGAAATATACAAGTTTTAAGCATTAATAAGCAAATCAACTGGTAGTTCTCACCATTTGGTTATAGCAATTGAACATTTACCATTTTTCTTGCATCCATTCAAGCATAAATTAACCATCAAAATTAGATTAACCGCAAATAGAAAAATCGCTTTCACTCTAAAACATATAAGCCATAAAATCATTAGAATTAAATATTTAATTTGAGACACTTGATAAGAGATCATTCAACCCATGGTCAGAGATATGTTTAGTTTTCTCATTCAAGTTTCATGTTTCCAAATCATTCTCTTCTCCCGTGATGACGCTAAAATCATATTTACATCATGAGCTTTTAGTTGATATAAAATAGGATTTTAACCTCCAGTTTTCTTCATCGGCTTATTATATACATTTACGTAATAGGAAAATGAAGAGGTTATTGTATTTACTTACGATTCGTTGCAAGGTCTATCTTCAAAATAGCATGATCTGATAAACTTTTCCATCGTGTGCCCCATGTATATTCTTATGGACCGATTTAAATATTTATATGTATTTTCCAGCCTCGTGATGTAATCCTGTTGAAATAAAACACAATTCATTTTTTGCAATGCAGTTATGTGGTCTAAAGGTAAGAATTTGCAAAGGGATATGATCAAATAATGAAATGTACAAGGTGTTTCGAAACTTTCCGTACGAACTTAAAGGCGAACATAAAAGTTCACCGTATGCACATGAGGATCACAAGCGCCACCCGGATTTGCAAGAGGGTACATACTCTACGATACAGAAATGATTACAAGTATGTGACCAACACTTTTATCAGTCATGAATGGTTTTACAGCTTGACACTAGTATATACAGGGAAACTATGTGCAAGTTTGATCACAAGCAGTTTGTGCTCAAACTTGCGACCACCAGCAGGAATGCATGTCTGACAGAGCCGACACATGGAAGGAGTGCGTGTCGATCGTCGCCGACCAGCGCATGCCTGTTTTGATTGAACATTCCAGTTTCACACAAAGATTGGTGCGAACGTTTGATGAATCAGCAATACTTTCACAATACAATCTCACAGCAGTTTGTCAGTTTCCGTTTACCATCCCGGATTCTTGCATCAACCTTATACAATGAAATAGACGGAGCATATGGTCAGCTTCAGGTTATTCATCCGGATCGCTTGGTTTGAAGATCTGTTGGAGGGGAAAAGCATGAATCCTAATGTGAGTCAAATTATTGATTGGTTAAAGTGGTTATTTAGTATGATTAAAAGCACTAGTCTGCGCTTCGATAGCCAATCGGCCCAAGTCGATTCGTAAGCTCACTTGATTTAACTTTCTGAGATCGTACCATAGCGATTCCGCCCACATGCTCTTCCTACTCCCAGCATTCGTGAAATGATACATATTCCTTACATCTGTTTGCTGCCATTTGTCAATATACAAATAATGCCGATATCTGTGCCACGTAAGTTAGTGAAATATATAGAAAGATAGGAATTATAACTCACGTCTTGAATTTCACCAGGTCGTTGCTGACATACTGAGTCATCTAAACTACACCATAAATCTTGACGAACTCTAAAAGAGGAAGAATAATTAATAAGTAGGGATTTAATTAATAAGTAATATTCAACAAACATGCGTGAGGATGATTCTTCAATAACTGTTGCTCAATTGATATAAATACATAAACCATTCCAATTTAAGCTTAGATTATGGATTATGTACAACCTGTTGCCGTTGCAAACTGTCACGGCCGGGAACATGATGACAGGGCTTTGCTTCACATTCACTTCCATCGACGTAGGATACTGGTAGTACAGTTCCAGGAAACTGCAGGTCTGGTAGAGGCATCCAGAAAAGTAGGAAATGCATCCTAATGCAAACAGTGTGCGATACCAAATGGTCCTCTTTACCAGATGAAGATTCCACTTGGAATTGGGAGTTCTCTTCTTTCGACTCTTAACGTGCTGTGACGACTTGCCCCACACGTCCATTTTCATGTTGGAATTCCTGAAACCAGATAACATACTTTAGTCGCGTATCTATTGGGGGTATGTCATAGACAACGATATGACTGCCTTCTTGACTAAAAAGTGAACCTCTCTCCATCCAAAACCATCTAGACCTTTGTTTTTACATTCCGACAAATTACTTACTACCAGGAGTTTCAATCTATAAGTTACCTAAGGATTTCTATCAACCTAAGGGTGAAATCTACACTTTCGAAAGTCCCTGATGGTGGGATATGGAGGTCACTCATTGACAAGGGAAAATCGAGAATGAGTCGCATATCTATTTGGGTATCCCAATACAACGATATGACTGTCTTCTTGGCTATAAAGCGGACCTCTGTCCACCAAAAATCATCTAGGCCTTTGTTAACGGGTTATGACTGTCGGCCCATCTCTTTCAGATTGGCTTGGCCGACTGTACATTCTGTTCCTTATGGGACTCCAGATATGTTGTTTTCTCCCCATGTCTTT
Source organism: Meta bourneti (assembly GCA_933210815.1). Classification (NCBI taxonomy): domain Eukaryota; kingdom Metazoa; phylum Arthropoda; class Arachnida; order Araneae; family Tetragnathidae; genus Meta; species Meta bourneti. Next base: position 8,119,104 of record OW119926.1, read on the forward strand.
TGGACATGTCTATAGCACTTAAAGACTGTAACAGACTTGTGCAAAAGTACTGAAGAGCCTGTATGGGGGACTTGGTTTAATAGACCATACAACCAATAAGTCTTCATATTGGTGTGGCGTGGAAGAAAGGAGAGTGGGATGAAATCTTAGGTGTTGACCTCGTCATCTGACAGTGGTTCAAAATTACTAGGTGTTATCCTCATATCTTTCCCTTCGGGATGGATTCCGGACCGTCGCCAAAAGTCGGTTGTGTTTCTCCAGTGCGACGAAAATAAGCTACCTACCGTTTATAAGGAGTACTTATTTTTTTAATTATTTCGATTCTTTGTGTTCTTTAAAGATAGAATTTAAGGACCGACGCTTAGGATATTTTTAATTTTTAAAGAGAAATCACGTATTTTTAAAAGTAAGCGTAGCAATAGTTTCCAAACTTCGAAATTAATAATACTAAGGACTCACTTACCAATGAGGATCTCATTCACAATGTAAACACGAAAGAGGTACATGGAACAACATATTCAGGATTCTATTTAATTCGAGAGATTACGAGCTTCTAAAGTTTTCTCTCAATCCCGTTAAATATGCACACGTAAGCATGGAAAAAAGGACTCCAACAAGTAGGCCGGATAGATATTTTCCTTGCACGCGAACAACCCATCGATAATAAAGGGGAAGAGAGATGTATTTCACACAACACAGTACTGCAGTCGAAATGAGAGAACAAAATACCGCTAAATAAATAACACGAAGAGCTACCTTTCATTAAAACGGCCAGGTGCACACATTTATTAAGATCTATCATCCATCTCATCGAATTTGTTTAGTCACGAATTTGGGACGTACAATTCGTAACCCTTTGCACTTCAAATGTTCCAGTTATGCGGTTTGTGTCATGTTTTTCCGATACTACGTTTCGTTTGATACGTGGGACAAACTGTGAAGTAGCGTTTATCGATGTGTTTGTTTTTGAAGGGCGATGTGTGGCCTTTTTTTCTTCGCTGAATAACATCATCAAAATTCACGAGGATGTCCTCTATCAGAAGAAAGGAGTGGCTATCTTGTCTTGCGATGATGCAGCGAGAGAGATTTACCAAACATCTATTTAGTTGTCAAATGTGACAATGGATCTTGTTATGTAAAGCATACTTACTGAGTGGATTTTTACCACTCTTTAAGGTGAATATAGTTATAGGCAATGATGCTGGTATAATTTGATGTGGCATAAATTATTTTACCGTTATCCAATATTCGATAAAAAAGAAATCAATACATTATTCTATTGAATGAGAGTAACAGAATTTTGGTTCAATAAACCAAGCCGGAAATATTGCAATTTGAAAAAGGTTTTTCGCTGATACTTGAAAGAAACTGAAAGGTTGATCGTTTCAGTATATAATTTCAAAACGCTCTACCTTTTTCAAATATAATCACCAATTCTTAAACTTCAGGCTGCCTTGCATATTTCTGAGAATTTATCTGTTATTCGCTCAAACACTATATTATAAGTGTGCTGCAATCTATACGACGGTAGAACTGTCTGAAAGACGTACAGCAAGACTGATCCCATTTGGAATTTAGATGAAATTAATGTATCCCTGCAGTTTTTTAACCTCCACAAGAAGTATACCATGACAGAAGAGTTATTTATTCTTAGTTCAGTTTCACAAATGAGAAATAAGGTAAATAAAGTTCAAGTGAAAGAGAAAACTGATTCGAACACATCATCAAAATCACAAGGAATGCGTCAAAATCTCAACCTCGGAATACGCAGTTCTTATTACGCTTCCGATCTCGTTAGGGAAACTGGAGAGTACGATTTGAGGCCCCAGTTTGCAATCTCTGAGACTGAAGATGCCAAGAAACCCGAAAAGAGACTCAAATGCTTGAACAATGCCCGATTCAAAACCGCGTTGAACGTCATTGGCTACCTCCTCGTTCTGATCGGATGCCTCTACCAAAGTGGAACCTTCCTGAGCCACTACTTAGAATATCCAGCGACTGTTGAATTCAATGTGGAGAATAAGGTGGTACTTGATTTTCCTGCTATTACAGTGTGCAACAGTAATCCGTAAGTATGGGATATGCTTTTGAAAATACTTGACTACTCTCTACATAAACACATGAATGTATACATGATCAAATATTTATTTTAAAGTAGACAAATAGATATATTTCCTTATTAAATGGGTCGCTGTAGTGCTGATGGAAGGGTATGGATTAGCAACCGGTGGGTTGTGAGTTCGAAACTCGATGCAACCAAAGACCGTCGTGTACTTGGGGGTTGGTGCACGTTAAATCTGGTCTCATATGTCCTCACGTTGGCATGGTGTGGAAGTTGCCCGAAAATCATAAGGAAGTATGATAAACCATAGGCTGTCACCTGACTATAACTTCAGTACTATAACTAGTTTTTTCCTGATTTAACCCTTTCGCCCCGACTTTTGCATGATTAAAATTTAACTCTGAAAAGTAGTTTAATTTAGTAGTTTAGTAGTTTTTGCTCTTTTTGACGGACGACCGTACTTTCGCGTTCTTTTTGTGTTTGCTTTCTCCCTTCCAACATTTATTAGTTGCTCAGCTAAGGGGACCATGAATGATAATAGTGGTTCTGTTTTATGTCCCACATCACACTTCGTAATCCATGCATTCACAACAGAAATCATAACTAATTTTCAAAAAATCTTTTTCCACCACTTGTCTGATTTTCTACCATGACCCTAAAAAGTAGCCATTTCATCACAGCGGTCAACTCCATTCATGTACATATTGAAGTGGGAAGTGGCTTATGGGCAACTAACGTCTAATTTTGTACCATCTTTTTGTTTCCGAACCACGGTCACTCATTCATCAGAATGAATGGGCGTGCTCAAAACCATAAGTCCGCCATTTGCAGTCTGAAAGTATTGCCAGGTTTCTTTAGTCATATTTTTATTCCCTAATTCCTTAAGAACACTGAAAACGTAAAAACCCATTCAAAAGTGGGATTTATTTACCCAATCTAATCTCTGGGACGTATATGCCCATTAGGCCCGAAAGGGTTAAAATATCGTTTATATGGAGTATCTATGTCACTAGACTAACATTTTTAGCTTAATGCAAATTGTAAATGCCTAATTACTATTCCGAAGATACAAATGTTTCTCAGTTGCAAGTAGTCATTTATCTTTTCTTAAAGAACCAAATGGTTTTAATAGAAATTCATAGCGTAAACACATTTTCTGACGGTTTATAAGAAAGATAATAATACGTTTATTCATTGCAGTCTTAAATAACATACGAGTTTATTGTGTTTATGTTCCCAACATTTTTCATGATTTTAAAGCGTTAGCTTTATGTTATTAGTCTTAACAATTCCATCCATACCCATAACATTTCTGGGAAAAATAACTAATTTAACTATTTTTTTCAAAACCTATTAGCAGACTTGTTTGTATGGAAGGAATTTTTCAATTCATTAATTCATACTAATTTTCTCATAATTATGTTACTTTTATCATTGCAAAATAAAACATTAGAATATTTAACTTGATAAAATTATATCGGAAGTCTAACGAGAAAACTCAATGGAGTTTTAATTTGGATATAACTATTAATAGAAATGTTAACTTTACTCTTTATTTCATTTGTTAAATGTAGAATTTCAGACTAGACTAGATTAGGAGACTAGTTAGATACATGGCGTTTCAGATTAGATATTTATGAAGGGCGTTTCAAAACTTCCAGTACAAACTTTGAGTGGAGATGGGAATACAAAACTAAACTGTATTCACATGGAATATGTATGTCTGCTAATGCCAGCCGAATGTGATAGATTGTACAATCAGGTGCAGAAATGAATGACAGCAAGTATGCAAACAACAATTTTATCGTCCCTAATTTTGCAGATTGACAGTAGCTGTACACGTACAGTTCGGAAGAGGTGCTCACAGCCCAACAACAGTAATGCATGTCTGACATCGTCGGCATATGGACTGCCTCACAAACTGGCCGCTCTGTCAGACAGCGCCCTCTCGCACATCTGGCGATGGCGCTTGCGGACATACATCCCTCAAAGAATATGGTGACATTTTTTGTTCCCTTTACAGATCGTACAAGAGGTTTTGAAATACCCTGTAAACAACTTAAAGTTATTCTAATAAATGGAGAGAATAAATAAATTATCTCGTTTTTCAGTGTGCGATACAAACTCTGGTGCCAAGAAGATGCCCGATTGTGTAAACGGATACCGAATGAAACACTTGAAGTGAGTTAATTTTAATTCTTTGTTGTGTGTACTTGCTTTCTCCTTAAAAAACTAACAATCACAGGAAAATATTCTCTCAATGGGTACCATTCACAATTCATATCTGGATTGTGGAATAGTTTGAGATAACGAGTTGATTTATAGTTTTCCTTATTTGCTTCGTAACTATATTTTCCTTTTAATAGTTCTCTAATTGAAACTAACTCTTTGTATTTGTTATGGATAGGCCCTAAGGAATCGCCAAGAGTTTGAGTATGACTTGCTGAGCAAGGAACGCAGAATTCAATTGGGAAATCAATTGGAGGACTTCGTAATCTACGCGCAGTACGAGGAGGAAGAAGTGAAAGAATCGTAATTCTTTTGTATTTTTCCTTGTCTACTGTAATGTTCTTAACAACTATATCATCTTTTGGTTAACCTAAGAGTGTAGAAACGTTTCTAATTGTACGAATTAATAATACCTATTCAGTAGCAGTGTGCTAACTCGTTATTCCTCCTACTAAATAATATTTTTATGCCTCCCAAAACATGAGGAATGGATGTTACACAGAAACAGATAATATGTCTGTAATCGAATTACGTGGTTTTGAACCAGTCTATTAGTTTAATTAGAGAACTGATAGCAATGCAAACAAATAGCTTCCATAATCGTCATCTTTAGCGCGCATTCTAATTCTAAGAGCTCGTTTTTGGTGCTAAAAGTGACAGCAGTCATTACGCATTATCGGGAGGAAACCAGCCACGACAATCTCCACTCATGCTTTTGGGTATGGTAGCCTTCTCCTAACAAGGTTTCACACCTTTTCAAAAATCAAATGATCCAAGGTCGACTGCCCTCTCGTCGTAGACTTACTATAGCCAGATATAGAAGGTGAGGACCTGACTCAATAGGTCATATGCTTATTGTATCACGAGACAGAGGTCACGAACTCCTTGCGCGTGCCCCCCCCCAGTATTTTTACGGTTGAACCCCAAATAACAAGAATTGATACTTCACATGTACTTGGTAGTTAAATATATAAGCAAAATTAATTATTCCTAAATATATGAATATGAAGCAACTGGGATCTTTTGGGACTCCAACAATTTTCCCTTAAGTTGGGGACCCTGATTATTGTCATCAATACATTTTAAGTACTTTTATCGAATTTTTCTGCAGACATTTGAGTACAACTTCTGTCAAAAAAGTCAACCTCATCACACAAATTACTAATAGACATTATCTTTTACCGAACTGGTCGTGGTCTCTTCGTACACTATCCGCCTTTCATCGTTTTAAACCCAAACGTACCCCGCACAGTCCTTGGGGAGAGCTTTGCGACGCAGAGTATTACCTATTAGAGTGTCAATCAACCCTCCAAGTGGTTTCGACGAGTTATCTCGTTCATCAAGATCTGGTCAGCTTTGTTAATGAGGATATATCTCGTCATTCAGATATTGACGATTTTTTTATCTCATGATGAGATAAAGATCTAGTCAGTTTTCTTTTAGTGACAAGATATCTCATCCATCAAGATAGTGACGATTTTTTTATCTCATGATGAGATAAAGATCTAGTCAGTTTTCTTTTAGTGACAAGATATCTCATCCATCAAGATCTGGTCGTTTAATAATGGCGAGATACCTCATCATGACAACTATCTCTCAGAGAGAGGTAAGCATTAACTAGAAAATACCATTTAACTAAACTATACACCTTCAAACAAATTCTAATGACTAACAAACGTTACCAGAAAATCTAACTTTTAATACCATATTAAAACAAGCTATATTCCTTCAGAACTAGCGGACACCACCAACTAAGTACTATCATGTAATATATCCCTTTTCCTGCAAGTACCATCAGCATTTCAAACTTGCCAGTAGTGTTCGGTGATCTCTACTTTTGTTCTGAGTTGGAGGTCCTATCTCTATTTTTTCCTTACACTAAGTTCATTTTTCAGCTAAAAATTAATCTATGACGGTTTTTTCCGTGCCTCCCTTGTGGTGCTCTCAGCCTTTTTGGTGAACGGGGGTATGTAAGAACTGTAAAGACAGGTAAATCACATCGGAATTTTTCTTCATTTTTTCTTTCTATGAGTTTCGCAAATAAAGTAAGGCCAACATATAACATCAGGCGACAACATATTCAACGATATATTACGAATCGAGGGGGGGGGGCACGGATTATGTATGTATGTAAAACAACATTTTACGATTGGTGACACCACATAACGATATGTGACAGCATATTCGACGACACTTAAAGACTCGGGGCATGGACCGTGTATGTAAGACAGATAAATCACATGGGAGCTTTCGTTTTTTCTTTCTACGAGCGTTGTATAAAGTAATGACAACATATGACAGATGACAAGATATTCAACAACATATAACAAATCGTGCTGGCATGCAAGACTGTTTGCATGTAAGACAACACATAGCGACAAGGGACAACATATAATGATACGTGACAACATATAATCGATGTGTGACAACGTATAACGATATGTGACTACATATAACGACAAGCGATAGCATATCCGAACATATAACGAATCGTGTATGTATGTAGACTGTAAGACAGATAAATCACATGGGAATTTCTCTTCGATTTTTCCTTCTTCGAGTGTCGTAAATAAAGTAATGACAGCATATAACGACAGGTGTATTTAGTCGAAAATAACTATGCATGTCTGTACTTTTTCGCTAGTCAACTTTTCCCAAAATGTGCAAAAGCTGTTGGATGCCTACCCCTGATCACTTTATCTTTTCTGAGAGTAGCAATGAAGTGCCCTATTGCACAGAGCTAACTGTTTGGGGTTTACTACATTCCATTCTTTCATCGTTTGTTCGGTGTCTCAAGAATTTCGTAGTATCAGTCAATTTTTGTAATTTTCAGATTTTCATGTTTTCGTTCCAGGTTCAGCCGGTATTACGATTACGAGTTTACAAACTGCTACACGTTCAATGCACTCTGGGGACGCAAAGACACGGCGTTGAAATCGGCGATTGTTTATAACCCAGTCACTGGACTCTCTTCAGGTATATTTTGAAAGCACATGGAGAGTATATTGTGCGCGTGTTCGTTGTATATGTTTAAGAGAGTGTTAACTTATATTATTGAAAGCCGGAATTTAGGTAATGAAGGGAAAATTATAGAACAAATCATGGTTGTTTTGGCGTTTTATGGCGCAAGGACCATATTTGGTCAAACTGCGCCAAACACAAGACTGTCAAGTAAAAAATGTCTTGAAAGGGGGAAAAAAGAGGCATTGGGTAACAAAGTAGTGGGATGAAAGCAGAAAAACGATCGCTTGGGAATCCTGGGTGTACGACTCCTGTGTTTACTAAAGGCAATAAACCCCATGGGAAATGAAAAGATCACTGGCACCTCCGTGGAGCTTGTACACACCTAAAGAAGATGTACCGCTGCGGACTATAAAACATATGAAATATAATAGCATATAGATTGTGTAAGTATATATACTGTGCTGTGTAAGATTGTTTATACACTACTGTTTGTGAAAATTGCAACACCATTAAGGAATCATGAAAATTAAACGAAACTTGCAGGAAATGCAAAACAGGTTAGGTTATGCAAATGATTAGAATTACAAAGCGATCACGCATGTGTGGGCCGAGAAGCACCCTCTAAACTTCCAAGTGAGCCGTGTATTAAAAGAACTGTAAAGGTGCGTTAAATGTGTGTATCGTCTTTTGACTGCTGTAAATGATTGATTAGAAGTCAATATGCCTCGCCAAAAACGCAGAGTGCCATACGAGCAACTAACGGAGTTCGAACGGGGCCGCATGATCGGCCTCCGTGAGGGTGGACTTTCGTATCGTGAAATCGCCACTCGCACGTGGCGTAATGCCACAACAGTAATGCGTGTGTGAAAGAGATGGACCATGGACAACCAGACAACCTCGGCAGTGGGCCACGGAATATGATGTCACCACGGGACGACAGACACCTCATCCGCATGGTGGTGACGGACCGTACAACGTCCACTCGTGCGTTGGTACAACATTGGAGCACGTCTACAGATGTGTCATTGTCTGCCCCCACTGTTCGTAGATGTCTGCTGCGGCTACGTGCAAGGATTCCCCTGCGCAGGATTCCTTTGACGCCTCCGGCTACAATGGGCTCACCAACACAGCCAATGGCGTGCCGATTGGCAACAAGTCGTCTTCTCAGATCAGTCCCGCTACAATCTGGACTATAACGATGGACACGTACTCGCCAGACGCTACAGAGGTGAACGCCTTCTCCCGGAGTGTCTTATTAAGCGTCATACTAGACGAACGCCTGGCGTTATAGTCTGGGACGCTATTGGATATCATTGGCGATCCCGCCTACTCGAAATTGTGGGTACCCTGAACAGCGGGCTCTACATCAGGGAAGTTGTAGGACCCGAGGTCCTACCCATCCTGCAACGCATTCCCGGAACTGTATTTAGCAAGACAATGCCCATCCGCATGTTGTTTGGAATGTACAAGCCTTCTTCAGTGCACGACAGGTTCCGCTTCTTCCATGGCCTGCACGTTCCTCGGATATGTCGCCTATTGTGCATATCAGAGATTAGATCGGACGGCGACTCGCTCGGGCAGAGAATACGACTGAACTTTGGCATGAGATAGAGGACATCTGGAATGCCATTCTTCAGCATGACATTCAGAATCTGTATTCGAAGCCACGACGTGTACATGCTCTCATCGCTGCGCGTGGCGGCTGCACGAGATACTGATTTTCGGCATTATTTTTGTTTTATTGCTCTGTAAATTTGATCGTTTATTTAAACCACTATAAGTAATACATGGAATAAATTTCATTTATTTCTGATGATTCTTTCATAGTGTTACAATTTTCACAAACAGTAGTGTATATAAAGTGGAATTTACAATAAAACAATAACTCAAATAAAAATGTTTCGTATACACGTTTGCTCACTTTATAAAAAAGACGATTTTCAACGTAGACCATTTGGTTTAAATATGTCAGTAGGAGTCCCTTTTACAAATGGAAACATAAGATATTCTTAGCATATTTCAGGGAGTGGTAGCCCGGTTGGAAGAATAGATGATTAGCAACCGGAGGGTTGCGTGTTCAAAACTCGATCCAACCAAAGACCATCGAGTACGTGGGGGATGGTGCACGTCAGATCTGTAGTGGTCTCAAAGTCCTCACGTTTACGTGGTGTGGAAATTTGGAGAGGGGGTGCCAATTCAGGTATCGACATCGTCATCTGACCGTGGTCCATAATGACAAGGTGTTGTCCTCGATCTTTCCCTTTGGGATTGATCCCGGACCGTCGCCAATAGCCTGTTGTGTTGCTCCAGTGTGAAGTTAATTCAATTACCTACCTTAGCATATATCAACACATTTAACTTTGTTTTCTAATATCCTTTTCGAAGTTGCATACATTATCTTCTAAAACATATCTAATTGCTGTAATTGCGAATTGATACATGCAACTCAAATGATAATTTACTATGCATTGTGTTGTTACTAATTCCTCTTGGTCCAAGCGTTCAATACAGCTACTGCATTCCTTAAAAGACCTAAAAGATCCAGATTCGCGTAAGAATGATCAGGAGAAGCCTGTGCATTCATGCACTTGAGACAAACTGGAAAATGATTTTTATCATAAACTTTGCATCATAAATTTGTTTTTACAATATATATAAGGTCTTTATCAAGCAAAAGTTTTTAATTCACTCGTATTTCAATAAACCCTCCAAGCGGTTTAGACGAGATATCTCGTCATCAAGATATTACTGACTTTTTTTATGATGATAAGATCAAGATCTGGTAGCTTTTCTTGTAATGTGACCAATTTTGCTAATGACGAGGTATTGCATCCATCAAGATCTGATCAATTTTGTAAATGATGAGATATCTCGTCATCAAGATAGTGCCGATTTTTTTATGATGACGAGATCAAATTCTAGTCACTTTTCTTCCAATAACGAGATATCTAGAGCATTAAGATGTGGATAGTTTCGATCGAATCCAATGAATGACTAGATACCTCATCTAGGCAACCACCTGGAGGATTAATTTTCTGCTAATCATATGGGAAAGAAATATATAAATAGTGTTCATTCATGAATTTATAAAGATTATTTATAATAATAATTTCTTACCATACATGTTGATGGGGATGTTTTGTCTTACAGAGTTGCTAGCATGCTTCAACGTGGATGTTGAAAACTACAGCAACCAAACGGACTCAGTTGTTGGAAGAATAAAGATGACAATCCACGAAAACGACATCGTTCCTAATCCTTCGTACGATGCAGCCAGCTTAGAAGCCGGTGAATTCTATTCATATGGAATTCAGAAAGTGAGTCTTTCATGAAGTAAAACATCGACTGAAATAAACTTGAATTTTGAAATATGCACATGAAACGATGCTAAAATTATCCCTAAAACATAATTCCCCCTTTTTTTCCTCTTTTTTCCCGCTAATCTTCGTTATATTGCCATAGTCATCTAGTCACCAAAACATCTTGTCACCACATTTTTAAATTATCCACCTCGCTAACAATGGCTAAAAACAGACCTGTTCACTCAAGTCGTTTGTTTTTTCTTCCTTCTCCGATCGCCTTACACGTACAGTTTAATAGAAACTCCGCCTTTTCTACCAATAAACTTTCTTAATAGGTCTTCTAATCCAATTATCTTCCTCTAAATCCTTGCTTCCTGGGGGATTAATTTTTAACATCTCATTCTTTCAAGAGTCCCTTAGCAGAAGGAGCTCAAAGCCGTGCCAAACACACAATACTGAACCCTCCATGTTCTCTGGTATGTTACATTATATTTCCACTCATCTCTAAATACTGAATACTTAAATGAAAATGTTTAACCGAACCTCTGCCTTAAACCTCTTGGTGGTTAATCTTCGCGTCGAAAACTATCCTGTGGGGGTCAACCTCTGGTGCAAAAATCTGTTCCAAACTGTCACCTGTACTTGGCAAGGGACAATTTGTTTTTCCTACTTGGATCTTCTTTTCCCCCTGGATTAATAGAGCAGTTTTGTCTCGACGAGGAATCTCGCCATTAGCAAAACTGACCAGAGTTAGATAGACGAAACATCTCGGTGAAACACTTCGAGGGTTACCATTCAACCTGTGAACTCGCAACACAGTCAACACTACACCCCTATGGAACCATTCGAACGATTGACTACACCACGCCTGTGACGTTGATTTCTGTTATTACATAACATATAGTTATTAATGTATGCACTTCAACGTGACAATTCGACGTGCTTTGATCGAACTGTCCGCATGCTAAACTAAAGATTGAAAACCCGGATGACAAGTCTAGCGTTCGTCTGCTAAACTACTAAAATTCTTGGGTTTTCTGCTTTTATTGGACGTCCCAACAATAGTATAATTTGTAACTTAGGTATATTTTATGAATATTTTCAAATTAACATGCAAATGCAATTACTTATTGATGCAAAGAATCCCACATTTTCCGTCCTTACATTTACAACTATAGAGGTTGGAGTTTATTTATAAATTGGTCGCAAATATAGTTTTCATTGGGTAAATATATATAGCCAGTCCTAAAAGTGAATCATTTACTTGGTCATTAAAATACTGGGATCAAATCGTTTTATTTACATACAAAGATTTTAAATTGTTATTTTCTTAAAAGTTGCACTTATAGCATTACCTTCCATATAGTTTAATAACTTTCATGCAGTCAAAGGGATTTTTTTTGTGAATAAAAATAATTATTTCATTTTAATTCAATATTTAGATATCCTGCCAAGAGGAAGAGCTTAAAACTTCATTCTAAAATAGTGCCCTCTAATAGTCTTAACATCTCATATATATATTATTTGTTTAAAATCTCCCCCCTTTGAGATATTGAGATTTCTTAACTCTCTTTTGGGTGAACTTTATTTTACTTTAAATACTTTATATTTTTTAACTAATGTAGAAAGGGAAACAGAACAATAATTACGAATTCTTTGTTAGAAGAGTTACAAAACATTATTGGTTGCATCCTTGCTAGCTTAGAGACAAAATTGCGAAAGGAGTTTTATTGTTTTTAGGTAACTACTGAGTTGCTCGAAAGTCCATACCAGACGAGATGTAAGGATTACGCGAAGGAGAAGGAAGTCCGCACTGGAGCCCGAATGAGTCAAAAGGTATTTACTCTAAAGTTTATGAGGTATTTACTCTAAAGTTTATTTATGTAGATATATGACAAAGTTTCAACAACTGAATCAATCATCTTAACCCTTGGAGAAGTTGCCCAGTCCCACGATTAAACCCTCTGACCCCCTCTCGAGATTTGTGAACAATGTAGTGCTACTATTTCTCCACAGCATAATGACTAAATAACCCCATCTATTGGTTGAGAGAATCGCAGGAAAAGATTTTATTGGTCAAAAAATCAAAACAGGTTAGAAGTTATGCAGAGAAGGCTGCAAAACGGAAACCTCTCAGACCGTTAAGTGCTCTTGGCCAATTCTAACTGATTAATATAGTTATTACTAGCTGAATAACCCGGCGTTGCTCGGGTTGATTTGTTTATAATTCATCGTAATGTTACTCAGTATTATTCCTATAGATATTTCGAATTGTTTTTAGCCCCCTGCAGACCCAGGACAAATCGAACGGGGTTAATATAGAGCCTATGTGTCCCGCAGAATTCTACAGGATGAATGTACCAAATTTAGTGCGAATTGGTCTGACATTGATCGTATAAATACGCAATGTTATTCCTATGAGGATTTCGAATTGTCTTAAGCCCCCTGTACCATATCGACGATAAAAAAAAGACCAGTTTCTACAAAAATAATCTTATATTCTTACGTAAATCTGAGTGAGACGTCAGTTTTTATTCTAACGTTTTCACATCAGAAAGTAAACCAAGAAACGATGACGCCAGATCACTTCAGCTTCTAATGATTTTTACTATGATTGGATAATGGTGTTTGTCATGCGCAATGACTACCTTCATTACAGACTCTTCCCCTTGCCTCCCATTGAGGCTAGCATCCAGTCTGGTTAATATGCGCATGGTCTTATTTTCTTGTCTTTGTAAAATTGCCTCAAGTTTCGAGATAGTGTTTGGATCATCCATATGGTTTTGACAAGATTGGATGCCTTTCGGGCTCCTTTTAAACTTAGGGCTATAATGATTTTTATTGTCTTTGATGGAAAGAAACAACGACAAATGGCATTAACTCTCCAAGTGGTTTCGACAAGATATCTCGTCCATCAAGATCTGACCAATTTCGTTAGTGACAAGATATCTCGTCATAAAGATCTGACCAATTTCGTTAGTGATAAGATATCTCGTCCATCAAGATCTGGCCAATTTCGTTAGTGACAAGATTTCTCGTCCATCAAGATCTGACCAATTTCGTTAGTGACAAGATATCTCGTCCATCAAGATCTGACCAATTTCGTTAGTGACAAGATATCTCGTCCATCACGATCTGACCAATTTCGTTAGTGACAAGATATCTCGTCCATCAAGATCTGACCAATTTCGTTAGTGACAAGATATCTCGTCCATCAAGATCTGACGAATTTCGTTAGTGACAAGATTTCTCGTCCATCAAGATCTGACCAATTTCGTTAGTGACAAGATATCTCGTCCATCAAGATCTGACCAATTTCGTTAGTGACAAGATATCTCGTCATAAAGATATTGGCGATTTTTTTATGATGAAGAGATCAAGATCTGATCAGTTTTATTCTAATAACACGATTTCCCGTTCATCAAGATCTGATCAGTTTCCAAATGACGAGATACCTCGTCGAGACAACCACCAGGAGGGTTAAAGTTGTCTAAAGATGAGTATAAGATTTGTTTGTTTTTGATCCAATCTCGACATCCCATGTTACGAGTGTTACACTACTACATCTAAAGACCTTTGAGTTCAAATTAATTTAAATCCTTTGTTCAGAAGTTTCTGCGCGCCTCACATCGTGTTTTCATACTCGAAAACATTGATTTTACTGAAATTTCCAATACCTAGAAAAATTCTATTTTATTGGTGGTCTATTCTTGTAAAGGGGGCTCCAGAGCATTGCTTTACCTAAAGTCTCAAGACGACTGCGTAAGAATGCCTAACTTTTTACTCTTTCAGAATTGCCTTTTGGAGTGCTTTAAGACCGAAACACTGAAAAGGTGCGGTTGTACTTACAGGAGATTGTCACTTATGTATGGGGGTGTTCCTTGCCTACTTGATTCACATCGTAAGTTACTTGCAATTTCAAGTGTTTATTTTGAAAACAATGGGTCAATTCAATCAAGAAATAGGTCTGCTTTAAATATTTTGGGAATTCTGAGGCTGAGCTGGTCTTGCCAAACCTATCTGATAGATTTAGCACAATAATATGGAGTGGACAGTCGTAATATTATATGATATGACGGAGGAATCGCTTTAAGAAAACTATTTCGCTATGTAATTCAAAATTTACCAATTCCTTTACACTATTTAAATATCAAAAATAAAAATCATTCTAAAGTGGTATTTTTCTAATAGAATATCTGTTCTCGCCATGACAGAAGGTTGAGATGTCTGACGAATTTCTTTATTCGTTGAATGAAAATATTTTAAGCTTTAGATTTTAAAATAAACGATTATAAATTTATCAGCGAATTTTTAAAATATTTAACGCTTGAAAATTCATCCCGCCACCTTGAAAGTGTTCCTGAATTGTTTTTCTTGAGACATTGATAAATAATAGTATTGCGTGTGCTTATATTCAACAATAATTTGTATTTATCTCTTAGTAAATATAGCACAATAAAATGAGTTGTATTTGAATAGTTGATCGATCAGAACGAATTGAATACAACGAAAAAAGTCAGTTTAACCTGATTCTAGATCCTGATTTGTCGAAAAAGCAGCAAACTTTCTGAACCTAATTTCACCCCATCTAGAATCCAAAATCGAATTTTAATATTCTACGCGTTGTGAAATTTCCAAGTAGTCAGCCAAGTCTTCCAAGTGCGAACAGTAGAGATATAAAATATACTATTACAAATCAAAGTTATTACCAAAAGTTATTTGAATACGAATTTGCACGAAAATCTGAGGGACACCGAAGTGGAAATACCCTCATGAGACATCCTTTGCCTAGAAAAGTGAAGGCAGTTATTGAATTCAAGGGTAGTGCGAAAATGTAGTAAATTTAATTAATACAAATTTTTCCTTTGATTGGACTGGATGTTGGGGTTTTATGGCGCAATTTCCTTTGAAATTAGGTATTAGGATATTTAGACAATATAGTCCACAGGAAGACATTCAAAGTGAATTGGACAAACAAATAAACTCCCCTGACTACTAAGAATATTTAGATATCTAAAAATTAAACGAAAAGGTTTATAGGTTTTATGGCGCAAGAGCCATATTTGGCCGTGCTAAGTCAAACACAAAACAGAGAGCATCAAATAATGGCCACACACAAGAAAATTTTACTGACACAGAAGAGAGAAATACGCCCAAGGATGAATCGAACCTGCGCCGCTTACAACTAACTCGCAGGTTGCTAGCATGGTGGGAAAACCCATTGAACCAGGGCGGCCCCGACAGATTTTTTGGGAAGAACGAGTTTCTACGAAATATCCTTATCTATCTTAGCCAATATGTTTTTTAAAAGTATGAATAGCGCCACGATGAATAGCGCCTTGAAGCTTCTGGAGAGTGCTAGGTAGGGGCTGCAGTGATGCAAGTCGGTGTCCTAGTGCATCCCACACATGTTCTATCGGATTTAAATCCGGAGAATATGTGGGCCATTCCATTCGCTGGATTCCTTCGCCCTCAAGGTAATCGGTCACTACTGCAGCGCGATGGGGACGAGCATTATCATCCATTAGAAGGCAGTTGTTACCAATTGAACTCCTAAATAACTTGACGTAAGTATCAAGAACCTCATCTCTGTATTTTTCAGCATTCATAGTTGCACTGGTAAAAATGTGTAAGTCGTTGCTGTCATTCAGAATTATGCCTGACCATACCATGATTCCACCACCTTTGTACCGATGCCTTTCACGGATATTTTCAGGCTTATTGCGTGTGTTTTGTTCCCAGATTGTAACACGTCTGGAATCACTCTCCAAATAAAAACGAGACTCATCAGTGAAGAGAACTCGGCTCCAGTCCGTGGTACTCCAGTCACGATGATCTCTGCACCACTGCAACCGGGCGTGTTTTGCAGCCCGAGTTAGTGGTACACAAATCATGGGTTTCCTTGCATACAGCCCTCTTTTATGCAACCTGTCACTCACAGTATATCTAGATAGTCGAGTTCCTGTAGCTCCAGCGAACTCTCTTGAAATCTGGGCTGACGTCAGTTGCCTATTTCTTTTAGCAATCGTTGCCAAATAACGGTCCTGAAAGTCTGCTGTGGCACGTTTTCGACCATGACCTGGTTGTTTGATACATCACCAGTGTCTTTAAACCGTTTCCAGATTTTAGACATGACTCTTTTGGATACTTTTAGGTCTTTACAGACCTGTGTCAGTGTCTGTCCTTCCATTCTTCCTATTAAATGCCATTTCTCACAATCCGTCAAATGCCTCCGCAACGAGATGTTCCACCTTCCATACGCGAAAATTTTATCCAACTACTCGTACAATCCTTGACATTCGAATTTTAAGCAACCCCTTGCACTCCTTTCCACACGTGCCGAAAGAACGAGCGCAAAAATTTGCGTATTTCTGTGTAGCGAAGGTTAATCCCATTGGACTACGTTACAACGTTGACCTTGAGTTACCAACCAACTACCTTTCATTGGACTTCACTTAATAGAATTAACATAAAGCACCGTTTTATAGTAGTTCCTTTAATTTTTCCAGTCAGTGTATATCTTTAATGTTCAAAACGTCTTGGAAATAATATTGCTCTTTCTAAAATTCTCTTTATTTTGAAGTTTATTGCTTAGGTACCGTAGAAGATGAAGTGTTCAACACTTGCAATCCTCAATGTCCTATGGCCTGCAGGTACCTTTGTTTCTCTATATAGCTTAAGAGTTAAAAGGTTTGAATTGAATTGTTAGCATTTACTAGGTATTTCAAATACTCAAATGCTTTACTTCGATGGTTTATTATTTTAGGCCTAACCTTAACATAAAATAATCCTAAGAGTTCTAGGTAATTCCATTTTGTTCAATAATTGATATAAGACGTCATTTTGTAAATTTATTTAAAGTTAACTTTCTCGAATGCAGTCTATTACATTTTTAATACTTAAAATTTAATTTTCCGTCAGATAATATAAATGTATAATTTAATTCACGTTTTTATTTTAGTTTACATATTTTTGGAAAAGAAAAATGAAGTTTTAAATCTAGGTAGCATAAGCCAGTGCGATCGATGGAACACAAGAAATAATTTATTGTCTTTATATGAGTTAATTTTGTCTTCTTTTTATAGAAAAGTGGAATTCAGCTTCGTAGCAACTGATAGCGAGCCACTCCGAAACGTAAGATACATTTATTTAAAATAGATTAAAGAAATCTGAAGTCTCTCTTTCTTTCCATTGAATATTTAATCAATTTAATGACAAAATATTCCGTATTCGTGAAAACATCGAATGAAGGCGAGTATATTTTTTAAGAATGGGCATTATAATTCGGAAATTTTAAGTTAAGTTAGAATGAGCATCTGTAAGTCTACTGGCATTATCAATTCCCATGCCTAGTGAAAAACTACATCAGTTTAAATGAGTGTGATTAGGGATGAACTGAACAGGATACCGAGGTGGTATGTCTATCCAGAATGTTATGTTCGTATATTGTATATTAAGTTACATCGTATTATATTGTATCTCATGTCGTCACAACTTGCACATTAAAAGTCAATCTCTAAGGATTATAAATGTCCGCCGTTGTTTCTACGTATGGACCCAAGTGTCCTGCAAATTCCTAAAGGGAACTGCATTGCAAAATAGTGTATGTAGAAGCTACACTTTAATTCAAGACTAAACAAGACATTTATTATAATTGTATATTTACATGACGCCAATCATTGAACTGACGAACTTCTGTTCTGAACCCCCCCCCCATTATCGTTCTTCCAAGTCAGAATTCCAATTCCGGTTAAAGATAGAATATAAAATCAAAATTGCGTTGGGAAGTCGCACGTACAATAAATATTAAAGTGGAAATAAGTTGAGACATCAATCTCAAGCTCGAACTCGCACGCTCCAACAATCAAGTTGGTTGATTTGGGTTTTATGGCGCTAGATCCAAAAGTGGCCAAGCTGCGCCAAGGATTATCAAGTTCTAAGGAATCTCTGCGTTTCTTAAACGTTTCGATCACATTTTATGACAGCTTGTAAAACTTCTAAGCTTAACTGTCGATTACAATTTGTTTTATTAATTGCAACATAAAAATTATATCGAAAATTATATTCGATATTAATTACAACATACTAGTAATTACATCGAAAATTGCATTCGATATGAATTGCAACATACAAATTATATCGACAGTTAATGGTAGATAGAGGTATCGATGTGTTGTCAAAAAGATATGTTTGGTGAAATCCTGATTCATATCTACTCAACCTTATCTTGTTTCACACTAACTTTGTAATAAACTAAATTGGGAAAATTCCGCTTTTGAGTTGATACGAAAAACCTCATATCATGTACAGTAGCTTGGTATAGATGTATTATTTTAAAAGAAAATTATTCACAATTTTCGTCTAAAGTAATAGTTTTTTGATGAAATTGCTGGAAAATTCAACTTTTTTCCTCAATTGCTTATGTGATGATTTTTCTTCCTTTTAGGAAACAGCTTTATATGACAAAATGCAAGTGGAAAAAATATTCAATTCCAGAGAACAAATGGAGTATATTTTTCTCTTCTTCCCTATTTTGATATTATTTATTAATTAAACAAAGCGTTTAGGTAGTAACCACCACAGAAGTTATTTTATAAAAATCAAATATTATATATTATGTTTCAGTAACACACGTGGCACAGAAATTGAGGTTATTTGTTCATTGTCGAATGGCAACAATAGATGTAAACAATACAATGCCGATCGTTAAGGGTTGTGCTTGATTTGAGTTACAGGACTGCTGATATTACTTAAACTACACGGAAAAGCACGCCACTCTAATAAAATAAATAATAAATTCTAATAAAATTTATATAATTTAATAAATAAATATTATAATAAAATTCTTTATCAGACTGATTTCAGAAAGCAATGAGAAATATCGAAAATAGGGTAAGCTGTATCTAGCGCCTCGTCTGGTGGCAACGCTCTTGGCGTACTTTGTACGTCGCCAAGGAAAGAAATCTTAGAAAAAATCTTTTATTATCTTTATAAATTTAATATCTTTATAAATCTTTCCGCTTACCGAGGTTGCCATAAAACGGGAATAACCCTAGTAAAGATGGGTTACCTTCACCTGCCATAACTCGATTCTAAAAGTGCGTCAGAAAACGCCCCAAGAGCGTTGCCACCAGACGAGGAGCCAGATACAGCTGTACCGAAAATAGCCGAAATCAGCAAGAAAATATGAGCAGAAATAGGTTTAGCGTTAAAAATGCCGAATCGCATTTTGGGATGAAATTGAAGTAGTCGTTCGTAATCTAATTGTAATATGACTTAGGTGTGCTTTCAGTCATACATTTTATTGGAAACAAGAATTAAGACCAGTAAAAGTAAACGAGACACTGTTGTATAATTTTATTTAATTTAGAGGTATCAAATTTATTTATTGAATTTGGATCTTGTATTCATTATAAATGGATTAAAATAAGATACGAAATGTGAGTAACGATACTGTTATCAGCAGATTTTTGCCTTTTAGAAAGTTGCTATGCCGGGTCTATATTTTTATAAATTATGGCAAATATATTTGTTAAAATAGCTAAAACAATAAAAATTACGGTTTGAAATTCCCGATATTCTATCATTACAAATCAATTGTCGATATATCGTATGGTATACAATATATTGTACAGTAGGTGATCGAATTATTAGAGCCAACAATGCAAAAAAAAATGTATTTTCTAAGTTTTGGGTGACAATGGATTGTGGCTACATGACAGATTGTGAAATCAACAGTGTTGCCGATTTCTAAATTTGTTGACTCAAGCATGTCATAAAAAATAAAAGTAACCAGGTTTTCTTAATAGCTGGTTGAAATGTAAAATTATTTTAATGTATACAGGTGGCTCCAATACCTACACCTCTGATCACCTACTGTACTATGGCAAATGGAGAGAAACGAATGTGGTAATTCTTCAAAAAACGGTCACAAATAAGGTAATCTCTCCATACAGATGACATAAAATCGCGACCAAAAGCTTACATAAATTCTAATCCCCCATTTTTAAGTTCGTAGTCATTGAGAGCAATTCAGAAAACAATTTAATTTATTAGGAACACTCGATATATTTTTAATTATTTTGTGGCTATTTAAAAAAGTATATTTTTGTTGCCTAGGACTCATTTAACACGTTAGAAAATGTAAAAGAATTACTCTTAGGACGAATAAAAGTGGGAATTCATGCAATTAGATAAATGCTAATTAGACGTTTATTTATCTTCTAAGTGAAAGAAAAAATTCCAACTCAAACATCAAATTATGATGCCAGGGTGAGTCAATGTCACCTAATAAGTAAAGATGTGCTTCAGACAGAAATTGAAACCCAACGCCAGAAACGTGGTGTTGAAATGTTTGCTCAGCTTCCAACCGTTTCAATGGCATATTAAGGTCTCGTGTTAGTGAACTCTTAAAATGCTAAAAGTTTAGCTTAATGTACGAAACCAAACACTTTTATCATGTACTCTCAACGATTTCAGTAATAAAATACATGAAGGAGTTTTTAATAAAATTAATAGAATTTTTTTTATTGGAAGTTAACTTTTGAAAAACGTTAACATTCTCGTGATTTTTCTTGAAAAAAGTATAGGTTTTATTCATTTTTATTCAAAAACTACTTCAAATCTCATATTTTAAAGAATGGTGTTATAGATACTGTAAAAATAATCCAATATGCAATTTAATATTTTTAAAAATTACTAATTTCGTACGTTTTTAAAATTTTTAAAAACTGATGTATAATTAATAAATGCCAAGATTATAAATTATTACTCCAACCAATATCAAATAGCATGTATTTGAGGGATTAACCTTTTGGATTCTCTGTCCACATAATGTCAAAAGCAGAACTTTATGCTTGTCATTACCTTTCTCTTTTCAAACTTCATTAGCCTAGAAATAAAACCTGAAACTTTCATTTTTCAGACAAATTTTATAATATAAATGAAGATATCCTGTTTTTGCTATGGTATTTTTTAGAATAATTTTTTTTTCAAAATTATATCAATTGGGCGTTTCTTGAAAATTTCAGAGCGATTATAAATGGGGATACTGGTGTAAAATATTTTAGAATATATTAGCACGTGAAGAGATTTATTTTTGAAACAGACCTAATAGAGAACGTGTATTTATTTAATTTGTTAATTTGATTTGTATTTATTTAATTTGATTTAAGTTGATACAAGTATCTTGATAACCTTTAAAAGTGCATTGTGAAAGGTTTTTCTGTAAAGCTAAATGTAGACGGCGCTAATGATTTTACGATAGCACGTGCTTTCTGTACGTATTCTGTTTTGGGTAATCGTATGTAAAAATTCTCATCTTCTGGGTTTGTTTATTTAACCTGAAAATTCCTCTCATGAACACTTTTTCTTACACATTATTATAGATTTGAAATTTGAAAAGGAATTTTGAAAGGCAACAATGACAATGCAAAACGGTTTTGTAAATAAACTAATCGAACTCTTAGTAACAGTAAAAATATTTTTTTACATAGTATATATATGTAGATATTTGTAGTGGAGTTCTGAAATCAAAATATTGATCTTAAATTGCATCATAGAAGGAATTTACATATTCTTACTTGAGAGAAATATCATTTCATATATTTATCATACTTATTTTCAATCACTCACGTACATTATTTTATAAAATAATAAGAGTTGCTTGAGAGTTTGTGGATCAGAAAATGAAATGACTGCTATCTCAATTTTTGTTTCAGCAGAAACATGGTATGTTTGCGAATTCACTACGGATCGACTGAAACAAGAACTCTTGTATATAAGCCAAAATATGTGGTGAGAAAAATTAAATTTTTTTTCTGTAGTTTTCAAAACCTAAGAGACTGCATTTGTTTTGTACATGTTCAAAACCAGAGTGGAAGATTTTCAAGCTTTTTTCGTTGATAATTGCATTGCTTCAACTTTCCATGGTTAGCAGAGTGTCCACCCTCCAAATTTTTATAGTAGAGCCACGCGCCCCCAAACGTAGAAAACAAAGTTAAATGTGTTGATATATGTTAAGGTAGGTTGGTATTTGAAATAACGTCGCACTAGAGCAACACAACGGGCTATTGGCGACGGTCCGGGATCCATCCCGAAGGGAAAGATTCGAGGACAACACCTCGTATTTTTCAACCACTATCAGATGACGAGGTCAACACCCGAGCTGGCACCTTACTCACCAAATTTCCACATCAATCCAACTTGAGGACATTCAAGGCCACGAAAGATTTTACGTGCACCAGCCCCCCGAACACGACGGTCTTTGGTTGGATCGAGTTTCGAACTCGCAACCCTCCTGTTGCTAATCCGAGACCCTACCAACTGGACTACCGCCGCTACCCAAACGTGAAGGATAAATATTACAAATAGCATTGGGTGTCAAGTAGATAGTCACTAGACTAGATAAAATCGTGGTTATGTGTTAGAAGACAGTGGTATGGGCTCTGAGCAGAAACTCGAGCCGCGTTAGTTCGGTTGGAAGAGTAGTGGATTTGCAAACGGGGGGTTGCGAATTAGAAACTCGATCCAACTCATTGTGAATGTGGTGCTGGTGCACGTTAAATCTGCCTCAAATATCCTCACATTGGCGTGGTGTGGAAATTCGGAGAGTGGGGTACCTGCTCAGGCGTTGACCTGGCCATCTGACCGTGGTTTTAAATGACGAGGTGTTCGGATCTTTTCTTTCGGGATCGATCCCGGACCGTAGCCCGTTGTACTGCTCCAGTGTGACGTTAATTCAACTACCTTCCTAGAACAGAAACTCGTTAACTGACATTTTTTTTTCGGAGAAACTGAATGGGAGAAATATTTTTTTTTAATATTATAATCTGTTTCAAAGGTCGGAAAAATTATTCGATTCTTACCCTCTTCAAAGTCTACCAGTTGCATCACATATATCGTCGGATAAGAGCAGAAGCTCTTATCCGACGTCTATTGTTAGTCTTTTTATATAATTATTAGTTATTACTAGTGATCCCCCAGTGGTCGAAATTCGACCATAATTCATTTAATTTTTAAGTTTGAACGTTAATAAGGTTCTTTTGTCAAAGAGTATACCTCTATATTCATTGCATATAATTTTTTTGAATTTTGTTCTATTACGTAAGCTGCGAGCATGTACAAATACGTCATAGGAAAAATGCGGTATACCTTGGTTAAGCCATATCTAAAAAACAATAACGCGTTGTTTGACATTTTCTTGGTTTTTTTTTATTGCTATACTGGCCACAGGTTTCTCCAAGGCTACACAGTTAATTTGCCTATCTTTTTCAAATTATATAAAATTTAAATAAAAAATAAATCCAAAAAATGAAAAATGAAATAAGGAATACGTGCTTCGTATTTTTTTATATATTTTTTATTGAAACAAAAAAAACCGGGTGGTTAAAAAAATAAATGTTGTCCATTGAACTTGAAATAGTTCGACAATGAATTTAATGATTCAAAATTTCTGTATAGACGATGTTTTTTGTAAAAACTCTTTCATCGTTTGCTAAATGCCCTTGACCGTTATATTCTGAAATATAAAATCTCAAACCATCGAATGATCAAACTCTACTTGCTGCGACGTACAATTGACCATGTGTAAAAACTGCCTCAATAAAATTCCAATGTTTTCGAATGTTTGTTCTTGAGACTTATTTTTTGTCATCGCAAATGCAGATATAATTAGAAATTGAGTTCTTTGAAAGTTAAATGGTAAAATAGTTCCGGAATATGTTAAATTTATACGTGGAATCAAAATTCTCTTATTGCGTGCTGTTCCAGTTAAAACTACGCAATCAATAGTATTACGATGCATAAATTTGATGCGCATTCTTGTTCCATTGACTAATGCTTCCTTGGTATTTAAGTTTCTGATCAGCAAAACGATGCAATTAACTTTCAATACTAACTTATGTGGTGGCAAATTATGCCAAATCTCATACTCCTCCGTGCGCCCAATGTGCTTAAAAAGGGATACAAAGTTTTTTCTTCACGTATTAATATATAGATATATATTAATTCGGAAATGAGCTTCTGCTCTTATCCGACGATATATGTTATGAAACTGGTAGACTTTGAAGAGGGTACTTGTCCCCCCAAATCCAGTGATTTCTCCAAGTACTGTTGGTCATGCTTTCTATCGCCCTACTGTTACAGTGGCAAACTTAAATACTTCCTGCAAATAAAACGGAAGTCATTTCCGTTGTTTATGAAAGGTTTATAAGAACAAGTTTCACTATCAGGATGTTCGTTGAACACTTGGTCGTTATCAGTATTCCTGAGTTTGAACTCTTCGTATGTGTACATCAGTAACTATTTTAAGTCGTGTCAATTCAGCCCTATAGATGCATATTTTTCCTAAGTATATTTAAATTTGTACGCTTGGTATTTCGTTTTATATACTCTCTATTGGCGATCTAAAAAATATTTAATTGATTGGGACATTCATTGTAACGAATGTTCCCAAATCGAATGTTTGTGAGCGAGCTCCCTGTTCTCATATAAAGGTTAAGATTAATGCAAACCTGAACCAGCTGGTTGCCGAAGATGAAATTTAATTCTGAAAACATTTCCATGTGGAGATATTTGAAATTCTTTAGGTATCACAGAACAAGTGTTCATTTATTTATTTGGAAGTTATAATATGTTAATGTGACCACCTTTCTTAAAATTCTAACTGCTCCAACAAATTGATTTTATCGAGCCAGATCGGCAACCAATATTTCACTGTCGAATCTTTTATTAAGACAACATTTGATGAAATCAATATTTTATAGTTAGGTAACTGAATTTACGTCGCACTAGAGCAATATAATGGGATATTGGCGACGGTCCGGGACCTACCCCGAAGGGAAAGATCCGAGAACAACACCTCGCCATTTTGAACCACGGTCCGATAACAAGGTCATCTGACCTGGCACCCCACTTTCCGAACTTTCACACCACGCCAGCGTGAGAACATTTGAGGCCACAGCATATTTAACTTACAACAGCCCTCACGTACACCACTTCGGATAGAATTTCGAACTATCAACTCTCCAGTTGTTAGTCCGTGACTACCACGGCCCCAATATTTTATAAAATCACTATTTTATCAACCCTCTACGTTGGCATAGTGTGGAAGTTTGGAGAGTAGGGTGGAAGTTTGGGTGTTGATCTCGTTATCTGACCGTGGTTCCAAATGAGCGAGGAGTTTCCTCGGATCTTTCTCTTCAGGGTTGATCCTGGACTGTCGACAATAGCCCGTTGTATTGCTCCAGTGCGAGGTTTTAATTCTACTAAAAATCAACTACCTTATTAACCCTCCAAGCGGCACGTCTGAACACATCTCGAAAAATTCAGTTCGACTACAGCCCGGAAAAATTCCTGCACGTCAATTGGCAGACCCGAAGTATTCGGACATTTCGTTTCTTGAAATATTTCGGGTTATCCATCCGAACTATATTCCGCCCTATCGCTTAGCTTACAACGAACTTACTTATTTATATAAATAAAAATGTAATGGTTCGTTTGTTCCTAACGCAAAATCTCCTAAAATGTTTCACCGATTGCCTTGAAATTTTGCCACAACGTTGCATTCGAATACGCGCATGTTTTACTCTACTTAGCTATATAAATAAAAATGTAACGCCAGGGCCAGGAGGAACTGGTAAAACGTTCCTAATTAAATTGATTCTGGCCGCAATCACATCCCAAAATCACATTGTCTTAGCACTTGCGTCGTCCGGAATAGCTGCGACTTTGATACCAGGTGGAAGAACTGCTCATTCCGCTTTGAAATTGCCATTTGACATGCAATTCATTGAATCCCCCCATGTGTAACATTTCCAAAGCATCCAGGATGGGAAAAGTATTGCAAAAATGCAAACTTATTGTTTGGGATGAATGCACAATGGCAATCTTTCTTTCAATTTAACCAGATGAGCCACAGCAACGCGTGGCCCGGTACAGCTAGTCTTGAATATATTTTGATCTTTAATGAAATCAAGTACTACCTTCATACCCATCATACATAAAATCGAAGTGGACTGTAGTAGTATGCTTATTTAACAATTGTATAATTAATTTTACTTAAAATATTTTAGGTGAACCACACACACATAGAAATACTAGAAACGAGTGACTCAGTAGAAAACATATTCCTCCGCATTGAATTTTTATAGTATCTAACTTTCCATATTAAAATTGCAGTTAAAGGATAAATTTAAATACATTCATTAGTAGTTAGCAGAGATTATTGGAACACTAGTAGCAGCTTGCACGTGAACAAATGAATATTAAATTGAGATATGACACCAGTAGCGGTTTGCCACGGGCATAGGAAAAATAAATAATAAATCATAACATGAACTATAACACCAGAGCAAACTTAAATTGAAAAAAAAGGTATTTAGTTTTAAAATTGGTAATAATGTAAGCAATTGAGGAATTAATTATATATTAATGGCCTCTGCTGTCGTGATGACGTTTTTCTCACTTGCCTATATGAAACACTGAGGAAATACTGTGGAAAACCTTTCTTGGCTCTCCTCTCTCCCTCCTAAATAAAACGTTTACTATCTGAATTAGTCCAGTCAAGTTAGACATGGTTCCTTGCAGAAGGTCATCTATAATTTTTAGACATGTTGTAGGGACCAATGCCACTAGTAAAAAAACAAGTTTGCGGAAACGAAAGCCCTGTACAAGCAGAGTTATATTGAAAAAAAACGTCGAAATTTTTTATCTTTTTTGGTTTTTGCTCAATATCTCTCTTCCTACTACACATCGGAGAGCAAAAGTAGTTATCAATATTGTAGAAGACAAAATTTGCTATAACTTTTATATTTATTATTTTTTTCTACGGGGTCTAGTTATCGATCTACAGAGCAGTGAAAGTGTGATAATTTTTGGAAAATTACAATTCACTCACATATTGCAGAAATATTGATGCAGAATATTATTGAATATTAATGATTAAATACTATTAATTTATTACACATGAATTAAACATTAAATATTAATAAATTTTCAAGGTAGAAACAAGATTCAAAAGTAGGTAAATACAAATACAATCAAATATTAAATGTTATTTACATAATGGTGTAGTAATCTATCGCCTGTTAAAAAGTAAATTTTTAGCTACAATCTCACTTCACTTAAATCTTGATTCATTGCAGTTTTAAAATTTAGCTCGCTTTGAAGGTCCTGGTGTTGAATGATCCTCTTCGTCACTCATCATGTTGATTGTAATGTGAGTGTGTGGAGAATTGGTGGCAAGCTCCTCAATTTGCTCAAGAACATCCAGAGCCTCATCTTCATCTATGTCGCTGTCTTCCAAAACAGGAGTAGGAGCGTTTTGGCATGACTAGCCAAGATAGAAAGTGCAAAGGCTTGAACACTTTAGGCTTGCTTTTTGACAGGTGCAAGCCCCACGGCACTGTTTCTTGCAGCGACATGATATAAATTTCAGTAAGGATTGAGGTACAGGATCCTTACTAACTTGAATTGGTGCGAGCCCTTGATCTGTACGCATCCAACCCCAGTCTGTAGGTCGTCTTTCGAACCCCAACCACTTCTGGACTGTGTGGTATGTCCGGAAGGAATGGTATCTGGCAGCGTCTTGTGTCGATGGCAGTCGTGCAAGACTTAATTTGCTGGACTTTGCAGCAGTCTTTATGAAATACAGGTAACGGAGGCGATCCAAATTTTGTGTGTTCATGTCACCCTATACAAAGTGACGAGATACTTCTCTCCTGCGTTGGATATGTCCTCAGCAGGGGAGTGTTGTTGTAAGAACACTGAAACTAATTATTTTAGCTGAGGATTTTTCTTGAGTATAGTGCAGCATTTAGTTTTGACTTGGCCAAAAATGGCGGATGCGGTGTCCCGTCCACTGACGGCATGCAGAAAAAGAACAATACCTGGTGGACAGCTTGATGAATCATATTTGAAGGAGGAACTACAATACAGTACACCAGCAGATTCACCTCTTCCACGCTTGTGTAGGTATACATTGTTCACATTAGGGGCCAAACCAGTGAGAAGCACCAGCAGGTCAGTATTTTCCTCAATAATGATGACTTGTTTCTAGGCTGACGCCTTGGAAAGTGCTGTCTTCACAATGTCGACATCTGCATCTTCCACAGCCTGCTTTACGTCAATACTGTGTTGTTGAAATGCGTTGCAAAGCAATGCGGTGAGACGTCGTTTGTTCCCTTCATTAGTAAGAGATTTCTCCTGTGGCACTGGGACGAGTGTTCCTTCGTCTAATAAGATGATGTCTGCACAACATTGCACAGTGGAGTGACACATACGTTCTGCACTCTTAGTATTTTTGGGGCTGCATCCACTGGATAACCGTCAAAAACTTACGAATCACTACCAAAGTGTTTTTGTACATACTGGACATACCTTGTGATGATTGAGCCGACAGAGTCGTTGTGATGTCAAACTACTTTGTGCAGCAGATACCCACCATCCACTACGACAAATGTATTGGTGTCAAATGTCACATTGCTGAAGGCTGGAGTAAAAGCTGAGTACATGGAAGATTTTGTTTCCTTTCGCATCCCTTCTTCTGAGAACAAATCTCATCTAACATTCCTCACTTCTGACCAAATTCCAGGTCTATTATTTTTTTACAATATCAGCTTTGTACTCTTTAGTAAGCATACCTACACACTTTTCTTGTCTCACAACAATTAGTACATCGTTCGTTTGTACTGAAAAATGATAGAAAACATTGCACAGTAAATGTAATTAATTTATTTAAAGAAGTTTGAGCGAAACCGGATGTTATGGGAACTTTTTCCAGATTTTGCAAAAATTATCACACTTTCACTGCTCTGTAGTTAGATAACTATAGCCGTTAGAAAAAAATCTTAAATACAAAAGTTGTAGCAAATTTTGTCTTCTACAATATTGGTACTGATTACTTTTGCTCTCCGATACATAGGAACAGAGATATTGAGCAAAAACCGAAAAAAGTCGGAAAATTTCGACGTTTTTTTCAATATAACTCTGATTACACAGGGCTTTCGTTTTTCCGCAAACTTGGTTTTTTACTAGTGGCATTGATCCCTATAACATGTCCAAAAGTTATAGATACACGACCTTTTGCAAGGAAACCCATTTGTTTGGTACATATTGACTGGACTAAATAGTGACGAAGAAATTCCAAGAAAAAAACTTCACGGGAATTTGGTTTTAGGATTTTATGGGCGCACAAGGGCCATATTTAGGCAAGTTGCGCCGAACACAAGACAGACAACATCTAGTTAAGGGACATGCACACACAAGAAAAGGTTTACTGACACAGAAATACACCCAGAGACCCAAGACAGGCAACATCTAGTAAATGGACATGCACACGCAATGAAAGGTTTATTGACACAGAAATACACCCAGAGACCCAAGACAGGCAACATCTAGTAAATGGACATGCACACGCAAGGAAAGGCTTATTGACACAGAAATACACCCAGAGACCCAAGACAGGCAACATCTAGTAAATGGACATGCACACGCAAGGAAAGGCTTATTGACACAGAAATACACCCAGAGACCCAAGACAGGCAACATCTAGTAAATGGACATGCACACGCAAGGAAAGGTTTATTGACACTGAAATACACACAGAGACCCAAGACAGGCAACATCTAGTAAATGGACATGCACACGCAAGGAAAGGTTTACTGACACAGAAATACACCCTGAGACCCAAGACAGGCAACATCTAGTAAATGGACATGCACACGCAATGAAAGGTTTATTGACACAGAAATACACCCAGAGACCCAAGACAGGCAACATCTAGTAAATGGACATGCACACGCAATGAAAGGTTTATTGACACAGAAATACACCCAGAGACCCAAGACAGGCAACATCTAGTAAATGGACATGCACACGCAAGGAAAGGCTTATTGACACAGAAATACACCCAGAGACCCAAGACAGGCAACATCTAGTAAATGGACATGCACACGCAAGGAAAGGTTTATTGACACAGAAATACACCCAGAGACCCAAGATAGGCAACATCTAGTAAATGGACATGCACACGCAAGGAAAGGTTTACTGACACAGAAATACACACAGAGACCCAAGACAGGCAACATCTAGTAAATGGACATGCACACGCAAGGAAAGGTTTATTGACACTGAAATACACACAGAGACCCAAGACAGGCAACATCTAGTAAATGGACATGCACACGCAAGGAAAGGTTTACTGACACAGAAATACACCCAGAGACCCAAGACAGGCAACATCTAGTAAATGGACATGCACACGCAAGGAAAGGCTTATTGACACAGAAATACACCCAGAGACCCAAGACAGGCAACATCTAGTAAATGGACATGCACACGCAAGGAAAGGTTTATTGACACTGAAATACACCCAGAGACCCAAGATAGGCAACATCTAGTAAATGGACATGCACACGCAAGGAAAGGTTTACTGACACAGAAATACACCCTGAGACCCAAGACAGGCAACATCTAGTAAATGGACATGCACACGCAAGGAAAGGTTTACTGACACAGAAATACACCCAGACCCAAGACAGGCAACATCTAGTAAATGGACATCACGCAAGGAAAGGTTTACTGACACAGAAATACACCCAGAGACCCAAGACAGGCAACATCTAGTAAATGGACATGCACACGCAAGGAAAGGTTTATTGACACAGAAATACACCCAGAGACCCAAGACAGGCAACATCTAGTAAATGGACATGCACACGCAAGGAAAGGTTTATTGACACAGAAATACACCCAGAGACCCAAGACAGGCAACATCTAGTAAATGGACATGCACACGCAAGGAAAGGTTTACTGACACAGAAATACACCCAGAGACCCAAGACAGGCAACATCTAGTAAATGGACATGCACACGCAAGGAAAGGTTTACTGACACAGAAATACACCCAGAGACCCAAGACAGGCAACATCTAGTAAATGGATATGCACACGCAAGGAAAGGTTTACTGACACAGAAATACACCCAGAGACCCAAGACAGGCAACATCTAGTAAATGGACATGCACACGCAAGGAAAGGTTTACTGACACAGAAATACACCCAGAGACCCAAGACAGGCAACATCTAGTAAATGGATATGCACACGCAAGGAAAGGTTTACTGACACAGAAATACACCCAGAGACCCAAGACAGGCAACATCTAGTAAATGGACATGCACACGCAAGGAAAGGTTTACTGACACAGAAATACACCCAGAGACCCAAGACAGGCAACATCTAGTAAATGGACATGCACACGCAAGGAAAGGTTTACTGACACAGAAATACACCCAGAGACCCAAGACAGGCAACATCTAGTAAATTGACATGCACACGCAAGGAAAGGTTTACTGACACAGAAATACACCCAGAGACCCAAGACAGGCAACATCTAGTAAATGGATATGCACACGCAAGGAAAGGTTTACTGACACAGAAATACACCCAGAGACCCAAGACAGGCAACATCTAGTAAATGGACATGCACACGCAAGGAAAGGTTTACTGACACAGAAATACACCCAGAGACCCAAGACAGGCAACATCTAGTAAATGGACATGCACACGCAAGGAAAGGTTTACTGACACAGAAATACACCCAGAGACCCAAGACAGGCAACATCTAGTAAATGGACATGCACACGCAAGGAAAGGTTTACTGACACAGAAATACACCCAGAGACCCAAGACAGGCAACATCTAGTAAATGGACATGCACACGCAAGGAAAGGTTTACTGACACAGAAATACACCCAGAGACCCAAGACAGGCAACATCTAGTAAATGGACATGCACACGCAAGGAAAGGTTTACTGACACAGAAATACACCCAGAGACCCAAGACAGGCAACATCTAGTAAATGGACATGCACACGCAAGGAAAGGTTTACTGACACAGAAATACACCCAGAGACCCAAGACAGGCAACATCTAGTAAATGGACATGCACACGCAAGGAAAGGTTTACTGACACAGAAATACACCCAGAGACCCAAGACAGGCAACATCTAGTAAATTGACATGCACACGCAAGGAAAGGTTTACTGACACAGAAATACACCCAGAGACCCAAGACAGGCAACATCTAGTAAATTGACATGCACACGCAAGGAAAGGTTTACTGACACAGAAATACACCCAGAGACCCAAGACAGGCAACATCTAGTAAATGGACATGCACACGCAAGGAAAGGTTTACTGACACAGAAATACACCCAGAGACCCAAGACTGGCAACATCTAGTAAATGGACATGCACACGCAAGGAAAGGTTTACTGACACAGAAATACACCCAGAGACCCAAGACAGGCAACATCTAGTAAATGGACATGCACACGCAAGGAAAGGTTTACTGACACAGAAATACACCCAGAGAGGAATTGAACCTGAAAGGACCCCTCAAGGGAAGCATTCAAAGGAGCATCTCCTTTAGATGTGTACGGGCTTCACGGACCCGATATACTCTAGTGATCTTTTCTTTTCTCATGGTGTTTACTGTCTTTAGTAAACACGGGGTTCGTTCTCCTGGGATACACAAGCGATCTGTTTTCATCGCATTGCTCTATTTCCCAATCCCTCTTTTTTCCCTATATCCACGACATTTTTTACTTGACCTGTTTTGTGTTTGGCGCAGCTTGGCCAAATATGGTTCTTTTGTCATAAAATCCCTAACCGACCAATCATGGGAAACCGACCCTACAAATCTTTAGCCGTTCAGTTATCCCACATCGTTTAAGGATCGGATAACTTTTGATCCTTTTACTCAATTGGGTGTTTCTTGACAGAGAATCAAGATTTTGAAAGTGATGTTTTTTATTTTATTATAAAGATGGTGCACTACACTTTACCAACTTTTTTTTATATCTTTACATGCAATGTATTTTTACTGAGAGATTATGCGTTGTCTCCAGAGTTTAATTATTTCCCTTTTCAGTTCATCGAACTTTTCAGTCTTCTTGGAGGTTACACAGGATTGTGGTTGGGATTCTCTTTGCTCAACTGTTACGAATTCATTTTACACAAGATAATAGAGTCGATTCGAAAAAAGAAAACTTCCAGTAGCAAGGAAAAGATAAAGAAAATGCGAAAGCGAAAACGATACTACTGATAAGGATAAGAGGACACGAGAAAACGCGTCTAAAACATGGTGTGTGATGAAGATTGCTTTTCGTTGGATGTTTTGTTCGTAGAATCTTATTCATAGCAGCAAAGGAAAGAAAATGAGTGTAAAGGCAGTATCACGGTCTGTTATTAAGTATCGCGAAGCTTGCTTTTCCATTTCACCAAAACATGTAACACAGAATTTCTTTGCAGATAAAAAACTCTCATCGTTTCCTTTTTCTAATTTCACATTTCACAAAATTATTTTAAAAGCATTCTAGTAAAAGCCAAAACCACATGACACAGAAGTTTCTAACCATTATCTGATGAATGTTTCATTTTGGATTGACAACTGGTGCAATTTTGCAATTTTATTTTGAAATTTTAGAAAGCTTTTTTAATAGCATACATTTTCATTGGAAATTCCGCTTTGTATGCGACCATCTTTTCACAAGTTTCCTCTTGTAACAAATAGTCGATAAACTGAAATGAATTTCAACCATCATATACAGGGCTGCCACTTTCAGTATGTTTCAGACTCACGATTTTTTGTAGAATAATATTGCATTTCTAAGAGGCTTTTTACACAGAGCCTTAACCCTTTCAGAAAGTCGATAAATATACTTTCATCTGATACATCGGTGTCAAGTAGAACTCTAGATGGGCGATGTCAAAACTCAGAATATCTAAGAATACAAACTTTGTGGGTGCTAAGGACATTCAATTTAGGTGATAGGTTGTCTTTCATAAAGTTTCACCCATTTTTTTTACCATAGTGCCCTTGAAAGGGTTGATATATTGAGAGATATAAAATACATAAATATAATGGCAATTAATTTTCTGAAATATAGGTAAGTAGTCGAATTTTCGACGCACTGTAGCAAAACGGGCTATTGGCGACAGTCCGTGATCCATCCCGAAGGGAAGGATCCGAGATCAACACCTCGTCAATTTGAATCCCGGTCGGATGACGAGGTTAACATATGACCGGGCACCCCACTCTTCAAACTTCCACACCACTCCAACGTAAGGAAATTTGAGGCCACATCGGATTTAATGCGCACCCTTGTACACGACGGTCTTTGGTTGAATCGAGTTTCGAACTCAAAAACCTCAGGTTGCAAATCCGTTACTCTTCCAATCGGGCTACCGCGGCCCAGTGGCGGATTAGGAACCGGAGGATTACGAGTTCGAATCTCGATCCAACCAAAGACCGTTGTGTACGTGGAGGAGGCTGGTGCTCGTTAAATCTGTCGTGGCCTCAAACGTTGACGTGGTGTAGAAGTTTGGAAAGTAGAGTACCAGCTAAGGCGTCATCTGACCGTGGTTCAAAATTAAGATGTGTTGTCCTTGGATCTTGGGGATGGATCCCTAACCGTTGCCGTTCCAGTGTGACGTTAATTCATTTACCCACCTTTAAATGGGTTGTGCATAGAATGTGTGGTATGTATGTGAGGTGTAACGTGAACCAACCCCTCGTGGTGCACCAGGTAACGCAAAGGGATTCATAAATCCGCCTTTCTAATAAGTAATGTACAATTAATTGGTCTAATTTTCAAAAAGGAGTTATCTTTAAACAATAAATCAACGCACTTTTCTTCCTGAAACCCAATGAATGAGCGAACTTTGTTTCAACAAAGTTAGATGATAGAGTGCATTACGTTTTACTTTTAAACGAGAAGGTAGCCTGATTCACACAGCCAACCAATCTACTGTTTGTCCTATCACGAAATATATATTCTTAGATACCTGCTAAACATTTGTGCATTTGCCTTTATTTACAGTTCTCAAATAATGTGATTTACACATTTCGTTTAATTTTTTAATCATTTCGTCAAGATTGAGAAATTAACAACCAAGAATGTTTTGCATACGTATAATTATTTTATTCATGTCACTGCCCTTATTTGTATCTTTGTGATTTTCACCCCTCGCTTTTCTGGAGGTCAAAGGGTTCGAAACTATGGAGATGTTGCCATTGTTCAAGGGAATAATTATATCGGACAGTTTTCGTGGAGGAACCAAAGGGACAATGGTCGGTGTCAAAGATAGTCCCACTTAATCTTCACCACAACCCCTTTCCCAGTTCTGCACCACG
This sequence comes from Meta bourneti, assembly GCA_933210815.1. Classification (NCBI taxonomy): domain Eukaryota; kingdom Metazoa; phylum Arthropoda; class Arachnida; order Araneae; family Tetragnathidae; genus Meta; species Meta bourneti. The sequence continues at coordinate 8,154,859 of OW119926.1, forward strand.
GGGTCCAGTACCAGGAGGTTAGATGATAATCGCCTGTGAATTATAAATGTACTAAACTTTCCAGGATAATCAATGATTGACTTTCTAAAATCGAAATTCTCTCCTTTCGTATGCTTATTTTTGGTCACATTTCCCGATACCAAAGTACCAGCGATCCACCTTGTAAGGGCCCTGATTTCAGCAATGGGCAATAATTAAATAAACCAAATCTCAACTAAAACTCGTCAAGGTCGGTCTTTTTATGTATTTCGTTCCATATTGCACCCATTGAAGAAGGAGAATCATTAACAAAATGTCTGGAATGTAAAAAGTTTTCTTAACAGATTTTTCGTTTTTTCCTGAATGTTTTTTGTTTCACGCCGGTTGAAAAACATGACGAAATAATTCCATGTAATATTCCTTCCTTCAAAATTTAAGTTTCGAACTCAATTGCTTTTTTAAGCAATTTTAATACTAAATTAAAAGGAGTATTTATAATACTAAATTTATAAGGAGTATGTATAATACTATTTTTAACACGAATTAGAGATGGCGCCACATTCAGGCTGTTAGTTTATCCTTCGCGATTACTATTTTTGAAGTTTTTCATTCTTTATCTATTTTTACCACAACTCCCATACTTCTAGATAAACACTCGTCCACATTTTTAATTGACTGCAGACCGCAAATCCTTGACGGGTAAGTTTGTTTGATGTTCTGTATAAAAGCTCTTGTATTTTAAATTTCAGAGCTGAATGGTATCTGTTTAACGAAGGAAAAATGAATAATCCGGTGCCTTTATTGCGTGATCTAAGTATTTATAACATATTACTTCCACCGGAGTTTCGTTTGTCTGAGGAATGGGAAATCCCCGTTATCAAGGACGATGACATTGTCTGGAGTATAGTTTTGGCCTATTTGAATTCGTTCGCTCGCTCTAGCAAACATGAAACTTTACCCATAAGACGTCTTCTCAATAGACAAAGGATTGAAAAAAGCGTTAAAAACTGTGTAAAGACATACAATCCTTTTGTTTCGAAGAGTAGATGCGTTGGCGATGAATCGATGATAGATATAGTGGAAGCTTTCAAAAAGCGAATTGATGATTATTATAGAAGACATCGTAACAAATTTACTTCGACTGACGATGATTACATAAAAGCTCAAGCTTCATCCTACTTACTGACGTGCAATATTTTAGTGAAATTTGAAACAAAAACCGAGGAGGGTGTCGGAAACGAACCAATGAAAATATTTCCTGAAGAAATTCCAATCATCACCTACGAGAAAAAACTAGTCATCTTTGCCACGTGGAGAAAAATTGTTGGACGTGATGTTGCTAACAAGAGTTTTTCTTTCTGCATTCCAAAACAATTGGGTCTGGAGAAGCAGAAAACGGCACTGCGAGAAATTTTAACGAAAACAAAAATTAATGAATTTGGACACAAAACAAAAAACATCATAAACAGAATATGTGCTCTTCCAGACATCAGAGAAAACTTTATCATCTCTCTTATCAAAAGTGAGTTCGCTGAAAACATATCATTTATTTATAAATCTCCTTATGTCCTGTCAAAGTTACGCGATGCTAAATTTGAAATTGATCCGAGAATTGAAGACTCAAAAGGAGAATCGGCTCTTTTCCATGCATTAACCCTCACGAAAGCCGATTTACTCTATTTTCTTTATGATCAAGCTGCAAATAATTGCTTTTCATCTGAAAGCACTATGCGTTCTCTCGATCCAATAATTGTTGAGAATTTGTTATGCATTAAAGGCGATCTTACCAGCCTCAGAGAAAAATTAAAATCTTCACCAGTCATGGAAGTTGACAAATGCTTAGAAAGACTGGATGAACTATGCCGTTTTAATGAATTTCAAACAGAAGTTTGCAGAAATGTCTTCAACGTACGTCAGCGGATAAACTATTACAGTGAACCTGATACAGATAAATTAGAAGAAGCAGAACAGAGAAAGGCAGTAATTTTATTGATCTTACAAAACTACGAAAATTTTTTCAATTGGATTGAAAATAAAAAAGGTTCCCGTGACAACTTTTCTGTTTTTCAGACATTTTATCAACACCACGATTACTTCGAAAATTTAGACTTCTGCTCAGCGATAATGTTTTTTGACAACCTGTATCTATTGAAAGAACGGCTAAAACTACCATGTAAAGAGTATTCAAAAATCGAATCGCAGTTTTTCTTCTTCATTTACTGTAGGAAAATTTTTGAAATGTGTAAGACAAACGAGACGTCTACTCTTTTAGTATTTAGAATGATTACATTTCAAGAACGTCTGGCTCTAAAGCAGAAATTATCCTGTTTTAAGAAGTGTCTGGAAAAGGAAGAAATAACTCGTGAAAACGTCTTAAAGGATGTGCCTGAAGATGCTGTACGAACGTTGACAGGCATACCCCAGATATATGGAGAATTTTTATTGTTCAGGTTGAAACATTACCTAGATACTGCAATCACAATAAATGTCAAGAACACTAAAGCAATATTTGTGATCGAAAGGACTCTCCATGTGTTAGGAGAATGTGTTAAAGTCAGTGATTTTAAATCCGTTCAAAAGGTTCTTTCTTTGTCCATGCCAAAAGATCTTCTCAGAGATTTTAAGCAAATTCGTAACTTTCTATCACATTTCAAATCGAATGATTTACCCTATCGAAACACCGCTGAGCAAAATACACAACTGTTTGAACAAATCCAGAGGGAAATGAAGATTATAAGTAGTTTCTTATCACCAATATTTTCCGCTCATACTAATGTTATGAACAATTTTGTCTTAATATTCTCTCTGAAAGCGGTTAGCAGAGCAGCAAAAGAAAGAATTCCAGAAGAAAATTTTAAAAAATTAAAAGCTATTCTACCACCTCTTGAAGCAGATGGATCATTGAAGGATCCAAAAGATTTAAAAAAAACATGGCAGGATTACTTCGCGGATATTCAAGACGTTTTTCAAAGAGCACTTAAAGATATGAATAAAAATTGTCACATATTCACCAAAAACGTTAAATGGTACAAATATGTGATTAATAATTTAATTTCAGCTACCAGTGAGAAATTGTCGGGAGCGAAATTAAAATGCAATAACGTTAAAGAAGAGAAAACTGGCATTGATGATCTCTTTTGGTCTCTGGAATTTATGTTAACACATTTTATGAAAGATAGGGTAGCCAAAAATCATCGTCGTAAGCTTTTGAAAGCAATTCATAAACGAAAATCACACTTTCGAAAGTATGAAAAAATAGAAAAACAACAACATAGAATCATTCAATTTAAACAATCGATTACAGACAACACATCTGATAAAGATCCTCAACAAGGAAAGCATGCTCATCATAATTCACCTGATAGCGTTAAAAATGACATCGCAATTAGCAACAGTCACAATTCAGAAACACGATTTATTGAAAGTAGTGGAGTTACGGACAGTTTGGTCAATAACAAAATAATCGACCAAGCAATTGAACCCACAAAAGAAACTTTTATCAAACTTATCAAAAAAGCTGAAGAAGCTGTATGTGATTACAAAACTTTTACACACAAAATATTCGACATTTTACGAACAAGGGATAATGGTGATACTCCTCTTCTTTTCCCTTACATCGAAAAACTTCGCTTGATATTAAAAGGGAAAGTGTATTTGAACAGTAAAGAAAAGGGAGCGATCTTAAAGAGTGTGCCATCGAAGTTTAAAAATATTCATACTGCGAAAGGAAAAGTTAAAGGCTTCCTTGAAAATAATATTCAAATGACCGAGGAAGAAGAAAACTATCAAGTTGGTAAGCTAAATCTCAAAGAAAGTCAAAGAATAGAGATACATGAAAGTATACAAAGTGGTGATGTACCTAACTCCTTGGCGATTATTAATGGAATTAAGGATCATTACAACGATCTTGAAGAAGCAATAACTGAAAATGAAATAGACAAAAAAAAATTCGAATTGCTTTGCGAGAAACTGGAGCTTCCAGAGAGATCCAAAGATATTCTTTCGAAATTAGTTAAAGGCCAGAAAAGCAAGATATCTGGTAACCAGTTTGATTTTATCAAAAATCGAATAGAGCATCTCAAACATATTTTAATTGATGACAACAGAGAAATTAAACAGCTTTGGGAAACCGCTAGAAGTGAAAGAAAAAAGGCATATCTGCATGAGAGAATTGTCCAGATTTATCTTAACGATCCGGAAGTCCAAGCATCTGTAGAAATGTTACTCTTCGATTGTATGAACATTCTTCAAACAAAAGAATTGAAAAAGTTATGGCACAAATCCTCGAATTTATTTAATGGAATATATTTAAGAAATGTCCTAGCACATGGCAATCCACTGTTTGAGTCGCTGGGACGGTTCCTAGATCCGTACGATTTACCGTCAGAACTAGTGAAGAATACGTTGAAGTTAATATCAGATGCAAGCACCATAAATTGCATTTCTGAGTTATACGAAAAAACTGGAAATAAATTTACTGAAGTTTCGCACATTATGAACAATGATGACGAAGAGTTTGCGGACTTACGAAAGAAGATAAAAGAGTGTGATCGGTGGCAGACTTACGTTCAATTGCTTCCAATAGAAGAATGAATGTGATGATAATTACGTATTTTTGCTTGACGAATGTTAGGTAAGGTTTACTTGAGAACATGACTTTATAACTAGACTAAATTCTGGTCCATCTCCAAACCAAAATGTTTTCAATTGAACTGAGATACAAGGTCATTTTTGTTATAAATTACGCAGAAAAATTTCTATAATTATGAAATTACCAGCAACTATTTGATGAAGAGTGTTGCTTTACAAATTTTATATTTAGTTGTATTTATTGAAAATAATTTTTAATAATTAAATCAACTATTTACTTTATGTTACATAGTTTAGCAATCGAATAAAATGCACGATTACTAATATCTGGAATATATGATTCATGGATTAAAATGTTTTAAGAGTTGGAGTTGCCTTATCCTAAAATCAATGTATATTGAATTAACTCTATGTATACATATTTATTTTATAATTGAATAGTTAATGTTTATTTATTATTATGATTCTTGTTATTTTCTCATTAAATATAATGTGACAGCTATAATTACAAGAGTGTCACAGTCATTTTTTAATTTTTAATGTCCTTTGTGTTTATGAATATTGAGTATTGCAGATATGTTTGATGGATATTGAGTATTGCAGATATGCTTGATGAATATTGAGTATTACAGATATAAAAAATTGTACCCTCTTTCATTTCATGTGTGATCTTTTAGATGATTTCTAAAACGAAGGTTGAATTGCAAACACTTTTTCAAAATGAATCAAATGTAAGATACAATTTTCAAAGTTTATTTAAATTTAATGTTAAAATAAGATTAACTTATGTTAAAACAAACTTGGGAAAATTTCCATACGTATAACATACTTTTTTAGTTCAAATTTGATGTAAATAATAATTGCAATTTACAGTTTCACACCATGATCTGCATCATTTAAACGTTCATAACGAGACATTGATTCGGGTCTGGAAATAAGAAGTTTAGCATTGCGAAATTAGCGAATTTCCTAATTTGAATCTTAAATTTACGAAAATTAGCAGCGTTTGTTACTTAACCCTTTTACTCTTAACCCTACATGATGCACAAAGTGAAAAGTTGTTATTGTTTGGCACTACCATTAGTTACTATTTTATATTTATTGCATGTAAAGCAAGATAAAAAATATTTTCAGAGAAGATTCAAGGAAGATATATTTTACATTTAATTAAAATGTATATTTTTAAAAGCATTTCTTCTTTAAAACACTGTATTTTAGAATCGTTTCAAAATCCGTTTTATGTAGAATTTAATGTTTTAAGGATTACTTCACATCTTTTCGCCTACAAAAATATAAATTTTCAGCTGTCATTAGCAGATGTATTTTTAATTATTATATCAACCTTAGAAACTCAGGTGGTAAGCTCAATTTTTAAAAAGGTTTTTTGACTCATAACATAGGGTACTTGAATTAACATCGCACTGGACCAACACAACGGACTATTGGCGACTGTCCGGGATCAATCCCTAAGGGAAAGACCCGAGGACAACTTGTAAATTTGAACCATGATTCAGATGACGAGGACAACACCTGAGCTGGCACTCAACTCTCCAAACTTGCACACCACGACGACGTGATCATAACATAGAGAGGGAGAACTTCGTCACAAACTTTGCAGCGAAGTGAGAACTGTTGTTTTGATTAATCTCAGCTTCCTCTGTTACATTTATTTGAGTAATATTTGGAATTATCGACAAACACAACACATTTGGCATCAGAATTGAAACACCCTATGTTCTTAAGATTAAACTAATACATATGCTCGTACATTTTTTTAAATTTATATATTTCAAAACTCTTTCCACGTTTCAAGCATTCCGTATTAAATATGGTTTTAATTAACTCTAATAAATGTATAATTTTTGTACTAATAAGACAGTTTTTGCATATTTTAGATACACTATATATTTTTACATACTTGATAATGTACTTGATATGAATAACCAAATAATCACTGCAAACATTCCTAATTTCTTTTAATCACTAGGAAGCACTCAGTGTCATAAAGAGATATTTTCAAATCTAAATAAAAATGGGCCTGAAAATGGGATGTACTCAAACGAATAAGTTTTTCATTTCGTGTTCTCATCAAAAATACCCTGTTGATATTTTAAATCGAAGAACACGCGTTATAATCTTTCATGTTAGTTTTTAAACTTTTGTGTTCTGAATGAAAATTATTTGCTATATTTTTTGTTTACAAAATATGCTAATATTTATAAAACAAAATATGCTTGTAGTGTATACCTTTAGAATGATGAAAATTTTTAGCTTTAATTTTTGTTTAATTTGTAATTCATACCTTAATTCCATATTTACTTAAGAAAATGTAAGACAGTGGTTTACAGAAAAATACAAATTTTTCCCAATACTACCTATAATCATATTTCGTTTTGATTTTAAAACTCTGAAAAAATTTTGCTTAATTTTCTGAAATTTATAAAAAGAATACCAAGCGGATCAACATCATGTATGCGACTTGATGTAAAATGACCCATCTGGTGGTGAAATTGTAGTCCTATCTCTAAGCTAAAATGTAAAATGGTGATATTGTCATTCCACATTTTATATTTTGTGTTGTAAATTGTTATAGTAAATGATTTGGGAAATGATGCAATACTTTTAATCACAAAATTATTTATTTTGAACGAAAAGTATTTTTATAATCTCACAGCTTTGTAGAGTACTGTTTCAAATCTGTCTCTCATGGAATCCAATATATTATCAATATTTTTGTGACCGTTTTCTTTTATTTTCAAGTATGAAACAGAAGAAATATTATGAACTTCTATTTCTGTTATATTTTCAATTCGGTGTTACATGGAATTAAAAACTACAAATATTGGTGATGTTCCATGATTTTTAAATTGTACCTATAAAATTAAATGTATTGCAGTGTTTCATGTTTAGAAATCAATCTTTTTTATATTTATGTTTTTGGGAAAAGGAAAAGTAGTGAATAAATAAATTGTAAATAACCTTTTATAGTAAAATGTAAGTAACCTTTTATAATAAATTTTAAGTAACCTTTTATGTGCAAATTAGAAAAACGAAAGTATTTTTAAGCTTCGTAAATTACTTTTCACAAAGCATTGTTTTGTTTTAATATGTTTCATATAGAGAAATGTTACTATTGTTTGGAGATTATTCTTTGACCCTGTAAATCTTTTTTCCTTTGTTGTGAATTTATAACATTTTTTTTACAATTGACAATTTATAATTTTTGTGTTATATATATGAAAAGAGAAAATTTCAAGCGTATGGTTATGGAATTAGTTATGGCTTGTAATTAATACGAGGTCTGATAAAAATATTCTACTTTAATTTTCATTGCTTCAACCAGCTATTTCCCAGAGACCGAACTCAAACTAATCAACCTTGGACCCTACTTCGTGTGTGATTGTTTGCTACACCTTGTAGACTTTCACTCTTTGCTAGCAAACCTTTAGTTGCACATATATTACCGTTCGTCGCATTTTTCCATGATTTTTAAGTTGTACCTTTAAAATTAAATGTATTGCAGTGTTTCATGTTTAGAAACCAGTCTTTTTTATATTTATGTTTTTGCGAAAAGGAAAAGTCGTGAATAAATAAATTGTAAATAACCTTTTATAGTATTTTTTTATCAGACTACGTGAGCTAGTAATTTTTTATATGTTGACAATAATTCATTTATGGTGTTTAAAACTACTCTGATGGAAACTTGCATTACAAGCAATTATGAATGCTTCAATCATTGTTTGCGTCATTATGTTATTTGTAACATGCAATTCACGTCTTTAATAAAAGATAAAAAAAATTATATCTATTTTACATTACTTTTAAATGCCAATTAGATATCCATGTTTTTAAATTGAATAATTTAAATGGTTTTTCGTATAGGACATTTGAAATTAAATTTTCTGTCAGTTGTGTTATTTTAGGATATTTTTAATTTCTTAATTATTTTAGAAAATTATATGTATAATTTCCTCATAACTGATTAGAATACATTTCATATTTGTGAACACTGTTAAATGAATGTAAACGTAATAATAATTTTGTACGTATTTTATGATGACTTGTATGCACAATAGCTGATCAGCATTTTTTTCAAAACGCAAGGAATTTTCACATCTGTAAGTATAGTAGTAACTATCAAAAGTATATCTACAAATTGAGTTGTTTACAAAATGAAAAGTTCAATTTAAAATAAAACACAAAAAGCAACATGATTTACTATCATAATTCAATAAATACAATATGTAAAAACAAATTTTAGTAAAAAATTTAGTGATTGAAATTAAACACAAAAAAATTAAATTTCAGTAAAAAAATAATTAAATTTTAAAAATAGTTCGTTTAGTTTCAAACATTTGTAGTAAAATCAATGGAGGCACAGACATAGTTCATTTTTATCACCATAGGACAATAGTATGTGTGCATATTTATGCATTAAACACTTTCATTTCTTTTATAATTAGAGCAAAAATTCTATAGAATTATGATTCAAAGTCAGGATTTTGACAAAATAACACTAAGTAGAAAAATGCACTTTGAAATTCATGTCAATAGAAAATAAAATTTCCGAGTTTTTAAGATATTTAATTGTTTCTAATACTAATAAAAGGTAATATTTAAAAAAAATGAAATAAGATGTTAGCTGACTATATCATAAAAATGTTTGAGTTGCCATCATGTAGATTTTATTGTTGTTTAAAAATTAAACAAAAAAGAATATCTTCCAAGTACTGATTTAAAAAGAAAATATCTCTGAACTAAACAAATATTTTATTGTTGCATCGTAATCTAAATTTTGAATTCCAAATTGATTGTTCAATTACCACCAGTAGGTCATTAAATTCCTATAACCTGGAAATCCTTAATATAATTCACTACTTCTTTAAATGGATACTTGGTGCAGACATTTTAATTGCATTATATTTTACTCTGTAATATCTTAATCATAGTAATTTTGAGGCTCTTTATATTTAGCTCATATATTTACTCTCTCAAGAGAGAGAAATAAAGGGATATACAAAACTTTATTCACATTCTTAAATGTCTTGTTAAACTATATCAACCAACTACTGGTATAAGTAGTTTTAAGGAGATTATATATATTGAAAAGTATACTTGAAATAGCTTGTCAGTCTGAAGGTATGCTCGTTATTTCTGAGGCAGTATAGTTTTTTACCTGTTTCTAATAAAACTCCATAAGTTTCGTCATAATGATTCGCAACCGAAGTATTACTTTAACACACATTATGGGAGTTTTTCACACAACACATTGTTATCTTTTAGTCCCTCCAAAAATTCTCATTAAATTTTTCCTCTATTATTGTAATGAGAAATATCTCAAACTTAAGAACTCTAATTCGAAACAAAGAATATAAAAATCACTATGAGTTTAGTTCGAAGTATTTGATTTTGTAATTCTAAATGTACTCTATTTTAATTTTTGTTATTAATTTTATATCAAGCATTGAGATAAAATTTTAAGCAGTCATATAGTAAAATATAAGAGTCGCTCCATTAAACAAACATTTCACTTAAAATTGAGCAACTGTTTTTCACTTTCTTTCAGAGAATTTAGAAATGTAACTTTAAAGCATGAAATGGAAAGACTTGTTCCATTAGTTGTGAAAATATGTTTTCTTGTTTCATGGGACAGTTGTTCTGCATAGCACCAAGAAAAATTTCTATCACACTCAGTATGTGTATTTATTACTTTTTATAATCACATTTAGGTTTATAGGACTATTGAAAAAATTTGAATCAGAAACATAAAAGAATTTTAAACACTACTTCATAGATTTAACTCGAAAATCAACTACACTGGTGTACAAACTTTAAAGAACAGTAAGATTTTCAGCTGTCGAGAGTTACGAAACCGATGAGTAAAAACAAATCGATTACATGTTAATATAAAAAGTCATTAAACTGAAGTGATGACAGTTCATTGGGTGCCATGAGGGGGGGAGAAAAGGGTAGCTGTGAAAACTTTAAAAAACATAGAAGGCGGTTCTTTGTAGTCTGTATGGCCACTTCGAACACTGATGTAGTCTTTGCACAGCGTTTGCATGTAGAGAACGAGGTAGTGCTTTCCTGTGGTAGAACAATCCCTTCCTATGTTAGAACTGGTCACGATTTCGAAATTGGAATATGCACTAGCTTTCTACTGAATATCCTCGGTTATGGAAATCGCTGTTTTTCTTAATTTTGAGGTTTTAATCTTTAAAAATACTGGTGTTAAATTTTGCACATCAGTGCCATAAGTATAAAGAACTTTTCTTATGACTGGCATTTAAATAAACTGGAATTAATAAATTATTTCAACTTTCTAAGATTTACTGAAACTATTTTTTAAATTATAAAAAATGTATAAATTATAAAAATATATAGCAGTAAAAGAATGCATTGCACAATTTTATTTCTACGAAGGCTGTAAATCGGCACGATATGAAAATTAAACTTAAGTTATTTTTAAATAACTGTTATATATACATGTGTTCTCTTTTATCTGTAATAAAAGTTAATGTTTTCTATCATAGCATTAAAAATGGAATGAATTAATTCCATAAATGTATGAACTACATCATGTTACGAAATTTTTTATTTAAGATAAAATTATTTACATTTACTGTTATAATTCCTGGAATTTGACGACACTGAAATAACAAAACGTATTCACCCAGAAAGCCACAAACCCTCTGATGGGTTTACACGCATATATTAGTCCTACAGAGTGCAGTCTTCCCTACATAACTTCTGACTTGTTAACCTGATTTAACCTTCTTGATCAATAGAACCTTTTCTAGGATTCTAGCAACCAATTGATGCGGGTAGTTAGTCATTTTCATGTGATGTGAGAGAAAAGTAGCATTACATCACTCGTAAATATAGTGTCGCTCAAATGGTTAAAGACAAGAAAAATGTCTCACAGGAAAGTTATTTTAATGCTCGCAATTGAAGATGTTTATAACCATCATCTTTTTTTCTACGAAACAGTGTATTCTCATTTGCTTAAAATTTCAGAGAATTTAACATGGTGTGTCGAGGAAAACAATTCAGTTGTACCAACTTATATAACGTTGGGTAGAAGGTGCAAAAAAACCCTAATTGCCTCATACATTGTGTTACCAGAATTATTTATTTTATTTATATACATCATTACTAATATTATCAGCGATGGGCTTATTATTCCGATAGAAGTTTAAATAATAGTGTTGTTTCAAAACAACAGGTAGCAAATGTTATCGAAAATATTACCAATTACCAATAAATGCTATCGGGATAGCAGTGAAGAATTTAAACCCAATAAAATTTCATTTAAGAAATTGAAATTTATAACAGTTGATAAAAATAAAAGTTGGAATTACTAAATATTTAATGGTTAATAAAAACAACAAACTATTAAAATTAACTGTTAATGTTAATTTCTAGCAGTTACCGTTAAATTTAGTTCCTAACTTATAACAAAACTGTCAATATTAACATTTGATGGCTATTACCGCAAATAACAGTTAATACCGTTATCGTGACATAACAATTTTACCCATATCTAAATAGAATCGCGATATATTTCTAATATTTATCCCTCATATATTTGTGTGGGAGGGGGTGAACCAGATACCAAATGTAAAACATCGGGACCCAAGAGGATTGAGGCCCTATGACTGCAACTCTAGTATGCTTGTTGTGCTGGTTATTTATGGGTTATTTGGTTACTCTTTGGGTAATGTTTTAATAACCACCCCTCTCATTCAGAGGGCCCGGCCTCCTCCATAAAATTGTTTAAGTTGTCATGGGGTTGTCTTCGGCTCTATCCCCCGGGATTGATCCGGGACCGTTGCCAATAGACAGTTGTGTTGCTAAAGTTCGATGTAAATTCAACCTAGCTACCGAGAATGATCAAAGCAGCTCTTAACGTTGAACATCCACTCATTTTTCGACAAATTTTGGTACCGTAAAAAGAGTAAATTCCTCAAGGCCAACGACATGCATCCAAGGAGTAAGTAATACGAAATCAAATACTGCTATAACGATGAGGACACATACTGACATTTCGTTAAAAATCAACACTATTCAATGATTGAACGACGTTTCTCTTATTTGCCTATGGGAAATACATTGAGGAACATTGTGGAAAACTGCTTCTAAGCTTCCCACCCCTTCAAAAAAACTACCTGTAGTTGTACAGCCACGGGAATTTCCCACATGATGAACAAAATTCCATCATGGGATAGCGACCTTACTAAACGTTAGTTTTCAATTATCCAACAGCGCTTAAGGGTACGTTAATCCTCCTGGCGGTTAACGAGGTATCTCGTCATTAGAAAAACTGACCAGATCAAGATGGACGAGATATTTCGTTATTAGATGAAAACTGACCAGATCTTGATCTCGTCATCATCAAAAAATCAGCAATGTCTTTGCAAATTGACGAGGTATCTCGTCGTTAGCAAAATTGGTCAGATCTTGATGGACGAGGTACCTCATTGAAACCACTTGGAGGGTTAAGAACTTTTTTGTAAGTTGCTATATTACATCATTAAGGTTCGCAGTGTATCGCTCATGGGCTGCAATAGTGCAACAACTCATAAAACAGGATTTTTGGAGTCTGGCATTGGTAATTGGCATTCTCGTTCCCCTGATTTCATCGCATCGGATTTTTTTCCTTTTGGGAAACTTAGAGGAACAAATCTACGCTAATAAGAGGGCAACGATTCATAACCTAAGCAAAATTTTTAAGAAATAGAACAAGCCCCCGGTTGGTTGGTTTGAGATTTATGGCGCAAGATCTAACAAATCTCCCGGAAATTTGCTCAAATGCTACGGAAAATATGATCGAAAGAGGCTAAATTTGCAGAGCGACCAAATGCGACATTTGGCAGTTGTCCAGGATAATGCCATAGATGAAGAGATCGTTCATGAATTAACCTCTAATTCCAAGTAACGGTTTTTCTTTTGGTTTATGTATCCATTGATGTCTAAATGAAGAGTGAAGACATCGAACAAATCACGTGTCGAATGGGCCGTATTTACAGCTCGACCAGAGATGTTATTTGTCATTAATTGAATGGACAATATGTAAAATTATAAAACAAATTCATGTGATTGTGTTTATTTGATTTATTTGAAATAAAATGGTGCCCTTGCATAAACAAAACCACTCTGAATTTACCCTTAACGTCGGATGCATGTTTACCATCTTCTCTGATGCCTTAGTATACAATGTATTTGTACTGAAAAATTTAGCAGTTTCCAAAGTATAATTTCCAATTCATCGAACTTTTGAGTCTTCTTATCGTTAATACGGGATTTTGGTTGTTTCTCTTTTCCAAACTAGATTCGAAAAGGAAATCTTCCAGTGGAAAAAAAAACGAAAACGATACTACTGATGAAGATAAGATAGCAAGGAGAAAAGTGTATATATCTGACAGGGTGTGTGATAAAAAATGTTGTTAGTTGAAGTTCAATGATCAAGTTTATGGATCTTTAATCATGTAGCAAGGAAAAAATGAGAGAAAGGGGTATTTCTTGAAACAACTGTTTATAGGACTCGAAGCTTGCTCCTTCATTTCACGGAAACGTCTAAGGAACAACGAACCAGTGTCAGATAAAAATATTTTATCGTTCTTTCTCTAATTACACAGATCTATTACAAACATTCTAATAGAAACCGAAATTGTGTCCATGTGACACTAAAGCTCCCAGACATTGGTCAACAATTAGGATAATCTAGAAATAATTTTAAATTCTAAAAAGAATTATTTTATTTCAATAGCACTCACATTCATCTGAAACATCTTTTCTCAAATGAACACCTTTTCACATTATTATTTTTTACATGAAATGTGCAGATTAATATTTATAGTTTCCTCTTGTAGCAAATATTTGATATGCCGAATTAAATTTCGATCATCATACATATAAACTATATATGCTATTAATATCAGTATTTACAGATCAGGCGATCTTTCCGTAAAATAATGTCAGCTTCTTTTCACATGAAGTTTTAACCCTTTTTCAGGGCTCTTGTCCCACTGCCTCTGAAAGGCTTAAGGCAAGGTAATATGAATATTCTTCACTTTTAAGGGCTAAGGTAGAGAAATATTCTTTAATCTGATATCAAGGACTGTTTGCCACTGTTCAAGACAAAGTTAGCCTGACAGTCTAGGCAAACGGACAACCATCAGCGTCAAGGAGAGGTACTTAAATAGCCGGACCGCAAGATTCACCCTGTTCCAAGTTAGCTGACGGGCCCCTCATAAATTACAGAAAACATACTCCCGTTACACTTCAAAAACTTTTCACATTGGGGCGTGAAAAGCGACATCTCTATGTAAGGGTTGACACTGCCTCGAGCAAGGGATGCACAGACCGCTGTCCGTGGGCCGCATGCGTCCCTCCGTTGGTTTGTAGACGGCCCTCCTCGCCATGTATTTTTTAGCCTTAACAGGTCACACGATAGGTAATTAAGGTTAAAACTAAAGTAACTAGGATTAAACTAGGGTTTGAACATGTAATTAAAGTTGTGGTACAAACAATTTCAATTTTATAGAATTCCGTGGCCTTTATCACCGACAATTCGAAAAGTTTCTTGAAGACATTGAAAGCAAAAATGGTGACAATTATTTAGACAGAAGATAGGTGACTAAGTCGCAGTTAAATGTTGGAGTGGTTTCTAAAGTTAATTGACAAAATTGAAATTTTTTATGGCGGAAAAAACAAAAACGTCCCGGATTGACTATGGGAATTTAGATTTTCTGGTTGACATTACTAACCATTTAAATACGTTAAATAAGCAACTTCAGGACAAAGATCAATTGATTACTCAACTTTACGGCCACATTTTGTCTTTTGAATGCTAGTTAAGTATATTTCAAACCCAATTAAATTCAGGAAATTGCGTTCAATTTCCTAATTATAAGAAAGTTTCAAAAAAGTTCAATTCCAACTTCAAGACTATATGTTGAAAATTTTGATAATTTGACCTCAGCTTTCAATTATCATTTTTTTTATTTGCAAAAAGTAAAGGCATTGCTATATTTATTGAGCAACCCTTTTGCCATTTTGCCTGAAAATGCACCTAAATCAGTGCAGCTTGAACTCATCGACATCCAAAACGATGAGAACCTGCGAAATAAATTTAATGTAGACAATTTATTAAACTTCAATCGTTGTGTCGATAAAAACAATTGTAAATTGTTGCTTGATAAAGCATTAAAATGCGCAAGTCTCTTTGGGTCAACATATATCTCTGAAGAAACTTTTTCAGTTTGAATATCAACAAATCAAAAAAACAGGAACCGCTTGACTAATGAGAATTTAAAATCAATTTTGTGCTTGCCAACTCAAAAATTGAACCAAATATTAAAACAATTGTTAAATCAATTCAATGTCAAGTGTGGTGACATCATTTGTGCTACTGAAGCGCCTCCTATAAAACTCTTCACGTTGCGATTTTTCTTTTGCTCGAGTGGCATCAGCTAATAAAGTAGAGAAAAATAACTATGAAATTATTCGTCCAACGTTTCGTTACCGGTTGTTCTGATTATGTTGAAATTATTTTATTAATTACATAATTAGAACATAATCAGAACAACCGATAACGAAACGTTGGACGAATAATTTCATAGTTATTTTTCTCTACTTTCTTAGCTGATGCCACTCGAGCAAAAGAAAAATCGCAACGTGAAGAGTTTTATAGGAGGCGCTTCAGTAGCACAAATGATGTCACCACATCAAGCATTAAATTAATTATTTTGTTTTTTATTATCTTTCTTTTAGTAGGAAACACTTCTCTCCTCTTTGAGATGGCGCCACGATCTATCTATTAGCTTTATTTGCACAGCAGCTTTTTTTCATCTCATTTTAAAAATTTTAATCTTATCATTTTCTGTAGATACAAAACTCATCCATATATACAAGCAAACACCCGTCTCTGTTTTTAATGGTCCAAACTGCAATGGGTAAGAGTATAAGTATATGGGGCTATCTATAGGACACATTGGCACACCAGTTTTTCCTATAAATAGCCCCATATACTACTACTTTAAGCCATTTTTTAAATTACACTCGAGACCGAAAATTAACAAAAATATGAAAAATTAGAGCTGTTTTTACATCTTTTATACGTTTTTCCGACCTTTTTTATTCATTTTTTACACAAAAATCTTAAGATTAAAAAATCCTCCAAAATATGGCTAAAAAACAAGGTTATAAAAAGGCATAAAAATTGAAAAATGAGACTGAACTATATTGTTTTTTGACGGAAAAATGCGAAAAAAACATTAAAAATAAGAAATGTAAAAAACAAGAGTTTCATATGTGTATAAAACATGCAAACTTCCATTAAATATTCTGCTTCAAATTTATTTAATAACTTATCTCCTTTATTTTTAATAATAAATTCATATTTATTACTCAGTTTATAATTTTAGATACTTTAATACAGGTGAAATCCATGAACAGATATGAGGTATTAAATCTTGATGAACCCTTAATTTTATATCAAATTTTATATTAATTATGGTTTGCTCAGATCTGAGCATACCACTTTTCTTATCTAATTTTATTGGGATTGTATGAAAAAGAAATCTTAACTAATTTAATGTACATAATTTCTAAAACTAATTTGTTTAAATACATTTATATTTTTTAAATACTAAATTCAAATAAATTAGCTACATTTGCTTTTCCACAGTCTTCAGTCCCTTTATATATAAATTTTAAATCAGAAATTTTATTGAATTGTTTCATTTCTTTTTCGGTTTTTACAGAATTTTTATTATTACATCGATTGGGTAGAAAAACGGTAAAATTATTCCATTCCTCATCGATTAACTCTACAATTATTTTTTCACCATTTTTTGTGGATATTTGCTTAATTTCATTAACAGGATATTCCTTACCAATTTCAAGTTCATGTAGTTTTTTGAAAGGTGTAGTTTCAAGAGAACCTAAAGCAATGAGCTTTTTCAAGACGTCCATTTATTATATTTCATTTTTTAAAAGGTTTCTTCATTACAAAGTTTTTGTTTGGCGTTTTTAACAGTTTCATCATATTTAGTAATAGTCTCTAATATATCTAAATATTTCAAAATTAGGATGTAAACTTCATAAAAATTTCTATTGTATAGAGTATGAATATTATATAAATCATCACATAAATTAGCGAAAGTGACTACAACAGTGTCTTCAGAATCATTATGAAGTTTAATCACATACTCTTTAAATTCCATTTATTACATTTTCATTTTTTAGAATGCAGTTTTTATAATACATACATTTCCTCAAAGAACAACCAGGCCCTACTATCTTAGCATACTTTGGTAAATTACTCAAGTCAAATGAGTTTATACCTTCCAGTAAATCTTTTTCCAATACTCCACCCTTGTATGCAAACATACCACCATACAAATAATGTAAATTATTTATATGTCTTTACTTCATTATTATTTATCCATAACTCTTTATTATTTGGATATCTTTTAAATCTCAAACCATGTACTTCATTTGTGTACTTTTTTACGATTTTCAATTCGTGTTCATCCAATTCACAGTCTGGAGTGAATACAAATAACATTTCGCCTATCGGTTCTCTGAGATGAACCCGTCCTATCTCTCTCGCTATTTTGCGATTAGGGAGAACAAAACCTTGAATATTGATAATAAGTGTTATATCCTCCATTTATAGTAATTGTTTTTTAAGAAGGGTTTTCTAATACCCAAAAGGAACAGTATCGAAATTATCCAAAATTCTGCGTTTATCAAAACCAAACTTACATCTTTTATTCATTGTATTTACCTTGATATTTCTATCTTTTTGTATTTGAAATTGATTTATTTTTACATCTATATATTCTGTTTCTCCTGTTATTATTTTCATTCTTTCTTCAAAATTGAGCTTAGTTTCACTCTCATAACTCATTTTGAATCCTTTCACTTTACCTCCAACTGTACCATTATTCATCAAATATGCATAGTCTTTACTGGCTGGAGATATCCATGTTTTGATATATTTGTCTTCTCCTAATTCATCAGTCCATTCACCTGTCCATACAACCTGTTTTTACTTTATTGGTTCCATCATCGATATAAACAATACTGTCAGTATCAGAATAAAGCACTTTATCACCTAATTTATCCATCATTTCATACAACATTCTTGCTGAACTAGTGGTAAAAGCTGCTATATAAACGTTTGTATTGAAATTATCTTTAGCATATTCATCAGTTCATCTTATAATTCATTTCTACACAATCATCATTCAAAAATACCATATTCAAATCTTTAATATTATCATTTAATATAATTCTGCAAAAGTCTTCCAATTCTATCACATATTCAGTTTGTTGCATATTTTTCCTTTTCCAAACTTACCCCATAGGGAATTTAAACATATGTTGGCTATAAATCTTAATCCTGGATTTTTCTCAATTTTTCGTAATTCTATATCTAATTTCTCCTTTACATACCTTCTATATTCTTCTTCAGTTTTGAAATTCCATTTATCATCTGTTTCTAATTTAATTTTCATAAACATTTTGACATAATCTCTAAAAAAAGTATCAGATCTCATATTAAAATTCCAAACTCCGTATATATTCAAAATTGTATATCCTTTCTGAATTGCCTATTTCACTTCAGTAGTTGTCCAGGTTCCTATAAAACTCCTCTGATCATCTGTATGATTACATTCTTTATTTCTCATTTCGTAGCACTCTTTGCATCTCTTTTGTTCTGATTTAGATTTATCAGTTTTTCTTCTTTATAAGGTAAGACAGGGTGATATAGTTTTTGAGGAGGCAGTACTTTACATTTGAATAATCCGTACCAATTCTTGTTGTATTTTTGGGGGTTCTTTATCTTTTCAGGGTGTCCTATTGGATAATAATCAAAGAAATTTACGGTTGGATAGAGTGAACATACATCAATATATCTTTCAGAGTCTTTCATTTCATATTTCAAAGTCGTGGGTTCGCATCTTCCACCATAGAAAGCATCTCTAGGATTTAGAGGCGAAACAAACTCTCTTTTCCATTCTTTTTTCATATATTTTTTTATTTCTTTATCCTTATCAAAATCACACTCCCAAATCTGAATCAACTTATATCCTGCTTTTATTATCTTATTATTTATCTTTTTGGTTTTTTCATATAAATCTTTCATACATATCTGATTTTGTTTATTTACTGTTGATTCCTTATAGCACTTTGGATATCCATGCCAATGACAACCATGAAATTGATAGACTATTTTCATAAAAACCATCTACTTTATAAGTTTTATTTTCTAACTTTAGTTTTTTCTCACCTCTATTTAATGCTTGTTGTATATTAATATTATGTTTTTTAGATAGATAATCTAACCAAGCAATTGATTTTTTACTATAAATGTCTTGTTTGATTTCTTCATCTATAGCTATTGTATTCACTTCTAAGAAATAACTTCTATATATAGCCATACAGACACCTGCTAGAGTAACGTACCTAAAAGGGTCAATATCAGCTGTTTTCAAAAATAATTTCCTCATTTCTAAACATCCTCTTCTTAGAATATCCACATCAGAATCACATTATTTCATAATTTCTTTTCGAAAATCAAAGATTTTGTTTTTTACTGTTTCATACCACTTCATAAAGGTTTTCCTTTGTTCTGTTGTCATGGAATCATAACCATAATAGTATTTGTCAGGGTATTTGCCTATATAATTTTGATTTTCAGAAGTGTTGAATAAATGAGGAAAATAACCTTTGGCTAATTCAGTTAATCCAAATGTCTTTGGAAAATCTCTCAGAGGAATCAATGTAAAGTTGATAGAGTCTATAAACTTCATATTATATTCCTCTGCTTTCATATACATGAGTTTATTCCCTTGATATATTGGAAATATTTTAATTTTATTTTTAAACAATATTTGGCCAAAAATTGGAAATCAAACCCTTTTCCGTAATGAGCCAATACAGTATAACCATTATGTTTTTCATTAAATAACCATTTACAGTACTCTACCTCATTATTGAAAGAGGTCTTATTACCGTGAAAATCGTGATTTATTACCATATTCACTTCATGATTTCCTGTTTCTTGTTTAGTTTCAACATCAAAAAATAAATATTTCTCGGAAAAATCAGCATATTTACACTGATTACACCAAACACTGTACTTTTTTCTAACCTCTGACAGGTATTCAAACAACTCGTTCCTTCTGTTTGCTCACATAAACCACACCATACTTTTCTAGCAATTTTGGAACAAGCAAGTTTACATAAACCTCTTTGGTTTTTTCATTTTCATATAGCATTTGTGATCTTTATCAACCCATTCACGGCAATTGTTACACTTTTGTTTACCACATTTATGATCTTCAGGTTTTCGTTTAATTTTATTTAAATTTCTCTTACATTTCAAGCATTTCCATAGGATTTCACACACAGAGATCATTCTTGTGATTTTCATAGCATTTTTTACCTTTGAATGATCTAAAACAGTCATTACATTGAATTTCTTCTCCTTCACAATCACTCATCTTCCTAAAACATCTATCACATTTTAATAAGCATTTATGCTCATTACCTCTCTTATAACTTACTTGACAATAATCACAATAATTGTTTTTTCCTAAAAAACCTGTAATAGATGTAATGACATCAAAGTGATTCCTATTCTTGTATATGTAAACGGATATTGGTTTATAAGTACCACTATATATTCTTTCATTGAAATTTTCTCTACAAAATATATTAATTTGAATATCTAGAAATTCCTCAAATTGTTTAACCTGTTCTAGTGTACAAACATCTAAAGGAATATTATACATTTCATGTAGTTTGACAGCTAATGTTTTTTGTAATATTCTTCCTTTTTTAATATATATATAATATCATTTTTAGTTAATTTTTCATAATCTATTTTTTCACACAAATGATCAGGATTTTGAATACTTAAAGCTGTTACAACACATCTAGCTAGACAGATATTATCATCATTATTAATTTGACAAATACTCCTTTTATTTACTATATCTTTATCATCTTTGGGTGGTTTTTACAATTTGCTCCTCTTGGTAATTCAATCACATTAAAGTCAAATATACGGTCACTAATTTTTAATTCTTTGTAATCAATTTTATGGGTTAGAACATCTAAATAGGTTTCATATGCTTCTTTAGTAGACATCATTTTTGGATGAAAAGGTTTATCCAGTTTAGGATTATGTGTAACAATATCAACTTTTCCTTCTATTTTTCCTATGGCTTTTCTAAATAAATCTCTCAATATATTATGATACTGTTCAGGCCTTAATTCTTTAATTTCATTAACTTTATAAGTTATTCTATAGGCATTAAATTTTTGATATGTGTTCTATGTACTTCAACAATTTATAAGTCTGATCTAAAGAACTCCTTGAGCTTTACTTCTGTTTTTATATTTTTTTCTAATTTTGGTTTAAATTCGTTACTACTTTTTATCAAATATTAATCCAAAAGAATCAAATTTTTTCTTAATTTTATAACGTTTTTTACGTTTTGTAATGAATTCTCTCTTATTTCGTTCTAGATAATCAGATACATCTAAATTTAATAAATCAACTAATATACTTTTATATTTCCCTGTGTTTCTTATATGTTTACTTAATAATCTAATTAAATCGTCTTTTTTACAACATCTAGGTTGCTTTATTTTTAATTGTTTCAATGCACTTCTAAGTTGACTCACTGTCTTTACTTTCAGTTTGCACTCCATTTATTTGGAGTTATTTTTTAAAGGTTTTTTTTACTTGATTTATATGGTAAAGACTTTTGAAATGTCTTTGCTTATGGGAATAAGTATAAGATTTGCCGCATTCGCAAGCATATTTCGTTTATTTTATAACAGATTCGCAAGATTTACATTCACCTCGTTTTATACGAAAGTTATCCATGGGTTTTGTGAGTTTGTATATTCTACAAGTTTTGTTCTCCATTTATATATAATGATTTATTTAAACCTATTTCTCCAGATCTCTTCTGGATAGTTGAAATAGTTTATATTAGGTCCAATTTCAACACAAACACCCTTTATATAAAAGGTTTCATTTTCTAACGAAGTAAAATAAATTAAGAACTTTTCCCACTTTTTTCGTATTTTTTATTGGCTTTGATGTTATTAGGAATAGAGTAATATTCACATATTTTTTTTAACAAAATAATTATAATTTATATATTTTTCATTACTGTAAAAATCAATCAGATGATGAAACATGTAGTGTATTTTTAAGGGTAAGTTATACTTTCCTTGAAAATATTTTAATCTATTCATCATTCTTTCTTTATAACTATCTTTGATTATAAATTCCTCAGATGACTCTGAAGTTTCACTGCTAGCAGATGATAATGGAATACTCTCAGCTTGTTCTGTTTCTTTCAAAAAATCAACATTCATTTATTAAAAATTTTATTTAAAAATATCTTTGTTTTAAAAGGTGGATGGAAACATTTCCCCCACCTGAAAACGTAATATAATAACTAACCAATCCAGGTGTGTAAACATTCGTATCATTATATTTCTTTTCATATTACGTTTCGACGGTAAACTGGATATCTATTCAGCACAAAAATTATATTCTAATTTTATGAAGAAAAAAGTTCATTCAAACATAGCGCACACTCTGAACTTGAAGAAAAATCATTTATAAAACGAATTACGAGTGATATAGCAAGAATTTTGGAATATAAAAATGCAATGTATCTGATGAAAAGATGTGTCAAACACTCAACCTTCAACTATTAATCAGCTTTATATAAACTAAATACCCAAATCATTTAAAGATGTTTTACCAAAGAGTATAAAATTTACGAGAAAGAATAATGAAATAGTACAAGACACTTTATTGTAAATCAGAATAATGTCTTAAAATTACAGAACGATAAATTCGATGAAGAATTAAAAGAAAATGTCATTATAGAAAACAGAGAGAAGAACAATGTCAGCATTAATAAACAAAACGAGATAAAAAACAAAATAGAATTATTAAATCTAATGATCCAAATAAAAAACCAGCTAAAGTTCAACGCTCTCTTTAGAAACGCGCGTCAGATCTTTGCTTATTAAGTGACGTAAAAATGAATGAAAAAAGTGTCTGGAGAAATTTTTCAAGGTTGTATAAAAGTTTCAAGCCTTCTGAGAAGGAAATACAACTTTGATAAGAGGAAGTTTATATTAGTAGATTCAGCTGGATGTTTTGCAGTTATCAACGGAGTAATTCCGTTTCATTTTCAAAGCTTCACGTATTGAAAAGAAATTTTTTCTAGAAGACGATATTAAAGACTGACTTAAATTCAAAACGCTTTAGAAAAGGTACTAGATGTAATATCATATGTTTTCAGGATTTCTCCACCTGATTATGATAATCTACCCCCTGTTTTGGGGGTAGAAAAAAAGATTTTATCTTCAAGATATGAAAAGTAGAATACAACATTTAGATTTAAGATATATGGATTCCTTTGAAAAAGATTTAATATATTAAATTTTGTATATAATTCAGGGGGAAATGTTTCCCCCCTGACTTTTCTAGTTCAGTTCAGCTATTTAAGTCAAATTTGGATGTAATGTATGAGTAATTACCATTGAATAAAATGATTTACTATTAAATATAATGGCTGCTTCTTTAATTGATATCTGTTTTTGAACAAATCCATGATAACTATTGGCATGGACTTTTTGAAGATTTTAAATTGATTATAGATAAAAATACAGGATATTTTAACGCTAGTAAGCTATGTAGTGACGCTGGTAGAAGGTTTCATAAATGGTTAGAAAATGAACAATCTAGAGAATATATTAAGTACTTAGAGGAGAATTCTGGCCAACCGAATTCGGTTGGCCACAAAATTATATACCATGTTAGAAAAAAGGAACTGAAAAAAAATAAAATTAATGGAACTTATGTAAATCAAGATTTAATCACTCATATTGCTTGTTGGATATCACCTGAATTTAGTTCAAAAGTTAATAAAATTATAACAAATTATTATATTAATGAATTTAAAAATAATGATAAATTGGTTGAAAAAGTAAATAAAATTAGAGATAAAAATATTGAATTAAATAATAAATTTAAACAAGTAGAAGACATAACCCCAAAGACAATGAATCCTAAAAAATTAAGTACATTAACTCTGATTAAGAAAAATAAAAATGAAGCTAAACGTCCTTATTATGCAATGAGAACTCGGAGATTAAATTATCATAATAACTTGAGAAGACTTAAGGAAATGTATCCAAATTTAGAGATTGTTTATGAATTGAGAAATATGATCCTAATGCTATAAATTTATGTAACAGAATTAAAGAGCAATCAGAGCATACAGATGTATATTATAATGGAATTAAATTATTAAATGATTATACAGAAGAACAGTTTATAAATGATATTAGAGAAATAGCCAAATTAAAGTTTTAGAAGTCTATCCAAGAATTAAATTCATCTGGATAACCTAACCACTTTACTAGATACTTATTTCCTTTCTTTTTTATTATTTTTTCAATCTTGTATACTTTATCTGTTTTATTATATTTAACCAATTCCTTTTCATAAGTTCCTTTTATTTCTTCTCCATTTAAATCTTTAATTCTATATGTGATTGGATCTGTTTTCAAAACTTCTGAAATTATAAATATTTCTTCAGTAAATGGTAGGGTCATATCCTCTTATGAATTGTGATTTATATTTAGAGATTCTAACTCTGTCTCCAATTTTAAATTTTGTTTTCAGTCTTTTGACCGACGTAAAGTATAAATTCTTATGAACTTCATTCTCTTTTTACTTGCTTCTACAGGTGCCATTTTTATAGATCTATGATATGAATTATTATAATTTTTTATTCTTTTATCTAATACATCTATATATCTTTGAGTATTATTAGCTGCTAAATATTTTCTAATTTTGTTATTAATAGTACGATTAAAACGTTCTACTATAGAACATTTTATTTCTATATTTTAAGTCGTAAACCATTGTATATCTTTATCTTTAAATAATTTTTGAGTATGTTTATTAATAAACTCAGTTCCTTTGTCAGTTTGGAGTTTAAGAGGAACCCTCCTCTTGAATATCTTTTTAAACGCTTCTGTGACTTCTCCTGTTTTTCTTTTGATTGGTATAACCCAAGCATATTTACTAAATATATCTATAATCGCTAATAAATAATTAATACCTTCATTATATTTACTAAATGGTTTGATAAATAATAAATCAGCTTGCCACTGATCATCTACATGAGATACATATACTCTTCTTCTTTTAAATTTTCGAATTAAAGGTTTATATCTAGTATATACATCTTGAGAATGTAAAAAATCTGTAATTTCTTTCTGAGGTAAACCTGTCTTCCTCTTCAACTCATTTATACCACATTATCCTGTTTCTGGATCATAATAGACATTTTCAAGGTTTTTAGATTTTAACCCCTGCGTTTCACAGGGGTTAGACAGCGGAGCTGACGCTCCTAATTTCCTAAAAAAACGAGCCGTTTTTTTTATTACATATTGTACAAGTGGCTAATAAATAACGTCTTTTATTTTTAGCAATTTTTTCCTCGATATCCTTAAATGTGGTTTCTTTTTTACATAATAAACATTTCATTTTTGATCCCATTCCAAATTTCTTTTTAGCCTTTATAATTGGTTTAACGATAACTCTATCTGTTTTTTCTCTAACCGTTGGATTTTCAATACTATCTAATTCTTGAATCATATTTTTATCACACACTTCATTTCTTGTTTCTGTATCTTTATTTTTTAAATAACAAACATCATGTCTAGGCTGTCTCATCAACTTTATTAATAGGTTTTGACCATTCTTTATAAGTTAAATCTAGATTTAATTTCGTTTTACCCCATAAAAGTTGAGTTCCAGGACCTGAAAATTGATGGCCTGGTAAATGCATTTCAAAGGGTAAATTATTAATTGCTGAATAGATAATACCTGTTCCATATTTAATAATTTTTGGTTCATTCAATTCAGATATTAATTTGATTATATTTGGTAATATTGAATTTTCAAATACACCTGAACCCATTTGATTACATTTCTTACAACATCCTTTAAATTTTCCTTTTTTAGATAAGAATCAATAATAAACTTTTTACTCTTACAAACCATATTTATTAGTATCAAAATTCAGTGATTTACATATTTATATCCATTCAATTGTGTTTGTTTAACATATTTTTCTACAGGAAAGTACTTTAAATTTAATTCATCTTCTCTCTTGTATATTTCTTGTTCTGATAAAACATTACTTTTAAATAAATTCAATAGTTGTTTATAAAATTTATAAGCTATTCTATACTCTTCCTTTCTTTCTGATATATTTAAAGATTATCTATAATTTCAACGATTCCTGCAGTTAAACTTAAAGCAGCTAAAGGAATGAAAACGAAAGCAGACAAGCCTGTTCCGCTCAGAATGAACTTACTGACAAAGATATGCTTATCTTATGAAAGCAGTTGTAATTCTTTCAGTAAATATAAATTATTTTTTCTAAATATTCTTCCATCATTTATATAATATTAAAGGGAGGTTAACCCCCCTTAATTAATTATATAGGATTAAAATTCTTTCTATATCTCAGATCAGTTTTCAATTCCAATACTAAAAAGTCATGCTTCTTTTGAATAGCCTTATTGTAAATTTTTTTAAATTCTTCAACATCTAACATACCATCTATAACTCTTACTATACTAGTTATTTCTCTATTATGAATTTTAAAAAATACAAAATAATTACAGTTCTTTCTGATATTAATAGGAGTTGAATAATAAGACTGACAAGTATATAATGGAAGCAGTCCTCTTTCTTCCTCTGAAGAAGAAATCTTCAATCTTTGTTTGATCTTTTTCTGTAAGGCAGTCATCAAAAATCACTAAATTCTTTTGAGAGTTTTCCAAACTGTCCACGTCAATCATTTCTTCTAAATTAGATACAAATAAGGATTCTTTATTATATTTTTTATAAAGTTTTTTTTAATCATATTCTTCTCTTCTTTCTTGGCAACTTCTAGTAAATCTTTCAAGTCTACTTCATCAAACTGAGTATATAACTGTATTAATTTCTCATATTTGGGTTCGAAGATATCTTTAGAACAGATGTATATTGCATCAAAATTTAATAAATCTTCAATTAAATTAAATAAAACGTTGGTTTTTCCACAACCACTTGGACCTGTAATCAAAAGTCTAAAGGGATGAATTGGAAGTAATGGGTTTTGATTTAAATCCACATATTCATCTTTTTGTGTATAATCTTTAATTTTTATCATTTATTTACATAGTAAAAAATTAATTTACATAGTAAAAAAATTAATTTACATTTAAAAAAAGAAGCGTCAGCTTCGCTGTCTAATTTACATAGTAAAATATTATTTTTGCTAAGTAAAATATGTTTTCATTTTTACTATCAATAAATGGATAAACGAATATCTGATTTAATTAAATTAGTTAAATTAAATAAAGAAAAAGATAAAAATATGCAACAAGAATGGCAAAAAGCTGGGCTTGAATATAATTTACAAAAATTTTATAAACCCGTTACGGAAAAGATTGAAAAAGCTGAATTAGTTAGGAAAAATCAATTGCATGAAATTGCTGACAAAATTGAGGATTTATCTTTTCTTGGTCAATCCTCTACACCAGTGGTGCGCAAACTATTTTCATTTCCGGCCCCCAATTTTGTGTACTATTTTGTCGCGACCCCTGGATAGACAATTGACGTTTTTTTAATCAACATAGTTAAAGTTGAATTCTTTTTGGGATTTGCGCTTATGTTTGTGCCTTATTAGAGGACTGAATAAAACGCATAATTTTATGAAGCAATGGTTTCATTTATGCATATGGGTATATATATATTTTTTAATGGAAAATACTTCAAAAAACTTACAACATAAGAATTCAATGTGAGGTATGCGCTTGCAAAGAGCTCATAATTACTTCTATGTTCGGATCTGTATTGGAAATCGCAAGTCGTAAGTCATCCTCTGGATCCAATCGAGATCGATATTTTGTTTTTATGGCAACTAATTTTGAAAAGTTTGCATCGACATAAGTAGGTCGATGCAAACTGAATCAAATATTAGTTGCCTTTTTCTTCAAATCGGCATATCCGTTTCCAATCTATAAACAAAATTTTTGGCAAGACAGAGACTTAAACTGAATGCGCAGTGTTTCGTCGCTTGAAACATCAATTAACTGTTCTTTTTCATTTAAAGATATATTGGATTTAAAAATATCAAACGAAAATGGATCACGTATCCAACCTAATTCATTATCTGGTAAGGTCATTTGTTTCAAAATATCTATTAATAATTTCAAATATTTTCTCTCCATTTGTTTTTCCTTCCAATTTTTTACAACATAAAAAATCTTCTGATATGTCTTCTTCATAAACGTATCTCACATAAACAATTAATTGAGACAGTTTAGAAATGTCAGTAGTTTCGTCAAGTTGTAGAGCAAATACAGGAGAGTTTTGTAATCGACTTAACAGAACTGATTCTATATTACGTGAGATGGCGGAAATTCAGCGAGAAAAGGTATCTCTTGATAAGTCGAGAAGCACCCGATGTATATAGAGTTCTTGAGAGGGGGATCAGACAGAAGAGAGAGAGAGGAGGTCAGCAGAGAGACCGTTTTGGAGATAGAAGTGAACACCCGTTTACTGTCGGCGAAAGATTGCCATCTTTCCTGAGAGCTCATCCGAGTTGGTAAAGGCCGATTTATCCCGCCCCGGGATTCTATACTCGCCTGAGTATTTTATTGAGAAAGCCTCGCCCGTAGCCGTTAAGGAGACTCCTCCTAGAAACCTGTGTCGCTACTCGCCCGAGTAGTGGAGACTTCACGGAGATCTAAAGTTCACCAGAACTGATAAGGCTGATTTATCCCGACCTGGGATTCTATACTGAGTATCTTATTAAGAAAGGCTCGCCCGTAGCCGTTAAGGAGACTACTCCTAGAAACCTGTGCGACTGCTCATCCGAGTAGTGGAGATTCATCTCATCCGAACTGGAAAAGACTGAGATATCCTGCCCTGGGACTCTATACTCATCGGAGTATTTTTATTGAGAAAAAGCTCGGCCGTAGCCTGAATCAGACTCATCCGAGCAATTTGGGAGAGGCTCGCCAGCAGCCATAAGAAGCGCCTCGATAGAACTTTGGACTTTCCAATGAACTAACATTAAACTCTTCATTCATTTTTCCGACTTTTGTACAAATTGTAAAATAAATTCATTAGTCTAGAAACGGATACTTTTGAATGGTAATTAGTCTAAGCTACTCGTGAACCAAGACGTTACAATGGTATCGTTTTTAAATCGTTACCATATTTTTCTCCATGCATAATTGATATCATTTTAATTGCTGAAGGAAGAATGAGTGATTCTCCAATTGTATGTGGTTTCAAATTTTTCCCTATTAAATATGAAACTTCTAAGGATGCCCGTAAAGCCTTCTCAGGAATTGGGTATTTTTTCAAAAATACATTTTGATTTTTCATACTTTTAGCTCGTTTTTTAAAAAATGTTTCAGATTTACTTGCTAATCCTTTATGTTTGGTTTCCACATGTTTTTTTAATTTAGCAGGTTTCATATTTTCATTTGCTAGTTTATCCCTGCAATTAACACACAACGCATGTTCTTTCCCATTAACAACGCAAATATGTAAATCCATATTTAATAAACTCTTCTTGATATTTTCTCAATTTTTTATTAGACAGCACATTTCGTTCGATATTTTTTGATGTAGAAACAGTGCCATTGGATTCATTCACAGTTTTTCTAAGTTCATTGGATGTTGGTCCATCATTCTTATTTGTAATGTCATTCTTTTCATTTTCTGGACGTTGGGTACCTATTTTTAGCCATTTATCCATCATGAGAGTATTAAAACTAAAACAAAATTATAAATATACAATATTTCATATCTGCGCTTGTTCAATCACGTGCGGCTACCACATGGAAAGAAAATAAAGTACGTGATTACTCTGTATAAATCATGTTTATTTGTAGCTTAATCAGACGAGAATTAAAGAAAAGAAAACTTAATTATAAGAGAAACATCTCTTTATACCAATTGCACATACTCGCTACCTAAAATAAAAAATACAACGCTCAAGTAAAAATTTACACATGGTAATCGAGGCAAGTAAATAAATATCTCAACTGGTGTTGCCAGTCAAGCACACATCTATATTGTACACAGAGGTTACAGTGAATCATAACACACAAATATTGGAGCTTACTTAAAAAAATACAAAACAAGTATAAAATTAATTATAGTGATTTAATATAATTATGTTTAACATTACTTGCTCCAAAGATGGGAAAATATATATTTAAAAATATTACAATTAGTGTTTATTTTTCAAAATTCATCTTACTGTGATCTTAAATTTGTACTCGCATTTAAACTGCAAATGCAGGGTTTGGTTAGTGATCAGCCATCTGTAATCCAAAAACAGAACTAACTGTTCCCTTACACGTTTTAAAATAGTAACTACCCTGGTAACGTTTCCAACGAAATATCAGTTGATGATAATTGATTTTCGAAAAAATCAAAAACGAAAAAATAATACAAATTATTTTAAAAAGACAGTTTTTCTTTATAAACATTTTAATATCTATATTGATTTTTTAATTAATTGTTTATTATTGCCCTCCGAGCACGCTACTGAACTGTCCTATACTTAAAAAATAAGTTATGTACATACCCGATTGCAAATTTTACTTAAAATTAGCAAAAGCAGTATATAAACAGAATTACAGAATACACTTGAATGAACGTAAGACGCAGCAAAACCGAACTACTGAGGCAGACGGAAAGAACTGCATGGTCCTAGCTGTGATCACAGTATAAAGACTAAATAGCAGGGGTGCACACCTAGATTGAAAAAGCTGTAGTCAAGATGGCGACTGCTAAGCGTCAGACCGACCCAAGTTGCATATGAATCCCACCGGAGAGCAGGTAAAGGGCATCTCAAATTGACAATTATCTTTTATCACTATGTCTGTTCGCCTGCCGGTTGCCGAAGTATAGGTCCTATACTAATACAGACAATTGTTTTCGTAAAAAAATGTAGTTCTTTTTTGATAAATAACAATATCTCATTTCACTCTTTTACTGGTACCTGATACTTGTTGAAGAAAAGTCTTATATTTTTTATTGTCGGATAAATTTCTTTGAATTTGGCGACCCACAAAAATTTTCAAGCGACCCCCAGAGGGGTCGCAACCCATGGTTTGCGCACCCCTGCTCTACACCATTAGCTCTAGAAGCAATTGAAAGCAAAAAATTCACTATTGATACAGACACAGAACTTGATGTGCAATTTTTAAATGAGAATAACCTTCCTCTCCCTTCTGAATTATTTAACAAACCTGATGAAATTGAGAAAATATTGCATCTTACAACTGAAAAGAGTAAGCAATTAGGCAATTTAAAATCTCAAATCACTCGTGGTGTGAAAGTTACTGAAACTGTAGATGAAATCAATTATAAATTGAAAATGTTGAGACTATATAAAGCTAAAATAAGAGGTCTTAATGTTACAAAAATATATAAAATAACAGGTACAGGGTTGATATCTAACTTGGAAATTTTAACAAATAAATTTATGAAATCAAAGAAAAATAAAAAAATATATAATGAAATTGTAAGTATATTAGATGTTCTACTAAAGGATGGTGATTTAACCAATGATGAAGTCAAGGATTATTATGAAAAGTTCTTACTTTAATAAATGATTAATAAAAAAGTGTATTTGAGTGAATCACATCAGAACAAATTAAAATCTGCTTTGAAAAATGGAGAAGAAATATCATTTCAAATAGAAAACAGTAAACCACCTAACTATGATATGTATCTAACTAAAATCCCAAATTAATCAAATTAATAAAGAAAAAAGAATTAAAATCAGTAAGACTCAATTGAATAAAAATGATGGATTTTTACCATGTTTAATACCTATTTTAACCAGCTTGGGATTGGGTTCTGCCAGTGGCGCTGCAGGTTGGGGTACCAAAAAGATTTTGGATAAAATTTCAGGTTCTGGTAAAAAAAAAAAAACCGTGGAAAGGGAGTATTACAGAATTGGGAATTTCCAACGAAATGATTGAAAAAAATATGAAATATGAGAGAGGATTTAGAGGTGTTTTTACTTCAGATTTATTACCTAAAAAGATGAGAAAATTTGAAAATGGAATCATTAATTTAGATATTTCTACAGGTCCTAGAACTTACTGGGTTTGCTATAATAACGATCCAAAATATAAGTTTGTTGAATATTTTGATCCTTTATATATAAAAATTCTTGGTAATATAGTAAAATATTTAGAAACTTCAAATAAAGAAATTAGATATAATGATAATTTTTTACAAAAACCTACATCTGTAAAATGTGGATATTATTGTATGAAATACATAACAGAAAGAAATAAAGGAAAAAATCCTGTTGAGGTGTTATATTCGTTTACTCAAGAACCTAGTAATTATAATGAAAATTTTGTTAGTTATAAATGAAGTTGCTTCTTTTAGATTCAAAAAATTCAGAGAAATCTGAAGATTTTACAATTCATTTTCGAGTCCCTATACCTACAAAAAATACAATAGCTTTGAAATCCATGTCTACGTGGGTTTCCTGGCATAATATAAATAAAATTTATAATAACCATATTTTGACTTACAGTGTTGGTACAGAGACTCATCATATCACATTTGATAATGGAAACTATACCGTAAGAGATTTAAATACTTTTATACGAAATACGCTTAAAAAAGGTAAATCCAATTTGGAATTAATTTTGCTACATCTCGAATTGTACTCAAGTTGGAGCCAGGATTTGTGGTTGATTTCACCCAGGGAGAATTACATAAAATTCTAGGATTTGAGAAAAAAATATATAATCAACCAGAAGAAACTGCAAAATATTTAGCTAATATTCCGAGAGGAATTGATTATATTCATATCCATTGCAATATTATTCATGGTACACTATTTAATGATAAAGTAACTGATATATTGTATTCATTTACTCCATCAACTCCTCTAGGTAGTTTGATAAAAATTGATGGAATCAATCCCATATTTATCGATGTGAATAGAAATGATCATATATATAGTATCAGGATGTATATAACTGATCAAGATGATAATATTATAGATTTAAACAAACAAAGAGTAATATATAGATTAATTTTATCCTAAATAAATAATGAATTATAATAAGCATAGATTGTATTCGAGGGGTAAAAAGTACTACGGAAGTGGTATATTCACAGATGCTTTGAAAGCAATTGGAAAGAAGGGTTTGCAAATATTAGCTAAAGAAGCTATTCCTGTTATTGAAGACAAATCACAAACCTTTATAAGAAATAAAATGAGAGATATTAGGATCTGGATTAAAGAAATTTTAGACTATATAAATGAAAGAATTTGGGATTTATCAGCAATACCAAAATATTACGAAAATGATATTGAACAAATCGTGTATAAAGAACATAAAGAAGACGGAGTTATTGTTAATCAGACTGACTCTGCACTGTACACATTTACAATTAAAGATGTAAATGATACTATTTTATTTTCAAATGGTTGCATCTGTGTGGATGTAAGATTGACAAAAACTGATAATAACTCAATTAATGACGATAATGTGACTTTGGTACTGCAAATTTATTCTCCAGAATCACATTATATATAGGTTCAAGTCCAGCCATTGAAGAGATTCAAAAACCGTGTCTCGTTCATCTTATTAACGGATTAGCAAACTTTACAAAAGATTTTGAATCATCTGAAGCAACCAACAGTTTTTCTATAAAAATACTGCAGATTCAGCAGATTGTAATTTTTTGAAATTTGAAGGAAATCATGCAGATGCTGAGAAAATGGATAGTTTAATTAAGAAAATTAAACTAAATGAAAAGTATAATAAAGGTTTTGATGAAAGAAAAAATTAACAAAAAATAGTAATTTAGTTAAAATATGGATACCTTTGAAACAATTATTTGGATTTTTTAATGATTATAGAAAATTAATATCAGGTATTAACGTTAAATTTGAATTTATGAGAAACGAATTTACTAATAATATGTTGTATACAGATTTGCCTAATGCACAATATAAAGTGAATATCCCAAATATGAGCCTGTGGTTACCTCATGTTAAATTGAATTCTGAAGCACAAGCCAAATATCTAAAATATACTTTAAATTCAGATGTAAGTCAAACTATAGAATGGACTGCATCGAGATTGAGAGAGGCAAATGCATTAAACGATATCAGTGGAACTATTCACGTAAAAACCACAACAGATGATATTATAAGCATATTTGTTATTCCTCAGTATGTAGAGAGAGAAAATAATATCAATAAAAATAATACGATTTTTGATCATTTAGACTTGACACGATGTTATATTACTATCAATAATGAAATATATCCTTGACATGATTACACTGTAACTTTTAAAGAAGGTGAACTTAATTATTGTAGATATTATTCAGACTTTTGAACATCTGGTTTAAATACAAACAATACCGAAAGTGGTTGTTTGGTTAGCTACGACGAATATCAAAACCTCTATCCTATTATTTATTTTGATGTATCCAATCATCCTCCTTATTTGAGTGCTAATAATTTAAATATCGAATTTACTTGGTATTTGAGAAATAATCCAGGCAAACCTTTTAAATTTTATTTTATTTTGAATGAAAAAAGAAAGGGAAAAATGAACATGTATAACAAGACATTTGATTGTTTAGCTACAATTTGATTATAAATAAATTATTTGGTATCCTTTTGGAATTGACTTGAATTTAAAAAATGAAGGACCCCCAGGTCCTCCAGGAAATGGTTTTAAATTGACAGATGATGGTGAATATGATATGGAAAACAAACTTTTGAAAAATACAAAAGATCCTGTTGAATCATCTGATGCACCTACGAAACTTTATGTTGATAAATTGAAAAAGAAAAGTATGCTATTAAGTGGTGAATTTTTTAATGCTCAAGGCAAAAGAATTGATAATGTGGAAGATCCTAAAGAGGAAATGAATGTTGTAAATAAACGTTATTTAAGCGAAAAGCTTACCGTTTTAGGAGATAATCATTAATTTTAAAAGATGATAAATATGATGGAAAAAATAAAATAATTAGCAACATAAAAGATCCTGTGGATGAAAAAGATGTAGTTACTAAATTCCATTTGGATTACCACTGTATATTATGGGATAAAAAGAATAAACACTATTTTGCACGTAATGAGCAAATTTCAGGAATTAAAGATCCTATTAAGGATAGTGATGCAGTAAACAAAAAAATATCTCTCATATGAGATAGAAAGGATAACTTCACTCACATGTATGAAGGTGAATGATATAAAAAATAGTTATTCAGCTAAAAATGTATATATCGAAAACGTAAAAGATCCTAAGGATCCTCAGGATGTCGTTACAAAAAATTATTTAGAAAAGAACACTTTGGTTCTAAAAAATGGAATGTTTAACAGTAATGTTAACAAGAGACTGATGAATACTGCAAATCCTATATTATGGAGTGACGCTGCCACAAAAAAGTATGTAGACAATAAAATGTTTCATGCAGAAAGTACAGTAGGTCTTTCCTGGAATGATGGTCAATATGAGAAAGTTCAATTCACAAAATTCAGTAATGATTTGCTAAACAGAGATATGAAATTGTCTGTAGATATGAGCATGAAAATCTCTATACATACAGCAGCAAAATATGCTCTACGTTTTCAGCTACAAGTCAAACTTGGGGGTAAAGAAACGTTTCATAACATAATCCAACCCTCTTTCAATAAATATAATGATGTTACCTTATACAGAGAAGGAAAAAAGAATGATCAAATTGAAATATCTATCAAAGCAGATATCGGTAGTGAAGATATCTATGTTTATTTGGAAATTTATAATATATAAATGAATTGGTATCCTTTTGGTGTAGTGAGTAAAGAAAGCAATCTCAAATTAATAAAAGAGGGTGATTATGATATGCAAAAAAGGAGAATTAAGAATTTGAATGATCCTATTGATAAATACGATGTTGTACATAAAAGGTATGTAGATAAAAGAACTAAAATTAATGAGAAAAAAACTGATAATTTATTATCTAGAGATAACGACGGGCTTTATGTGCCATCTATTAACACATTTTTTGCAACTATTCAAGAAGAATATCATAGTTATAGCTTCCAAGATAATATTTTTTGCAACTATTCAAGAAGAATATCATAGTTATAGCTTCCAAGATAATACAGTTGAATTCAATGTATTCAGTTCCGATTTACTAACTCCTGAAATGCGACTAACTACTAATATGTTGATGAGAATTACAGTCTATTTAAAAGAGAAATCTGCATATAATTCAACGATACTTATCTATCTCATGAAGGATAACGATATTTATAATGTATATCATGGAAAAATAAAAGCACAAAATCCATTTGTTGTTATTACATATGGTAAACGTGATTATCAGTTTTTAATGGATATATCGGGTTGTCAGGAAATTTCGTGCCGATTTTTGGTAGGTGGCGTAAGGACAGGTCTGAATATATCAGAACGATTGAAAACAAATGACATGCACACATATCGTAAAAGACGGGACCTCAAGCATATTTGGAAAAAAATTTGGTTACGATACGTTATTTTTTGTCAGTTTTATACGCCTTTGAATATGGAAGAAAACAAAGTGCATTTTAGGCATTTAATGCTTTTCTTTTACCGGAAAGGCAAAAATGCCACGCAAGCGGCAAACAAGATATGTGCTGTTTATGACGAAGATGCTGTAGCTGAAAGAACTGTGCGGAAGTGGTTTGCTAAGGTTTAAAGCTGGTGATTTCAACCCCTTTTAAAGATCAAGAGCGCCCGGGTAGGCCCTCCACTTCAGATGAAGATCAGATTAAAACACTGATCGAGAATAACCCACGCTATACGACACGTAAATTAGCAGAAATGTTAAATATGTCAAAATCCACCATCCACGAGCATTTTGTGAAGCTTGGCTACATAAACCGTTTTGACGGAGAAAAATCTGATGGATCGCATTTCCATTTGCGACTCGCTCTATAAATGCAACGAGTAGAGACCATTTTTGAAGCAAGTAGTGACGGGGAATGAAAAATGGATCATTTATAATAATTTTGAGCTAAAAAGATCTTGGGGAAAGCTGAATGAACCACCTTTAGCCAGCCCAAAAGTCGGTCTTCATCCGAAGAAGGTCATGTTCTTTGTCTGGTGGGATTGGAAAGGGATCCTGTATTATGAGCTTTTACCAAACAACAAGACGATAAATTCAGAAAAGTATTGTTCCCAATTAGACGAATTAAAGACAGCAATTGAACAAAAACGTCAGAAATAGAGAATAGGAAAGACATCGTGTTTCATCAAGACAATGCACGGCCTCATGTGTCTTTGATAACTCGGCAAAAGTTGTTGGAGCTCGGTTGGGATGTTCTACCCCATCCACCATATTCACCAGACCTCGCGCTCTCTGATTTCCACCTATTTCGATCATTACAAAATTCCCTTAATGGAAAAAACTTCAACTCTTTGGTCGAGATAAAAAAATCACATAGAAAAGTTTTTCGCTGAAAAACCTGAGAGATTCTGAAAGGACGGAATTTTCAAGTTGCCTGAAAGATGGAGAAAGGTTGTAGAACAGAATGGCACCTATATAATTTAATAAATGTATACTAAAATTTAAATCTTCTGCGTTTCAATTTTCCTTCAAAATCGGCACGAACTTTCCGGACAACCCGATAGAAACTCAGTACAATGATATTGATAAAATGAAAACTTATCTTTATATTGAGAAGTTAGGAGAAATCGATTTATAAAAAATGTTTTCTAATAATGGCAGTCAACTGGTTAGAGGTTTCTAAAAATCCTGGATTATCAGAGGATTTAATCAGAAGTTTTGAGAATATAGTTGATTGGGATTCTATTTCAAGATATCAAAAATTATCTGAATCACTCATTTTGGAGTTTAAAGATAAAGTCAATTGGGAAAATATTTCAGCTTATCAGACTCTATCTGATAATTTTTAACTGAAAATGAAACTCTTGTGGATTGGGATATTATATCCAGATGGCAGAAAATATATATACAAAAATAAACTAAATTGGGTTTTGATATCCGAATATCAGAGATTTAGTGACAGATTTATTATCAACCATGTTGATCATTTGGATATGAAAGTAATTTCTAAACATCAAAACTATATGTCTTTACAAACTATTGAAAAGCTCTCAGATAAGGTATATTGGGATGTAATTTTTGAATATCAGAGAAATTTAACTGTTGAATTTGTATTAACTCATTTAGAAAAGTATCGGATTGTAAAATTTTGAGGAAAGAAACTGAATGATGAAGAACTTGAGAAATTTTATAAAAGATTAAAATAATACGTTCTATTAAAAAATTGTTAATCGTTTATTTGAATGAATGAGATAAATCAGAGAATTAATTCTTTTTAAAAAGTAGGAATATTTAATGGAAATATACTGATGAAAATACTAGTTTTATACGATTTAGATAAAACTTTCAAAGATATATGAATTTGAAAATCAAAACTTTAATAATTATTACTTTCATGAAAACTCTTGTTTTTTATATTTCTAATTTTTAATGTTTTTTTCGCATTTTTCTGTCAAAAACCAATATAGTTCAGTCTCATTTTTCAATTTTTATGCATTTTTTAATCTTGTTTTTTAGTCAAATTTTGGAGTTTTTTAATCTTGAAATTTTTGTGTAAAAATGAACAAAAAAGGTCGGAAAAACATATAAAAGATGAAAAAACAGCTTTAATTTTTCATATTTTTGTTAATTTTCAGTCTCGAGTGTAATTTTAAAAAATTTTCAAAATGGTTTAAAGTAATAATATATGGGGCTATTTATAGAAAAATTGGTGTGCCAATGTGTCCTATAGATAGCCCCATATACTACTGATAGGTTGTCTTTCCCATTTTTTCTCACCCATTTTTTTAGTGCCATTGAAAGGATTGATATATTGAGAGATATAAAATACATAAATATAACGGCAATTAATTTTTAGAAATATTGGTAAGCAGTTCAATTTTCGACGCACTAGCAAACCGGGCTATTAGCGACCGTCCGTGATCCATCCCGAAGGGAAGGATCCGAGATCAACACCTCGTAAATTTGAACCCCGGTCAGATGACGAGGTTAACATATGACCGGGCACCCCACTCTTTAAACTTCCACACCACGCCAACGTAAGGAAATTTGAGGTCACATCGGATTTAACGCGCACCAGCCCCCTTGTACACGACGGTCTTTGGTTGAATCTAGTTTCGAACTCAAAACCCTCAGGTTGTAAATCCGGGAGTCTACCATCTGGGCTACCATGGTCTAATTATCAAAAAGGAATTATCTTTAAACAATAAATCAACGCACTTTTCTTCCTGAAACCAATGAACGAGCGAACTTTGTTTCAACAAAGTTAGAGGATAGAGTGCATTACGTTTTACTTTTGAACGATAAGGTAGCCTGATTCACACAGCCAACCAATCTACTGTTTGTCTATCACGAAATATATATTCTTAGATACCTGCTAAACATTTGTGCATTTGCCTTTATTTACAGTTTTCAAATAATGTGATTTACACATTTCGTTTAATTTTTTAATCATTTCGTCAAGATTGGGAAATTAACTACTAAGAATATTTTGCATACGTATAATTATTTTACTCATGTCACTGCCCTTATTTGTATCTCTGATTTTCACTCCTCGCTTTTCTGGAGGTCAAAAGGTTCGAAACTATGGAGATGTTGCCATTGTTCAAGGGAATAATTATATCGGACAGTTTTCTTTGAGAAACCAAAGGAACAACGGTCGGTGTCAAGGATGGTCACTTAATCTTCACCACAACCCCTTAACCAGATCTGCACCACGGGGTCCAGTACCAGGTTAGATGATAATCACTTGTGAATTATAAATGTACTAAACTTTCCAGGATAATCAATGATTGACTTTCTAAAATCGAAATTCTCTCCTTTCGTATGCTTATTTTTCGTCACATTTTCCGATACCACCAGTACGAAAGTACCAACGATCCACCTTGTAAGGCCCTGATTTCAGCAATGGGCAATAATTAAATGAACCAAATCTCAAATAAAACTCGTCAAGGTCGGGTTTTTTTATGGATCTCGTTCAATATTTCACCCATTGAAGAAGGAGAATCATTAACAAAATGTCTGGAATGTAAAAAGTTTTCTTCTTAACAGATTTTTCGTTTAATCCTGAATTTTTTTTCACGCCGGTAGAAAAACACGACGAAATAATTCCATGAATTCCTTCAAAATTTAAGTTTCGAACACAATTAGGTTCAATTGGCTTTATTTAAACAGTTTTAATACTAAATTTATAAGGAGTAGTTATAACACTAAATTTATAAGGAGTATTTATGACACTCAATTTGAAAGCAGTATTTATAATACTATTTTTAACACGAATTAGAGATGGCGCCACTTTCAAGCTATTAGTTTATCCTCCGCGATTACTCTTTTTGAAGTTTTTCATTCCTCTTTTTACCACAACTCCCGTACTTCTTGATACACACTCGTCCACATTTTTGATTGACTGTAGACCGCGAATCCTTGACGGGTAAGTTAATTTGATGTTCTATATAAAAGCTCTTTTATTTTAAATTTCAGAGCTTGTTGGTATCTGTTTAACGAAGGAAAAATGAATAATCCGGTGCCTTTATTGCGTGATCTAAGTATTTATAACGTATCACTTCCACCTGAGTTTCGTCTGTCTGAGGAATGGGAAATCCCCGTTATCAAAGACGATGACATTGTCTGGAGTATAGTTTTGGCCTATTTGAATTCGTTCGCTCGCTCTAGCAAACATGAAACTTTACCCATAAGACGTCTTCTCAATAGACGAAGGATTGAAAAAAGCGTTAAAAACTGTGTAAAGACATACAATCCTTTTGTTTCGAAGAGTAGATGCGTTGGCGATGAATTGATGATAGATATAGTGGAAGCTTTCAAAGAGCGAATTGATGATTTTTATAGAAGACATCGTAACAAATTTACTTCGACTGACGATGATTACATAAAAGCTCAAGCTTCATCCTACTTACTGACGTGCAATATTTTAGTGAAATTTGCAAGAAAAACCGGGAAGGGTGTCGGAAACGAACCAATGAAAATATTTCCTGAAGAAATTCCAATAATCACCTACGAGAAAAAACTAGTCATCTTTGCCACGTGGAGAAAATTTGTTGGACGTGATGTTGCTAACAAGAGTTTTTCTTTCTGTATTCCAAAACACTTGGGCCTGAAGAAGCAAAAAATGGCACTCCGAGAAATTTTAACGAAAGCAAAAATTCATGAACTTGAACACAAAACAAACATCATAAACGGAATATGTGCCCTTCCAGACATTAGAGAAAACTTCATCATCTCTCTTATCAAAAGTGAGTTCGCTGAAAACATATCATATATATATAAATCTCCTTATGTCCTGTCAAAGTTACGCGATGCTAAATTTGAGACTGATCCCAGAATTGAAGACGCAAAAGGAGAATCGGCTCTTTTCCATGCACTAACTCTCACGAAAACCGATTTACTCTATTTTCTTTATGACCAAGCTGCAAATAATTGCTTCTCGACAGAAAGCACTATGCGTTCTCTCGATCCAATAATTGTTGAGAATTTACTATGCATCAAACGCGATCTTACCAGCCTGAGAATAAAACTAAAATCTTCACCTGTCATAGAAGTTGACAAATGCTTAGAAAGACTGGATGAACTATGCCGTTTTAATGAATTTCAAACAGAAGTGTGCAGAAATATCTTCAACGTACGTCAGCGGATAAATTATTACAGTAAACCTGATACAGATAAATTAGAGGAAGCAGAACAGAGAAGGGCAGTAATTTTATTCATCATAAAAAATTACGAAAACTTCTTCAATTGGATTGAAAATGAAAAAGGTTCCCGTGACAACTTTTCTCTTTTTCAGACATTTTATCAACACCACGATTACTTCGAAAATTTAGACTTCTGCTCGGCCATAATGT
The DNA here is from genome assembly GCA_933210815.1 of Meta bourneti. Taxonomy (NCBI): domain Eukaryota; kingdom Metazoa; phylum Arthropoda; class Arachnida; order Araneae; family Tetragnathidae; genus Meta; species Meta bourneti. Next base: position 8,197,526 of record OW119926.1, read on the forward strand.
TTTTTGACAACCTGTATCTATTGAAAGAACGGCTAAAACTACCAGATAAAGAGTATTCAAAAGTTGAATCGCAGTTTTTCTTTTTCATTTACTGTAGGAAATATTTTGAAATGGATAAGACAAACGCGGAGTTGACTGCTCTTATAGCAAGTAGAATGATTACATTTCATGAACGTCTGGCTCTAAAGAAGAAATTATCCTGTTTTAAAAAACGTCTGGAAGAAGAAATAACTAGTGAAAAAGTCTTAGAGAGTATGCTTGAAGACGATGTACGAACGCTCACAGGCACACCCCATCTGTATGGAGAGTTTTTACTGTTCAGGTTGAAACATTACCTAGATACTGCAATCGCAATAAATGTCAAGAACACTAAAGCAATATTTGTGATTCAAAGGGCTCTCCATGTGCTAGGAGAATGTGTTAAAGTTAGTGATTTTAAATCCGTTCAAAAGGTTCTTTCTTTGTCCGTGCCAAAAGATCTTCTCACAGATTTTAAGCAAATTCGTAACTTGCTATCAAATTTTAAATCGGATGATTTACCGTATCGAAACATCGTTGAGCAAAATACACAACTGTTTGCACAAATCCAGCAGGAAATAAAGATTATAAATAACTTCTTATCACCAATATTTTCCGCTCATGCTACTGCTATGAAAAATTTTGTCTTAATTTTCTCTCTGAAAGCCGTTAGCAGAGCAGCAAAAGAAAGAATTCCAGAAGAAAAATTGAAGAATCCAAAAGTTTTAAAAAGAACGTGGCAGGTTTACTTCAAGAATATTCAGCAATTGTTTCGAAACAAACTTAAGGATATGAATAAAAATTGTCACATATTCTCCAAAAACGTTAAATGGTACAAATATGTGATTAATAATTTAATTTCGACTACCAGTGACAAATTGTCAGAGGCTAAATTAAAATGCAATAACATAAAAGAAGAGAAAACCTGCATTGATGATCTCTTTTGGTCTCTGGAATTTATGTTAGAACATTTAGCGAAAGATAGGTCAGCCATAAATGATCGTAGCAAGCTCGTGAATGCAAGTCGTAAAGGAAAATTGCTCTTTCAAAAGTATGAAAAAATAGAAAAACAACAACGTAGAATTATTCAATTTAAACAATCGATTCCAGACAACAAATCTGATAAAGATCCTCAACAAGGAAAGCATAAAAACACAGCTCTTATAATAGATATGGATTTTGCTACTCATCATAATTCACCTGAGAGCGTAAAAAATGACATCTCAATTAGCAACAGTCACAATTCAGAAACACGATTTATTGAAAGTAGTGGAGTTACGTATAGTTTGACCAATAACAAAATAATCGACCAAGCAATTGAACCCACAAAAGAAACTTTTATCAAACTTATCGAAAAAGCTGAAAAAGCTCTATCTGATTACAAAATTTTTACACACAAAATATTCGACATTTTACAACTAAGGGATAGTGGTGCTAATCCTCTTCTTTTCCCTAACGTCGAAAAACTTCGCTTGATATTAAAAGGGAAAGTGTACTTGAACAGTAAAGAAAAGGGAGAGATCTTAAAGAGTGTACCATCAAAATTTAAAAATATTCGTACTGCGAAAGTAAAAGTTAAAAGCTTCCTTGAAAATAAGATTCAAATAACCGAGGAAGAAGAAAGCTATCAGTTTAACAAGCTCAATCTGAAAGAAAGTCAAAGAATAGAGGTACATGATTGTTTAAAACAAAGGGGTGATCTATCTAACTCCTTGGCGATTATTAATGAAATTAAGGATTATTACAAAGATCTCGAAGAAGCAATAACTGAAAATGAAATAGACGAAAAAAAATTCGAATTGCTTTGCAAGAAACTGGACCTTCCAAAGAAATCCGAAGATATTCTTTCAAAATTAGTTAAAGGCAAGAAAAGCAAGACATCTGGTAACAAGTTTGATTTTATCAGAAATCGAATAGAGCATCTCAAACGTATTTTAATTGATGACAACATAGAAATTAAACAGCTTTGGGAAACCGCTAGAAGTGAAAGAAAAAAGGCATATCTGCATGAGAGAATTGTCCAGATTTATCTTAACGATCCGGAAGTCCAAGCATCTGTAGAAATGTTACTCTTCGATTGTATGAACATTCTTCAAACAAAAGAATTGAAAAAGTTATGGCACAAATCCTCGAATTTATTTAATGGAATATATTTAAGAAATGTCCTAGCACATGGCAATCCACTGTTTGAGTCGCTGGGACGGTACTTAGATCCGTACGATTTACCGTCAGAACTAGTGAAGAAGACATTGAAGTTAATATCAGATGCAAACACCATAAATTGCATTTCCGAGTTATACGAAAAAACCTGAAATAAATTTAAAGTTTCGAGCATCATGAACAAGGATGACGAAAAGTTTGCGGACTTGCGAAACAAAATAAAATAATGTGATCGGTGGCAGACTTACGTCCAATTACTTCCAATAGAAGAATGAATGTGATGATAATTACGTATTTTCACTTGAAGAATGTTAGGTAAGGTTTTCTTGACCATGACTTTATAACTAGACTAAATTCTGGTCCATCGCCAAACCAAAATGTTTTCAATTGAACTGAGATACAAGGTCATTTTTGCTATAAATTACGCAGAAAAATTTCTATAATTATGGAATTATCAGCAACTATTTGATGAAGAGTGCTGCCTTACAATTTTAAATTTAGTTGTGTTAATTGAAAGTAATTTTTAATAATTAAATCAACTATTTACTTTATATTATATAGTTTAGCATCCAAATAAAATGTACGATTAATAATATCTGGAATACATGTTTCATGGATTATAATTTTTTAAGACTCGGAGTTGCCTTATCCTAAAAACAATGTATATTGAATTAACTCTATTGCATACATGTTTATTTTATAATTGAATAGCTAATGTTTATTTAATATTATGATTCTTTCTTGTTATCTTCGACAAGGTTTCAATTTCCATCATTTCATTAAAAGCTGACTTTATATATTGGTCTTGAATAGTTACCATTAAATATAATGTGATAGCTATTGCAAGAGATTGATGTCACATTCATTTTTTACTTTTTAATGTCCTTTGTGTTTATGAATATTTATTGCAGAAATGTTTGATGAATATTGAGTATTATAGATATGAAAAATTGTACCCTTTTGTTTTTATGTGTGCTTTTTTTTAAATAATTCCCAAAACGAAGGTTGAATTGCAAACATTTTTTCAAAATGAATCAAATGTAAGAGATACAATTTTCAAAGTTTATTCAAATTTAATGTTAAAATAATATTAACTTTTGCCAAAACAAACTTGGAAACATTTCCATCCTTATAGCATACTTTTTAGTTCGAATTTGATGTAAATGATAATTGCAATTTACAGTTTCACACCATGACCTGCATCATTTAAATGTTCATAACGAGACATTGATTCGGGCCTGGAAATAATTAAGAAGTTTAGCATTGCGAGATTAGCGAATTTTCTAATTTGTATCTTAAATTTACGAAATATAGAAGCATTTTGTGTACAAAAATTCATTTCTTAACTTTTAGCAACGTATCCAGTATTTTCAAATATGGTTTTAATAAAAAATAAGAATTACATATCATGCAAGTATTTCGTTTTTAATATAACTCCAAACAGTGTTTCAATATGTATGTAACAAGTGATATATTAAAATTACTATTGCATTGAAAAGTTAATGTGGCTCTTGTAAAGCACTTTAATGCAGAAAGTGAAAAGTTGTGTGTTATTGTTTGGCACTACCATTAGTTACTATTCTGTTTTTGTATGTAAAGCAAGATAAAAAATATTTTCAGAGAAGATTCATGGAAGATATACTTTACATTGAATTAAAAAATGTTGTATATTTTTTAAAACATTTATTCTTTAAAACACTGCATTTTAGAATCGTTTCAAAATCTGTTTTGTGTGTAGAATTTAATACTCTAAGAATTACTTCACATCTTTTCGCCTAAAAATATAAATTTTCACCTGTCATGTAACATGTGTTTTTAATTATTATATATACTTTTTAGGGAGTTTTTTAAACTTTTGTGTTCTGAATGAAAATTGTGAAAATTTCTTAAAATAAATAAATATTTAGAACAAATTGATTTTAAAACTGCTATATTTCTATGGTTTATAAAATATGCTAGCATTTATAAATAAAATATACTACTAGTTATACCTTTAGAATGATGAAAATTTTTAGCTTTAATTTTGTTTAATTTGTAAAATTCATATCTTAATTCATATTTACTTAAGAAAATGTAACACAGTGGCTTACAGCGAAATGCACAAACTTTTCACAATTCTACCTATAATCATACTTCGTTTTGATTTTAAAACTGAAAAAAATTTAGCTTAATTTTCTGAAATTTATAAAAGGAATACCAAACGGATCAACATATGTATACGACTTGATGTAAAATGGCCCATCTGGTGGTGAGATTGTAGTCCTATCTCTAAACTAAAATATAAAATGGTGTTTTTGTCATTCACATTCCATATTTTATATTGTGTGTTGTAAATTGTTATAATAAATGATATTTGGGAAACAATGCAATATTTTTAATAACAAAATTATATACTTCTTACAGCTTTGTAGAGTACTGTTTCAAAATCTGTCTCTCATGGAATCCAATATATTATCAATATTTTTATTACCGTCTTCTTTTATTTTCAAGTATGAAACAGAAAAAATGTTATAAACTTCTATTTCTGTTATATTTTCAATTCTGTGTTACATGGAATTAAAAACTACAAATATTGGTGATGTTCCATGATTTTTAAGTTGTACCATCAAAATTAAACGTAATACAGTGTTTCATGTTTAGAAACCAATATTTTTAATCTTTTTTATATTTATGTAGTTGCGAAAAAGAAAATTCGCGAATAAATAAATTTTAAATAACCTTTTATAGTAAAATGTAAGTAACCTCTTATAGAAAATTTTTAGTAACTTTTTACGCAAATTATAAAAAACGAAAGTGTTTTTAAGCTTCTTAAAATACTTTTCATAAAGCATTGTTTTATTTTAATGTTTCATATGGGGAAATGTTACTATAGTTTGGAGATTATTCCTTGACCCTGTAAATCATTTTTCTTTGTTATGAATTTATAACATTTTTTTTACAATTGACGATTTATAATTTTTGTGTTATAGTTTGTGTTATATATTAAAAGAGAACATTTCAAGCGTATGGTTATGAAATTAGTTATGGTTTGTAATTTATACGAGGTCTGATAAAAATATATTCTACCTTAATTTTCATTGCTTCAACCAGCTATATATCCCAGAGACAGAACTCAAACTAATCTACCTTAGACCCTACTTCGTGTGTGATTGTTTGCTACTTTGCAGCCTTTCAGTCATTGCTAGCAAACATTTATATAGTTGCACATGTATTATACGTTCGTCGCCTTTCTGTTTCCAGTTAAAATGACCGGTGCACAAGACATGTTGAAATGTTTCAGTCGTTTTCCCATCCTGATTTCATGAATTGAAATCATGATCGGAGATGGGTCCTGCACTTTAAGGGTCAAGATTTATATTGATACAAAAGCTGTCATGTCATTGAAAAACGCTAGGGTCATCACAGCCTAGAAGCTCTAATTTAAGTTTTTTTTTTCATCTCCAGAGAGTAATACATAAGTATTTTCTTCAGGGAGCCAACAAGGGATTACTGACTGTTATCCATCGCCCATGAGTCACTGTTAGGTGAAAGAAACTAAAAATTCACTGAAACCACTCTGCTCAAAGAAACATCACAACTCCACTTGAAGGTCCCTCACTATAATTCTCCGGCATGCATCGCACATGATCTAGAATTGTTTGATTAAAATATGAGTGAAAACAGGTTTGACACACAAATTACTAGACATGATTCCTTGAGACTTTTGGCCTAATACCAGAATTAAGATGACCCTCAAAGAACACAGAAGAAATCAAGAAGAATGCGATAACCCGGATGAAGGTCCCATAGAGTATCTTTGTAAAATGGTTCGCGACAAGAAGAATCATTACGAGAAGCGTTCCGATTCCGAAGGAGTCTCTTTTGAAGTAGTCAAAGTTTGAACTAATATGCGAAGTGGTTAATTTTTTTGGCCAAAAGCCGTGTATTTTTATCAGACCCCGTAAGCTAGTAATTTGTATAACATGTTGACCATAATTCATTTATGGTTTTAGAGACTACTCTGTTAGAAAGTTGCATTATAAGCAATTATAAATGCTACAATAATATTATCATTGTTTGCGTCGTTATGTTACTTGTATCATGCAATTCATGTCTCTAATAAAAGATAAAACATTTGATATGTACATTGCATTACTTTTAAATTCCAATTCGAGCGCGATATCCATGTTAAATTGAATAATTTAAATGTTTTTGTAGGATGTTTGAAATTGAATTTTCCGTCAGGTAATGTTATCGTAGGATATTTTAATTTTTTAATTATTTTAGAAAATTATATGTATAATTTTCTCATAACTTATTAGAACAAATTTCATATTTATGAACACGTTAAATGAATATAAATGTAATTATAATTTCGTACGTACTTTATGATGCCTTGTATGCAATAACTGTGCAGAATTTTTTCAAAACCCAAGGTCACTTCTGTAAGTATAATAGTAACTATCAAAAGTATATCTACAATTTGAGTTATTTACAAAATTAAAAGTTCAATTTTAAAATGAAACACAAAAAAGCAACATAATTTACTATTATAATTCAATAAATACAATATGTAAAAACAAATTTCAGTAAAAAAAATATAAACCTTTCATATCAAAATCGAAGTTTTAAAAATAGTTTAGTTTCAAACATTTGTAGTAAAATCCATGGATGCAGACACAGTTCATTTTTATCATCATAAGACAATAGTGTGTGTGTATATTTATGCAGAAAACACTTTCATTTCTTTTAATTAGAGCAAAAATTCTATAGAATTATGATTCAAAGGATTTTGACAAAATAACATTAAGTATAAAAAAGGTAATATTTAAAAAAAATTAAAATAAGTTGTTAGCTGACTATATCATATAAAAAATACTTAAGTTGCCATCATGCAGATTTTATTGTTGTTTAAAAATTAAACAAACAAATTATATTCCAAGTACTGATTTAAAAAGAAAATATATCTTAACTAAACAAGTATTTTGTTGTTTCATCGTAATCTAATTATGGATTCCAAATTGCTTGTTCAATTACCACCAGTAAGTCATTAAGTTCTATAACCTGGAAATCCTTAATATAATTCACTACTTCTTTAAATGTATACTAGGTGCAGGCATTTTTATTGTGTTATATTTTACTTTGTAATATATTATGATAGTAATTTTGAGGCTCTTTATATTTACTCTCTTAAGAGAGAAATAAAGGGATACATAAAACTTTATTCACATTCTTAAATGTCTTGTTAAATTATATCAACCAATTACTGGTATAAGTAGTTTTAAGGAGTTATATATATTGAAAAGTATACTTGAAGATAGTTTGTCAGTCTGAAGGTATGCACGTTATTTCTGAGGCTGTATAGTTTTTTACCAGTTTCTAATAAAACTGAATAAGTTTCATCATAATGATTAGACCGAAATATTACTTTAACACACAATATGGGAGTTTTTCACAACACATTAAGTTATTTTTAGTCCCTCTAAAATTCTCATAGTAAATTTTTCTTCTATAATTGTAATGAGGAATATCTCAAACTTAAGAACTCTAATTCGAAACATAAAGAATATAACAATCACTACGAGTTTAATTCGAAATATTTGATTTTGTAATTCTAAATGTATTCTATTTTTTAATTTTTTGTTATTAGTTTTATATCAAGCATTGTGATAAAATTTTAAGCAATCATATTGTAAAATATAAGAGTCGCTCCATTAAACAAACATTTCATTTAAAATTGATCAATTGTTTTTCACTTTCTTTCAGAGCATACAGAAATATTTCAGAAATGTAACTTTAAAGCATCAAATGGAAAGAATTGTTCCATTAGTTGTGAAACTATGTAATCTTGCTTCATGTGGGATAGTTGCTTTACACATTACCAAATATTTTTTTATCACACTCAGTATGTGTATTTCTTACATTTTATAATCAAATTTATGTTTAGGACTATTGAAAAAAATTGAATCAGAAGCATAAAAGAATTTTAAACACTAATTCATAGATTTAACTCGAAAATCAGCTATATTGGTGTACAAAACTTAAACAGTAAGGCTTTCAGATGTCGAGAGTTACCGAACCGATGAGTAAAAACAAGAACAGAAGCTAATATAAAAATGTTTTTGAACTGAAATAATGACAGTTCACTGGGTCCCATGAGACAAAAGGGTAACTGTGAAAACTAAAAAAACAGAAGAAGCGGCCCTTTGTAGGTTGTATGGCCACTTCGAACGTTGATGTAGAATTTGCACCACGTTTGCATGTAGAGAATGAGATAGTGGATGCTTTCCTGTGGTAGAACAGCCCCTTTCTATGTTGGAAGTCACGATTCCAAAATTTGAATACGCTCTAGTTTTCTACTGAATATTCTCGGTAATGCAAATCGCCACAGGCTGTTTCTCTTAATTTTGAAGTTGTAATCTTTAAAAATACTGGTGTTAAGTTTTGCACATCAGTGCATAAGTATAAAGAACTTTTCTTATGACTGGCATTTAAATAAATTATTTCAGCTTTCTAAGATTTAATGAAATTATTTTTTAAATTATAAAATCGTATAGGCAGTAAAAGCATGCATTTCGCAATTTTATGTCTACGGAGGTTGTAAACGTAATGGTTGTAAGTACGATATGAAATTAAACTGAAGTTATTTTTAAATAACTGTTATATATACATTTGTCCTTTTTATCTGTAATAAATGTTAATACTTTCTAGTCATAGCTTTAAAAATGGAATGAATAAATTCTATAAATATATGAATTACATCATTTTACGAAATTTTATATTTAAGATAAAATGATTCACATTTACTGTTATAATTCCTGGAATTTGATGACCCTGAAATAACAAAATGTATTCACCCAGAAAGCCACTAACCCTATGATGGGTTTACACGCATATATTAGTCCTACAGAGTGCAGTCTTCCCTACATAACTTCTGACTTGTTTTAACCTTCTTGATCAATAGAACCTTTTCTAGGATTCTTGCAACAATTGATGCGGGTAGTTAGTCATTTCCACGTGATATGAGAGAAAAGCAACAATACATTACTCGTAAATATAGTGACGCTCAAATGGTTAAAGATAGGGAGAAAATGTCTTACAGGGAAGTTATTTTAATGCACGCAATTGAAGATGTTTACAACCGTCATCTTTTTTCTTTGAAACAGTGTACTCTCATTTGCTTAAAAGTCCAGAGAATTTAACATAGTGTGTTGAGAGAAACAATTCAGTGGCACCAACTTATATAATGTTGGGGGGGAGGCACAAGAACCCCTAATTGCTTCATACATTGTGTTCCCAAATCATTTATTTTGTTTATATACATCATGACCAATACTATTAGACATGGGCCTTATATTATTGCGATAGAAGTTTGAATAATAATACTGTTTCAAAATAACAGGTAGCAAATGTTATCGAAAATATTAACAATTACCGATAAATGCTATCGGGATAGAAGTGAAGCAATTTTAATCGAATAAAATTTCATTTAAAAAATTGAAATTTATAAGAATAATTGATCAAAATAAAAGTTGGGTATTACTAAATATTTTAATGGTTAATAAGAACAACAAACTATTAAAATTAACTGTTAATGTTAATTTCTAGCAGTTAATAGCCGTTAAATTTAGTTCCTAACTTATAAAAAACTGTCAATTGATAGTTATTACAGCAAATAATACTAAATACCGTATCATGAAATAACAGTTTTGCCCATCTCTAAATACTATAGCGATATATTTCTAATATTTATCCCTCATATATTTGTGTGGGAGGGGTGGACCAGATACTGAATATAAAACATCGGGACCCAAGAGGATTGAGGCCTTATGACTACACATCTAGAATGATTGTTGTGCTGAAACACTTATTTGGTTATTCTTTGGGGTATTATCTCAATAATCATCCCTCTCATTTAGAGAGCCCGGCCACCTCCATAAAATTGTTTGGGTTGTCATGGTGTTGTCTTCTGATCTTTTCCCCCGGGATTGATCCCGAACCGTTGCCAATAGCCCGCTGTGCTCCAGTTCACAGTGTATCGCTCATGGGCTGCAATAGTGCGACAACTCATAAAACAGGATTTTTGGAGTCTGGGTTTGTTAATTGGCATCCTACGGGAAATGTGCTCAAACGCTACGGGAAATGTGCTCAAACGCTACGGGAAATGTGATCGAAAGAGGCCAAATGCGACATTTGGCAGTTGTCGAGGATAATGTCAAAGATTGAAGAGATCGTTCATGAATTAACCTTGGATTCTCTAATCTCAAGTAACGGGTTTTCTGTTCGTTTTATCTATCCGTTGATGTCGAAATGAAGAGTGGAGACATCGAACAAATCAAGTATCGAATGAGCCCGTATTACAGCTCGACCAGAGACGTCATTTGTCATTAATTGAGTGAATAATATGTAAAATTAAAATTAATGTGATTGTGTTTATTTTTTTTAAATAAAATGGTGCCCTTGCATAAACAAAACCACCCTGTATTTAACCTTAACGTCGGATGCATATGTTTACCATCTTTTCTGATGCCTTCGTATGCAATGTATTTGTACTGAAAAATTGAGCTGTTTCTAGAATTTAATTTCCAGTTCTTAGTCTTCTTATCATTAATACGGGATTTTGGTTGGGTTTCTCAAATCTTCCAGTGGAAAATAAAAAAAAAAAGCGGAAACGATACTACTGATGAAAATAAGATAGCAAGGAGAAAAGTGTATATATCTGACAGGGTGTGTGATAAAAAATGTTGTTTGTTAAAGTTCAATGATCAAGTTTATGGATCTTTAATCGTGTAGCAAGGAAAAAATGAGAGAAAGGGGTATTTCTCGAAACAACTGTTTATAGGTCTCGAAGCTTGCTCCTTCATTTCACGGAAACGTCTAAGGAACAACGAACCAGTGTCAGATAAAAATATTTGATCGTTCTTTCTCTAATTACACAGATCTATTACAAAGTATTCTAATAGAAACCGAAATTGTTGTGTCCATGTGACACTAAAGTTCCCAGACATTGGTCAACAATTAGGATAATCAAGAAATAATTTTAAATTCTAAAAAGAATTATTTTATTTCAATAGCACTCACATTCATCTGAAACATCTTTTCTCAAATGAACACCTTTTCACATTATTATTTTTTACATGAAATGTGCAGATTAATATTTATAGTTTCCTCTTGTAGCAAATATTTGATATGCCGAATTAAATTTCGATCATCATACATATAAACTATATATGCTATTAATATCAGTATTTACAGATCAGGCGATCTTTCCGTAAAATAATGTCAGCTTCTTTTCACATGAAGTTTTAACCCTTTTTCAGGGCTCTTGTCCCACTGCCTCTGAAAGGCTTAAGGCAAGGTAATATGAATATTCTTCACTTTTAAGGGCTAAGGTAGAGAAATATTCTTTAATTTGATATCAAGGACTGTTTGCCACTGTTCAAGACAAAGTTAGCCTGACAGTCTAGGCAAACGGAGAACCATCAGTGTCAAGGAGAGGTACTTAAATAGCCGGACCGCAAGATTCACCCTGTTCCAAGTTAGCTGACGGGCCCCTCATAAATTACAGAAAACATACTCCCGTTACACTTCAAAAACTTTTCACATTGGGGCGTGAAAAGCGACATCTGTATGTAAGGGTTGACACTGTCTCGAGCAAGGGATGCACAGACCGCTGTCCGTGGGCCGCATGCGTCCCTCCGTTGATTTGTAGACGGCCCTCCTCGCCATGTATTATTTTAGCCTTAACAGGTCACACGATAAGTAATTAAGGTTAAAACTAAAGTAACTAGGATTAAACTAGGGTTTGAACATGTAATGAAAGTTGTGGTACAAACAATTTCAATTTTATAGAATTCCGTGGCCTTTATCACCGACAATTCGAAAAGTTTCTTGAAGACATTGAAAGCGAAAACGGTGACAATTATTTAGACAGAAGATAGGTGACTAAGTCGCAGTTAAATGTTGGAGTGGTTTCTAAAGTTAATTGACAAAATTGAAATTTTTTATGGCGGAAAAAACAAAAACGTCCCGGATTGATTATGGGAATTTAGATTTTCTGGTTGACATTACTAACCATTTAAATACGTTAAATAAGCAACTTCAGGACAAAGATCAATTGATTACTCAACTTTACGGCCACATTTTGTCTTTTCAATGCTAGTTAAGTATATTTCAAACCCAATTAAAGTCAGGAAATTGCGTTCAATTCCCTAATTACAAGAAAGTTTCAAAAAAGTTCAATTCCAACTTCAAGACTATATGTTGAAAATTTTGATAATTTGACCTCAGCTTTCAATTATCTTTTTTTATTTGCAAAAAGTAAAGGCATTGCTATATTTATTGAGCAACCCTTTTGCCATTTTGCCTGAAAATGCACCTAAATCAGTGCAGCTTGAACTCATCGACATGCAAAACGATGAGAACCTGCGAAATAAATTTAATGTAGACAATTTATTAAACTTCAATCGTTGTGTCTATAAAAACAATTGCAAATCGTTACTTGATAAAGCATTAAAATGCGCAAGTCTCTTTGGGTCAACATATATCTCTGAAGAAACTTTTTCAGTTTGAATATCAACAAATCAAAAAAACAGGAACCGCTTGACTAATGAGAATTTAAAATCAATTTTGTGCTTGCCAACTCAAAAATTGAACCAAATATTAAAACAATTGTTAAATCAATGCAATGTCAAGTGTGGTGACATTATTTGTGCTACTGAAGCGCCTCCTATAAAACTCTTCACGTTGCGATTTTTCTTTTGCTCGAGTGGCATCAGCTAATAAAGTAGAGAAAAATAACTATGAAATTATTCGTCCAACGTTTCGTTACCGGTTGTTCTGATTATGTTGAAATTATTTTATTAATTACATAATTAGAACATAATCAGAACAACCGATAACGAAACGTTGGACAAATAATTTCATAGTTATTTTTCTCTACTTTCTTAGCTGATGCAACTCGAGCAAAAGAAAAATCGCAACGTGAAGAGTTTTATAGGAGGCGCTTCAGTAGCACAAATGATGTCACCACATCAAGCATTAAATTAATTATTTTGTTTTTTATTATCTTTCTTTGAAACAGCGTTTGATAAATATAAATAATTTTCATGATTTTTGCCGACCCTCCCATAAGTCATAGTGAATCTATGTGGCTCCTAGTCTTCACAAGTCTGTGCATCCTTGTCTAGAGCAATGAAGGACGGCAAGGGAATAATTAAATCAATCCATGTTTCGTGACAAAATTTCGGCAGGACAGTTATTAAGGGATCTCAGAGAATAATGCAACCAGAAAAAAAGAACAATTAACAAAGTATCCGGAACATTGAAAATTTTTTAATGAAAATAATGAAAAGTAAAACAGGTTTGTGTCCCGTCGTTTTATCCTCATAAACTAAATGCTTTACATTTCACGCAGTTATCGAAACAGGGCGAAAAACTTTGACGTTCCAAGAAATGTAATAGCTTCTATGCTTAAATGGGCATATGTGCAAAATTTTAATGATAAATTAAACCGAATATGTGTATAACATACAAACATGTTTTAATACGAAACACTTCCTCATAGAGATGGCGCCACTATCTAGCTATTAGCTTTATTTGCACAGCAGCTTTTTTTCATCTCATTTTTAAAAGTTTTAATCTTATCATTTTCTGTAGATACAAAACTCGCCCATATATACAAGCAAACACCCGTCTCTGTTTTTAATGGTCCAAACTGCAACGGGTAAGTCAATTCTGATGTTCCCTTGTTACAGCTCCCTATAGTTTTAAATGTAAAGTCTTCGTGGTGTTTATTTTGTGAAGAAAAAATGAATAACTCAGTGCCTCAACTGCGTGATCTCAGTTTTTTCTCTGGTTTTCTTCCACCGCAGTTTCATCTCTCAGAGGTATGGGAAATCCCCGTAATCAGAGACGATGATATTGTTTGGAGTATAGTATTGGGTTATTTGAATACTCACTCTCGCTCCAGCAAACAGAACTTGACTTCACGCTTAATGTGTCTTCTCAAAAGACGGAAGATTAAAAAAAGCGTTCGAAATTGTGTTGAGAAATATAATCCTTTTTTTTCTAAAAGTCGATGCATTTGCGATGCTTTAATGATAGAAATGGTGGAAACTTTCAAAGAACAAATTGATGATTTTTGTAAAAAACATCCAAATTTATTTCCGGTAACTTACGGTAATTGGGTGAAAACTCAAGCTTCTTCCTTTTTACTGACGTGCAATATTGTTTTGATAAGTGAAGCAAAAGCTGAAGATGGTACCAAGAGAGGGTTCGTGAAAATATTTCCGGATGTAAATCCGATGCGACTTTACAAAGAAAATTTAATTATCTTTGACACGCTGAGAGAGACATTGGGAGGTGAAGGTTATTACGAAAGTTTTTCTTTCTGCATTCCTAAAGAGTTGGGTCTGGAGAAGCAGAAAATGGCACTGCGAGAAATTTTAACGAAAACAAAAATTAATGAACTTGAACACAAAACAAAACGCACCATAAAGAGAATATGTGCCCTTCCAGGCCTGAGCGAAAATTTTATCATCTCTCTTATCAAAAGTGAGTTCGCTGAAAACATATCATTTATATATAAGTCTCCTTATGTCCTGTCAAAGTTACGCGATGCCAAATTTGAGATAGATCCAAGAACTGAAGACTCAAAAGGAGAATCTGCTCTTTTCCATGCATTAACCCTCAGGAAAGCCGATTTACTCTATTTTCTTTATGACCAAGCTGCAAATAATTGCTTCTCAACAGAAAATACTATACGTTCTCCCGATCCAATAATTGTTGAGAATTTGTTATGCATTAAAGGCGATCTTACCAGCCTCAGAGAAAAACTAAAATCTTCACCAGTCATGGAAGTTGACAAATGCTTAGAAAGACTGGATGAACTATGCCGTTTTAATGAATTTCAAACAGAAGTTTGCAGAAATGTCTTCAACGTACGTCAGCGGATAAACTATTACAGTGAACCTGATACAGATAAACTAGCAGAAGCAGAGCAGCGCAAAGCTGTAATTTTGTTCATCTTACAAAACTACGAAAATTTTTTTAATTGGACTGATGACCAAAATTGCAGCCCTGACAAGTTCTATCTTTTTCAGACATTTTATCAACACAGTGATTACTTCAATAACTTAGACTTCTGCTCCGCAATAATGTTCTTTGATAATTTGTTTTTATTGAAAGACCGACTTGAACTACCAGATAAAATATATTCTAAAATCGAATCGCAGTTTTTCTTTTTCATTTACTGTAGGAAATATTTTGAAGTGGATAAGACAAACGCGAAGTCGTCTGCTCTTATAGTATCTAGAATGATTACATTTCAAGAACGTCTGGCACTAAAGCAGAAATTATCCTGTTTTAAAAAATGTCTGGAAGAAGAAGAAATAACTAGTGAAAACGCCAAAGAGTGTATGCCTAAAAACGTTGTACGAACGTTGGAAGACTTACCCCTGATTTATGGAGAATTTTTGTTGTTCAGGTTGCAACACTATCTCGATGCAGCAACCACAGTAACTGTTGGGGGCCCTAAAGCAGTGTTCGTAATTGAAAGAGCTCTCCAAGTCTTAGGAGAATGTGTTAAAGATAGCGATTTTAAATCAGTCCAAAAAGTTCTGTCTTCATCTATGCCAATGAACCTTCGCAGAGATTTTAAGCAAATTCGAAACTCTCTATCACATCTTAAACCAGTTCAGTTACCGCATCGAAATATAGCAGAGGAAAACATAAAACTGTTTGCTCAGATTCAATCGGAAATGAAAATTCTGAAAAGTCTCTTAGCTCCAATATTTTCTTCCCATGCTTATACCATTGAAACATTTGTCTTATCACTCACTCTAAAAGCTGTTCGTCGATCAAGAAGAGAAACCATTTCGGAAAAGCATATTTCACATTTAAAAGCTATTTTACCACCTGACACTGAATTTCGGAGAGATACAAAAGATTTAAAAAACGAGTGGGAAAATTACTTCAGAGATATTTATTCTTCTCTTCAAATGAAACTTTCCAATATGAATCAAAATTGTTGTATTTTTACAAAAAATAATATTAAATGGTACAATTATGTGACCAATAATTTAATTTCAGCAATTAAGGACAAATTATCTACGATGAAATCGAAGTGTGATAACATTACTGAAGAGAAAGCCTCCATTGATGACTACTTTTTTTCACTTGAATTTTTGCTAACATATTTTGTAAAAGATGCGTCATTCAAAAACAACCGTCGAAAGCTTCTGAAGGTAATTAAAAATCGACAATCATTCTTTCAAGAGTTCGAAGAAAGTGAGAAAGAACGCATAGCATCTCGAACCAATAAACTAATGCCAGAAAACACAGCTGATTCTTATTTACTGAAGAATAAAGGTACTCCTCATTTTAAAAAAATTGATTCTGCTTTACTTTATAAGTATTACTCACCTGATAGCGTTGAAAATGGACTTACTCTTAACGATACACAGAATTCCGAGACACAACTTGAAAGTGATGGAACTATGAGCAATTTGAGAGGTAACGCAGAAATCAATCTACCGAAAGAAGCACCAAAAGATACCTTTGTCGCACTCATTGATGAGGCTAAAAAAGCTTTGTCTGAATACCAAACCCTTACTGGAGAAGTGTTTTTAAATTCAAACTCGCAGTATAATGAGGATAAACCGATTCTCTTTCCCAATATCGAAAAATTTCGTTTAATATTGAAAGGGAAGGTGTATTTGAATCGTAAAGAAGAGAGAATAATCTTAGAAAGTGTGCCATTAAAGTTTAAAGAAATTCACACTGCAAAAGAAAATGTTAAAGGCTTCCTTGAAGGTAAAGTTGACATAAGTGAAGAAGAACTTTCCGAAGAAATTAGTAAACTCGATCTCGTAGAAAGTCAACAAAAAGAGGTGCAGGACAATTTAGAAGGTAATGGAGCAGTGAAGTCCTTGGAGATCATTGCTAAAGTTAAAGATCATTTCAAAGATCTCGAAGTCGCTGTAACTAACAATGAAATAGATAAAAAACAATTCGACTTTCTTTGCAAGAAACTGGATCTCCCAGAGAAATCCAAAGACATCCTTTCAAAATTAGTTAAAGGCCAGAACCTCAAGATACCTGGAAACCAGTTGGATTTTTTGAGAAATCGAATACAGCATCTCAAGCACATTTTAATTGACGAGAACAGAGAAATTAAACAGCTTTGGGAAACCGCTAAAAGTGAAAGAAAAAAGGCATATCTGCATGAGAGAATTGTCCAAATTTATCTTAACGATCCGGAAGTCCAGGCATCTGTAGAAATGTTACTCTTCGACTGCATGAACATTCTTCAAACAAACGATTTGAAAAAGCTATGGCAAAAAACCTCGAATTTATTCAATGGAATATATTTAAGAAATGTCTTAGCACATGGTAATCCACTGCTAGAGTCGCTGGGACGGTTCTTAGATCCGTACGATTTACCGTCAGAACTAGTGAAGAAGATGTTGAAGTTGATATCAGATGGAAGCACCATAAATTACATTTCTGAGTTATACGTAAAAACTGGAAATAAATTTACTGAAGTTATGCGCATTATGAACAATGATGACGAAGAGTTTGAGGACTTGAGAAAGAAGATAAAAAATTGTGATCATTGGCAAGCTTTTGTCCATTTGCTTCCATTTTCTCCCTAATATAATGATAATTAATTACGTATTTTAAGGAATATCAGGTAAGGGTTTTTCAAAATTACTTAATAACTATGCTGAATTCTATCCATCTCCAAATCCAAATGTTTTCAGTTGAATAATTTTACTGAGGCGTATTTGTTATAAATGACGCGAATAATTTTCTATAATTACGGAACTCTAACAACACGTGTTTCGGAGAATGTGTTGATTTACAAGTTCAAATTTAGTAATATTTGTTGAAAATGTTTTTAATTACTAAATCAAATGTTTACTTTGTGGGTCGGTAAGCATGTAATATCCTTTCAGTATCCAAATAAAATGTCCAATTACTAATAACTATGAAGCATATATTTATGAAGTAGAACTATTAAGGCTGAATAGTTTTATCATAAAAAATGTTTATTAAATTAACTCAACTGCATGTATGTTTATTTCATAATCGTAGGCTTAAAGCAAAAACTCATTCACTGACAAAAATATTTTTACTAGCAGTTTAAAGACTAAATATTAATTTTTAGATGAAAAATAAGAATTATATACACATTTTGTTAGTGTTTACAGGGGCTATCCTTTAAACAGATTACATCATGTCTATTTCTCATGAAAATAAGCAATCAGTGATTCCGAAAAAATGTTAGTCAATGTATTTCTGCTCTAAGCCAATATATGTATATTTAATGTTATTATATATTTTAATTTACTATACATTTCTATTTCTCTCTATAAGGTTTTAATTTCCTTCACATTACTAAAAGATGACTCCATATATTGATCTTTGGCAGTTGTCATTAAATTTAATGTTGATAAATATAATTACATGATATTAATAAATGTCCCGATCTATTTTTTTTATTTTTTTAATATCCTTTGATAAATACTGAGTGTAATAGACATATGTTCTTTCTTTTAGTGTACGTTTTTTAAACGTTTCCAAAAAACGAAGGTTGAATTACGTGAACTTTCGTTTTTTAATATACTTTTATTAATTGAAATATGGTGCTATAATAACCACAATTTACAATTTTTTACCATGAGCTCCATCATTTTATAATATTCATAAACGAGATATTGAATCGGGGCTGAGTCAAAACCTTCTAGAGAGCTTTTTGGGCGGTGCTTTGGCTGAGCACACAAAAGAGAAATTAAGCATTGTAAAATCAATGAATTTTTCTAATTTGTGCTTAAACTTTCGAAAAATATATGTATTTTGTGCACAACAATTAATAATTCCTGTATAATCCACAATCCCTTATATACGCTCTAATTTGCCTTGTGTAGAGAAAGATGAATGTAGATCGGCAAACCTTTTACTTTTAGCTACGTATTTAGTATTATTAATAACTTAGTTTT
Source organism: Meta bourneti (assembly GCA_933210815.1). Classification (NCBI taxonomy): domain Eukaryota; kingdom Metazoa; phylum Arthropoda; class Arachnida; order Araneae; family Tetragnathidae; genus Meta; species Meta bourneti. The sequence goes on from OW119926.1 coordinate 8,216,686, forward strand.
TTTGTATATTATAAAATGATTGTTACGGATGACAATACATTTGTAATTAATTTATTTCAAACGTGAAAAATGAAAATTGTATGTTGAAACAAATATTTTATGTTTTCAATGTACCCCACATATTGCGCCCAAATGTGCGTTGTATGTAACGTAATGTTATTATGTGGTATTTAATTGTTAATTGGTATTAGTACACTTCGAGTTCTACACTTTAATACAGAATGTTAAATGTTATTGTATAACACTCTCTGTCATTAGCTTGTATACTATATTTTTAGATGAAAATCGTGGTACAGAAATTCATTAATTTTTGAGAAGGTTGAGGAAAATATTTTATGCTGAATTAGAACATTGCACATTTTCAATAAAAAAAATTTATAATTACTGTATCTTAGAGAACATGGTTTCATAATCAGTTCAATTTTCAGATAAGATTCAATTTTCTGCAGCATTGCCAGGTATGTTTTTAATTTTTATATCAACCATAGGAACTCGATATGAAAACCAACTTGGAAATGAGAGGGAAACTGCTATTTTGTCAGCTTGTGTTACATTTCACTGAATTACATATTAAACTATTAATATATCTGAACAAGTTTGACATCAAATTAAAGCTGAGAAAGTTATTTTCTTAAGATTAATATGAACTAATACAAATGCATGAAACACTCGTACATTTTTAACAATTTATGTTTCGAAACCTTTTCCACGTTTGATATATTGCTAATTATAGCTTGTTTAATATATCCACAAATATTATTTTATGTATAATTATTATTTCGATCTGACTTACGTAATACTTTTAATATCTTAATAATGCGGCCCTCCTCCCCATAAATGTGGGGACCACTGATTTAACATATGTATCTTTCGATATTAATATGACGGGTTGTATTCGTTGGCTAGAAACAGCGACCACATTTCCTTGACTTCAAATTACAAAATTTTATAACTGCAATCTCGACATTACAATATCATCCTCTTTACATATCATTTTATTTAATTTTGTCATTTTTTGCATAAATCAATTCACTTTCCACGAGAATATGCTGTGGTAGACAAATTCCTTTTAGTGTGCAGCAAAAACTGCTCTAGAACAAACCTTGTGTACTGAAATAAACATAAAAAAAGAAAAGAAAATCGTTATAAAAAATTGTCGCCCCAGTTTAAATTTTGTGATAGATCAACCAGAATATATTAGAAGTTATCTTAATACTGGTTACTCACTTCATTAGAGAAATATAACACCACTAATTTAATCTGTACACGTATAATCGTATGTACCGAGCAATGGCTGGTATTTCAGTTCAGTAAAACATAGTAGCATATATAAAATAAAGTATTCTAGTATTTTATATCTTTAAAACTATAAAAAAATTGTAGCTTTAATTTTGTTCGAAAAGTGAAAATCATGCATTACTTCACAAGATTTATTTTTAAAAATATAACGTATACAAGCTTACAGCAAAATATACGAAATTTCCACAATTCTTCTACCTATCCCCACCACTTCGCTTTGCTTTTAAAATTCAGAAAAAAATTTCACCTCAGTTTTTTTAAATTTATAAAATGAATAACAAATTGATCAACACATCAATTTTTCGACTTGATGTAAAATAACCCATAGATTGAAAAACTAAAAATTGTGTTACTGTCATCCACATTCCGCTTTAATATTTTGTGTAGTAAATTATACTTGTTATGGTAAATGATACTTTGAAACTATTTGGGAAATAGATGATGCAGTATTTTTAATAAAAAATATTTTGTACAAGTAAAAATATTTTATATTCTTGCAGCTTTTCATAGTATTGTTCGAAAGTCTGTCTGATATAATTCAATGTACATATTATCAATAGTTTTGTTATCGTTTTCCTTTACTTTCAAATATGAATCAGTAAGGAATGTTATACACTTCTATTTCTGTTACGTCTGTCATATTTTTAATTCTGTCCTGCCTGGAATTAAAAACTTTCAATGGTGATGTTCAAATTATTTTTTAAGTTCTACTTTTAATGTTAAATTTAATGCAGCGTTTCATATTTAGAGCCCGGTCTTTTTGGTTATATTTTATGTTGTTGAAAAATTGTGTATAGATAAATTTTAAATAACCTTTTTAATAAATGAAAAATAAATTTTTATTATCAAAAAAAAATTTTAAGTTTCAAACAAATCATTGTTTTGTTTTAAGCATATTTCATAGAGTTAAGTTTTATTATTGTTTGGGGATTATCTCTTGATCCTGTAAATCTTTTTTCTTTATTGTGAATTTTACAAAAAAACTCAATCCATAATTTTGAAATGAAATTTGCTGTGGTTTATAATTAATACGAGGTTTGATTACAAAATATCCTACCTTAATTTTTGTTGCTTAACAGCTCACCAGATATATCCAGGAGACAAGATTTAGCCAAATCAACCTTGAACCTTCAGTACATGTGTGACGTTTTGCTGAACCTTGCAGCCTTTCAGTCATTGCTATACTTACACATGTAATATCATGTTCGTCGTCTTTCTGTTTCCAACAAAAATGACTGCTGCACAAGGCATGCTGGAATGTTTCAATGTTGATCCTGATTTTCTTAAAGAATCATGATCGGGAATGGGCCCTGGATCTCAAGGACCAAGAGTTACGTTGGTACAAATTTTATTATTCCCATTGGAAAACGCCAAGGTCTTCATAACCAAGAAAGCGCTTGTTAAGAGTTTTTCGACCTATAAAATGCAGTTCACCACAACTACGATCCTTAAGAAATGATTAACAAGGAATGTCACCTAGCTGTTATATATCGCCCATGAGCAGCTATTAGATGAGGGACCACAACTCATTGAAACCACACGGCTCACAGAGAGAGAGCATAACTCACTAGAAGATCCCTCACTAAAATTCTCTGGAGCATCCATTGTCCATGAAAGGCTATTAGATGAGAGACCACCTCACTGGAAGATTCGTTACTAAAATCCTCTGGCGCATCCATATACCACATTTCATTGAAACCACACACAGCTCACCGAAAGACCATAACTCATTGAAAGATCCCTCACTACAATATTCTCAGGAGGAAACATCCCATTTGATTTAGAATTGTTCTAGCAAAATATGTATGCACAGTTTGGCACATTCCTTACTCTCTACATATAATTCTACGCGGCCTTTTGGACTAATTCCAGAATGAAGATGACCCTCGAAGAACATGACTTCAGAGCACAAAAGAAGTCAAGAGGAATGTGATGGAGTACTTGGATAGAGGTCCTATAGAGATGTCGCTATAAAATGGTTCCAGCACTAGAAGAAGCACTGGGAGAAGTGTTCCTACTTCGAACAGTGTCCACTTTGAAAGGGGCAAGGTTTGAACTAAATATGTAAGTGGTTTATTTTTCTGACCAAACGGTGGGTGCTTTTTGATCAGACCTCGTAAGCTAGTAATGGAAAAAACATGTTGACAATACTTCATTTACTACTCCATAAGGAACTTGCATTACATACTATTATAAATACTGCAATGCTGTTATCGTTGTTTATGTCATGATTTTATTTGTATCGCACAATTCATGTCTTTAAATAAAATGTGAAACATTTGATGTGTACTTTGCATTACTTTAAAATGCCGATTCGGTATCCGTGCTTTTAAATTGAATAATTTGAGTTTCTTTTCATATTATGTTTTAAATTTATTTTTAATAGGAATGTGTTATTTAAGGTCTTAATTTTCTAATTATTTTTGAAAATTATGAGTATAATTATATCATAACTTTAGAGAACATATTTGATTTTTATGAAACATTTTAAATGAATATAAATATAGTTAACATTTTGCTCAAACTAAAAAACTTATGATGCCTTATATGAAATAACTGAATAACATTTTTCTTTTCAAAATGCGTAACAACATTTTCACACCTCGATCATTCCATGTGAAAACACACATTTTGAGAAAAAGTAGTTGCACCATTGTCATGGATTTTTTTTTTCAATTTTTACCATAGATAGACATGGCAATGAAACCCATAAATATCAATTTTTTAAATATTTTGTCCAATATTAGCTTAAGATACAGGAATTTAAAAATTAGTCAATTTTACAAAATGGCGATCATCTTGGATTTGCTACACTGCATAAATGGTTCTAACTTGGGAACTAATAGTTCAAATTAATTTAGTAAATTTGGTACCAAATGGAAGTCATTTATTTATTTCAGGAGTGTATATTAACTGCAAAAACAATGGCAAATTTATATTTTAGTGCATTTTTTATTCGTTAAGTGAAAAAGACCACTTTTAAAAATAGTCGACTTTAAAGGGCGAAGAAAAACGAACCCTCATATTTTTTCTCTGAAACTGTAGAAGTATTATTTAACATATGTATTTCAATTGATGTATTGATATCTAAATATTTAGCCATTGTTTTTGTAGTTTATATACATTCCTGAAATAAATAACTTCCATTTGGTACTAAATTTTAACTATTAGTTCTCGAGTTAGAACCATTTATACACAGTGTGGCAAATCCATGATTGCCACACTGTGTATAAATGGTATTTTTTATTATTGTATTAAATGGTATATCACCACTTTGTAAAATTGACCAAATTTTAAATTCCTGTATCTCTCAGCTGATATTGGACAAATTATTTAAAAAATTGAGATTTATAGGTATTTATATGACTATGTTGCAACATCCATCAGGTGTCCCCATACGGAAAAACCCTACTCCGTAATTGATACGTCCGTTCCGTTCCGTATTATAAACTGCTCAAATTACGCAAAAATAGAAAACAATACTCCATTAAAATTCTATAGTTCAACTATTCATTTCTGTTACATTAATTACGAAATAATTGGCTTTTAGCTTGAAAAACATCTGAACACATTAATTTTGTAAAAATTACTTTATCTGTTCACTAAAATACAGAGGATATATTTCATTAAAATTATTCAAAATACTTATGCTCAGAAAAATAATAAAAAAATCTGACCTGCACCAAAATAGTTGAAAACACTGATTTCGCAACATGAATTATTATAAAAAAAGTTCTGGCATATGATATTCAATACGTAAGAAAAAAAATTCATTTTGAAGTAGTTTGGTAGGAATTGCATTACAGCAGACGATTTTATTAAATTTTGAAACAGTTGAATATATATATATATATATATATATATATATATATATATATATATTACTACATAAATTATTTACATTTGTGCTTAAGTTCTGTCATTTTGAGGTTTATAAATTGTATTGCTATGAGTTGGCTTTTCACACAGAGTAAACTAAATCTATTAAAGAAGAAAATTTACTCCCGGTTCAGGACTAATAAGATTTATCGGGGTTATTCCACGCAAAATGAGCAAATCGGCTGTGGCTGATATATCATCGATTTTAATGAAAATCAATTTTTAAATAGGTCATATATAGTTATGACCAACTGGAAAATATTAGGTTTCAGAAATCTATATTTTGTTAATTATTTACATTTAAAGTTCAAAGTCACACAAATTTAGATTTTCTAGCACTACAGGTGACCTGTTTGCGACCCTATATTTCTATAAATAATTGACACAAATTAAAGTTTTTTATATCGTTGCATTCTTCAGAAAAAGGTCTCTTAGGAAACGTCAGAATATAATTTAATAGCCGTCATTGCTGAATCTGAGGGATCGACGAAAATAAAAATTTTGTCAATTTGTTACAAATTTCAAATTGCTCTGGTATCTCTAGAAATGGAAAGACAATATTAAAAAGTATTCTTAATGAAGAGTCTTTCCTAACAAATAGCATGGCGTAATTTAGTGATTGTATTTCTACTCCTTTATAAAGAAAAAAACATTTAAAAGTAGAAATTATGGAAAAATAAGATTTTTCAATTTTTAAAAATGAATATTTCACTCCATAAACATCAAAATTTTTCAACATAAAAAAGCAAGATGTCTATTATACCTGTATGTCCTGAAATTTTTATAATTGTAATTTGATTATTTTTGTCTCAGGAAAAATTTTAATTATACGTAAATTTTACTTTTTAATCGCAGCTGATAATTAGTTATAACCTCCGATAATATAAAAAATGCAAAATAAGCATGAAATATAACTATTATTATGGTACACGTGCAAAATTTCACATGAAATTTCTTTTTAGTCGTTTTTGCTTAATCCAAGGAATGTTTCCATCAGTGAAATAAATAGGTGGAACGTTCATTTTATCAGAGGTCTTTTCGATTTGCTTTTTCCTTTGGAAACGTAAGTATTAAATACTACTTAAATACGTTTAGAAAATATCACCTAACTAATAATGTTTATTATTAGTCAGGTGAACACTAATTTTGGGAGTAAAAAAGAACTTATACATCGTTGTTATACCCGATTCTCCCAAATGTACATAACTCACGAACCCTTATTCCATATTTATCACAATCACTAGTGAAATAAGTAAAGATATCAAGAATTCGGCATCACTAGGAAAATTTCAATTTAAGAAACTACAAAATTGAACAACAGACCTTTATCAGATTGAAAATGAATTTGAAAAGACAATCAAGTAAAAGTTTCGAATGTTTAAGCTTTTTCAAATTATGATTTGATATCCCGCTTTTATAATTTCTTTCAAAAGTTAAAAATAATTTGGTATTTCATTGTTGATTTGGGGTTTCATTGTTTCCATTTCATTGTTGCCATTTGAAACGAGTAATATGCATAGAATGGGAAGGAAATGCTATGATTGGCATTTTTGAGAGTAAAAAAGAACTTATACATCGTTGTTATACCCGATAAACATCTCCAGTTAGTGCGATACTGATGGAATATACGATGGATACGTCCTAAAACATCCGAATAGTCGTTTGGCGACGAAACTTTCAGTCGCCAATTGATTGGATGGGCAAGAACGTATTTTTGCGTTTTACTAATTTTGTTGTTGCTTTGAGACTCAAAATACAATCCTGAATTTATTTTACAAGAAATAGACATATTAAATTACGTATATAAGCGTATATAAAGATAAATGCAGATGTTTGTATTAATTCTTCAAAATGCGGTCTTATTTACTGTTGGGTTAATGAATATAGCAAAGTTATTACTCTCGTCATATTGCAATTGTCCAGGACATCTGAGTGGTTTGGTTTGTTGGGGTTTAGTGGCACAAGGGCCATATTTGACCATGCCAATACTGAATGGGAGTGAAGACCAACTTACCTTCAAAAACCATTTACCATATTGGCCGCGTTCGTAAACAACTGAAAAAAGTGCAAACCCCAAAATAATCCATCACATGACCTCCGTTTCACCAGTTCTGAAGTTGCATTTACGAACGATTAGGTTTTTTTAAGTCTCATTCGCCATGTAATTGGCAATTTGTTTTGATAAATTCAATCTGAAAATGAGCCTAAACCACACGAGTAGAGAGAGATCCATTACAACATTCACCTCTACCCTTTTCGGTCGCCAACTTCTGTGAACTGACAAAACCATCACAATCTCAGTTCGTTGCAAACGATTTTTTTTCGTTTCCAATGATTCATGAAACGGCTTGTTTTTCATACTAGAAAATCTGAAATTTGGAACGGCTCGATTCAAATAAATCGTACAACCAGTGCTATTCGCGTTTACGAACGAGCCCATTGATCTATTGTTTCTAATATTTAACAACAAACGATTCCTAGTGAGAAAAAAACAGCTTTTATAATTCGAACTTTTTGAGGGGTTTTGATTTTTATAAATTCTATGAATTACTATCAAGCGAGGTGGCTGAGGTACCTGACTAACCCTCCAACCTACTCTCTTTCAGGGGTTTTGTAGCACAAATGGAACCACGAATGGAATAATGACTGGGAAATATTTCAACTAAAATTTGATTAAACCCCACGATGAAACGCGAAAATTATGTTAAAACTAAAAAAATCTCAAAGAAAAACAGTACATATCGAAAACCAGGAGATTGCTAATAAAATTTCGTCTACGCTTATATATAATACTAGCTGAATTACCCGGCGTTACTCGGGTTGAAATGGTTAAATGTTGCTTGAAAAGTGAATTAGAATATGCACTTTTCTTTCACAGAAAAATGCAATCATTTAAGTTGTGCGGAAAATACGTTTTAACTTTTTCATAGCTTCTACAATATACTTAGGACGCAAATATATACATTTAATTCCTGAATATATTGCAATATGTAAAAGATTAAGACATAAATACGAACAGAAACGAAATTCCGACGAAAAAATGCAGAATTCTAAAAAACGAAAGATGTGCAAAGTGCAGTTTCAACTGCTTCTGTTTAAATACTCTCGCAATCAGGTCGAGGCGCTCATTGAGTAATTGACCATTGGTAAGAACCTCCTTGATCTCCGTCCAAGTCGGATTGCATATGAAGGTGATAAATAAGTCTGGCCTCCCTTACGTCCTCACGTAAGTCATAGCATCTTGCGTGTATTCGTGCATGTGTCTGGGACTGCCTGTAAATGTAGGTGGTAGTATGATTAAGGCACCGAGATTTTCAGCGTTCCCGTCATTTGACACAGCATCTCTCAGGTGAATATATCAACTTTCAGTTTACGTGGATTTAGACGAATGTAAAGGAGACGCTCACTCTCGACTTTTGCGTACATAGCGACGATGAACTGATGAAACAATTGCCTACAGTTCAATACGTGGTTCTGCTCAGTATCTCGAACCATTAATCTGTACGCATATAAATCCATCACTGAAATTTTCTTGCTCGTTGTTTCACCTGTTCTTGGGTTGATCTGCCTCAGATTAAAATGATATCCATCTTCACCATGGGGGAATATCACTGGGTACTGCAGAGCATCATAAGATCGATGTGTTTCCGAAATACGCTGCAATGATTCACCTCGTCGTTGAATAACGATATCCCCGTTGATGAAACTCATCGCCTGATATAACCACCGCGATTTCATCTGCTTGAGGAGAGTTAAAGCGCCGCTCGTGTTCGCCTGCTGGTCTTCGGTCTGCTCTTATGACTACTTTATATTCATCTGTTGGCATACGTTCCAATGCTGTTTCAAAGGTTTTAATAAGATTATTGTGCCCATGAAACATCCTCTGTAAGTTTAACACAATCTGACGTCTTGTTCCCGAGATGTAGGCGCACTTCTGATCAGTTTCCATTTGTTCGTTTTGAATAAAATATAGTTGTAGAAATTTTGGTGGTTGATCTGGCAGCGGAAGCAACGATCCCGCTCTATGGTAAATCTGCCCTTGCACCTTGAATGTCGACGGAAATCCGGGCTGTCCAACAACTCATGTGGCGCCGAATGATGTCATTTGGAAACATGAGTTGTATTTTCTGATGTTACTAAGAAAATGATTCGACTCTGACGTATCTCCTGATGTGTAAGTCAAAAGTTCTTGTGGTGGTGGTGGTTCCAGTTGGCAGAGTTTAACTTTTCCATTTTTACAGCAAATACCAGTAGACTCTGATTTAAACTTTTTGGCTTGACAGTAACTACAAACCATTTCCATTTTCCCGATGGTAACACTTGCATGCAGCGAGTAGTCTTTATGTGAATGGTAGTGGAATTCTTCCAATGCTAAGCTAAAATGGTTCGCAGTCCGTGAACGTTTGGCTCTATCTCTCTTATCCTGTACTCGGGCCTATGCTGCTGTGCCGTCTCTGTTGCTCTAGATGTAGTAGCACTATCCCTCTTATCCTGAAGTCGGGACTCACGCTGCTGTGCTGTCTCTGTTGCTCTAGATGTAATAGCTCTCTTTCATATCCTGTAGTCGGGCCTCACGCTGCTGTGCCGTCTCTGTTGCTCTAGATGTTGTAGCTCTCTCGCAATCGCAAGTCTTCTATTCCTCTCCTCGGAAGTTTCTTGTCTACGCTCATCTTTCATCATCTTAGACGTTAACTGCACTTGGCCGATCGCCTTCCGCTTCCTTGGAGGCATTGCTACAGCAATGAAATCTGTCAAAGAATACAAAGAAATGCTATTTCATAAAATAAGCAAAAGACACACTCTCACTGAGCAATGAAATCTATTATAGAATACAATAAAAAGCTAAAATTAAAGAAAAAACGAATTTAAAATTATGTAGTACTTACATCAGTTTAGAAATATAAATCCAAAATGTACACTATCACTGTCGAATAAAGTAGGGAACACTTATACAATCAACTAAAAGAGCGAAATAAAACTGCCAGATTCAATGAAAGATGATAAACTGGAAGACTTACCAAGTTAGCTTCCTTTAAATACGACCAGCTAAGAATCGAGTGGGTGCTGGAATGTTCTCCACCATGAGTCCAAGGAAGTTTCCGTTTCCCCAACTTTCTAGAAAGTTCTACAAAGTTTCATAAAAAAAGTAAATATTAATTCTGGTGCTGCCAGATACCGAGTAGCAAAATTACGCTTTTATGATCAATGAGTTTTTCGTTTGTGCTTTTCGGAATAACGGTGCTTGGTTTAGAAATAAATATTATCGGTGTAGACAAATTAAACTGAATAGATAAAATTTTTTCAAAAAGCAGAAGGTCGATTTTACAGAAATTTTCAGAAAGAAAATCACTGCTTTCAACGGAGGATTCACATGTATCTATTCCGGACATTTTAAAATAAGTTACACGCCTTACCTAAAAAGCTTGTGAAACATAATTCTACAAATCATTACGTATTCAATAAATTATTTAAGGAAAGTTGGTCGAAATATACACCAACTTTCCTTGAAAATAATCCTTGAACTCCTAAAAACCTTTCCTTGAATTTCCTTGTAAAAATAAATATTTTAAAATATTCTTTCTCAATCAATAAAATATCTAATTTATTTACATCATGGGAAGAACTAAAAAGTCAGTTCAAACATAAATATTGTAATTTAATTTGTTTCGGAAAAAATTGCTTTTCGATCAACACTGGTAAAGCAACCATCGCTGCCTAAAGCAATCAATCTATGCTCAATGTTATTTCTATTGCGATTTCGAATAGTTTTTAGCCCCCCCCCCAGGGCCAATAGAACGGGGGTTAAGAGTTAGCCTATGCTGACCGCAGTGTTCTAAAGTATAAGTGTACCAAATTTGGTGTTGATTGGTCAAACGGTGTAGATTTGTATAGAAAATATACATATATACATACACACACACACATCCTATTTTATATATATAGATAAGAATTTCGATTAAAGTAGTAATAACACTAACTGCAAGATTAAAATATAAATTCTATGAAAAATAAGCTCACAGTAACTTAAGTTCATTTTCAAAACTGATATCGAGTTCAATGTAACGCGAGGATGTGAAAAATGAATGAAAATTGAAACTTATCTTACGCATTTCACCCGTTGAGGACAAATAAAAAATAACTAAAGTTTAGCTCTTAAATTGAATATTTAATTTAAGCTTTATTTGAAAGACTTTTACCGCATATGAAAACTAGAACGGGCAGTAGTCGGTAATCGTTATTCTCAGAAATAAAATTACTTACTGTACCATTTAGTTATAAATTGTCACATTTTTACAAGTTTTGTGTGAAAGCAGGGTAAATTTCTTCAAAAAATCGAATACGATTAATTTTTCTCATCCTATTTTTTAATGGCCATAAATATAAAGCAATGGATTAAGACAAAATACTCCAATCATGTTATATCTTTTCTATAAAAACGAGATTAATACTCCCTTTTGTGTTCGTAATGGATATATTCGTCAAATGAGTATCGCGAAAATATTAAAGTTACAGTTGAAGAATTATTTATTTAAAGAAAATCACATTTGGGGTATCGATCTGGTGTAAACTTTTCCGCAGATCTCCGGTCGTCAGTGTATATCCTTCCAAAATATAGTCTTCGTCAGAGCTGTCCTACATTTCATTTTGTGTGCCTAATTTTAGGAAGGAAAAATCGTCATTTTATTATTTTTCTTTGCTGTTTGGAAGATGAAGGAAATAAAAGCCGACTTCCAAATTTCTGCAGTAGTTTTATCATACCTAGCACTGTATCTGGCATGAATTTCAACAATGCATTTAATTTCCTTTAGGCCCCGTTCACATGAGACGTTTTCCAACGCGCGTTTTACGTCACAACAAAACGTGTGTAGCCAAAGTAGTTCTACTGGAGTGTTCACATGCAGAAATCGCGAGAATCCAAGTGCTAGATAGCTTCGGCGCTTCAACAATATCCGGTCATTCTAGCGATTAGAAGGCGTTTGGAGAAGCATAGGTTTCTACTGCACCGTTCACAAGACACGCGTTTTGACGCGAGCTAGGGCGTTTTTATTCCCCTAGTCCAAGTTCCTATCTTCGCGATCGTTAAAGATAGAGTGCAAATTTCAACGGATTTGAAATCTGCGGAAAATTTTACACTAAAATGATACCCATAATGTGATTTTCTGTAAATAAATAATTTTTCAAATGTAACTAATATTTTCGCGATACGGATTTGACGAATATATTCATTACGGACACAAAAGGAAGTATTCATCTCATTTTCATAGAAAATATATAACTTGATTGGAGTATTTTATCTTAATCCACTGCTTTATATTTATGGCCATTAAAATAGGATGGAAAAATTTAATCGTATTCGATTTATTGAAGAAATTTACCCTGCTTTCACACAAAACTTGTAAATGTGACAGTTTATAACTGAAGAGGATAGTGGGTAATTTTATTTCTGAGAATAACGTATACCGACAACTACCCGTTCTAGTTTTCATGTGCGGCAAACGTCTTTAAAATAAAGCTAAAATTAAATATTCAATTTGAAAGCTTTTTTTTTATTTGTCCTCAACGTGAAATGCGTAAGATGAGTTTCAATTTTCATTCATTTTTCGCATCCTCGTGTTACATTGAACTCGATATCACTTGAAAATGAACTTCTGATTTACTGAACTTAATTTACTGTGAGCTTATTTTTCATAGAATTTATATTTTAATCTTGCAGTTAGTGTTATTACTTCTTTAATCGAAATTTTTATGTTATATGTAGGCGTAGACGCAAATTCTATTAGCTATCTCTTGATTTTTTCGATATATACTGTTTTTGGGGTTTCCTTTGAGCTATATTTAGTTTTAACATGATTTTCTCGTTTCATCGTGGGTTTAATCAAATTTTAGTTGAAATATTTCCCAGTCTTTATTCCAGTGCTAAAAGACCCCTGAAAGAGGGTAGGTTGGAGGGTTAGTTTTCGTTTCGGATAGTCGGAACTCAGGGAAAATTGTGTTCAAAATAAAAACTAATTATTACATATGTGTTATTTGTGCTGATACATTAAAATGTTTAGAGATGAGTTTTAAAAAAATATAGAGATTTATTTGAAGGAAAATTAAATGAAAATTAGCTATAGATCGTAGGAAACATGATAAAACCTGCAAAAATAACAAAAAAAGAAATGTTATCACCAGTGCCGGATTTTGTTTGCGCGTCATCTTTTTGATAGTACTTCGTAGACAATGCCATATAAACAGAAGTTTCGTTTCCAATTTCCTGGTTCTAGAAGTGTTTCTAGAATGGTTCTAGAAAGTGTTTGATATATTTTTATTTTACACTGTCAATTTTAGAATTTTAAGGAAATTGTTTGGTCATTTTCCAGTTAGTTTCGTTTTAATCAAAGTTTAACAGAAATATTCCAATTTTTTATACCCAGTTTCGCTTTTACGATAAAACATATTACAAATGACTCATATGCTAGCTTCTTGAACCCAAAAAATCCGTGATCACCCCTTAACACAAAACAAATCCTTACTATTTTTTATTGGTGGGTGAATCATCGGCACTGGAGAGTGAAGGTTATAGGGTTTTTTCCTCTAGTCTTGACAGTAAAATACTTTAGGTTTTTAGAGTTAATGAAAATGCTTAATAATGCCACAATTTGAACTACATAAAACACTGTTTCTCTGTGATCCGCTGGCTCATACCGGTTCCTAGGTCCAAAATAATCCCGTCATTCGAAAAATTTTGAAAAACGTACGAAAGGCTAACGTGCAAAAATTTACAACCGAGATTGATGGCATTGGCATTGCACCGAAACGCATCGTATACTATACTTACGAAAGATTTACCTGTTTAGTTTGTCACTTCTGGTCACCAAGTCGATTATATTGAATTTATTTATGCACAAAGATTTGTTCAAAAACACTTTATTCACAGGCAAATAGGGAACGGATGTTTTACAAATCGAACGAATATCAAATTTTTATGTCGTTTTGAATATTTTTTAGATTATTTTAGGCATTTTATTGGTCATTATACATTTCTAAGTTAACCAAATCCAGGCTCTTGTGAATACAGAGAAATCACACAATTTTAGGTTGGGAAAGAAAGATTTTCACCCTATTTTTAATGGCTGTAAAATTAAAACAGTTGATAAGGGGCAGCAAAATATCTTATTAAAGTGACATTCCCTTTAAAAACAAGGCAATACTTCCGCTTACGCTTAGTATAAAAGGAATATCTTCAAAAGATTATTTGCTACAATTGAGAAAAAAATAATTTTTCAAAGAAAATTATGTTTTTGGTATCGATCTGTCGTAAAATTTTACGCTGATTTGAAATCCGTTGAAATTTTGATTCTATCTTTGACCATTCAAAAGATAGAAACTTGGATTAGGGGAATAAAAAATACAATCTAATGCAGTGATTCTCAACCTTTTTTTTGTCGCGGCACACTTTTAACGATTTCAAAATTTGGCGACACACAAAGAAAAAGATAAGTTTAAAAGTTGTTTACTTACCTATAATACACTGTGTAAAATAGTTTATGATAATAATTGTGAATGTAAAATAAAATAATATAATATGTGCTACAAAAACAACAATACGTTTATTAAGGGATTAATTACAAGGTAATAATAATACTTTTAATGAGAAATTTGAGCTTGATGTTTTTTGATAATTTCTGTTAGTAAAAAGAGAAAATAAAACTATTCTCATACTTCTTTTTCACTTCCTTTATACATTATTTGATTGAGGGGTGGAGGTGGGGATACTGGGAACACTTGAAATTTCTTCACGTTGGGGCGAATATTTCACTTTATGAAAGGTCACAGTTATCGAAGATAAAAACAGTTAAAAATATGGTATTTAACTGTAAAAACAGCAGTTTTCTTTTACAGTGTACTTTTCTTTAATTTAAACAAACTTTACTCGTAATAAAAAAAAGCATTATAATTTTTACTATATACATTTCTAAAATTTGGCGGCACACTCTAAGAATTTGGCGGCACAGTGGTTGAGAATCACTGATCTAATGCATAACGGAATTGACCTTGAAAAACGCCCAAGAGGTGTTTACATGATAGCGCTCGAATATTATTATCAAAAGTGCGTTAGAAAAGGTTTATGTGAACGGGGCCTTAGGCCCCGTTCACATAAACTTTTTCATGGACTTCTTGGTTCACATGGACTTTTTCCAGTGTGCGTTCTTTTATTCCCTTAATCCAAGTTTCTATCTTTTCTGTGTCTGGGGAAGCAATGAGAATGTCATCGAGATAGCAGAACACAAATCTAGGCCGCTCAGCACGGTGTTCATAAACCTTTGGAAGGTTTGTGCTGCGTTGCGTAGACCGAATGTCATATAAGGAAATTCAAAAAGTCCGAAAGGTGTTATGATGGCGGTTTTCGGAATATCAGCTTCGTGAACAGGAATCTGTTGGTAAGCTCTTATCAAATCTCTAGTTGAAAATATCGTTTTTCCATGCAGAATATGTATACAGTCCGTTAGAAATGGCAGTGGGTAACGGTCTGGTATGGTATTTGCATTAAGTCCACGGTAATCACCGCATGGCCTCCAGTCACCGGATTTTTTTAAAGTGCGATGTAATGGACTTGACCAGTTTCTTTTAGATGGTCTGCAGATGGTATGCAGCATATAATCGAATTCCCTTCTCGCAGCAACCAACTTTTCTTGAGATAGTCTTCTGGCTTTAGAGAATATCGGGTTTCCTTTGGTTTCGATGTGATGTTGCACATTATGTTCTTTAATTTTATTATTTTTTATGTTGAGTTTAAGTAAGTTAGGAAATTTATTTAAAATGGCTTCATATTGGTTTTGAAAAGTGTTAGCAATGAATTTAGGAGTGACGCTACCGTTACACAAAGCATCTGCAATTATAAAAGGCCAGTTGAAAGATCTTCGTAGCCCCAAATCCAGTTTCAACAATTTTTGACCGTACGTTTTGATTTTTTTCCGTTAGCTGCAAACAGCTTAGACACAGTTCTTTTTTCCGATAGTGATGGTGGAATAACCGATATTTCTGCTCCGGTGTCAATTAAAAAATGTGTTGCTGATGCGTTGTCACGAATATATAGACCACTCAGCTCAACCCCTTGACCTCCGATAGTCATTAAAAGCCGGGGGTTCAGTTTCCCTGTTTCGAAACCTGATATTTGCATGGCGGTGTGCACTTGTAAGCTCTCTCGCCAAAGCGTTAGTGAAAATAACAGTTATTTGGTCATTGTTATTTTTGGAACGGTTTCTTGAATTCGATCTGTATCTTCGTCTTTGTGGACTGTAATCTCTACGTCTATTCATCTCCGCTATCTGCAGTGCCAAGTCTGATATCTGTTTCTGTAGATCATGGGTAGTATTGTTATCAGTTGATGGAGAAACAATGCGAACTACCTGAAGTGAATTGGGATTTAATTCCCATATTTTGTCAGTCATTGTCGCTAGTTTGGACAAATCATCGCTGCTTACTGACAAAATGCTCTGCATATTAAGCGGTAGTCGTTGCATCCATGATGTTTTCAAAAATTCATCTGGCACCTGTTCCGTCGCCAAATTGCGCATTTCGCAGAGGAGTTGGGATGGTTTCTTATCACCCAATTCCAATTTGGTCAGAAGTTTCTGAGTTTTCTGCGTTTCAGAATCGGCAAAATTTCAATAAGCCTCTTTTTAATGGCCAGATATTTCCCGTCGTCTGGTGGTTTGACAAGGATATTTGCAACTTGTTACAATGTCCCTGCTTCGATTGAACTGACTACATAATCATATTTTGTTCGATCAACTGTTATTCCAGCGTTGCGGAATTGGGCTTCGATCTGCAGAAACCATATTTTGGGGTCGGGTTTCCAAAAAGGAGGAATTTTTAGACTTACCTTGGCAATCGTTGGTTTCTCCGATGCTGTTTCGGCGTTCTCGTTTGTAGACATTTTATCGCAATCGATCAAGTCCGGGTCACCAATGCAGTTCGTTGAATAATGACAAATGTATTATTAATTTACCATATAGCACAAACTTCTTTAAATAATTTTATTAACGGGGAAACATAATTTAAAAAAATGATAACGAAACGTTAGACAAATAATTCCATAGTTATTTTTAAACTTTATTAGCTGGTGCCACTCGAGCAAAGAAAAATCGCAACGTGAAGAGTTTCATAGGAGGCGCTTCAGTATCGCAAATGATGTCACCACACACTGTAAATTCGTTTAAAGTTAGGTGACCAACTGTGATGCACGTTTGTAATTAAACGTTAACCTCTACTTTTGTTGTGTTGCTCCAGTACGACTTTAATTAACTACCTTACCTTGCCTCCACTTTTAATCTTGACAAGTCACGGTGTGAATAATTATGCATACCCATCAGTGCTTAACTGTAACTTTAAGCTCCATAGTCAACTGTGGGCGTGATGCGTCAATTTATGTAGTTTTGTATTTGTATTTATCATTTGATCTTCGTTGTAGCGGCTGTGATTATGATGCAAGTGTTCGTTTAAAAAATTCAGGTAAATTTTTGTTCGCATTTGAAATCAAAACAACTTTACGAAATTTGTGTGCATTGTCATTTCAATTTCAACAATTTATTGTCAATGACATTTCGAGCAGTAATTTTAAGTGTCAATTAATGTGTGCATTATTTGCCTTTTGGTTTACGCCAGAAATGTTCTAAATTTAAATACTTGATCGTGTTATGCGATCATTTTCGTCTTGTTTGCAAGTATTTGTTATTATCTACAAAATTGGATGTTAATGAATACTCTATATATACTCTATACTATAAATTTTTGATCATCCAGTTAGAAACCAGTTGAAAAGAATTTAGTTTATCCAATGAAATTAGCTTGCAGATTTATGGTTATGTAAATACTTTGACGATTCGGTGTCTTACATTCCATGCATAAATGAGAATATTTATTTATTTTGTGAACAGGTGCAGTGAGTTTGTTTTTATTCCTTCCTTATCGCTTAGTCGTTATAGTTCACATGGAGGTTGATAGTTGGGCTACACGAATTATTAAATCACAGAACATTTTATTCCTTTCAATTTTGTTTTCTTGCTGTTTTATTCTCCAAATTTCAGTTATTGATTTATCTGTATCATTAGTTTCACTTTTCCAAACATTGACAGCGTTTTTTTTCATTAATGTTGGCATTCTGTATAAATTCAAGAATTGCAACATCTCTAAAAATCTATGAAAAACAGTTGATTCTTCCTTTAAATTTTATCGCTGAAAGCTATATTTTATATAATAATTTGTTATGATTTTGTATACATAATAAATTTTTTCCTGAGTGGTCAAATTCGTTCCCTTTCATAATTCTCCTCACTGGGTGTATTTCTCTCTTCTGTGTCAGTAAAACTTTCATGTGTGTCTTGTGTCTGATGCAGCATGGCCAAATTTGGCCTTTGCGCCACAAAACCCCGAACCAACCTTTCATAATTCAGAAACAATGATTTTAAACTGCATTTGAAGAAAATAGTATATTAATATTTATGTCAATAAATCAACTAAAGTTTTCAAAAGAAAATTATTGGAAATAAATTAATGTTTGTTGTAAGCTGTTTTCAATTGCTATGAATATATTGTTGAGTAGAAACAGTGCTTGCCATCATTAATTCATCATCTCTATTCCAAAGCAAAGCAAGGTCGATCCTACTGATAGCTTGAATTAGGTTTGTTGACTAAGTTTTTATCATAGTCAATATGTTATGTTTTGACATCAGTTATAAAGCGAAGGGATGAATGCCCTCTCTGATCTTGGTCTTAAACTGAGCTAATCTGTTGACTTTTGGCAATAAATTTGTATTACAGGAGCAATACTCTATTAATTTATGATAATATTGACAGATAATTTTAATTTGCCATTAGAACAAAGGTGATAGAGTAAGGCTTTTTAATTTATTCAGTATATCTGAATTGCTTAAATGAAGTTTGGTCTTGATATATGTCTGTTTTTGATTTGGACTGAAACACTAGGCTGAAAAATACACCCATTACATTCTTGATGGTTGTATTAAATAAACCGCATAATTTAAGGTCTTGGTAATTCACTAGAGATTATATTTTTTCAGATTGCAAGTTGAAATTCCTCTTTAGTATCTTATCTATTTTTTATTTTCTTTATTTTTTATATTACTAACTGGTATCGTGTACATAATTAATGTTCCTCATTAGTGAAAAAGAAGCAAGGCTTCCCTTTGGATTTAACTATCAGAAAGTTGACAACTTGTGTTAATCACTTAAAATGGGTTTTTCGACAAATATAGGCTTACTGAGTTAATTGTGTGAGGAATATTTTATAATTTGATCTTATGGAATAAATTTTTGTTTTTGGTGTGGTATATATATATATATATATATATATATATATATATTTTTCTCTTGCATTTAATTTTATGGCCACTTGTATCAAACATCTGATAAGCTGATATTATCTTGTTTTCTTACGAAAAATATGGAAAACCATTTGTTTCTAAAGTTGATAAAAATTATCGATTTATGCTTTCTTACTAATATTAAAGATTTTGTGCTATATATTTTTATTTTAATTGAAGCTCTCTCCTTTTTTTCTGAATTTTTAATTTCTATGCCTGTCATAGGCCATTTGCACTAGATTCACCAATTAGAACATTCTATCTTGGACTAAAAATATTATTCAAAAAAGACACTCGAAAAGTCATTGTTATGCTTGCTTATTCATATATTTTTTAAATAACCATATTTTGAATATTTTGTATATAAAGGAATTAAAGAGTTCATATTAGTTGCTAATAAGCTTTTATTCTTTTAGTTAGTCAAGTTTGGTACTTACAGTTGTATGTTGATAATTAAGTTTAATTTTAAAAATTTTGGATTGATGTTGCATAGGAGGTTAAACGAAAAGTAATAAATGATAAATTTTGATCTCACTTGAGTTTTTTGTTCAATGGATGAAGTTTGTTTTTTGTCTATTTTAAGTCACTAAAACTGATTTAGCATTTAGTACTTGTAGATAGTGTAAGATTTGTTTCAATATCCCAAAAATAGTCAGATTTCAAAAAGATGTTTAATTAGCAGATTACACAATTCAAATTTTATAAAACAGAACTGACAAAGGGAATGCAAAAGAACTTGGAACAAGACAGCACACATGCAAAACCTAACAATATCATACCTATTTTGGCATAACAGTGAACCCAAATTTTTATTGTCCTATCATCTACAAAAATCATGTAATCTGTCTTCATGATGAACTGATTAGTATCAAGTTATTGTAGGAGTATGGAAGCTTTTGTGGCCTAAAGGCTTAACTTGTGCAAAAGAAATTTGTTTGATTTTAAATCACAATGATTTAACTAAAATTGACGGAATTTTATATCTGTTATATTAGTACATTATGTACACTGGCTTAAACAAAGCATTGTATTTCGATTTTGCAATTAGTTTACATTTCTGCATATTGTTGTGTGAGCTGAGTTCCATTTTAAGCAACTTAAAATTGTAAAATTATTTTAGAAATATGTAGATTTTGATATTTTCCACAAAGCATGTTGATGAATTTCCAAGAACTAATGATTACTTTTTATCAAAAAGCTGAAACCCTCCAAAATGATGTACTGTGAAATGTCAACAGTCTGATGAAGAGGTTAGACTTGAACTTGATGTCATAGTAATAAATTCTCCATGCATGTGTTCCTTCTTCGAATTCATTGAATGACTCATTCATAGAATGTTGAGTTCACAGAATTCTGTTCAGATGCATAGCTTTTGTAGATTTAAGTGCTGTTTTTTAAATCTATGCCATTCATTTGGTTAACATCCATGACAGTTTGTTGACAATCTATTGCAACTGAATACAGTTTTAATATAACTTAATTAATCATTCATCATACTTTTAATGTTGGTCTGGTGATTAATATATTTTGAATCAATCTTAACTCATCTTGCATTTGACGCAGCTTATCCATCTCTAGATCTAGTGCAGTAAAACCCAAACCTTCTAATATATTGCATAAAGCAACTAGGGCCTCATCCTCTGAGATGGCTTTATATTAAAATCTTGTTGAAACATGAATGTATTCTGATCAGATAAAGTTGTTTTAGATCCAGAAACTCTAAGTGAATATCAAGTGATAAATTTAATCCAATCAATCAGAATAAATGAAAAACTTTTAAAGATAATTCAAATGTGTTAATGAAAAGGAGATTGGAATGTTTTGGTTAAGTTACATGTTTCTATGATTACTATTGATTGAGAAAAATGACTTTATTTGATCATTACATAGAACAAAATTTTAATATAAAGTCATCATAAAAGTAACCAGGATACAATAAAGCTAGCTACAGTTCTCAAGATCTTGAGGCACACAACCTGCTAACTACAACGAAATTACCTTCTTTTCACGACTGTATCAGTTTCATTAGAGTATGTCAAAGTCGCTGGTTCATACACCAATATATTCTGAGAGTTAATATATCCCATCTCTCAGTCTAAAGTTTCTGATAGATGACTATGGAACAAAGTAAAACAAGGTTTTGAAATTATGATTTGTAAAAGAGTTTGTTTCGGGATGTTGACAACTTTTTCACATCTCAACCTTAATGATCTGTCTTGTAAGGAATACTGTCGCCTAATTATTTCTTGCAACGCATGATATTTTTAGCTTCTTGTGCTATTGCTCAGTACACATGTTGCAGACTTGGCAAATGTGTAGGTAAAAGTATAAGCTCTAATAGCAAAAGGTTGTGCTTGGACAAAAATGAATTTTTATAGTAACTTGACAAGTATGTATAAAATTTTGTTCTTTTTATGTGTAAATATTTAATTTTGTTGGAGAAAAAAAATTCTGTGTTGCCTCAGTTTGAAAGTTTTAAAAATGAAATTCAAAATGAATTGTATGAAAGGTAAATAGGGTTTGGGGAGTTTTAAGAGTTTAATGCAATTAATGGGGATGCTTGAAACTAAAATGGAAAAATCTGAAAACAGATTCAATTTTGTAAAAGTTGGTGTTTTGTAAAATCCATAAAACAGACCCAGATATATTCATTACTTGTTCCTGTTACATGCACTGAAAGTATTCCTTTTATTTTGTTCAGAAAATCAAGAATTACTAGTTTTATATCACGTTCTTCACAATTTCATCAAAATCCTATAAAATTGAATGATATTTTTGTTAAATCGTTAAAAAAAATTATCAGAATATTTCTGAACTTAAAATAAAGCATTGTACATTTCTTTTAACAAAGGTAAAAAACACAACCCATATTGCTTTCTAATCTTTAAATTTCTGAATAAATAAATATTCCCTAATTTGCTGCAGCAGATTTGGAATCGATTCGTAGTGATTTTACTATTGTAATAAAAAAGATGATTCACTGATGCTTTTTATGACTGAATTACTGTTGATGCTTTCCAAATGGTGCATCCTTTAAATCCAATGAACCGTTGATTGAACTAACTGGAATACTTAGTCTTTTTGTTGGCATCCTACCTCCACAACTGTTCCGCTGTTTCCACGCTTCTGTGATTTGAGTTATTTCACGCTTGCTCGGAAACGTCATTTCTTTTATTTATTAAACTGCGAAGATAAAATATTCCAATATGAGGGATGCGTTTAATACAAGGGCGAAATCATTTCAAGCATATCTCCGCTACTTGTTGATATTTATTTATTCTCTGTTTGGATATGCAATTTGTCGGCCGTCTGAACTAGAGATTAAGGCCAATTGTGCCACATTGTGTTTTTTATTCAGTGTCATGTCTGAATTTAGAGATAAATTTGGCTTGATTTTTTTTTCAGCTCTAGTAAATTGCTCCATCATAATAGCTCCTCGTGTTATGGATGACTCAGGAATTTAAAAAACACGATTTGAAGAGAAAATGACCTAGTAAAAATCACCAAAACCCAGTTTTGGGCAGTGCTGCTTTGCCAAGCCCCACTTTGTGTGTGGTCAATTGTACACTTTTATTACAAACCATTTATTTAGTTTACTATTTCCTTACAACAGCACATACAAAGAGTGCACTTCAGTATTTCAATTAATTTTAAACCAAGTCTTGATTAAACAATTTTTTATTAAAAAAAGACATCTTAAGCAGAATTCACAAAAAAGAATACATCTTCGTCGAAGGACACACTTTTTATCCTTTTTGAATTAAATTTTTTAAACTATTTTTCTTCCACTAGTTCACAAATCCATCTAAAAAATACTTAAAACTACGATATTTCTGGTGGAATATTTTATACTTTTGCTCAACAAAACATTTTCTAAAATTCAACCATCGGAATATATTGGTGTGTGCACCTGCGTCTGACGTAGTTGAATGGAACCGTTAAATCATAAAAAGAAGAACCTTGTTTCTGTCTTTCCTTATAAAATATTTGATGTACAGATTTGCTTCTATAAATTGAAACAAATTCAGAAATATCCGAATTATTCTGATAACCTAATTAATAATCTATATTGCTATACTGTTTCTTTTAACTGCGATAGAGTTTTGTGTATTTTGGTTTCCCATTCTTGAAAAAGGTCAGTGGTCCGTCTCTTGAAAGTTTCAGATATTACTTTGAAACATTTTATGGGATACATGAGTTTCACTCTTAAATCTGAATTATGCAAGTAGTATAGCTAGTTTAAAATATATATTTTCCAAATACTTCTTAGTGACGGATTCCAGGTGGTATAAAGGAAGCTTTTGGAACTCTAAACTCTATGCACTTTACAAATGTACACCTGTTTCAATTGTAATATTTTTTTATATTTTGGGATTTGGGCAAAGTGGCAGATTTTAAATAAATGCGATTTTTCGGAAAGAATGGTGTTACCTTTCAATCAGACCTTGATCTCCCTATAAAATATTCCTGGATCCGCCCCTTATTTCGCCTCAGAACCACTCATCTTTGTGGTAATTTTTACAATTTTAAATATGTATCGATTTGAAAACGTCTAGTAATCAAATAAAATGCGAAATAGATAATCGTGCTGAACAGTTTTGTGGGTTATTCGGGCTTATATTCAAAAACGGAATTTTTCTTATTTGACGTAGCTTAGCCAAATATGACCCTTGCGCCATAAAACTTAACCAACTAAAATCCACGGTCTATAACAGTCGGTTTATTCCATTATGCGATTTATTGCATATTGCAAAAGACACAAGTAAGACTTGCATTACAATCATAAAAAATGTAATCCTTTTTCGTTTTGGAATGAAAGTTAGTATCTTCACTAACGACTTGTCTGATGGGAACCGTAACATCCTTTTTATGTTAAACATTGAATTTAAATTTTGAAAATATTTTTGTAGATCATCAATTGTCTAACATTTTGAGTTAAGAGATACCGGATATACGCTTCTTTCTCTTTATTCATTAGCAAAATTCACTTGATTGTTCTTTTTTTATGGCGCATGGGCCAGATCTAGCTAAGTTACGCCTAGCTAAGTACTCCATTCAGATTAATATCGGGTGAGATTGTCTATCATGGTGGATTCTTACATCCGGACACTCAACTCCACCGATGTGTTGTTGATCTGGCCCTTGCTCCATAAAAACAACCAACCGACGATGTATTCAGGCGCATAAGTTCTAGAATGTTGTAATTTGTATTTTTACAATTCGTTCAGCACGAAATGGTGATATCGGGTAGGTTTAAAAAGAAGTCCAAATTCCTATTCAGAGATTCGTCAAACTGCAATTGGTTTAAGTTCTTTTGATTTCCACATTTGACCCAACAAAATATGTGTCAAGTTTTAGAATTAAATTGTATGTAAATGCCTGGTCTTATGGTGCTTAAAATAATTCAATTGAAAAAGTTTTATGTAGAACGAGCGAGAGATTATAACAGAACTTGAATATTAGATTAATTTAATTGCGATAAAAAAAACCGTATTCACACTATTAAAATAAAAAGGGTGCTATTGGAAAAACTCATTAAATAAACTTAAAAACGTTTCATGACTTTCATACCCATGGCATCAAGGCTCTTATGTTTTTCAGTTGTATATTTAGGTATTTATAGGTCAATAGGATACGAAGGATTGTAAAGTGACGCATATCCTTTATAATATGGAACGTTTAGACACCACTTTAATCTAAGGTGCAAAATTGTATCTTTACGTACAAACATCTCGATATTCGAAATTTTTTACTTTGTTTCATAGGAGAACGATCCGGTGGAAGTAAGCTTGCATTTTTTGAAATATTAATTACAGCAGTGGGAGGGGGCATAATATGCTTTCCATCTAAATCTTTGCATATATTTCTTCAATTATGAAAGTAAAGGAATAGAATTCAAAAGACCTTTGTATCTTATTGTGTTCGCAAAAAAACTTCTGGTTTTGAAGAAATAATTTCAAAACAGATAAAAAATAACGTGTAGGAAATCCACAGGCAACATAATTATTTCCTACTTTAAATTTTAATTGCAGCTATTTTATGTTGCTGAATGACCTCTATTTTCCTTTTAACGAGGTGGGTGTGCTTTAGCTTTTCTATGTAAAAGCTTAGAAAGAAACGGTCATTTCTCATCAGTTTTAATGATACTAGCCTTTGAAATCATTGGAAAAAGTAAATCTGAAAAGAAAAAAATAGAGTTTCCATTTTATACAACTGAAAAGAATAGTATCTCTTCAATTAATCCATTCATTCGTTACGAAAACCAAAAATTTTAAGTATTGCGAAACAATTAACACTAAATCTACTAAGTGGTCAAAATGACATTTTGTCACTGGTAGAAATAGGTATACATCAAAAGCTGGTAGTTCTAATGTTCCTTTTGCTTAACAGCGAACAATTTTAGTGACTACTACTGGAGTGAAAATCTTGCACCAGAAATGGTATTTTACTTTGCCAAACTTCTTTTGACAAAGCTGTCTTTCAAAAATATAAGGTGGGGGACCGTGACTCAATGGGTTTGCCGACCACGCTAGCAGTCTGCGAGATGTAGGCGACGCACGTTCGATTCCTGTAGCTACTCTGGATGTATTTCTCTCTTCTGTGTCAGTAAAGACTTTCCATCTGTATGTTCATTATTTTACTAGACGGGAAAAGCATTGCTTGGCCGGAAAACCAACCTAAACAAAGCGTCGAAAAATGTGGGATATGTCACTCAAAATATGCTTGTTAAACATGCGAAAGTTTCAGGTTTTATTATCAAAATTGATGTGTGAATTTGCCTGTCTTAGAACGAAAATTGGGAAATTTGAGCACTAGTATCTCAATGGAGAGTGCTATCATGCACTAAGTTTATACTATATGTTTATGGGGACAAGATAAAGTTACCTAAGTGTAGAATCATCTTATTTAATGGATGTGTCCGACGTTGTTTCTTCGTATGGGCCCAAATGTCCTACAAATTTTTAAAGTGGATTGTATTGCGAAATAGTGCATGTAGAAGCTACACTGGAATTCAAAACTACAAAACCAAACAAGTACAACTGCATATTTACATGACGCCGACCGTTGAACTGGCGAACTCTTCTGAAAACTAACTTCATCGTTCTTCCAAATCAGAATTCCAATTCCTGTTAAAGATAAAATCAAACTTGAACGGGAAAGTTGCACGCACTATAAATATTAAAATGAAAATAACTTGAGACATCAATCTCGAACTCGCACGCTCCAACAGGATGTTCCAGAACAGACAATTAAGTGTAAAGTGAAACACGAGTTGAGACAATTAAGTCTGACACGCAAATTAAAAGATTTGTCTATTCTAAAGAAAAGCCGTGTAGTGTTGAAAAAGATCGAGAACCACGGACTGAGCAATCTTATCCTCCAGGCATTTATTTCCCTTGCTCATCCTCTACAATAAGACTGGTATGAATAAAATTCTTTTTGGAGAGATGTGTGGGGCGTTGTCAGCATTCCACTCGAATGAGTGACCGCCTTTTTGTTCCAAAATAGCTTCCTACTTACTCTACAGTTACTTTCCGTGACACTCATATCAGCAAGATTTTAACCATATTCTTTGCTCCTTCCGGTTTTACCACGAATTTAGCCCCAAGCTTCGACTGCAATCGCAATTTTCACTTATGAAATAAAACTTCATTAGAACAACCTCGAGAGATACTACTTTCCTTTCCTGCTATTCATTCGATGGAGATGGCAACAGTCCTAGATGTTTCCCATTATGCCCTTCTGAAAGGAGATCAACATTCTTGGGTAGTTTTCTTTTTGAAGTTTTATATCTATGACTATATATAGTTCTCTCCTCCCGAACTTCATTGAGGGCGTGAAGCCAACTAATTTTAACCCTTTAAAGGCATTATGTTAAAAATGTTTTTTAACTATAACTGGATTGAGACCTATCACCTTCCATGAATATATTTTGCACAAAACAAGAACTTTAAGAGGAGTAAAACCCCTTATATTCATCTTTCGGCCCCGGATTATTAGGATTTTATCTATTCAATTCTATGCACTCTTTCAAATCTGTTCACATATTTTTACCGATTTGAGCTGTCCTGATAAAATGTAAACTTTATAACACCTAAAAAATACCTAATTTGAGTTGAACGACCTAAAAAAGTCTAAAACAGCTTTAATACCTAAAATGGCTTGAAAGATACAAAAAAAACCTCTTTTAGAGATTTAAATTCATTTTGAGTACGATTTTATTCGAGATGAAGTGTTGAAATACCGCAAAAGGTACGATTTTGTGGTTGCACTGAATATAAAAACAACGCACAGACTGCTGTATTAAGAATTCAAGACATCTAAAGCAAAAGCTTTAATTTTTTGTTTTTTCGGGGGAACAAAAAACTGTTTTTATCTTTGTAATATCTGCTTCAATAACTGCTGGGCAACAGGAAGACCGGCGTCAATATCATGGGCCGATTACGAATGATGACGTGTGTAAACCCCAATGAAATTGATAATTTTTTTTGCTTGTTAACTATTGTTCACCCTAACCCAAAACAAGACGGGTTTTTAGGATAGGTGCGCCCAACCCTATTTTGTTTGCAATATTGAAAACTTGATTGACGCTGGTGTTTGAAAGTTCGTGTTTTTAGTTTCAATATTTTTGGTTGTGTGTATAAACTGGATCAAATTTTCCTGATAAAAATGTTTGCAAAATGAATGCATTGTGAATGTTTTTAAGTTTCGTTATATCACATGATCGAAGCGAGAATGTCATGTTATTTCGTCGCCTGAATTACTTCAGTCCTGAGGAGAAATATAGGGCTCAATATAAATTTGATATTTTTCATTGTCCTTTATCTTTGACAACCTATGTGATAGATCTCGTGGAAGATGATGGATCTCTTCATGCCTGTGAGCACAGTTGTGTCCAGTAAGCTAGAATCTGTCCTAGTAATAACGTTGATTGCTTTGAGGTTATTTTTTGCAAAACGATGACTGATTTGACATGGCAAAAATTCAGGACTGGAATATAATGGAGCATATACGTACATCACATATCGTGGGAAAGTAGAGAATAATACTAGATGAATAGGTACTTAATTTCTCAGATGAATGTAGTACCTTGGTATCATGTGCTCGTGCTGCACACTTCAAAATTGAAAGTTCAGAAGTGCTTTCTGAAGAATGCAGTATAGCTTTACCCCTGAGAATTTTTCTTGGCATTTGCACGAACCTGAGTTATCCGAGTGAACTGCTCTTCTCCCATGGGGTTTACTGTCTTTGGTAAACACGGGAATCGCACTCCCGGGATACCCAAGCGATCTTTTCCTCCTACTGTTCTATCTCCCACCCCTCTTGTTTTCCCCTTTCATGTGTCTTGTGAACAGCATTATAATTATGAACAATTTTGCTTTGAAATCCAATTATCATATATCATCAAGATTCCATTTTGAGTTTTCCAATTTTATTTGCTTTTTTTAAAAAAAATTCCATCACTATGAGTTATTTAATCTGTATGAAATGTCAGTACTTTTTCTGACCCGCATGTTTGCCGTGTGTGGTGTCCCGTATCGGGGAAAATGGAATCCTGGGGGTACCTGATGCGTGCCTTTTGGCCCATGCTTCAACGTAGACGGGTGACCAGAGTGAGCCCGCTCTGGTCAATCGGCTCACTTAAGTTCTCTGGGTTTCACCACTTCAGAGTGCTTAGCCCCTCTATCGTGCTGGACTTCACTGGTCTTAAGTTTTTTGGGTTAGTGCTGCAGCCCTGGGTGAACCGGCGGATTCACATCCCGATACTGCAGCACTATAACATGGTGGTATCTTGAAGTGCGTGCTGAGGCTGGAATGTTTCAGAGCCAGTTGTACTGATTTGCTCAAAATTTTAAATTATCATCACAAGGAATACTCCTTTTTTGGTTTAAACCATTTTAATGAACTCACAGGACACAGTACAGGCACGACACACAACACAAAATAATAAAGGTAGTAAATATCAAAAACGAAACATCTCAGTCTCGATCACTCTCCAAAAAACACAACCCACACGTCTCTCGCCACACTCGTTCTTAACTCTTTCCTTTCTCAAAGTCCTTCTGGGCATGCGCAAGAGCGCCATCTATCTTAGTCTGAAGTCTTTACAGACTTATAAACTCCTCCCCACAAGGAGGAAACTTTTCTCGAAGAATGAGGGAAAATTTTTGATGACTCCACTGCCTGAAAAAGTCTCCAGATAGGTGCAGTCATTGGAAAAGTTCAAGAGTTCAAGTACACAAAATACACTGCACATGTACCAGATTATAGCAATCAGTGCCTTGAACTCAAAAATATTATACAAAAAATTATATACTTATTAAAAATTTAGGAAAACAATTTACACTAATGATAAGAAAAATTTAAAATTTTCACACATAATACAAATATCAAAATAAACAATAAACTTACTAATATAAAATAAAAGGATATGAGGTTTATGGGATGCGACTTAATGAATCAGCATTTTGATGCTGTTTCCCCCTCTTATGGACAACCTCATAATTGAATGGCTGCAGGATCAAAGCCCAACGTAAAAGTCTAGGGTTGGTTCCCGTATTTTTGTCCAGCCAAACAAGGGGATTATGGTCCGTCTGGATGATGAACTTCTGGTGTCCATCCAAATAACATCGCAGCTTTTGGATGGCGAACACGATAGCTGCGCACTCTCTCTCGATGGTACTGTACTTTTGTTCTGCATTTGAGAACTTCCGACTCAAGTACATGACAGGATGTTCCTCACCAATGTCATTAATTTGGGACAAAACGATGCCAATCCCAAGATTTGACGCGTCACATTGGACGAGAAACTGTCTCGAGAAATCTGGACTGTACAACACCGGATTCTCCGACAACCGTTTCTTTAAATTGTCAAACGCCTCTTGACAAGCATCAGTCCATATGACAGCAGCACGACGATTTCTTCCTTTCAGCAGATCTGTAATTGGTGCTGAGAGGACTGAAAAGTCAGGAATGTATTTTCGATAATACCCCGCAAGTCCTAAGAAAGATCGGATCTGCGTCTTAGTCGCAGGGGTCGGAAAGTCCTTTACAGTTTGGATCTTCAATTCTCCAGGTATTCTCTGGCCCTGACCAACCAAGTGCCCAAGATACTTTACGTACGCACGAGCAAACTGGCACTTAGAAGGCTTGATGTGCAGATGAGCTGCATTCATCTTTTCTAAGATGGTTTTCAAATGTTGTAAATGATCTTCCCAACTTAGGGAATAGATGGCTACATCATCCAAGTAAGGGCATGCAAATTCTCCACAGTCTTTCAACAGTTCGGCCATCAAACGACTAAAGTCATAAGGGGCATTTTTCAAACCGAATGGCAATCTCAACGGTCGAAATGTCCCAAAACTGGTTAAAAAAGCTGAATATCTTTGGGCTCGTTTACTCAGAGGTATTTGCCAATAACCTCGGGTCAAATCTAGAACGGTGATATACTTGGCAGCTGACACTTTTTCAACAAGCTGCTCAATGTTTGGCAGAGGAAAGTACTGGGTTCTAGTGACCTTGTTGAGTCTTCGATAGTCGATGCACGGTCTTGCATCCTTTCCTGGTACTTCTACCAGAATAAGAGGAGAAGTAAAATCAGATTCTCCTGGCTCAATGACTTTGAGCGACAGCATCTTCTCCACCTCCATCTTCAAAATTTCTGTTTGGCGTGGAGACATCTTGTAAGGTTTGGCACAGATGGGCCTCTCAGATTCAAGTTCAATGTCATGTTCAGTAAGATCAGTACACCCCGGCTGGTTTGAGAATGAGCTAGAGTATTTTGATAGCAACTCTCTCAGCTGCTCCTTCTGATCTTCTGACAAGCGACCATTTAGTTCTATGTCTTGCCAAATTTGTGTCATTTCCGAGACTTCAGGCTTCTGCTCGAGACTTGGAATGTCCTCCTCGTTGTCACAGTTCCTAATCTCTTTTAGACAGATTAAATTCACATTTTCGGGTCTCTGGAAATATGGCTTGAGCATGTTCACATGGGATTTGTCTTTTTCTGGAAACTGCACAATGTAGTTGGTTTCGGAAAGCTGTTTAACGACTTTCCCTGGGCCGATCCAATGAACTGCCATTTTGTTAGGCCTAGATGTAGCGACAACCAGCACAAGGTCGCCTTCACAAAATTTACGCTTCACAGCCTTGCGATCATATCATAGTTTTTGTTTGTCTTTGGCGTTCTCCATGTTTTGGACGGCTAATTCTTGACACCTTTTCATGCGGTTTAGTAGCTTAAAGACATATGATACTACGCTAGTCTTCTCTTCCTCGCTTTCCGTCAAGTTCTCGTACAATAGAGTCATGGGAGTCCTCAAATTCTGTCCATGAACCAGCTCAGCTGGAGTATATCCAGTACTGTCATGAGTAACAACTCGTAGAGCAAACAGGGCATGAGGCAAGATTTTCTCCCAATCAGGTCCTGACTCCAGACACAGGACTCGAAGAATTCTCTTCAAAGTTCTATGTAGTCTCTCCACAGGATTGCTCTGGGGATGATGTACGGAACTTCGCACTACTTTAACTCCAAATTTCTCCAGGAACTCTGTTGTGAGTGCACTTGTAAACGACGTTCCTTGATCGCTTTGCAGCTCCCTCGGGAAACCCATCCGACTAAAGATTTGCAGGAAACTATCGACCACGGTTGAAGAACTAAGATTTGGGACAGGAACTGCATCGGGATATTTGGAAGACATGCAAATTGCAGTGATGAGATACCGGTTTCCAGATGGTGTAGTAGGTAAAGGACCACAAGCATCCACATTAATCTTTGTGAAGATCTCCGAGATGACAGGAACGATCTTCATGGGTGCCTTCTTCTTATCCCGAGGTTTCCCGACTCGCTGACATTGGTCACAAGATCTGACAAATTCTTCAACATCTTTGTAACAATTCGGCCAAAAAAAAGTTTTAAAAAGAGCATCTTTAGTCTTGGTCACTCCTAAGTGAGCCGCTGTTCCTTCATGAGACAGTTTCTTTAATTGGTCCCGAAACTTCTCTGGAACAATCAGCAGTTTTCTCTGCGTACCATCCTTGTCACTTTTCAGATAGAACAGCATTTGATTAACGATTGCATACTTGGTTTCCTTTGCTAACTCCTCAGCTTCTAGGAAAAGTGGTTTCAACTCTTTACTCTTGCGCTGCTCTTCGACAAAATCATTCCGTGAGGCTTTAATCAGATCTGGAAGTGAGGCTTCTTCCGCCATAGGCAATACCTCTCCGTCTTCCTCTGTTAACACGGTACTGTCATTCTCTTCTCCAGGACTCGACTCAACTGGATACTCTTCAACTTCGGCTGTCAAAAGACTTTTCTGAGCTCTCGTCTGAACTGCATTAATAACTTGGATCTCCAGCTCCTTATCTTTTTTCATACTCTCGATCAGAGCAACGGTTTTGTTACTTAGTAGGTAATGCTCTTGATCCAGAAAACTGTCTCTTACAGCAGCTTTCGTAAGGACATGTCCCAATTCGCAGTTCAAATCAACTTCTGCAATGGGCAAGCAGACCGGGCTGTCTACTAATGGAGAAGCGAGCCACACATGCTCACCTGTGTACATATGTGGTTTGATAAATTTTCTGGGAATAAGATCGATGCTGGCACCAGTATCTCTCAAGATAGACATTTGGGCTCCATTTACTGTCCCAGCACTAGTATAAGGAGACATCAACTCAGGCACGTGTCTTCCAAAGACTTCATTGGCAGCTACTACTTCAGATCTCTTGAGCTTCGGGCATTGGGGTCTCAGATGTGATATCGAACCGCATTCATAGCATCGGAGCTGTCTTCTCTTTTTAAACTCTCTTTCACGGTTTTCGTTGCTTGCGGGTTCGGTTTTGACCGGATGTTTGTTCTTGTCATCCTTGAATGGTACTTTGGGTCTACTTCCACTAAAATGTCCCTTTGAACCTTGATAGCCATACTTCTTTGGAAATTCCTTCTTCCTGAAACTCTGCCTGATGGTTTCGTACTCCTCGATCACTTCTGCCAATTCAAAAGGTGTCTTCAACTTCATCCATTTGTCAAGAAAATGCTCCTTGATTTGATCTGGTACACGATACTTCAATTGCTCGGCAACGATTAAATCTTTTAGTTGCTGAAAGGTTTCAATTTCCAATTCAGCAAGCCATTCAGTGAAGTAGCTGTACAGTTCATGAGCATAATTTCTCCATGTTTTCTCTGCTGTTTTCTGATGTCTGTAGAAACACTGTTTCAATTTTTCAGCGTTCATTTTGTATCGTTTCAGAATGAGATTTTTCACAACATCATAATTGTTGGCCACTTCAGGAGGTTCTCGGGCAAGCATGTTAGATAACTCGGCTGGCAAAACGGCCAGCAAATAAGCCACCCAGTCCTCCTTCGGCACTCGAGCCATCTCTGCTTTCCTCTCGAAATTGATCAAATACAATCCCATTTCATCCCCTTTTTCGTCAAATTTGGGAGTGATTTGGGTAAGTTGGATTTTTCTGTTTCTATCCGCCCCATTTTCAGATTCCTCTTCAGACCGGCGAAATTCCTTCTGAGCCATTTCTAGTTTTTTAATTTCGAGTTCATGTTGTCTGACCCTTTCCCGCTCTTGTCGTTCTTCTAGTCGCCTAGCTAATTCTTCCTCACGAATTTTTTCTTGTCTAGCTAATTCTTCCTCACGAATTTTTTCTTGTCTAGCTAATTCTTCCTCACGAATTTTTTCTTGTCTAGCTAATTCTTCCTCTTCCAGTCTATCTTTTATGACTCGTTCCATGATTATCGTTACCTCCTCCCGATCGAAATTTGGGCTTTTTAAAATTATTTGTTTAATATCCGCAACCTTGCACGAAGTTGGTACCTTCTCACCAATTTCTTCCGCAACAGCAATTAAGTCCTGCTTTCTACCAATTGCAAGAAATGCCATGATTAAGGGCCAGGGGAAACACTATCAAAAACCTCTATTAAGGTATTAAATTCCAACAGAATTCACAAGACTTTATCAAAGAATTAAATTCGCTAATTCTACGTTACAACTTTCTTACCGAACAACCAAAAATCAATAGAAATAATTTTCGAACACATAAAGAAATTAAAATTTTCATTCATTAAAACAATATCTTTTTTTAAAGATGTTTTCAAATTGAGAAGAAAATAAACAGTTAAAGAAAAGTTCAACTAAAGAACAGCTGTTTTGAAAATAATACTACAATTAAAATACAATTCAGAATATAAACTCAACTTTCCTGTCTAATCAAGAAAAGGTATTTTCAGTTCAAAAGAATTCCCTTTTCTCTATGAACAATTGATTCACACTCAGAAGCATAAATGCACACACAAAAATATAAAACAGAATATCATTCTTTTCCTTTTCTTTTTTTTTTTCGTCAACAAACACAGGAAGTGAATAATTCAAATCCACACTTTCAGATTTTTTTTTTTTCGAGTTCTTTTTCTGAACACAAAATGGTCTCACATTTGCCAAATTAGTTACACAAAGCAATTTCAAATTACTAACAAAAATTTCCTTAAGTACACAAGTTAGACATTCAAAATTCCGCAAAATAAATAAACAATTCTAAGGGGTTTCTTAGTCATTTAAATGAGCAACAAATGAAAATGACAATTTCAAAACACTCCAAAACTCTTTTAAATGAATTTCCGATTCATTCAGAAATATAACAAAATATTTTCCAAAGCAAAATAACCCAAGACGCACTAAATATTGAAAATTCTAGGCATTTGGTGCTGTTGACAACACTCATCAAAAAGAATTATACTTGTAATTCAAACTATATACTTCTACACCAAATTTGTAATTCTATTTTGAATCATACAACAGAATCAAATCAAATTTTAACAACACTTCAATTGTCATCAGAT
Source organism: Meta bourneti (assembly GCA_933210815.1). Lineage (NCBI taxonomy): Eukaryota > Metazoa > Arthropoda > Arachnida > Araneae > Tetragnathidae > Meta > Meta bourneti. Next base: position 8,252,083 of record OW119926.1, read on the forward strand.
AGCATCATACAAAAGAACACAAAACAAACTAGGCTATCTCAATTTAAAATTTTAAAATAATTCTCTTTTCTCAGAAAACAAAACTCAAACTGACCATTTGAATAGTTCTAATTCTAACCATTCAGAACAGAAAATTCTTTTTTTTTATATATACCACATGAGTGTCCTAAATTTTCTTTTTTTACAATCAAACAAAATTTTAACTATATCAGTCTAGCTAAAATAAGAATAGTTTTGCAAATCAACAGAATAAATTTGCCTTTCAAAATCAGACAAAATTTTAACTATATCAACCTAGTTAAAATAAGAACACTTTTTCAAAATTACCACTCAATTTTACCAAACAAAATTTTAACTATATCAGCCTAGTTAAAATAAGAACACTTGCAAAATTGCAACTACCTTTCACCAAACAAAGTTTTAACTATATCAGCCTAGTTAAAATAAGAGAGCATTTTTGCATATTACAACTGCCTTTTACAAAACCAAAACTGCATGAAACCAAAACAACGATTCTTCAATGAACCAAAACTCAACATGCAAAACTTTACAAATTACAATTAAAAAGGCACTGTTGCTAATGAAATCTGGTACTCACCCAATAATTTGCACTGGAGATATCAGCAATACCAGGATCGTATCCAAACGGCTGCCACCATTTCTTCGTCGTCTGTACTGATTTGCTCAAAATTTTAAATTATCATCACAAGGAATACTCCTTTTTTGGTTTAAACCATTTTAATGAACTCACAGGACACAGTACAGGCACGACACACAACACAAAATAATAAAGGTAGTAAATATCAAAAACGAAACATCTCAGTCTCGATCACTCTCCAAAAAACACAACCCACACGTCTCTCGCCACACTCGTTCTTAACTCTTTCCTTTCTCAAAGTCCTTCTGGGCATGCGCAAGAGCGCCATCTATCTTAGTCTGAAGTCTTTACACAGTAAATACTTCCCCTTTTTGGACTCCGTGGTGGGTATGGGTCCACCATGAAGAAGTTAAATATTCAATCTATGGTTCCAAAAATTTCTTTGAGGCCTAAATCCCTCTAACAGTGTTAATTTCTTAATACCTAAATTTTTAATTATCAATAACCCTGAAGGGAAACTTGCAACCTTTTCACCATTTGCTGTACAAAAATATATTCAATCTGCTGCTGGCGAATCAAAAGCAATAAAGAAATTGCGGTCTGATGATCTTTTCATAGAAACTGTATCTGCATATCAATCTGAGCAACTAATGAAATTAAACCAAATTGACGAACTAAAAGTTAATGTAACTCCACACAGAACTCTAAATTCTAGTCGTGGAATTATATCTGAATCTGATCTTTTTAATGTAACTGAACAGGAGTTTATCGAAGAATTGAAATCTCAGCCTGTTTGTTCAGCCAAACGCATCTACATCAGACGAGATGACAAAAGTATCCAAAGTATAAAGATAAAACAAAAGATTTCATATCTCGAAGCAAAAATCTAGTAGAAAGTCAGGTAAAGATGTAGAATCCGGGGCATGTTTGTCGCCAAATCAAGATGGCGTCCAAAGCCAATATGTTCATTAAAAAAAAACGTGGATTTTCCTACGCGAAAAACCTTTTGCATAGGGTTGCCATAAAGCTGAATCAAAACACCAAGGTTACCATGTTTGGCGATAAATCGCCGGTGCCCCGGATTCGACATCTCCACCGAAAGTCAAGACACCAAGAGCAAATATTTCATACGCATCTAATTAAAACGATGAAATCCGTTGCTATCCAAACAGATATCACTCCCAATAAAGAAATTGAAAAATCCCTTGCTGTCCAAACAGATGCCATTCCCAATGAAGAAATTAAAAATACAATTGTACAAAACAAAGAAACAATCGTCCAAGAAAAAGATGCAACCAAAAAAAATCAAAAACAAACATTCCCAAACCATCTGATCTTGATCTTAAACACCTTTCTAAAACAAAATCACAAATGAAATTAGATGCTACAAAATCTAATAGAATCGATGGAAAATACTGGGAGACCTATTCTTCATCTGGTGAGAAAATGGAAATAGACAAAAATAAAAAGAGTAGACACGCAAAAAATCTGAAAGAATATCATAATAGTTAAAATAATATTTGAAATTGCAAAGGCTGCCGTAACCATGTTGAGAATGTGGAGACTGATTGTTGCCATCCTGTATGTCTTAGTTTGCAGGAAACTTTTGACACCAGCAGTATGCGCAAAAATTGGAAGATACATATTTCGCAAGAAGAGATAATTTAAAAAACAATCATGCTAGTGGTGTAGCGCTTCTGGATTGTCCATCTTCGGCTGTTTAAATTTCATACTTTCAAAAATTTATGCATTTTATTTTGTATATACGTAAATTGAATTCTTCAGTCTCATTAGTTATGCCTCAGATAATGATCTTGTTTTTATTATCTGACAATTTAAATATTTTTATTCTCATCTACACATTTTACATATTTTAAATTTATCTTTGTCTTGGACTTCATTTTTAAGTGATCTGCGCTTTTATTGGGCTATATTCTGTCTTGTGTTTGGCGCAGCTTGTCCACTTTTGGACCTTGCGCCATTAAACCCAAATCAACCAACCAACCCGAGGCCATGAAACAGTTTTCGGTAAAATAATAAAAATGTCGGGGTAGGAGAGTTCACTCATCTACCCTTTCCCTTGTTGCACCACTGTTATAATCACGTAGGCGTGTTTATGTGTAAAGACAGACAAGAGCACTCAGCTATTTGTGCATAACAACACTGAACTAAAACGAAAAAAAAGAGTTTCTAAACATTTCTTCATAAACACCTCAATTTGTTTTATGTTATCTTCCCACGGTTAGGAGACAAATGAGTGTAGGAGTATAAAGAAAAGTTAAGCTTGCGCCAAGCGTTTCGAAATGTGCTTGAAATTGTCTTGGCAAAATAAACTTGTCTTGATTGGAGTGGCGTATCAAAAATCTTCGTAACTAAACACTAAGCAATAAACGTATCAGAATTAATTTGTTGTGGTGTTTTTCTTTACAGCATTCAGGATTTAAAATGATAGAACTAACCTGAGCTTCAATTTGTTAGATATTTGGACTTTTCTTTCTTGAAACGAATTTTATTGTTTAGTTAAGAGAACTCTGGGGGAAATTTGCCAATCAGCTCTCTTTTGCTTTAGTTTGGTCTTTGTTTATGTTATAGAATCGTTTATTGTATGGAAACCTTCCATTTAATCGATAAAGAATAGTCACAAAATCAAACGTTATCACAACCACGTTGTTTTCCTTAATCATCTGAACACTTTTTCAAGAGTTCCTGATGGAACTTGTCTTAAATTTAAATTGTGATGAAATTTTGAAAGAATGACAACTTTTTGCTATTTCGTCGTAGAATATCTCATACTTGTTTCCACGGAACTTAGTTTCTAACGCTGAGAACTTGGTTCTTTAGAACGCGACTTTGTCGTCTAAGAAACTTAGTTCTAATCTCTTGTCTCAAGCTTATCTTAATTGTATTGGGAAAATGTATTGTTATCTGTATTCGTTGAATTTATTGCGATTTTGCATTTCGGGATGTATTCCAGTTTTCAGACAGTGATGATATTCAATGAAATGAAAGTGTGAGAGAAAAGTGTCTTAATATAAATTGGACATGCTCAAAAGTCATGTTCTTTGCAATGTAAAATTACTAAACGCTTTATATAGTTGGCGCTTGTTTGAGCGAACCCCGATGACGAAATTTCATTTTCTGATATAGAACTATGGCTACTTTTCGTTCTCGAACTTTTGTTTTGTGGAATTTTCTTCCTAAGTTTTCTTGGGGCCCTTTTTCTATTAGATAATTATATAAAGTTTCAAAATATAATTTATTAAGATGTTAAAAATAAAAATAGTCAATGACCATTTCGGTGGATCGACAATTCCACCGATGTTTTCTGTTTGATTCACCGAAATGGCTGGTTTTGTTTTTAACATCTTTGTTGGTCTTTTTTCGAAGCTTATATTAAGCACAAATTTTGACTAATTTTTTAGTCTTTTCTTTGCATTTTTGATTGTTATGATCTTTTTCATTCTTTGCCGAACATATGCCTTTGAAGAGGTGGTGCCGAAAATGGCTGTTTTTGAAGTTTTCCGCCGTCTTTACTTCCATTTATGCCACGTTTGCGTAGCACTTTTTGAGGATCGCCCGCGATGCGGGGAGGGGATGATCTAATTTTGGATTTTTCTCTCATCTCTCTCTTGACGCATCCAACAGCTTTCCGCGTTGTTCTGTTGATACGAGTTCGAACCGACGCTGTGTGTTAATGCGTACGTTTTCTTCATCAAAATCACGAATGTTAACGTTCCAGAAGAAATATTGTATAACATGTGTCATGCCTGCAGGTTGCGAAGCGCCTTAACTAACCGTAATTAACGCGCATGTGGATTTCTAGTTTGAAATCGGGCTTTATGCAGGATGTATATCGCAATACCGTCTCATTAGTGACTTGATCGCACAATAACCCTACAAATGTGTACTACGGTTTTCGTTTTACCATCGCTAATCGGATAATTTTATTGTTGCAGACATTCAAACAATTTCGGACAAATGTAATTAAGCACATAACGATAGTGATGCTTACTGGGTATTGCCAAACTTTAAAGACGAGATTTTCATAAGATATCTTTAAAAACTGTTTTTGACGGAATATTTGATTTTTAAGCATAGTTGTTTATTTATTGTTATTTTTTTGGCAACTTGCATTTGAGGAACATGTCACTCTTCAGAACAGTGAAGTTCGCTTAAGAAAAAGGTGCCGAAAGTTATTCAGTTGATATAAACTTTTAAAACTGGTGTCAGCAATATGAATTGTTTGTGTTGCAGAGTGTGCAAAGGGAAGCCACCTAAGCTTAAGGACCTACCAACTGAGAGTCCTAATGCTCAGATCATGTCAGGTGGTGTCTACTATAACGGTACAGGATGCGACACTGGTATGTTTGGCTTTGACTTTATTTTCTATTATGAACTTCCTTTCTCTAGCTTTAATGAGGTCATTTCCCATTATTAGGGCATGACTTGCTAAGCATGTAAATTCACCCACAAATAATTTTACCAAGTTATAGTAACTTTTCATTTTTAAGTCCTCTGAGTCATGATTGTGGGGTAGCATATTTAAACTATTAAAATAAACAATAAAATTTAAAATGTAAGTTTAGTACTTTTCTTGCACGTTTTCAGAACAAATTGTGTAAAACCCATTAATTTAAATTTTCATGAAAAGAAAATTTTGAATAATAAAATGGTTTAGAAAATGAATTCCACTTTTTTCCAAATTTTAAACTTGTTACATCTTGGCTTTAAAATTTTCAGGGTCATTATTCATTTGATGTTTTTGAAATGATATATCCTCGCCTTTATTTTTTCAACTAATTTGTAAGGTTTTCTATTTTCTTTTATAATTTGAATGGGTATCAAATCAGTCAGACTTTAAACTTTTCTCCCCTTAGTGTGGACATGATGATTAATATTAATATCATAAGCAATATTGCTAAAAATCATTCAAACCTGAAACTGTATTATGGCAATTGCATTGTTCGCAGTTGAATCTACCGTTTATATATATCGTGTGTTCTGTAAAAAGGGCGAATCCAACAATTTGAAATTTTTCAGGAGAGCATTTTCAAACTTAATTTTTCCATAATAATTAGGAATAATGTAAAACAAATTCATTTATAATATATATGTAGTAAGCAAGTGTAAGATAAAATTAATTTGTTTTACCTGATTCGTAATTTTTATGGAAAAATGAAGTTTGAAAATGCTCTGAAAACTTTCAAATTGTTAGATTCACTCTTTACAGAACACCGACGATATGTGAACATTCGACACACATACAGGGTGTGCCAAAATTCAGAGTACTGTTTGAGGAGTCAATAACTATTTTATTAATGAACCAATTATTTTATTAATGAACCAATAAATATTACCTACAATGAATGCTTAACATAAAGGTTTACTAGGTATGGAAGATGACATCTTTTAAATTAGAGTTCTCAGGGGTAATTCTATTTTCTTCTCACATTGACCATTTCCCTTTAGCCTCAGAAATTTTCTCTTTCAGTAATTGTTTAAATTGGAAAATTGGTGATTAAAAATTAGCAAGTATTTTAAAATCTGTTATGTTAACTAACAGCTCTATTTTTAGCTCTTCAAAACTTGTTGGATTCCTTAGACCAAGTATGTGAAAAAATCGACACTCCTGTAGAAGATCACTTGTTTCTATCTCAGTTGCTGCATAACAGAAATTTACAGTCTCTTTTTACGGTAATCAATTTCTGTTTGTAAAGAATTTTTAGCCTTTACTTTCAAGTCTCATCTTTTAACAAAAATTTATGTATTTTAAAATCAACATTCTCAATTCAACATATTTTTTGCAATATGCTTTTATATGCTTGATTTTTTTTAATACTTTCACGTTTACATACTTTTGATCACCCTTTTAACGTTGGTATGGTTATTAGTCTGATATTCTTTTCCGTCTTGCGTTTGGAGCAGCTTATCTATGTTTGGATCTTGCACTATACAACCTAAATCAACCAACCCTTTTTACAGCATATAATTTTGTGGTATCAGTTTACTTTCATGTGCATATTGTGATTAATCAATTCTTTTAAGAGTTCTTAAACATTTTTAATAGAAACATGGAAAATGCCTAAGTGCAGGATGAATGTAAAGTAGAACCCATAAAATAAAAGTAGTAATTTTAAATCTGTCAATGTATAAAACATTCATTTGCTATTATGATCAAGCTATTTCTCTTAATTAAGCTTAAAAAACCCATTTAATTCACTGTTCCTTTTATTTCCAACTTAAATTTATTTTGAAGATCCCTTTGTTTCATTTTATAGGCATATAATTCACTTTTAAGTAATTCTAAACACTTCATAATGCTTATAAGAATGTTTGGGTTTTCAATAAAATTAATGCAAGGATCTTAATAGTTTAGAATTATCATGTTCAATATCAACATAAAACTGTATAATCATTGTAAATAATTAATATACAAATTTTTGTGCATAAAATTTTAAAAACTGCTATCATGTTATTTTGTGCTTTAGTAATACACTTAATAAGCCCTATGAGATAATTTTCAGTGTAACAACCCATCGGAAGACAACAATTTTATTTTCGATTAACCAATACAGGAAGTATCTTCTACCAAAAAACATAAGCACAATCTACATTTAGCTTTATTGATTTATAGCAGCAGAACTCAGCCCCGAATTTCATGACAGCGCAATTAAAAATCATTGATGTAATTCAATGTATATTTCTTTAGCTCATCTAATGTTATTTTACATTAACCTTTTATAATACATATTTATCAATGTCTTCTATTTTAGTTTCATTCCTTCATTTAAATTGTATAATTATCCCTTGTGTATCAAAAGATGACCATAGAACGACAAACCAAACAGCTTTATGTAAAAGTTCAGTTAAACAAAGGCAATGCACACACAAATTAAGTGACTTGTCTGTATAAATAAACTCTTAGGAAATTTGATTTGAAGTAAAATCTAAATTTTCATTACCTAATCAAAATAAATTTTAATTAAAATATTTATAACATCTGTTATATTACTTTTTTACTAAGTTATCTTAACTGCAAACATGTATTTTTCAAACATAATATGTGATTGGTGTTGCTTTTAAATAGCATTACATTTAAATCTTTCTCAACAGGTTCACAATAAAATCAACTCTCAGAATGGTCAACCATCTTATCAAGATGTAAACAGGCTAGCCAAAGATGTAAGAAAATTGAAATTTTGCTCCATTTATATTAAATGTTTTTAAACTTGAAGGGCTTAAAATAAAAGTACTTATATTAAAATAGAAGTCATACATGTGCAATATTATTTTATGCTATATCGGTATGATTTGAATTTAAAACTGATGAATCAGATCTGTTAATAGAGTAAAATGTTTCTCATTAAAAATTGTGCAAGAAACAAAAACCGAACTGTGGGCACAAATTGACTAGTAGTTCCAAAATTACTCTCATATAATCATAAACTATTTTAATGGAGTTCAATTTTAGACTTGTATGACATCTGATTATTTAAAATTCATTAGATATTTTATATAAAAAGAAATTATTTTATTTACTATGCAAATTGCTCTTTACATTTTAGACATAGGGATTAGGACACTGGGTCTGACAGCGAAGGTTCAAAACTTTGTCACCCAATAAAATTGCAATTTTCATTCCAATTAATCTACCTTATTTGGCAATAGTTACTACAGATTTGAATGAAATATATTATTTGATTGCATATTAGCACTTCCTTATATCTGTATAAATCAATCACCATGTTTAATGGTTGTTTTGTGCAAGTGCAAGAACGGCAAGCCATCATTCAATACTATTAAAAGATGCTATTCGTCAAGACCTATCATGTAGAGTGTTAAGGGTTTATTTTATATTCAGTTGAAATGGGAATAAATTCCAGACTCTGGAATATGTGTTCTGCTGATAGGAAACAAAGATGCTTAGATAAGATTAATTTCTGAAGATAGGAAACAATAGTTTGTGGTTCCAAATATGAATTCTAGTTTTAAAATGTGTGCTGTTAAGTTATTTTTGGGCAAATGCAGATGGTGCTTGTTCCACGGTTACAATACAGCAGTATCAGTTCTGTATTGTACTACTGAATATCACAGGTTTTCTTTAAACAGTGAATCAGATTTTCATATAAGACAAAACGTCTGCTTATTTTTGAAGAATTATAACTTCTAAAAGTTGTTTCCATTTGTTGGTATGAATCTAAAAAGTTACTTTTGCATCAATTTGACTTGAAGATTCATAACTTTTGGTTTTATTTGAGTTTATCTTTACTGCATGCAAAATATATTCTCACGTTGAAATTCAAGCATTGCTTAGCGAATAATTGAATTGAGGGTTTCTTTTAAATCATTTCTAACTCAATATGTTTGCACACCTGCCAACTTGCACAGTTTGGCCGTAATGTATGCATTTTGGCTGAATTGTGTGGATGAATAGTAAGATCATACAACTTTTTGTGGAATTTGCAAGTGGATCTTAAGTTTTGTTCTCAAAAGAGAAATCCATACTTGTTTACAAAAAGGCCAACTATTACAAATTCTTTTTAGTTTCTGAAAAGCAAACTGTATTACGGACTATAGAAATCGTAAATTCTACTATTGAAAATAAATTTCCCATTCTCATAGTTAAAGATTTTATAATGAATGGTTAAAATTTTATTATTTCTGTTGGTATGACAGAAGACTACTTTGAAGACTACAAGACTATGGCTTGCATATTATTAATATGTGATAAGTAAGATAGAGTACAGGACATTTTGTAAATTGATTTAGCTTGGGTAAGAGTATCCGATTTAAGAGATTTGAAACATAGGCAAAGAATGTTCATGGTAGAAAGAAAAAAAATGGACCTCAATCCAAACTTTGACACTAGCAAATAAATATCTAGAGCAGATCAGGTGTCACGAAACTTCAAGAAATGTGAAAAGGGTCACTAATGTCATATTAGTGTCACAAAATCAAGGTCAGTGTTGCGAATCCTCATTATTTCCCTTACAAATTAGCTGAAAAAAATGTTTTGGAGACAACTAAATCAGCCATTATAAAATATATTAATTATATAAAATGAATCAGTATTTGGGAGGATTTATGGATGCTTTCAAAAGATTTTGCAAGAGCCTCTTAAAAATTATAAAATTTCCAAAATTGAAATGTTGACAGGTATGTTTTTGTTTAGCATTTAAAATCTATCATGTCCAGAGTAATTACTGATGATTTTTTTAAAATGTTGAGTATGATATTGAATAGCTAAAATTAGTTGAAAGTTGAAGATAGATAGTTGGATATCAAAATAATTTTAAAATTGAAATTCTGCAATAGTTACTAAATTATATGCAAAACATTCGTATAATTTATAATAAAAATTACGGAGAATTAAGTGTGTTGTGAGACAGGCTTTATAACTGGCTACCCACTACACTCTTGCCATTTTGTCTTGGATTATTTCCTTACTCTGCTTTCACTGTCATTTTCTCTTTTCCGCCACCCTCACATTCTTGAAAGCATTAACCCCTGTGAACTCTAAGCCAATCAGAGTGCAGGGGATGAAAGAGGTCCTATGCTGACCCATGAAAGATAGCAACCCATAAGGTGATAATGGTTTTGTGAAGGGAAAGAAGAAAGGTTTTTATTTAATGGGAGCCAAAAATATGCTGATGTTTGGGAATCAGAATTCAGTCCTCCATCTACACCTACAAATGTGTTTAAGTCCTTTTAATGTTAAACAAGAAATCATTTTAAAATGAACTCGCACCACAACAATATTTATAAATTTTTTTATGAAGTTTGAAATTACTGTCATGCTTTCTCTTGTTTTTTTATTTGCGCCATGTGTGTTTAGAATAGTTTATTGTGTTTTTTGGAAAATAAATAAATCTTTTGTAGGTTAAGGATTTGTTGAAATCTATTCAGTCTCAAGAATCTAATGAGTTAAAGGATTTGTTAGAAAAACCTCACTTGAAGGTATTTGGTTCAAATTTTTCTTTCATGTTACTTGAACAGCCATGCAACTGGTTGATGGTTGTGCTTCAAAAAGACTAGATATTCATTTTTTATTTTCATTTACAGGCCCTATTTCTGACTCATGACCAGGTAGCCAGGAAAGATTTCTTGCCAGCTTTACCAGATGTGCCTTTTGAAGTCGATGAGGATGATGAGAGCGTTAAAGTTGTTCAGCTTATAAAGAATACAGAGCCATTGGTATGTTTATACTTACTTTATCTAATGTTCTCATGCCAAAAATTAAAAAAGTGCTCACATTCTTTTACTCTTTTTTTTTTCAAAAGTATTGTTCCATAATATTACACTTAAATTAGAAATCAATTTTACTTACATTATTAACTCATTAAAACTCAGTTGTTAAATATTTTGTGGGTATATAAGCAAACACTTTGATTTTTATATTTATTAAATCAAATTTCAAAAAGTAATTTAAACTGAAACATGTTTACTAGTCTACCCACACAGAGCATCTGCATTGAAGGGTCTTAAGTTTGATAACATTATGCACATTTCATCGCTCCTATAGTTTAAATTATAAGACAATTTTTCACAATTTGGAAACAAAATAGTGACATTAAATGACTAAATACAATTTAAATTGAATACATTAATAGAAAATAAGGTGGTGAGATTACATTTTGAATTATTATTCCAAAACAATTTTAAAAGTAACTCAACCATATATTTATACTAATTTAAAAGATTATAACATGAATGCAGATCAAAGTAAAGGTATATATTTGAAATATATTACTAATTTAGAATAGATTTGTTTTGTTATTTATCAACTTGTAATTCTCTTATGAAAATTTGTCGTGATGTTTTCGGAAAAATGCCTTTTGAAAAAATAATATCAATAAATATATTTTTATCTTGGTCTTCCATTACTTGGGGCAAACAGCTGAAACATTGTAAATGCATAAGTGAGAAAAGATTTGTGTGTATTTGCTAGTCTGATGGTTACTTTTAGGCTTAAAGGATATTGAGTACTATATGAAACAGAAAAAAGTCTACACCAAAACAGAAATGATAACTAATTACCTTTTTACACTTCATGAAGAAACAGTCAGAAATAGATATGTCATTGGCTGACAAGTTAAACACATTAAGTCAGCATTATCAAGAAATGAAGGTTTTTAGCTTTTCTGTACTGGAATGTGGTGATCAAAAGACAAAGTTAGTAAAGTCCACTGAGCTCTTTTTTCTTTGCATGATGGTTAAATTTCTTGAGAAACTCACATAGTGAGTAAAGCATAGGGTATAGAATTTCACCCTTTTTATCCTCAGAAATGCGTTTTTGGACAGTGTTTCACTTGTAAGCCAACTTACTTGTAAGTATTCAACAATATACATTGTTGAATTAATCATGTTAATTACTGTTTTTTCTTTTCCTACAGCTTTATGTGATCTATTGAAAATTTGCAGATCTTTTAATGCCTTCTGTATAACTCTTAAATTAATAAATATATCTAATTCTGCAAGACCAACCAATTCAGATTTAGTAAAAATAATTTTAGTTAATTGTAAAATTAATGATATTTTTAAAGTTCTCATGGGGTACTGGTTAATTTTCACCATGCTTATTAAACTTTAAATTCACTCATTGAATTTTAGTTAGTCTGACAGTTTTTTGTTAAAATATATTCTAACCTGTCTTAATTTGATATATGTAATTTCTTTTTGTTCTAGTAATTTCGAAAGCAATTTTTAAACAAGCAAAAAACAGTACAAGTTTTAAAAATTAATTTTCATTTTATTTGTTGTAGGGTGCCACTATCAAAATAGATGAAGCTTCTGATGCTGTTGTTGTGTCTCGCATTGTTAGAGGAAGTGTAGCTGACCGCAGTGGTAAGGACTGATATATTGAATTATTTTAATTCAAGTATCTTCTAAAAATTTAGTCAACAATTTTATTTCATTCAATAAATATTAATGTTGGAATAAAAACTTATTCTATTTTAGGATTAATAACTATTTTGTAATGTTGCATTGAGATTACAAAACTAATGTTTTATAACCTCTATCTTTCATTTTCACAGACAACAAATTTTTAAATACATTGTTGAAAATCTTTAAAACAAATTGATAAAAATGTCTTTAAATTTATCTGTCTTAAGGCTTTACCATTTTTGAAAAAGGCTAATGCTTCTTAATTTGATGCATTTTATGTAACAAAATTAAGTAAGTTATTGTGTGCTATTTTAAATTATTTTCAGTTGATATAGTTGACTTGTAATATTGTGATGATTTTACTTAATGTACTTTAATTTGTAGGCCTTATAAATGTGGGCGATGAACTTAGAGAAGTGAATGGCATCCGTGTTAAAGGAAAAAGCCCATTAGATATCCTTGCTATTTTGGTAATTTCTCTTTTGTTCTTACTTTTTACTTTATGTCAATCGGAATTTACTTTGCAATTTTTAATAAATTGTAATGAAATAACTTGTTAACTGGAATATGAATTTCTATATTAAAGGAGCTTAGTTAAAAGTAGGATAGTACTAAGCCTATTTTTAAAATGCAAAGGTTATAAATAACTATTTTAGACAAGGACTTTTTGTACCCAGTTATTTAGTAGTAATATAATGAAGAGCTACCTGTAATGCATTATTTCTAAAATACATATATAAATGTAACATAGAAAATATGTAAATTAAAATTCATGGACTTTCTTAAATATGAAAAAATAATTTTATAAATGTTTTAAAACATAAATTGATATTTAATATCTCAATTGACATTTCATTGATAATTTTTTAAGTATCTTAAAACATTTAAACGTTTTTCTTGTGAAATATGCTATTTCTTAAAATTTATTGTATTGAAATTATTCCATTACTCATTGTTTAATTTAAAATTTTCTGACATTTTGCTCTTTTTTTCATGTTTGACATTTTGGAAAACAGGAGGTAAGTTACTTTAAAATTGAAAAGTTTTTTGTTTTGTCAACAAAAGTTTAAATCTCTTATCTAATCTTGATTGCATAGTTTGCTTTTATTATTAATTTGAGCTAATTATGTCATATATATATTAGAAATTATGTGATCTCAATTTTATTCAGTTAACTATGAATTATTTATTTTATTTAGGAATGCAATGACACCTTGCAATATATTTTATGCTCTGGATAGAAAAAATGTCTTCTGGACTTTCTTTTTAATATGATAACTTTTCAAATGACGCATTTTAGCATTTGGGGCCACATTGAGTCAATGCATAGTGGAATAATATTGCATACCTGCCAACTTTTCTGAAAGTCTTCCTGAAAAATTAGTTTTTCAAAAGGAAAAGTATATTCAGATTATTTGTCTTTTTGGAAATTTTCAAGTGATGCCAATTTCAAATTTTTGACTCCAAGCCATGTCAAACATGAAAATAAAACATCGTAATTAGCTGCTAGATTGTCATGATAACCAACTTTGGCACATATATTCAAGAAAACCTTCGAATAAACATTTAAAACACGAGAAAAAATTTTAGTTCTTATTTTTGCATATATTTAGTGCCATTTTATGTAAAATATTGCTGAATTGATTATGCTGAGTTTGAACTGTTGCCAAGCATATAACAGAACAGGGTTACTTATTCTGTTTTTAATTGTGTTCTTAATGTCCAGTTTGCACAATTTGGCATTTTTAATTAATTTTATTTAGTTATTTTTGACAGCTGTGTGTTTATTTCGTTAAAAATCCTGATTTTTTTTCCCTTGGAGGTTGGCAGGTATGCTGAGGGGAGCGATTAAGCAAGGGCGAAGAAAAACTTGCTTATTAGAAATAAAGAAGCACAAATTAAACATTAAATTATGCATATTTTATTTAAAATTATAAAAATACAGGTTGAAAGCAAAATTAAGGATTCAATCTTTTACACTAATGTTAAATATGGTAGAATATTTTTGGACGAAAAAGAACTTCTTTTCATGTTCTCAAGACATGTAAATCTGTTTAGGATAGTTGCCAAAACTTTTTTCAGTGGGTTGCGCAGTCACATTTTCGAGTTAAATAACTTTAAAATTACCTCTATCTCTCCCAAATCACCTGGCATAGCTAAGTTTGAAAAACCTCATCAATAAGGGGAAAAAATGAAGACAAACTACAATATGATAGTTCACCATGGGCCAACTTGTGATAGGGAGCAGCCAAAGAATTACTCTGATAAAGAATGATTTGTTCCTTCCACCATTTATACCATTCTTTTTCATATACAACTAAATAATCTTAATTGTGTTTCATATTTTCTCTAATGTTTTTGCTCTTTTTAAAATAGTTTTTAAGTGTACCTACCGAGTATGCTTCTTATTTTATACCACTTTAGATGCCCTTATTTTTGGCCAAACATACTTATGTTTGAGAAACCCCATATGTCAACAGACTGAAAATCCAAAATAATTTTAATTATTCCTCGCCTGAAACCTTAATTGAGCACAATGATTATATTTTGTTCAGAAAAATATTCTTCGATGGAACGGTTTTTCTTGATTTTTCCAAAAGTTGCTCTCGCCTGGCTTATAGGTTTCTCATAACTGATTTGAATATACTTTGACTTTTTCTGGATTGATATTTCTGATATAAAAGTTTGTTCTTTCAATTAGCAATGTCGTGAAGGCACAATCACTTTTAAACTTGTTCCCGGTGTTCCTCCGAAACATGCTCCGTCGGATCAAGTACGTGCCAACTTTTGTTATGATCCTATGCTTGATCCACTGAATCCAAAGCCAGACTCTGGGCTAGCTTACCGCCGTGGGGATGTGTTGCATATAGTTAGTCGTCAGGATCCTGATTGGTGGCAAGCCCATTTAGATAGCGATTCCAGAATTGGAATCATACCTAGTCCTACGCTACAGAAAAGGTGGGCATTAATATCTGATTTTCCTCTCACTTTGCATATTTCTAGAAAGTCAGCTAATTATGATCCAAATCATGCAAAAAATATTTATAAATTATTTTCTTTTTAGGCGTCTTTCTACTTTTCAGAATGGAAATCTATACAAAAAAAATGAAAACTCGCCTAACAATTATTTTGGTAAATAATTTTTGCCTCTCTACTTGCTTGTTCATCGAAAAGCCTAAAAATTGCATGTTTACTAGTTAGTATTTCTCATTACAGTTTTTAAAGTATTTTAGGTTTACAATATGAAAGTTAGAACATATGTCATTGCTTTCAAGAGTTTATATTATAATTGTAGTAACATTCTTACTTGTGTATCATCATAAATTTTTTGCTAGATCCTGATGCTAAAAATATTCAAGTTTATGAAGAAGTAGCTTTGTTGCATCCTGTTCCTGGAAAATACGGACCCATTGTTCTCATAGGTATGGAATAAAATTTTTTGGCAGTCCTTTGAAGGAAACTTGATAAATTGTAAGTTTAATGGTGATTTATAAATCTGATTAATTGAATTCATTGTAAAACAATGAAGGCTCAAAAGCAACATTGGAAGTCAAAGTTTTCACTTAGATACATAATATCTATATCAGTAGATTGATGAAACTTATTAATTTTTATCTTTTACAGCAAAATGTATTCTTGTATTTACCATTTTAAATAGCTGCTGTACAAATTTTCAAAAAAAATAGTGAACTAATCCTTTTGAAAGTCATTTTAAATTCTTTTTAAGTAGAGATATAAAGTATTAAGTGACATAAAAAAATTATTCATCAACATTTCTAGTAAAATAGGCTTTTTGTATATTTGAAAAAATATAGCTTCAATTATGTACAGATTGCAGCTTAAATTATTTTGTCTCTTTTATAGGTTTTTGAAGTGCTTCGTCTTTTATCGGTACAACTTTTAGCTTTAGACTTGCATAGAATGAGCTTTCTATTAAAATGTTACATATCTTTCAAGTATCCTCGAAATATTCATGTGGATGAATTTTTTTTAATGTATTTTAGTTAAACTTGTGAATTCTTTGTGTTTGATAGGTGCCCCCGGTGTTGGACGTAATGAATTAAAACAGAGACTAATTTCTTACGATCCAGTGCATTATAAAACAACCATTCCTCGTAAGTATTAAAATGAGACTTCAAAATTTTTAATATTCTTTTTACTTCCCTCTTAATAATTCTTTGGAGCCACAGTAGCCTAATTGGAAGAGTAACGAATTAGCAACTGGAGGGCTGCGAGTTCGAATCCAAACAAAGACAATTGTGTACAAGGGGGATGGTGCATGTTAAATCTGCTGGGGCATCAAATGTCCTCACATTGGCATGGGAGAGTGGGGTGCAAGCTCAGGTATGACCTTGTCATCTTACCACGGTTCAAAATCACGTTGTGTTGTACTTGGATCTTTCCCTTTGGGTTTTATCCCGGACCAATGCCAATAGCCCGTTGTGTTGCTTCGATTACCTGCGATTTTAATTTAAATACCTACCTACCTTAATCATCCTTTAATTACCTTCCTTAATTAAAATTGTTTGAATGTACTTCGATTATTTTTTAAATTTAGTTTTTCTGAGAAGGTAGTTACACAAATATCTTACAAATATGCATATGCAAGGTAAGAT
The DNA here is from genome assembly GCA_933210815.1 of Meta bourneti. NCBI lineage: Eukaryota > Metazoa > Arthropoda > Arachnida > Araneae > Tetragnathidae > Meta > Meta bourneti. The sequence continues at coordinate 8,269,183 of OW119926.1, forward strand.
AGATTATGTTTATGAAATCACTGGTAATTACAGTATTTTAAATGCAAAGATTTTCAGTTGAATCATGCCTTCAATTAAATCTGCATGAGTGAAAACTTGGTTGGATCTAGAAAAAGATATTTTTATAATAACCATATGATTTTGTTATTTAATGTTTATGTTAGATAGGGACTGGAAAATTATCTGGAATTTGGAATCCTTATATTATGACGTATCATAAGCTTTGATAAAGAAAGCAGAATGCATTTTTAAGGTATATTTATTTTAAGAATTATGAATCTTCAGGTATACATTCTTCAGAAAATCCTTTTAGTTCAATACTGTGAAGCTCTAGAGACATTGCATGAACCAAATTTTTTTTACAACCTTCTATATATCAAAACTGATTTGCCCTTAGTTTCTTGTATTGATTTTAAATGTCCCAGGTATATCACCAGAAACTGAAAATTATTTTTTGTTAAACCTTTAAAAAAGTATATATGTAACAATTTTGCTTCCAATAGATTTTTAAGCTGTATAATTCTTTCTTGTGGAGGTTTATATATCTTCTAACAATTTCAATACAATAAGTAATTGCTTCAATGAAATGTTTTCTTTTATCTATTACCTAACTGTATTTGTGTATGTCCTTTTTCTTGTATATTCTGATCATATTTTAGTTCTCTGTGATTGGATGTTTTTCTGTTGAAACAATGATTAAGTAAATGAACTTATATTGAGGATGCTGCTTTATTTTATATTCAGATACAAGTCGATCTCCTAAAAACTGGGAAGAAGAGGGGAAAGAATATTATTTTGTTTCCCGTGATGTCATGGAGCAAGGCATACATGAAGGAAAATTCGTTGAATATGGAGAATATCGGGGGAACTTGTATGGCACAAGCTTGGAGTCGGTATTTACAATTGTGAGATCAGGGCGTGTGTGCATTTTGAATCCCCATCCTCAGGTACATTTATTGAACATATTCATTGTTCTGTTATAGGATTTCGATTTTTTTTTTAATTTTGTTCTGTGTTGTATCTTTTGCATTAAATCTTTTATGCATTGCAAGCAATTTTTAATTGTATGTTGAGAATTTTTGTATGCTTGAAAATTTATTCTCAAATTAATTTCGTTGTTAGCTGCATGAAGTAGACATTAGTTTTAAAAAAAAAATTATTAAAAACATAGTGTAATAAAACTTTGCTACGTTATTGTAATGAAGTGATCAGAGTAATGGATGATGGTAATGCTTGCTACTGCTTTGCGAGGGAGCGAATACCCAATATTAAATATTTATTGTTTACTGTAATTTGTTCAGTGGAGGTGTCTTCTGTTATTTTCAAGACACAAAACAGCTTTTCAATAGTTTCTAAAAATGCATGAAAGTGAGTTACGGCAACTTTCAGTTCTAGTTTTGTTTCGTTAAGACCCCTTTGTGCACAAGAACTTTAATAGACCATACTATTATTATGGTGGCGTTTTTAGCAATGGGATTTGTGAGAGCCTTCATAATTTACAAATATTTGCATCATGTTCGAAGTTACCTTTCAGATCTCGGTTTCTTCAAGCTGGGTACACAATTTGTGAAAAGAACCATTCAAAATTATTTGTGCCTTAACCCTTCTGAGGGGTTCATATGCATATATCTGTTATATAACATGCCAGTTCCCCCTGTTTTACTTCTAACTAGTTTTGACATTCTTGACTAATAGGATTCTTTTAGCTGATAAGTTGAGTTATTTATTCATTTTGTGTGTCAAGGGGAGAAAACAATACTATGTGCTACACGGAAATCTCATGACATGCAAACTGTTGAAATATGAGAGATTTTTCTGTAGAGTTGAATTTTGTGGTGCTAGTAGTAGAGCTCCTTTTGTGGTAGATTATGCTTCCTGTATGTATCTGTAAGTAAAATTCTCATCTTCCGGTGGTCTGTTTACACTGAAAATTCCTCTTGTAAGAAACCCACTAAAAATTACTCCCAAAACTCAGCTTTAAGTGTGTTCGAGCTATGCGAACCTGGGGTATTCTAGCGATCTTTTATTCTCCCATGGGGTTTACTGTCTTTTATAAACACAGGAGTCGTGCTCCCAGGATAGCTAAGCAATCTTTTTCTATCAGTTTTATCAACTAGACTCAATAAAGTAATGCAGCCTTTTGAAATGCCATATTTTTTAATAATTTAATTATTTTCTTGTAAGAGTTCAGAATCTGTAATCATATTCAATAAAATAAATGTAGAAGTATTTTTTCTTTCAAATTCATTTCTATCATGAAAATGCTCATAACTTTATCTTTTCCTGAATCTAGGCTTTAAAGTTATTGTGTATAGCAGAATTGAAACCTTATGTTATCTTTGTTAAACCCCCACCTTTTGAATTGCTCAAGGAAACTAGAAATACTGCTCAGTCTTCATTTGATGAAAATTACTCCAGAGGTTTTACAGTAAGTATTCAGATGGTATTAATTTTGAACATTTTTGTATCTTTTTCCCAAAGCTGATTTGTATGGAAGTGTTTGTAGTGATAATACTTAATGGGAAGAGGGACTTAAAATATTTTATTTTGGGGTTGACTTTTACTTACATTAGATTCCAATTCAGTAACAGCATATTAGTACTTCAACTTGATAAATATTATGTAGACGATTATTGCACAGGATTTGTTCGCCTAAAAATCCTTATAAGGATGAATAATCTATGGATCGGTGATGCTTTTCGTGTTTTATCTTTCAGTACTCTTATATGATATTATCATTAGGGTGCATGTCGGAAAATTAATTAATATAATACCAGTTCATTTTTATTTAACCATTTTGTTATTTAAATATAGTTAAAAGAATAGTTTCATGAGTTTCCTCTTGGATGTTGTCACCCCTTTTGAAAACTGAAAATAGAATTATTTTCAGGTGCCTTGAAAAACTTGAATTTACTTAAGACTTTGGAAACTGGAACATATACTTCTGAATTTTTTTAAATTTTACAATTTTTAATTCTAATTTTACTTCTAATTGTATTTTAAACAATAATTTAAATTTCAAAAATTGTTTTTAAATCCTATTCAGGAAAAGAATGAATTGAACCAGAAAGGAAAACTAGTTACAAATGAGCCTCCTAGATGGCATGAAGAAATGTTTTCATAAATATCAGCTATAATCTGTTTTAACTTGAAATTAGCTTATCCATCCAGTAAATAGTTAAAAGTAAAGAACGTGGAATACGCCACTACCAACTACTATGGAAAGCAAAATAGTGAATATAGTAAAAACTCTTTTCTCCTTAATGTTTTATTTCTTGCTTTATCCACCTTTTTTATAATTTTTGAGATTGCTCGGAAAGAGGATTCCCGAGGCTATTGTTACAAACTTTTTGATTGGATTGCGTTTTTTGTGTCAGAACGTTGTGGCGTGTTCAGTGGGTCTGCATCAGGTTCAAGGATATCAGACTCTTCAAAACAAATTTATTAATAACGTTAAGAATGATATTTACAATGAAACTTAATGCCTCCTTCAAGCATGAGATATCAAGGTCTGTACATTGAGATTACCAGTGCTCTTAAGACTGTCTGGTGGGCTCTTATGTCATGCAGGACATTGACACTCACACAGTACTAAATTGCAAGAAAAGTGCTTTCATTCTGCCGCAATTTTATTACCCATTCAGCAGATATGAGGAACAGACATGCCCTACAAATAGGAATTCTCAGTTTTGAAAATGAATATTTTTCAACAACTTGACTTTTTTATCTGAAAAGTATTATTTTGGTCAATTTTTTGCTATCATGTGTTGATCACAAAGATTATTTTAATAGTAATACGTTTTGAGTAGTAATACCTTGGGTAGTAATACATTTTGAAAAACTAAAAACTGCTCTTTGAAAACAGTGTTATATCGTAAAATAAAATACCTTAATATTTGAAAAGCATGCAATTACAAACATGGATAACTTTTTATCCTCACTTTATCATTGGTTAAAATTATATTTAAATACTTTCATGAGAAATTGCCCGTGCTAAATCATGGCATAATAATAGTAGCATAAATTAAACTGTGCAAGAGTTTAAATTCATGAGGTGAGTTCACAAGTATAGTGCACTGGTGGAGTAAATGTTATTGAGTAAAGTATCATGAATATATCTTACCAAGCAATATTTATTCAAAAGTAATTTTGAAATATGTTTTGCAAACAGTTTTGATGTTTCAGTTTCCTTGGTTTCAGTATTAATTTATATATCTATCTTTATTGATATTCTTTTGCAGTAAGGCAACAAAAAGAAAATAATGAATGCATCAATAGATATGTTTCATAAAGTATCGGTAAGAAAAAAGTCATGGAATAAAATTAAAACCTTCAATACAGGCAAAAAACAGCTAGCAAAATTGTCAATAGTTATTTCAGTGAACAAATATAAAAATTATATGGGATATCACTTGGAAGAGATTCCTCTTACCCTGGAAGGATTATCAACTGCAAACACTTCCCTATTTTGTATTTCCATTTATATACAATAAAGAACATCAAGGGCATGCTTCAATGAACACTCAATTATTTGTGATTACTCTAAAAAAGATAATAATAAACATTTGAATAACAATTAGGGATTTCTGGAGTCCGTTGTATTCTCATCTCAAAAGGCTTTACAGTCAGTATTATAGAAATAAACAAGTTCTGTGAATATATGAAATATGATGTTTTTTATTACAGGATAGAGAACTACAAGATATTATAGATAGCAGCTGGAACGTAGAGAGAGTTTATGGTCATAGATTCAACACAACATTAGTAAATGAAGAAATAAATAAATCATCGAAGGAGCTATTGACAATTGTGAAAAATGTCGAGACTGAGCCTCAGTGGGCTCCAGCAAATTGGGTGCTCGATACCTAAATCCTGCAAATTACAGTATTAATAAACTTACAGAAAAACCTGTGTACAGTTTGGAAAGAATTTACTTATGTTATATAAACATATATACATAAATTATATACAAGACATATTATCTGATATTGTAAATTTCTTTTATAATACTTAATGTTTTAGATGGTTATGTACAGTAAAATAAAGTGTATTTATTAAAATATGTTAATTATGTGATGTATATTGAAGACATCAACGTGTAGCTATATTGATATTGATATTGAACATATAAGTCATGTGTATTTAATTCATTTTAAGATTAAGCGTGAAGTTGCTTTGAATGTAATAATAAGAATGCTTTATAAGTTGCACATTAGTTTATTCCGTGTACAAACATTCTGTATAAGTTAAACTTTACTCATGTAGGGTTATCTGTGTTTTTGACTAATTCCCAGCTTCAATTTTTTAACGTTTTGTCATATATTGCTCGATAATAATCCTTAAAGCATGCTTTATGAATATAATAAGTTCAGAATGGTGAATTGAATTTAAATTATCTACTCTCCTTTAAATTAAAATAATGCAAGCCTTTATTGTTTTAAACTGTCAATACTGAGATTGCCACTGGCAGAAAAAGATTTTTAAAGTTTTGCATGGGCAAGTTTTCCTAATTTGTTTGCTTGATCTAGTTAAAACTGACATTGACATAGTCATTTTTTCTGCACAGTAATACTCCCACCTACATGGTGTCCAACAGGTTACATTTCATGGGTATTACATTTTACCACTTCAAATTGCTATAGTATAATCCTATGTGGTTGACACTAGTTATTGTTGGGTTATTATGGTACTCCACAATACTGATATTCTGCATCAGTTGCTTTAATTGTTTGAGTTGAATTTCTGTAATTTTATTGATAGTATACAAATGTTGGGTCTACTTTCCTTGATACCTATAAATTTTTATCCAGTTATTCAAGAGAAAATATCTTGTTTCATCATGTCATTAGAATAGAAAATTTACGGGTTTTATATCCACCTCATGTAAATATTTTTTTCTTCTATAACAAAAAGTATCTCATTCAAAAATTCATTACAAATTTCTCTTTGTAATTTTAAAGCTCACAATGCATATTATTAAGAATTATTTTGTTTATTTTTAAGTGCATTTTAGAGTTGATAAAAAGCTTCTGAAACTTAAATTATGTCAGTATTGAATTTAATGTACTGACTCCCATTTGCATTTATTTTGGTTGTCCTTTTACTAGTTAAGCAGATAAAGGATAGTAAAAATATCCAGGCTTTTCATATTTTTATGTAAATAGTGTTTTATAATATGGAAAGAACTCAAATGTATTGTTTATAATATGGTAAGTTTCAAATACTTTTAACTAAGACGTACAATTGAAATTGGTTAAGATTTTTTTAAAGACTAGATCTTGACTACTAAGATGTTTCTTTCTGGTCAAAGGAACATAATACAAAAATTACTTAAATCAGCTTTTTAAAGCTGACTAAATATATAGTAGGCAGTTATCCTCTAAATATTACAAGAGTGGTGCAAAGTTAATTGAAATATAAAATCACAGTAAATCAGAGAACAATTATTGAAAGATTGCAATTTTTACTGAATAAATGTGATAGCATTTTTTAAAAATTTTGTCATCCCATGTAAGACAGCAGAAATCATGCTAACTATGTTTGGTATAGTGGGAATCTAAAAAGGGCATCAATTAAGTAAATCATTAAAACTTAAATTTAATTTTGGAGGATTTAACTTAAGTTCAGTGGAAAAAATAACTATCTTTGTTATGATCGAAATGTAAACGAAGCTGAAAACATCAGTATTATATATGAATGCTCAAACATTTCGAACTGTTATCTAGTTGTAAATTTTTTAATTTTTACATTGTTTCACGTGATTTATTGTGACAATTTTTTCCAAAAGTGCATTTATTTTGCTGTACATTGTGAAAAGTGTTGTAGGTATAGAAAAGTTACTCCTGAAAAATTAAAGTAGGGAAGGAAGTTGTACTCTCTTCCAGAATGGATGTACTGAAATATTACAATTGTGAATTGTGCTAAAATATTGCAATTACTCACAGTATTACTTAAAAGGTTGGAAATTCAAACTTCAGTAACATTAGACTGAACTATGAATATTCTGCTTTTTGCTAATTTTAAATAAGCAACTTCAGTCTCTGCTGACATTATATTATATTCGGGATTTTACTCCTTGCCAACTTTGAATATGAACAATCAATATCTGAATTTGTTTTCAAAATTAGATTAATGATGGTCAAGCACTTACACGATAGCTAATATTAGGAGCTTTTGAAATAATTAGATGATATGAGAAAACTGAAACTTTCTTTCACTTTAGTAAACATTCACTACTTTATATGAAAAGATAAAAAAAACAGTATTAAGACTAATTGAATCGAAGATTAATTTATATTTAATTTTTTATAACTGATTCATAATCGCATTTATTTAATTTTGTGTAAAAGTAATGGTTTACCTAATACCTTAATGCAATAACTCTTATTACTTTGTTCATTTCATTTTTTGCTATTATGATCTCATAATAATGTACAAAGTTCATTTCATGTTAGATGACATAAAACGTGCTTATTAAGTAGTGGAATTTTATTATATGAATGTATTTCATGTGCCAAATTCTTTGCTTCCACAATTAAATATGTTGTATATATGATATGTATTGAGACTTGTGGTAAATTGTTGAATACAATTATTTAAGCTATGAGTTGTATCAAAATTGAACATTTTTATTCAAAAGATATGTATTTTGCATGTTAGACTTAAAATATTATGTTAGGATGTATTTCTTTAACTTATTCTCAGATCTAATTCTATTTACATAAAATTTCTCATGCTTCATTTAATTTCCATCTCGCAGATTTTTATTAAATGAGATTAACTGTTGGATGAAAGGATTGTATTTCAAATGTTAACATATACTATTGAGTTAAGTAAGAGAATCAAGAGCGATAATTTATCAAAGAATGCATTCATCTGGTCATTAAAAATTTAAGTTGATAGAAGTGAAGTACAATACTTTTTCTGTGCAATGGTAGCTAAAAATTACTTGGAGGTAACTTATAAGCTTGTCATTTTCATTAAATTAGTTTAATGGGTGGTATATGAATGTCTTCCATGTATAGTGTGATACTCAATGTAATTTTCTTATGTATGTATCTAATTATAATTTTTCAATGCATTTGAATTAACCTGAGATTTTTTACTAGGAAAAAATGTATTGCAACTGATAAATAGATATCCTTTGTAAAAAATGGCCATATTTTGCAGAAATGCATTTCAATCAGTAGCACTGAATATTTTTCCATTTAAAGATAAACATTCACACAATTCAGGTACTATTTTGTTATAAGAATAAGTGATTGGATCTTGTCAATTTTGTTTTTCATATTTTATTTATTTGTACAATACATTTTTGCTACATTGATATTTAATAATTTTAAAGGGATACTTCCCTCTAGTAGCAATCATGCTGGACAGCAAATCTGCTTTATTGAAAGAAAGTATAAATATGCAAGATTTTTCCCACACTATAGACCTCTTTTCATTGACTTTTACTTCATTATCACTACTGTCTGAAAGTATGCAGGTAAACAGAATACTATTAACTTTCAGAAATAATGTAGTATAATAAGCATTTATATTTATAAAGCGTATGAGATGTTTTTGTTTAATGTATTTCTTTCATGTAATGTACATTCTGCAGCTATTATTGAAGCTTTTAAAATAAATTAAATTACCATTACTTTCTGTCTATTGTTGTTTAGCTACAATTACTGTCTTTGTTGTCTTTAGCTATTCGAACGGGAAACAAATACTTAACATTTTTTTGTTAAAGCTTTCAAAGCAAATGATATCAACCTTTTTTACAAATTACACCACTGTAAAATGTTAATTTCATTACTTCAAATAAATTATTCATGAATATGCATTTTCAAATGAACATTAATTTCAAAATGTTTTAATCAATATTCAGTTTGCTTTTAATTCATTGTAAAATTTGTTACACACAATAAGTCTAACAGCAGATACTTTATGATTTAAGTTCTGACAGGTCACACATAAATAATTTGAAAAATACTGGTTTTAATTTTTAAAACTTAGCATTTTATTGTCGCTTGGTATCATAACAGAATTTCTACCGAGAACAAATGTAGAATATTACATAAAAGAATAGTATAAAATATATACAATACAAAGTTTGTTTTAATTTGTTCATAAACAATTTCGTAAATAGAATAAGAAATATATAACAAGCTAAAGGAGTGAAGCTACCTGATAAAAAATCAAAGTAAAATTTAAGCTAAATAATCTAATAGGTTATTTAGCTTTAATTTTACCTTAGTAAGAAAGCTAATCAGGAATATGTAAAAGAATGCACTGGAGCATCAATGCTAATTGACAAGCTAAATACAGACGGCGCTAGAGTTTAAGAAATCGATTTCCAAGTAGTGATGTAACATGTCATGTTACTTGAACTCAATTTCAGCATGTCGCCTATGAGAGATTTTCAGTGAAAATAAGAACGAGGTGTTTACTTCGATTATCCAATACGGAATATATGTACAGGGAGCATGCTCTACCACAAAAGTACTAGTCCCATAAACATTTAACCGTATAGAAAAACCTCAGAATACTATAAAAGTTCCATCAAAATGTATCAGCTCTTGACAGGAAGTTTTTTCCGTGGTAGTCTGTTTATGCTATGAAAAGCAATGAAAAAATTTCAAATACACTTGCACTTATTCATTGCTCTAGCTTATTTAATGAATTGAAAACCCTTTAAATAAAAGTTGAATTTGAGTTAAAGGTTCCATGTTATTAAGAGAAACCAAGAATATGGTTGATAAAAATTAAAGGATTAGATGTATTCTCATAATTTAGACGTATTTCCCGTAATATTTTGAAAGCAGGTCTTTCAATTCATAAAGAAAAACGACTACAGTAACATTCTGGGGTTCTTGATCAAAATAGACTGGTAGCCCAATTGGAAGTGCAGCGGATTAGCAACCGGATGGTTGCTAGTTCGAATTCAACCAGACTCTTGTACATGGGGGATTGTGCACGTTAAATTTGATGTGGCCTCAAATGTCTTCATATTGGCGTGGTGTGGAAGTTTGGAGAGTGGGGTGCCAACTCAGTTGCGACCTCGTCATCTGACCGCGGCTCAAAATTACGTGGTGTCCTCGGATCTTTCCCTTCGGGTTTGATCATTGACCGTCGCCAATAGCCCTTTGTGTTGATCCAGTGTGACGTTAATTAAAACACCTACCGACGTCACGGCTTTTTTTAATATGATTTCAACAGCTCGCCAAAAAAGATGATTTCCGAATACCTACTACTCGTCTGTGAAACACAAACGTAGTCGACAAACAGTTCTGAGAAAACGAAGAAAAACTACTCATTGTCTGGAGGTAGGTAGTTAATTAACTTCACGTTGGAGCAGCACAGTGGGCTATTGGCGACGGTCCGGGATCAATCCCAAAATGAAAGATCCAAGGCTAACGCCTCGTAATTTCGAGCCACGGTCAGATGACGAGAACAATACCTGAGCTGGCACTCCACTCCAATTAATATCTTGAGATTTTCAGTGTAAACAAACAAACCGGTCTGTGAAGATTTTATTTGTTTCAAATGGCAACGTATTCCTTTAGAGCAGGGGTGCCAAACTAAATTAAAGCACGGCCCATTTAATGCAACTGGTAAGATTCACGCGGGCCACATCATATTTACAAATTTTCTTAAAATTATTGTGAGGATTCAGGAATAAGGAGAGGATAATTAAAACACATTATATAATTAAGTGAATTTAGGGTAATAATTTATAATATTGCTATATAATTGCTTTTATTTAAACGTTTATTTAATATAATATTTAATGTATTTATAAAACTAAAATTAATTTTTTTTTACTGGAATGGTTTTTTTACTACTAGTTTTCCAATATCTGGATTCAAAGACAGAACAGACAATCTTCATTATGGCAGATAGATGTTTATCATTTAATCTTGATCTCTAGGCCGTTTTATTTAATTTCATGGACGAAAATAGTTGCTCACAAGTACGTACTCCCAAAATAGCATAAAATTTGTGCAGCAAACTTTAATTTCCGGGTATTTTTCGCCTAAATAAGAATATATTTTGGGAATTCCTACTTCTCGATATTTGTCTTTTAAAACCGAATCATTCTGGAAATCAATCAATTCCAGTTGTATCGAAGTGGGAGCATTTTTAACTTCAAAGGGAAAAGGCCTAATAAAAAGAAGAAAAAAATTTTGTAACTCTGAAATCATTAAAACGTTTATCGAATTCGTTTTTGATTTCTTCAATTTTACCACAATATTATAAAATGAGCAACTTTGATTTTGTGCTTTTAACTGCTCATACGTAGGAAAATACGTCAAAACGTTTTTTTGTAGATGATTTTTAGTCAGTTTTTGTACAAAACTAGCTATTGCATCGTTCTTTCGATTTTCGATCTTTGCCTTGCAATGTAATATTAAGATTATTCAGATGACCTGTAACATATTGTCCTGTTTTCATTTTATTTCAGAGCATCGTGGGCCACAAAAAATTACCTCGGGGGCCGCCAGTTTGACACCCCTGCTTTAGAGACTTAAATCCAGCTACCTACCACCTACTTACCGGAAATTTTCTGTGGTTCGAAATTACGAGGTGCTGTCCTTTGAACTTTCCCTTCGGGATTGATCCCGGACCATTGCCGGGGCCGTCGTGGCTGAGTCACAGACGTGAAATATAAGTAGACTGAGCATCGTATTGAGAAAAGCTTCAAAAAGTGGGAGCAAGATGTCGCTAGTAGTCACGTGACTGCTACACGAAAATTCAGCTTTGTTGATTGATTTGATTTTTTATCGCTTGGAGACATAACATTAACTTATAAAAAGTTAGCGATGCGAATGTGTAAATACTGAATAGTTTTTTGAATTTGAGTTACGTTTTACCATTGTTAGGTTGGTTCAAAATTACGTGGTGTTGTCCTCGGATCTTTCCCTTTGGGATTGATCCCGGACCGTCACCAATAGCCCATTGTGTTGCTCCAGTGTGACGTTAATTGAAATACCCCTCCCCCCCCATTGTTAGGCGATGCGAATGTGCATACTGCTGAATATTTATTGAATTTGTGTAACTTTTTAAAGTTTTTAGCAATTTGAGCTGTTATATAATTAGCTTAAGTTCACATTGGGATCGAGTTTAACTAGCACGTATACAACAAAAATCCGTACGTGTAAGATAAATACATTGTAGTGAATAGATTGATTGCAGGCCCGGAGTTTAGATACAGCCCTCTAGACAGGTTTAACCGGTCCTCAAGCCGAATAAGCCCCGTCGGATATGTTTACCTGGCTCTCAGACCAGATATGGCCCTCCAAATTTTGATCATGACTGCAGTTCAGATACGTCTCCGGACAGGTTTACGCGGCATATAGTCCACCAAATATGTTTATGAGAACAGCAGACCAGATACTGGACATGTTTAACCTGCCCGTTGTCCAGATACGGCCCTCAGGACAGTTTTACCTATCCCGCTCTCCAGATACAATCCTCCAAATATTTTTTTTATCAGGCCCGGTCCTTCAAATCAGCTTCCAGACCCTCGCCACCCCAGCTCACCAAATGGTTTAGAGCAGTGGTCTCCGAACTTTTTCACTTGAGGGCCAGATTGAAAAATCCTGGAAGTCAGGCGGGCCAACACACACACACATATATATAGGGTGTCCCAAAAAGGTTGTTCCGCAATTTATCTTTTTACCATTTGGAGATAGGTAGGCAATGTAAATTGCAAAAGTGCGCCAAATAAGGTAAGTAATTAAGATATGTGGATAAAATTATCACGTGATAACAATTTAAGCGGATACAGTTTTTAATTTGTATACAACCCCTCTAGATAAAAATCCGAGATAGCAAAAATGTTCCTTACCTGTATCCCTATCGTTAGTAAAAATCCATATTTCTGTAGGTTGAATAGTAACGGAGATACAAGAGTTTCCATTTTAAGGGGGCCGTATCTAATTTAGAACGATGGCCAAAAATGAAGAGCTAAGTTCTGCATTGCTGCAGATGGAAAACATTTTGAACATGCGTTGTAAATTTCCTTTTATTCTTATTTAAACCATTTTTTCTACAATATTTTTATTAAAGATTACATTATCTACTATTATTCATTGCGATTTTCATCTGCAGTTGCAATACTACATTACTCTGCACAATGTTGCACTTTCTGACCGAAAAAAAAATGCTTTTTAGCATTGTGTATACGGTCCCTAACCTGACTGCTTGAAAGCTGTGCACAAGCGGTATAAGTTAATTTTTTTGTGTCCTTATGCCTCCGTTACTGTTCAACCTACAGAAATGCAGTTTTCTGCTAACGATAGGGATGCAGGTAAGGAACATTTCTGCTATCTCGGATTTTTATCTAGAAGGGTGATATACAAATTAAAAACTGTATCCGCTTAAATTGTTATCACGCGATAATTTTATTCACATATCTTAATTACTTACCTTATTTGGTGCACTTTTGCAATTTACATTGCCTACCTATCTCCAAATGGTAAAAAGATAAATTGCGGAACAACCTTTTTGGGACACCCTGTATATTGCATGCTGCATCGGCCGGGTTTCCGCGTGCCGTAGTTTGGAGACCCCTGGTTTAGAGCATTTATATGGGGGGCACCTCCAGACACTAGGAGGCACAACGGGCCCAGCCCCGGGCAGAGAAGGCAGCACCCCCACCCCAGTGGGCGCGTAGTCAAGTCGGCTTAACTAGCCTGCAGTCCAGATACAATCCTCCGCAGTTTACCAGACCCGCAGTCGAGATCGGTCCTGTAGTGCTGGTTTGATTTAGCGTTGGACTGTTACCTTTTGCAATTGTATATTAAGAGAAAATGTCAAAAGGGTTAGGGGATGCTCACAAGTATATCGCCACTGGTTAAAATTTTGTGTAAGATAGTTGTCCGAAATCTGACCTTTAATTCAATAGATTATGTATTTTTCTTTAATAACTGTGTTAGGTGTTGTGAAAATTATCTTAAAGATTTAATAGCAGAAAATAATTCAAACTTCCTTTTCTAAACTTAATGATATTAACACGAGTTGGAATAAATTGAAAAATATATGCACAAGTTAAGAAATGACTGCCTCAATAAATATTTTACTGATGCAGAAAATAAAAATAAGGAAAACAGGTAAGGTTGCGTACTCAAATCACGTCTGTGTCACCACTGAAAGCTTTCATTTATATTATGGATACATAATTGCTTATTTGCATGTTTTTGTAAACGCAAATTTATTTTAGGACAATTGCGTATAGAAGTATTATTAACGTGAAAAGTTATACATATAATGTTTACAAGATGGAAGGTAACTTTTTTAAACCATGTACTTAAAGTTATTAGCTATTTTACCCAGTTTTAGATTTTTGGTTTAAAAACTAAAGAAGTTACACCTGTGTGTCTATATATGGATTTTAAATTTATCAGTGTTCAAGTAAATAACTCTTGAAAAATTTTATAATTTTAAGTGTGTGCAAAAATTCTGTGCTGGATTTTTAATATTAAATTTGTATTAATTATTGTGTGTGTGAAATCCATATTTTATAAATACGAAAGATAAATAAGAAACAGTAAACTTATAAAATTTATTCACACATCACATTTTAAATCCACTGAATAAAACTCATAGAACATGTAGCCATTTACTAGCCATTTTCTTTCTTCATCTTTACGAAAATTAATAAATGGAACAAAATAATAATTTTAAATACATAAGAACTGAATAAATGAATTTTTAGCAGGTATACATCTCTACAAGTTCTTATTACGAGTAAATATAAATTGTTTTTTACTTATAGTTCTATAAATCATAAATACAAAATTATTTTTATTGTTTTAAGGGGAATGGAACCGTAAAAGTTTCAGTTATCCAGATTTAACTCTTAAAAAATAGTTTTTTTAAACTTAAAAAATTGTGGAAGATAAATGGTTCACTCAATGAGGAACATGTTCGTGTACATAAATTTTCACAAATATACTTAATTCGTTAAAATACTCAATTTAGAGAGAAAATAACAAAAGTGTTCAATTTTCAGGTAGAAAACAATAGAGTGACGGATTGCATTTCGCAGTGGAATGTGTTTTTATCACCACCACACTTTTTTACCGAGTCAAAGAACGATATAAACTTTGAAATGCTCTCAAATATTGTTAGAAACAATCTAATTCAGTATGATTTATCTCAAGATTAAAAAATATAAGGAAGAAAGATAAAACTGACTTAAAAGTGGAAATAATTAAATTTTAATGTTAGGTTTATTTAAATACGAAGCAAAAAAAATTAGGATGTCAAGCAGATGTTTTTAGAAAAGAAACTTTCCAGCTGCGAGGATTGTTTGGAATTAATACAAAAGAAGTTTTATTTCGTTCTCTAATCGTTTGCTTTTCCAATTTGCTATATTGTATGCTTCATTAACAAGAATAAAAATACGTCAAAACAGGTACAATATTTCAATTTCCGTCCATGCGCTATTTTTGTTTTTCACATAAGAGAACGGCAATTTGTTTTTCGCCATTCCGGTAGAAAATTATAGGTTCATAGGGAATTATTTGAAAGAAAAGCTCTTTTGTCAAATGCACAATCTTATAATGAAAGATTTTACAAATATTTTAAGATATGAACAAAAAGGTTCCCTAAAGCGCATAAATGTGGTTCACATTTCTAATACGGTTTATGAAATGATTTAATCCTATTTGTAACAAATCGATTTTATTTAATTTATAATTCTTAAAAGTTTTAAAAGTTATCTTTTATTTTTATTATTATGTAATTCCACAGATGGGTGCATACAAAACAATTTTGTTCAGCAAGAAATAATTTAAATTATGTACTTAAGTTCATGTTTTCAATTCATAACATTTTTATTGTGTAAGACACGAAATAATAGGTGATCTTAGTTTGCGCCAAAAAAAATCATCGCCAAGACAGAGAACGATTTCACAAGTTTTTAAAGTTTGATTTATTATTTTTAATATTTTAAGCCCTTATAGATGTACAATTTACAATAATAAACACCGTCGAACATCAGTTATTTTATTTTAAACATTATTTTAGATATATATTGATAGCAAATCTGTGAAATCTTTTTTATAGAACGGTAATGTCCGCAGGTTGTATTAAGAATTCCTAAGTTAGAACATCTATTTTTATCATACTAGCAAATACTGAAAAACACGAAGTACAAATGTAAAATGCAAGTAAATTGCTCACGTGTGAAATGTAATGTTTCCACCTTTAATAAATTCGTAATTACATCCATATACACAACACGATAGAATCATGTTAGCTCTCACTTTCAATTCATTTGCTATGTAAAAAGGAATGTGCGAAGTGAACACTTGACTACTGCTTTTGGTCACATGATCACGCGGACATAAAAAGGTTGCCATACCTCACTGTATGAACTAACCGGGACCATTGCCAATAGACCACTATATATCTCTAGTTCGACGTTATTCAACAATCTACTTACCGGTTATTTTCAAACAAATACTACTACTACTACTGCGGTCTTTTTCTTCAATTGTTGGCAAACATCATTGGGCAGTTTTATGGAACAACGTGGTTTCACTTAATTTTTAATCAAAATGCAAAATGACGATGTAAGTTGAATCTTTGATTCCGTTTTGATTTTGCATTGTATTTTTTGACATGTGATTTGTGTTTGGTACTTTTTATTTCAAACTAGAAATATGTGCTTTTGCTGAGAGTCACTAAAGCATTTAGCCACTTCATAGTACTCATAATTTTGTATTCTTAATACAGTTCTTATACTTAATACACTTCTGTATATAATCGATCCAAAACCTTTCCTCTTTTTCTTGTGATCTGGATTATGTCATCAATACTACGTATTTAAACACTTCACAAGAATCCATACATTAATTCTGATGTACAAGCATGCCTTTTCAAATTTCTTTTTTGTGAACATTTTCATTTCCCGTACATTGTTTGGTTCAGATTGGCCTCTAATATGGCCTTTACTGCATAAACCCATAAAATATACCACCCATTTGTGCCATAAAAACCAACTAATCAAATTTCTTTTTAAAAAATGAGCGTAAGTAAATTGTTCTTAAATATTACATTCACGTTTTAAGCATCCTGATGTCACACTATAGTACCTGACAGTGGCTCAAACGTTACATTTGATTTAAAAAAAGTTTTTTGACAAAATATATATTGCCCACATTTACTTAGTGTTTTATTTACTTGTTTTACAGATAGTTTGGAGCATTATTAACACTTCGTTCTGTTCTCATAAAGTAAAGTAAGTGTCTTTTAATCTTTCAATAAAAATGCAAGAGTACCTATATTATTTTGAACACATGTATAATATGCAAATTTAACCAAGTGTAAGGTATTTTTATGTATAAGATATGAACAATACTTTCCAGGAGTAAATAAATTTTTTATTGCTGTTAAAGTTTCAAATTGGGTACAGCTGTAGTCTCTGCCGCGCGCGGTGGCAACTCGTTTTTTTGGCGCCGTGTTTGGCGCACTTTTTATGTCGCCACGGAAATCTTCCAACATCGAATATATACTGCATACGTATGGATGAAATATGTAAATCTGAATGAAACAACATTTGAATAAAAAAACACTGCAAATATGGATGAAATGTATGGAATTTTGGCGTAGTTATAAGCGACTCATGCCGGTGAGGGTAACCCATTTGTTCTCGGATTTCCAACAGTGAATCGATATCATTCTCCACATATGAATGAAATGAATAAAAAAAATGTACATTAGTAGAATATAAGTTATTCTAATATTTTAACAGATTTCACTGTAAATGAGAACTGGACGCCGGCAAGGTTGCCATAAAAAAGGTTAACCCTAACCAGGAGAAAATTCGAGAAAAAAATGGGTTACCATCAGTCTGCATGAGTCGCTTATAACTACGCCAAAAGCCGCGCCAAAACGCGTTGCCACCGCGCGCGGCAGAGACTACAGCTGTACCTCAAATTGTTTGCTATGAGTAGTTTTATTGACATTTCTTTGCTATTGTAATGTTTGCACTTATGATTTGCATACATCTGCTGCATTAAGTTTTAAAATACTACACTGCTGGCCACCCAAATTGCAACACCAAGAAAGACAAGAGATATCACAACAAAATTTATTTTGTAGATAACATGTTGACCAAGTATCAAATGATTAAATTTATAGACTTCTGTGAAGTGTGGTTCCTGCCAAAATCAGTACCCAGAGTAGCCGCCATTGTTGGAGATCACCGCTGCCACACGCCTCGGCATTGATTCAAAGACACTTTGGATGTGTTCTTGGGGTACAGCAGACCAAGCAGCTTCCACACGTTGCCAAAGTTGATCTGGTGTGGCAGCTGGGGATGTATTCTGGGTCAATCGTTGAGCAACCATGGACCACATGTTTTCTATCGGCGAAAGATCCGGAGAGCGAGCTGGCCAGGGAAGCAATTCAATCTGGCGATTGACGAAGAACCCTTGGACAATGCGTGCCACGTGTGGTCGCGCATTATCCTATTGAAATATGGCTGTGGGCAAGCCCTGGAGGTAAGGAAGGACAACTGGCTCCAATACCTCGGAGATGTAGCGCTGGCTGTTTAGAGTACCGGCAATGCGTACTAGAGGAGTGCGAGAGTGATATCCAATACCGCCCCATACCATAATACCCGGTGCAGGACCAGTGTGGCGGTGCATAACGCTGTTCAGCATCCTCTCTCCACGGTGTCTCCAGACTCGAATCCGACCATCGTGGTGTTGCAGACAGAAGCGTGACTCGTCAGTAAAGACAATTTCATTCCATTCTGCCGTCCACATCCTTCTTTCATCGCACCATTGGCGGCGGAAACGTCTGTGGTTCTGCGTCAAGGGTAGACGAAGCAATGGACGTCTTGCGGACAGACCACTCTGCTGTAAACGGCGTCGAATGGTACGCGCAGACACTGGATGATGCGGTACAGACTGAATGTGCTGTGCTATGGTTCGTGATGTGGCTGAGCGATCCGTCACTGCCATACGCACAATATGACTGTCATCACGTGAATTGGTGCACTGAGGTGGATGCGATCGAACACGTCGGTCCGTCGTACCCTCCTGCATCCAACGATCACATATCCGCATTACAGTTGTTTGGTTTCGTCCAACACGACTACCGATTTCCCTGAAAGATAATCCACAATCTCGGTAGGCCACTATCCTTCCTCTGTCGAACTCGGATACTTGATCAAAAGATGATCGCTGTTTTCTACGAGGCATAATTGATCGTTTTTTTGAAAAAACCACAAGAAAAACACAATTGCCGTACTTGAAATCGTCGAAATCTCCAAGCTTTAAATAGCGCTTTGAAGTGGCGCCACAGGCGCGCGTGATGTGCGTCTGCGCTGAAATTCTAATCATTTGCATATCTCACCTCCGCTAATGCATGTTGTAAATTTCATATTATTTGCATGCTTCCTTCAGGGTGTTGCATTTACGGTGGCCAGCAGTGTAGTTTGAAAGAAAAACTTCAAATATATGCGAGATAGTACACTTGCAACTTTTAAATTACTTTTATTATATTGTATATTTTTCAGCACAAAAACACAACAGTTCTGCCGCAATGAATACAACTTGACAGGCCTGTGTAATAGAAGTGCCTGTCCCCTAGCCAATAGCAACTATGCTACGATCAGAGAAGAGAATGGTAAATTGTTTTTAGTTAGAAATGCCTTTTATAGTTATCGAGTTGAAGGATGCAATTTAAGCTATTTGTTTTACATAATTAAATTTTTTTAAACTAAATTTAATTTTCCGTGGAACCATCTTTGAAACTTTTGTTTTCAAAGACGGTTCCATTAAAGCGACCTCAAAGGTTTTTTACTCTTCAAATATTAGCCATTCTATTTTTACAAACTATGTAGTGAATAAGATATAATTGCTATAGTTAGCATGCATTCTGTAGTCATAATTTCCATTTTTTGAAATAAGTTGCTTATAATTAAGTATCTACAAGGCTGGGTCAGTTATTGTTATCATCGCATTACGTTGTCTACATTTGTTCTATATAAGAAGGTAGCTTAATAAAAAGTAGCCATCTATTGGCAATTAAGAATAACTTTAAGGTGAATTTAAATGAATAAAAATTAAATTGTGGCGAGTGGGTTTAGCAAAGATAACAGCTTTTACAACAAATAAACACATTTAATAAAATTCAACTTATAGTATTTATATTAGTTAAACAAATTAAAACAGAAATAACTAGGCTAAAATAAAATTAAAGTAATAGTTTCTGTCCTATGGTTCCATCAGAGCAGAAATGTCTTCACCTATTTCAGCCAGTCTCCCTGCCATGGGTCAGGAATCCAGATCACCACTCCTCAAGTAACTCGTTAATGACGAGGGACCTCAAAGAGGTTTGTTGGACACCCCTTAACCCCATCTGATCAGAAATTTACCAGACGCATCCCTTTGAGCCAGCCTTTCCCCTTCCCCAGACCCTTCCTTCATTGAGGAATTTTGTGCCTCCAAAGTTGGGGAACCATGGAGGGGAAATGTTACAGTTCTAATAGTGTTTATAGTTCTGATAGTTTACATCTGTCTTGTATAATATTTGTGAATGATTGCTTCATACTGTATGTACTTCAGAATATTGATGTCAGATTGTATGATGGATTGTATTGAAATGTTTTTTTGGTTTGCAGGTCTGTGCTTTTTGTATATAAAAACTGCTGAGAGAGCTGCATATCCAGCACGATTATGGGAGAAGGTGAAGTTGTCAAAAAATTACGAGAAGGCTCTGGAGCAAATTGATGAAAACCTAATCTACTGGCCGCATTTCATACGACACAAATGTAAACAGAGGTTTACCAAAGTCACACAGTATCTCATACGAATGAGAAAACTGAAGATAGGGCGAACGTAAGTTCCTCTTCTTTTTTTAAACTTCCCACAGCTGTACTTTCTCTGAAAATCTGGCAGATGTACACCTCTTAACTACTTCAAATCTGCAACAAAAGTTAATATCCATTGATGCAATTTCTTGCCCTCTGCTATTTATGATCATTATTTCTCTCATCTTTGTGGCCCTTGTGCCATAAAACACCATTCAACCAACTCTTATCTGTGTAACATTCAATAAATGTGTCCTTTTCTATTCAGATATAGTGTGAACCAGCCAGTAAATTAACCAGTTGGTGCACATTATTCCTAAAAAGATTTGGGGCCATTGTGGCTCAGTGGGTATGCCCACTGCTAGAAACCTGCGAGTAGTAAGCAGCATATGTTTGATTCCTCCCTGTGTGTATTTCTCTCTTCTGTGTCAGTAGAATTTTCCTTGTTTGTTTATATGCTCATTACTTGATGTTGTCTGTCTTACATGTGACTCAGCGTGACTAAATATGGCCCTTGCGTCATACCAAAGAACAAACAACCTCAAAAAATTCTCCTAGAGCTAATTTGCAGTTGTAAGGAAGATGATTAAAGTGAGCTGTTTCAATTACAATTTTCAGTATTTGATAGAATTTTTTTCTCAAAGTTCAGACTAGTTATTGTATCAGAAATTGACCACCACGCATCCATTAATTGTCTCCCTCCCCATTTAGTAATTGACCGCTATTTACTTTTCAAATAAAATTCAAATTGAAACATTCATGTAAATATTTGAGCGATCACCAGTATATTTCTTTCAGATATAGCTAGGCTGAAGATTTGTTAACATATTCTAAGTAAAAGAACAAAAACTATTGAATATTAAATTGGATTAACATAATGGTTAGTACAAATATCAAATAAGTAAATTAGATAAAAATATATGTTACAAACCAATATTAAATAAGTCATCAGATTTTTTCCCCTTTCCCACTTCATGGTCTTCTTGAATTTGGGACTACTAACAATTTATGTATTGTATTCCAGTAATTAACCACCTGGTCAAATACTGGATATAGGCTCATTTTTTATATTTAATTTACCCCCAAACAATTGCCCAAAATTTAAGCATCATGAATATCGAACTTCAAATTTAAAATAATACTTTGCCTAAAAATCCAGTAATTGACTCACTTGGTCAATTATTGGAACACATATAGTTTTGTTCTACCAGCGATACTTGAAATTATTTTAGATGTAAAAATTTGCCATGTATATCAAAATTAAAGATTTCTATTTACCTCTATACCAAACTTAAGTTCAAAATGAAATGTAATTGAGATGAATTAAGATTGAGACATTACTCCTCTCAGAACACGTCCACTATACTATAATTCCATAGATCCCAATGATTTGACATCTGACAAATTTTGATTTTTATCAATAAAAAAGAAACATTAATGAAATTTAAATTGGTTACTGTTTTTTCTAGTAATCCATTGTCTGCAAGAATATCAGTTTGATTTATGGTAAAATTGTCTACTTTGCTTGTTTAAATGCGAAATATGAGCAAATGATCAATTACTGGTAGGTGGTCAGACTGGCTAGTTCACCCTAAATCTAATTTAATAAAATCATTAAATTGATATTTGTTTTCTTCAAAAGCCTGATGCCAGGTAGTTCCTTCTTCTACCTCTAATCAGTTCTCATTGTCAGTCTCTATGACTAAAGGTAGTGATTTTTTTTGTAAATGTGAGATACTGGCTGTGTGAAAAATCAATAGATCAGAAATAGAATCCTACTAAATGTATTAAGAAAGAGAAATGTTTCTAGTATTCTACAGTTTAGCTTTGTTCTACGGTATGCTATAATTTCAAAGTGCTGAGAACTGAAAGTAATATTTGGTTATGCTGTTTTCATGTTGAATACAAGTCTGGTTTTCTATTTTTAGCATATATTTTTGACTTTGATTGTGAAGATTGCTTCATTTATGATTGTTTAAGTGAGCACTTTCAAAAAGACGCTGACTCTTGAGTGCTACCAAATTCCCCTTGAAGAGTACTTTTGTTTTAAACCAACAATACCTTTCATGAGCCAAGTCTAGTGGTTGAAAGAATGTAGGGAAGCTTTTGATTGGTCGAGAAAACCAAAACTGGTTGAACTGAGTCATGCAGACAACTACTGGTAATGGTGTGGGGGAAATGCATAATACTGAGTGGATTTATATAGATATTAAGAAAAAGACAGTCTAGGAAAATTTAATTGTTTAAAAAGTACATATTTTTGTTATTTTGTCAAACCAAATGTAAGTAAATGACGATGAAAATTCATGTAATTTGTATCACAAAATATTCATAATTAGATAATAAATGAAATGAATAAAATTATTTGCTAACAATTTGCCTTATATAAGAATATTTTTATGCAATTTTCATTCATAAATTACCAGACTTATAAAATCTCCAATTGAACTACCACTTCTGTGACCAAACAGCTTTTCTTGATACTGCTCACATTTAAACAGATTACTGTAATTTTTTAGATCCACTTATAAAATTAATGTGTGTTTTAATTTAGATGAATTATTTAATACAAAAAAATGTTAACTAGTTCTATGAAATTATGACACAGCAATTAACTTTTTGTGTTTGATGCTGTGAAAATGATGCATCAATTCTTTTTTTAATTAAAAAATGAATGTAAGGTATAGAGATAGATGGTGAAAATGCCATATGTTGACTTTTCAGTTTAAAAATTATATCTGTTATTCCAAAAGAATGTTTGTAGCTAATGAGTTCTGTATAATAATGAAATTAATAGATATGTTAGCATTTAAAATTAATTGTGAATAAATTTATTTGCCCAAGATGTTTTCTTTATTGAAAGACAATTTTTATTTTTAGGAAAGAATTGGTTCCTAAACAGCGTAAAATTGAAAGACGTGAGAGGCGAAGAGAAGAAAAAGCTCTTATTGCTGCACAGCTGGATAACGAAATAGAAAAACAACTTGTGGAGCGCTTAAAAAGCGGCCTGGTAAAAAATGTTTTGAGTCGTCTAAATTTAGTTCAACCATTTAAAAAGTATGATTGGAACTCAACTTAAAGTTCAGTTATCACTGATGTATAAACTTTTTCTGTTAAGCCTAGCCTCATGTTCTTTTTACACATACCTTTGTTAAATTAATGGTTTTCTTTTATAGTATGGTGACATTTACAATTTCCCTCAAAAAGCTTTCGATAAAGCTCTTGCAGATGAGGAAGTAGAAAGTGAAATAGATGAGTCTGAAGAAGAAGAATTAGAAGTAAGATATATTTGGGTTTTTAAACAATTCAATAATGTGTTGTAGACATTGGAAAAATAACCCCACAAAATGGCTTAATCAGCATGCATGTGTTTAATACCTAAATTTTGGACACAAATAATTAGATGCATTGTATTCATAAGATTTTCCTGGTACATCAACTTAAAATCTTGTAATTAACTTGCATGCAAAAGATTAGAAATATTTCAGCTGAGCATTTTTAGTTGGAAATATTCGAAGTGCTGCAAAACTTACTGAAACTAAGTTGTGGAAATATGGACAAATTGTGATAAAAGATTCTAGATTTCAACAATGGAAAACAGTCCATTAGAGCAATGCAGTTCCATTAGTTAGTAAAGGGCTCAATTTTCTGTAGCTATTGATAACCAAAATCTATTTGGGAGAAATTAACATTTCAAGAAAGTTTTTAAATGAGCATAAGTATTTGTGTGATCATAAAAAATCAACAAACTGAATTTATTTTTGTGTTTACATTTTTACTTGATTTCGTTCCCTTTGAGTTGGTATACTTTCAAAATTCTTCACTTGTTGTATTATTTGCTAATAGGAATATTTCTTTTACTTTTAGGAAGAAGGTGTTGGAGAAAGAGAATATGTTGCTGATGTAGATTTTGAAGAAAGTGATGTATCAGATATAGAGGTGAATATTTGTACACTCTATTTTTAATTTTAATTTCTTTTTCCCGATTGCTGCCATAAAGCTTCTTATATCACTTATTCTCAAATGAGTATGAGATTAACAGTTGTTCTGTTGTACAGAGATAATTTCATATGAAGACTGGAGGATTAGTAGATAAAAATATAAAGAAATTGTAGTCAAAACTCAATAAACAAAAAATACTGTCAAGTCTACCACAATGCCTGGCCTAAAAAAAGGTCACCTAACAAATTAGGTGATTGTAGTTTTTTAAGTTGTTTAGAACACAGATTGGGAGTGGATGGTGTGATGTCCATACAGTCTGTAAATAGTGCACTGTATATATATAGAAATAGATGATTTATAGCAAGATTACATCCCTCTCTGTTCCCCACAGTTCTATATAGTGTACCTCTCGAGACAGTGCTTTAAAAAATATGGTAAAATTTCAATAAGTTGTGACAGTAGACCAAAGCATTTTGGTAACTTAAAAGGAGTAACAGACTAAGAATGTATGCCTGAATAATTGTGAAAATTTTAAATTTTCCCTTGATGGTCATTAGAATTTTAGAAATTACTATATAAGTGGTAACTGAGTGATAAAAAGTTGCATTCTTCTCAAGCTTCATTCAAACAGCCTTTAAGCTTCATACTCAATATTGAGGGATCTTTCAATAAGATACATCATTATACAAATGACCTTTCTCTTCTCCTTTTCCTTTCCACAATTACTTGACGTTGTGCGTCTTGTTTGGTGCAGCTTGACCAAGTAGTATGGCCCTTGCGCCATAAAACCCCCAAACAACCAACCAAATGTGGTCATGATGTGGATCCTTTGCTCTATCATTGATTCAAGTTACTTAAATTGTACTCACTCTTTCATTGGTTAATGTTTTATTTAAATACTTTCATGAGAAGCAAAAATAAATATCAAGTGACATAATAATAGCAAAAATTAAACTGATTGAGAGTGTAAATTCACATGCTGAGTTCACAAGTCTAGTATAGGTAGGTATTTTTAATTAACGTCACACTTGGAGCGACACAACGGGCTATTGGTGACAGTTCGAGATCAATCCCAAAGGGAAAGGTCCGAGGACAACACCACGTTATTTTGAACCATGGTCAGATGACGAGGCAACACCTGAGCTGGCACCCCACTCTCCAAACCACCACACCAATGTGAGGACATTTGAGGCCACGACAGATTTAAAGTGCACCAACCCCTTTGTACACAACTGTGTATGGCTGGATTCGAACTCGCAACCCTCCGGTTGCTAATCCGTTACTCTTCCAACCGGGCCACCGCGGCCCACAATTCTAGTGTAAATGCTGGTAATATATTTTACCAAATGATATTTATTCAAAAGCGAAAATTCTGATTTACATTTTATCAGACAATAATATTTATTTAGAAGTAAAAATTTGATATATGTTTTGCAACGATTTTATCAAAAGTAATAAAAATAGGGCAGTTTTATCATGAGATATTCTTGGGGTAAGCAAAATTAGTTGTATCTAGTTGGATGAGATATCCCAGGGTAATCAGTTGTGTGTAGGGTTAAGAATTCATGTCAAAAAGGTAAATTTGGTGGTCGATCCAATTGATGCTGATGCCATCTCAGATCCTGGGGATCTGGGCAATGTATTGAGATTGTATGGTATATTTTCAATGCAATTTATGCATGTTTTAAACCTGTTGAAACTGAGCTTATCTTACTTTATTTGTTCAAAAATAATTTTATTACGTTTATAATTGACATCTGTAGACTCGAGGATCATCATTTTAAGTTAAATTTTTGTTGACTCTTTTTATTGTGTGCAAGAACTTAATCATATTGTCTTTCCATGACTGGTTTTTTATTTAACATTTTTAAACATGTTGTACTTGTAAAATATCCATAGTAAATTTGTTGTCAAGTACTGTAAAAAATTTTATATTTTTCCCTCACATAGGATTTCGGTAAAGTGTTATCAGACGATGGATCCAGCTCTTCAGACGAAGAACCCAAACAGAAACGTAAAAGACTTCTGAGGAAGAAAGCATATGTACAAATTGAATATGAAAGTGAAACGAAACCTACAGAAAAAGTGACTACATAAAACTGTAAATTGTCATCAGCATTAAATGTTTTTCCATAAAACAGATTTAGTATTACCACTTTGTTTTATTAGCAGATAAACCATTCACAGATAATCAAATGTTTATTATGCGTTTTTATTCATCGAATTAAAACTATGTTGCAGAGTTTTAATAATTTGAAGATCATTTTCCTGAACTTTTCATCTAGTTTTTCCATTGAAATGCAGACATCAGTCTTCTAAAGATATAAACAGAGCTTGTGGGCAGTGTCATAAAATCTCTAAAATGTGTCCAGTGGGCTTGAGAATCGACTAGGGGTCGATTGACTAATGAAGGTCAAACAAGTGCTTTGCACTCATCAATTAATCCTACATCAGGATTAGTGTTTTCGTTCAATACTATGGGAATTTCACCCAGAGATCAAACTGAGCAATTGGGAGAAATAACATGAAGCTGTATGCACATGTTCCATGAAGTTCATTAGAAGGTCCATGGCATCAAACATGTTGTTTCTGAGGTCGAAATGATCAGCATATCTTAAATGATAAACACCATGGTAATCACTAGAGATTGTAGGAACTATTATTTCTCAGATGAATCAATCAATTGCTTGTTAATTTTATAAAGTTAACTAATCTTTTAATGACTTTGTGTCTGCTTTTTATTGGAAAGCATTTGAATATTTGGTTGCAGCATGGAAGTTTGCAGTTTCAGTTGGCCCTCTAGATGGGTATTCATCATTTGTGACCTTGAGGGGGGCGTCTTGATTTGGGTTATGTAGGAGAATGTAGATTCACAGTAATAAGTGATTGAAAAGCAAGAAAGAATTTTTTTTGGGGCATGCTGTCGAAGGCGCAGATATTCTGCATTTTTCCATACTTCAATTGCATCTTTTTTAGCATCGAATGATAACTTTAAAATGTCATCTACTGATAGCTCAATCAAATCCCTCTGTAGTTCTCTAGGTACCTTGGTGACATCAACTGGATTAGGCTGAAATGCTAACATCGACGTTCTAATGAAATAGACGGATCACATGAGCCTAGCTTTATGTTATTTCTTCTGGTCACTCGGTTTGAAGATCTGTCATGAATCAAAATTATTGGTTAAAGTGATTATCTACCATGATCAAAAACACTAAGTCTGCTCTCTGATAGCCAATCGGCTAAGTCGATTCATAAGCCGACGTGATTTACCCTTCATAGATCTTACGACAGCTACTCCGCCCACATGCTCTATTTCATTAGAAGGTCGATGAATGTTAATATGTGATGTGATTCTCAAAGTCAGTGGAGATTTCATTCCATTCTCCACTAATGTTCTAATTGTGCCGGACAATCCAGGATGATTATTTCGTTGAAACTCATTTTATTCTTTGGCATTTTGAATACTTTAATTTTAAAAATAGAAATATATGAAAGATGAACAAAATGTATTAAGAATAAAAGGATTTGTTCTGTGAAATTTGGATTTGGTCAGATGGCCACACTTATGGACCTAGAAGACCGCAGGTTCCCCACCCTAGACACACGTAACTTGGAGACCTGTAGGTAATTCTCAGATTTCCTGACTTTATTATGTTTGCATTTTTCATACAAAAATACAAATTAAATTGTTCTAACTGATCACTAAATACTGTTAATTACAATAACTATAAATGTTAAATTAATTATAAAATGTATCAAGAAAAACGTTCACTCTGTTCAGTGTAAGTAAATCAAGCATTCCAATGAGCCTTGTGTTTCGATACATTGTCCTAATTAAAAATGTATTTTGATGGGCATTAAAAGTATTAAGATTCCACTGTTAAAATAGTCTGATTTTTAAATCTTTCTCGAAGTGAAATTAATATCTTTAATTTCTCACTTAATCAAAAATAATTATAATCAAAAGCTAATTATAAAAAAGTTAAATTCGATATTTTAATCACATAGTTTTATCATTTCTTTATCTTTTCGTGTACATCACATGTGCTAAGTTTTACTCCGATTGTACACAGGGTTCAGGGTGTTTCGATTTTATTGCAGAGTATATTTCATGAAAGAAAATATCGATTTAAAGTAATTTGTTACTATAGAAAACCACAAAATAATGTATGCAGAGATTGCATGCCATACTGATTGAATAATTGATTTATGTTCAATTTCATTCCAAGCTTGTGCCTGATATTTTTATTGGCAAAGAAATTCTTATCCGATAGAAACAATTCGTGTAAAAATGCCAATGATGAAATGAACATTGAGCATCAAAACTTTTTCAAAGTAAAACAAAACTTCGCGATCTACGAAATCGTGCACGTGTATCGGTTTTTTCCCTTTGGGTGGATCCCGGACCGTCATTAGCCCGTTGTGTTGCTCCAGTTAGACGTTAATTAAGATACCTATATATATATAGATTCTATTGTTAAATCAATAGAGAGTGACGTTAACTTTAATAACAGCCGTTTCCATCGTCTCCAATATCATTAATACTATGGCCTCGAAGATAAATAATTTTCAAAATGTCAAAATTTTGTAAGTTAATATTTTCGATAGACTCCTTTGATTAGAAGTCACTGACATTGTAAGAGAAAATTTTTAATATGTCCAATGCGCAGTTTGTACCAAAACAGATGCCTTACTGTTTTTAGGGGGGTATTTCAATTAACGTCACGCTGAAACAACACAAAGGGCTATTGGTGACGGTCCTGGATCAATCCCAAAGGGAAAGATCCGAGGACAACACCACGTTATTTTGAACCACGGTCAGATGACGAGGCAACACCTGAGCTGGCACCCCACTCTCCAAACTTCCACACCACGCCAACGTGAGGACATTTGAGGCCAGATTTAACGTGTACCAGCCCCCTTTGTACACGACGGTGTTTGGCTGGATTCGAACTCGCAACCTTTCGGTTGTTAGTCCGTTACTCTTCCAACCGGGCCACCGCGGCCCACGAATTTTTAGGAAAGGAGATGAATTAACGTCGCACTGGGAAGCAACACAACGGGCTATTGGCGACGATCGATCCCAAAGGAAAAGAACCGAAGACCACCTCATAATTCTGAATTACGGTCAGACGACAAGATCCCCACCTGAGCTGGCACGCCACTCTCCGAACTTCCCTTGCGTGAGGACAATGGAGGGCACGACGAGGACGTGCACCTGCCTCCGTGTACAGGATTGTCTTCGGTGGGACCGAGTTTTGAACTCGCAACCCCCATGTATTCGAATGATATGTTGAATTACTGTCAATTTGGCCACGTCGTCGGGAGAGGATTTTGTTGCAATTGATACCATCCTCTCTAGAATGCTGGTTCAGAAATTTCACAACTATGCTTTGGCCAAAGCGCGTGTATCTTCCAAACGCGAGCTTTCAAAGAAAAATCAGATTAACTTCGTGAAGGCATTGTCTATAAAGGATGTTTCTAGGGCAATCGTGCTTCTTTTTATAGGACAAGTATATCTTTACTTATGCTTCTGATAGAGAATGGGATTGCGTTTTTCGATAAACTGCAACGTAGAAAGGGGATGTCCTAAACAGGTTTTACGTTTTTTACAGTTGGTTGTTAAGTTAACGTCGCACTGGGGCAATACATCGGACTGTTGGCGACAGGGTCCGGGTTCATTGCGGAAGGAATAGGTCCGAGGACAACACCTCGTCATTTTGAACAAGGGTCAGATGACGAGGCCAACACCTGAGTTGGCACCCCACTCTCCAAACTTCCACACCACGCCAACGTGAGGACATTTGAGGCAGCGACTTATTTAGCATTCGCCCTTCCTCATATTACACGACCGTCTATGGTTGGATCGAGTTTCGCACTCACAACTCCTGTTTCTAATCCGCTACTCTTCCAACCAAGCTACCGCCGTTCACAATTATATAGGGAAGTTGAATACTTTTTCGAGCTACACATTGCTTTTTAGTTAACATTTTAATTCTTAGATTTGTAACATGCATAATACTAACTCATGGTAGATCTAAAGAGCGGTATCGTAGTATTATATTGGGTTGGCAACTAAGTTCCCGCCGTTTTGAGTCGTTCCATCTGTTGAACATAGAGTTCCGCGTTGACCGTTTGGTTCCGTTCAAGCAATTCGTAATGGATAATCTCTTCCCAGTCCCACCATACGCACAACATCGTTTTACGCGGATGAAGATCTTGTTTCACGCGCGGTGTCGCTTGTTTACCGGGGCTAAGCCATTCCTTGCGCTGCTTCATATTAATGTACAGGCACCATTTTTCGTCGCCAGTAACGATTCGGTAAAGAAATCGTTGCTTGCGTCCATGAGTTGTGCGGTGACGAGCAAGCAAACCAGCGGAGATTGTGGCTCGTTGATTTTTGTTGTCACTTAACCCATGCTCCACACTTCTGAACCTTTCCCATCGAGTAAAGATGCTTCTCTATAGCAGTGTGGGAGCATTCCATTTTCTCTGCCAGTTCCCTTGTCGTTTGACGCGAATTTTCGTGCAAAAGTTGGTTTAATCGCTCTTCATCGAACTCAACTGGACGGCCAGAACGAGGTACGTCTTTGAGGTCAAAATTTCCATTTTTGAACTTGGCATACCAATCGCGAGCGGTTCTTTCAGCTATGGCACCCTCTCCATACACAGCACAAATGTCGCGAGCAGCTTTTGTGGCCTTAGACCTTGATTAAAAGCAAAAAGAAGGAGGTGTCGAAAATGCTCATTTTTCTCAACTTGACATTCCATTTTAATGATCTGAAAATTAACATAAATTAACTCGAACAAACAAAACAGATTCCGGTAGAACAAAACATCCTCTTTCGAATGATTTAAAACATTATGCCAAAAACATTTAATGACATGCGGAATGTTAAAATTAAAAAAAAACCCGGCGGAAACTTAGTTGCCAACCTGATACAAGAGGAAACTAACTATAAATAAAAAGCAAAGAAAAGGATAGTTTTGCTTTCTCGCAACAAAGAGCCAGCGTCAATTAGAATACCTAAATTGAAAATTTGTTTAAATATTTTTTGTATGTTTTATATACCTGTTTTTTATTTTGTACCCATTTATGTGTTATTCATAATGAAATGTACTGACCATCCTTCCCAGTGCTTTCTTTAATTAAGAATGTCTTAAAACGGCCCAAGAAACTCCTAAAGCAATTGCAGAAAAGGAAAGTGGTGCAGATCCTATCACCAATTTAAATTAATTTAATTAAAATTAATATCTTTTGAGGAGGCTCTCTGATATGAGAAATCCCCTTTTGGGGATGACCACTGTAGCCTAGTTGGAAGAGTAGCGGATTACTAACCGGAGGGTTGCGAGTTTGAAACTCGATCCAATCAGACGGTCGTGTAATATGAGGCCTGGTGTACCTCTGTCGTGGCCTCAAATGTTCTCACGTTGGCGTGGTGTGGATGTTCGGAGAGTGGGGTGCCAGCTCAGTTGTAGCCTTGTCATATGACCGTGTTTCAAAATTACGAGGTGTTGCCCCCAGATCTTTCCCTTAGAATGTTTTTTTGAAACTATCCATTAAAAATTAAAGTTTTTAAAGCCATCAAACTGTTTTTCATCAAGGTACATTTTATTTCAGTTTTCATCTAAACAATTACCAATTCATAAAAGCGCATGTAATTCAACTTATTTCAAATAGTAATTACTCTACTTTCATTCTAACTTTCTCAAATGCAAGCCATTGAGAAAAATAGCTAAAGTAAATCAATTTAGAATTTAGTCGAAACAAACTGATCGAAAATTAACTACGCATGTGCATGTAAGTACCGGCAAAAAATGTATGAAAATTATTTTTAATAATTTTCGAAAAGTTTGAATAAAAGTCGAAAATATGTATATTTGGTATTTTCACACTTAAATAGTACAAAAATATGTGTGTTTAAATAAACTCAAAATATGTACGAATCATAAATACAAAATTTAAGCACCGTCATTGTATTCAGGACGGTTAATATTCTGTTTGGATGTTCTAGTGTTTTCCAAATAGTCATTTCCTATAAAAGACTTATAATCACGCTTTCATTGATAGTTTGTTAAAATGTGATGGGAAAAACGTAAATTCTGTTGAAAACATAAGTACTATTCCTATCAATTTGTAATATTCAACGATGTACTCTAATCATTTTTTATCCAAGGCATTAACTTGTAGCGTCATGTTATGTATATTATGACTTTGAATGGCCAGTACTCTAAATCAGAGTACCTTATTTTTTATGTCAAAGTTGTGCAAACTAATTTAATTTTACATTTTACAAATGTACCAGTGTTGGTTCCGATGAAAAGCAATGGAAAAGTGTTTTATTTGTACACAAACATTTCTAAAACAGTAATAAATTTTATTTAAAAATAGTATCACTTTTGTATAAGAAATGGCATTACATGGAATGAATTTCCTTTTCACATTACTGATCAACTGTGAAGCCTAAAACATTGTCCAAATTGGCTTCGAATTGCGGATATGCTCGGAAAGCAAAGGCACACTGCACTTTGCACACATTGTCTTCTAAGATCATGTCTCTTGTATAGGTTGATGCCAACTGGAAGCAATTTGATATTTTCAGGGATTGGCATACCATCTGAAAGAAATAATTTTCAATAGAATATTAAAGTTATAGATTTTAAATTTACTTTAAGAAAAGATTTGTAAACAGTTAGTCTTTAATATTAATTTAAAAATTCAAATAAAATATTCACATTTACAATTTTTACATTTTTTATTAGATTTAGTCAAAAATTTATTACATTAAAAATATTTTGCTGTGCTTGTCCTTTATTCTATTTCGCCCAAATGTTTGATGAATTATCTTCAAATAACCCAGAATTATTAGGTTTAATACTAAGGCTTGAAACAACGAAGTCTAAAATGTAAAATGCATTTTTTCGCTGCTTACACAGATAAAATCTTTTGTAAGTTTTGAAACAGAAAGCGTTTGGTTTTCGTCTCTTGAGCAAAATAATATTTGAGACCAAAATCTAACCAAGTTTTTAATTTTTAGGATAAACAATGGCGCAAAGGTTTTGGTAACCCTTTTTGTAACTGGTATGACATATTTTGGTAACCCTTGGTTTAAATTGAGTATGACGCGATTTCAATTTCAGCTTGTCGTTTAAGGTGTACATACACTAGAAGATTTCTTTTTAAATTTTGACTTTAAAAATCCAATTTTTTTACAATAGGTCATTGGTTTGTGCTTAAACTCATTTCAGTGTGAAAAATTCAGATTAAGCGAATCATTATTTAATTTAGATATAATTAGCATGTTTTTTGAACAGTGATATATTAAATTCTAACTTGTTCAGAAAGATAATTCTGTTGGGAATTATTCATAACATTAATCTTCATGTTTTGACCCTCAATCAAGTTCCTAGAAGGAATAGGTTTTTCATACAACTTTTTCCACCAAGAAATTATAAAATCAAGATTTTATCAAGAATTTTAACATTTAAAAATCAACTAAAAATTAATTTCTCAACTAATAACTGACTGAGGGTCAAAACATGCACTGCATTATATAGATTATAATGACACAAAAATAATTATAATAGATCCATTCATTGTTGAGTTATCCTTGTTTGAACCAAGCATCCTATTGAAAAAACAGTTCTTCAGAAATTGAGTTTAAAGTTTTGGGAACATGTTTGTACATGGTGACAGTACCTAACGAAAACCTTTGTAACTAGAAAACTATTTTGAATATTTACAAGATCTTGGTATCATTTGAAAACTAAGGAATGGCAAAATATTTTGAATTAATTAAAAAGTATCGATATTCCGGTCGATTTTCGTGATTTCCTAGTGAATACATACACTTAACACAAGATTTTCGCCAAACATCGCAATAATCTAAAGTTCTTAACGGAAGCATGTTTTCTTCGGTTGAAAATCACTCATAATCTTGCAGAGTAGTTTAAATTAATATTATTCCAACTACTTAATTGTGTATGTTTTATTTTAAAGTTTTTCGAAATATTTCTTATAAAAGGCAACAGAATCAAAAAATTAACCATTTCACTGCCATAGTTACTTAAGTCCCGATGTTGACGATTTACCGTAACGAACGATTGCGCCACGTGTAGGAGAGGAATTTACAATATACTCAAACAAGTCACCGGAAGACGACGATTTTACTTCCTGTTCCGGAATACGAAAAGGAAGCAAGCTTTACCACTAAAAACACTAGTGACATCTACATTTAGCTTATAATCTATTATGCATCTTTTAAATTTGATAAAAACGAAACCTTGTTTCATTTAAAATTTTTTAAGTATTAAAAATACGGTATAACTTGAAATAAAGCTCAAATTAATTAGCTACGAGGTATCAGTTTTATCAAAAAATATACTGACCGATTTCAATTTCGAATTTTTAAATATTGGTTTTCCATCAAACGATAATTTAATTTATTTCTAGAGATATGGCAAGTTCCGATTTTGTTTTCTACAAACAAACGATTTCGTATGGAACAAGAAGTGTTTCGATCTCAAGTTCCGGAAAATAAATATGCTAGAATTTTGGAAGTGGTAAATATACAGTGGCTCCCAAAAGTGTTCGTACACTTTCAAGTTTGTAGAAAAAGCGTTGTAGCTTGGAATTGAATCTATATATATAAAATAGGATGTGTGTATATGTGTGTGTATGTGTGTATATTTTCTATACAAATCTACACCGTTTGACCAATCCACACCAAATTTGGTACACTTATACTTTAGAACACTGCATAGGTCAGCATAGGCTAACTCTTAACCCCCGTTCTATTGGCCCTGGGGGGCTAAAAACTATTCGAAATCGCCATAGAAATAACATTGAGCATAGATTAATTGCTTTAGGCAGCGATGGTTGCTTTACCACTGTTGATCGAAAAACAATTTTTTCCGAAACAAATTAAATTACAGTATTTATGTTTGAACTGACTTTTTAGTTCTTCCCATGATGTAAATAAATTATAGATATTTTATTGATGAAGGAGGAAAGAATATTTTAAAATATTTATGTTTGCAAGGAAATTCAAGGAAAGGTTTTCAGGAGTTCAAGTATTATTTTCAAGGAAAGTTGGTGTATATTTCGACCAACTTTCCTTAAATAATTTATTGAATACTTAATGATTTGTAGAATTCTGTTTCACGAGGCTTTTTAGGTAAGGCGTGTAACTTATTTTAAAATGTCCGGAATAGATACATGTGAATCCTCCGTTGAAAGCAGTGATTTTCTTTCTGAAAAATTCTGTAAAATCGACCTTCTGCTTTTTGAAAAAATTTTATCTATTCAGTTTAATTTGTCTACACCGGTTACATTTATTTCTAACCCAAGCACCGTTATTCCGAAAAGCACAAACGAAAAACTCATTGATCATAAAAGCGTAATTTTACTACTCGGTATCTGGCAGCACCAGAATTAATGTTTACTTTTTTTTATAAAACTTTGTAGAACTTTCTAGAAAGTTGGGGAAACGGAAACTTCCTTGGACTCATGGTGGAGAACATTCCAGTACTCACTCGATTCTTAGCTGGTCGTATTTAGAGGAAGCTAGCTCGGTAAGTCTTCCAGTTTATCATCTTTCAGTGAATCTGGCAGTTTTATTTCGCTCTTTTAGTTGATTGCATAAGTGTTTCCTACTTTATTCGACAGTGATAGTGTACATTTTGGATTTATATTTCTAAACTGATGTAAGTACTACATAATTTTAAATTCGTTTTTTCGTTAATTTTAGCTTTGTATTATATTCTACAATAGATTTCATTGCTCATTGAGAGTATGCCTTTTGCTTAATTTTTTAAATAAGTTTAATGGGGGATCAGAATTAATGCTTTTTTTTTAAACCAGAATAAAAGTTTATTTTTTAGTATGATTTAGAATTCTGTGTTTGAGTATTTTGATTGACAGCTTTTAAGTAAGGCATTAATATTTTTTATTTGTGTTAAAAATTTGATATTCCTAAACTGATGTAAGTACTTCGCAATTTTAAATTTGTCTTACCATTCAGTTTATATTAGCTTTTTATTTTTATTGTATTCTGTAATCGATTTCATTGCTCAGTGAGAGTGTGCCTTTTGCTTATTTTATGAAATAGCATTTCTTTGTATTCATTGACGGATTTCTTTGCTGTAGCAATGCCTCCAAGGAAGCGGAAGGCGATCGGCCAAGTGCAGTTAACGGCTAAGATGATGAAAGATGAGCGTAGACAAGAAACTTCCGAGGAGAGGAATAGAAGACTTGCGATTGCGAGAGAGCTACAACATCTAGAGCAACAGAGACGGCACAGCAGCGTGAGGCCCGACTACAGGATATGAAAGAGAGCTACTACATCAAGAGCAACAGAGACGGCACAGCAGCGTGAATCCCGACTTCAGGATAAGAGGGATAGTGCTACTACATCTAGAGCAACAGAGACGGCAAAGCAACGTGAGGCCCGACTACAGGATAAGAGAGATAGAGCCAAACGATCACGGACTGCGCACCATTTTAGCTTAGCATTGGAAGAATTCCACTACAATTCACATAAAGACTACTCGCTGCATGCAAGTGTTACCATCGGGAAAATGGAAATGGTTTGTAGTTACTGTCAAGCCAAAAAGTTTAAATCAGAGTCTACTGGTATTTGCTGTAAAAATGGAAAAGTTAAACTCTGCCAACTGGAACCACCACCACAAGAACTTTTGACTTACACATCAGGAGATACGTCAGAGTCGAATCATTTTCTTAGTAACATCAGAAAATACAACTCATGTTTCCAAATGACATCATTCGGCGCCTCATGAGTTGTTGGACAGCCCGTATTTCCGTCGACATTCTAGGTGCAAGGGCATATTTACCATAGAGCGGGATCATTGCTTCCGCTGCCAGATCAACCACCAAAATTTCTATAACTATATTTTATTCAAAACGAACAAATGGAAACTGATCAGAAGTGCGCCAACATCTCGGGAACAAGACGTCAGATTGTGTTAAACTTACAGAGGATGTTTCATGAGCACAATAATCTTATTAAAACCTTTGAAACAGCATTGGAACGTATGCCAACAGATGAATATAAAGTAGTCATAAGAGCAGACCGAAGACCAGCAGGCGAACACGAGCGGCGCTTTCAACTCTCCTCAAGCAGATGAAGTCGCGGTGGTTATATCAGGAGATGAGTTTCATCAACGGGATATCGTTATTCAACGACGAGGTGAATCATTGCAGCGTGTTTCGGAAACACATCGATCTTATGATGCTCTGCAGTACCCAGTGATATTCCCCCATGGTGAAGATGGATATCATTTTAATCTGAGGCAGATCAACCTAAGAACAGGTGAAACAACCAGCAAGAAAGTTTCAGCGAAGGATTTCAATGCGTACAGATTAATGGTTCGAGATACTGAGCAGAACCACGTATTGAACTGCAGGCAATTGTTTCATCAGTTCATCGTCGATATGTACGCTAAAGTCGAGAGTGAGCGTCTCCTTTACATTCGTCTAAATCAACGTAAACTGAAAGTTGATATATTCACCTGAGAGATGCTGTGGCAAATGACGGGAACGTTGAAAACCTCGGTGCCTTAGTCGTACTACCAGCTACATTTACAGGCAGTCCCAGACACATGCACGAATACACACAAGATGCTATGACGTACATGAGGACGTACGGGAGACCAGTCTTATTTATCACCTTCACCTGCAATCCGATTTGGACGGAGATCAAGGAGGTACTTACCAATCAATTACCCAGTGAGCGCCACGACTTGATTGCGAGAGTATTTAAACAGTAGTTGAAACTGCACTTTGCGCATCTTTCGTTTTTTAGAATTTTGCATTTTTTCGTCGGAATTTCGTTTCTGTTTGTCTTTATGTCTTAATCTTTTACATATTGCAATATTATGCAATATTATTATATGCAGGAATTAAATGTATGTATTTGCGTCCGAAGTATATTGTAGAAGCTATTAAAAAGTTAAAACGTATTTTCCGTACAACATAAATGATAGCATTTTTCTGTGAAAGAAAAGTGCTTATTCTAATTCAATTTTCAAGCAACATTTAACCATTTCAACCCGAGCAAC
Source organism: Meta bourneti (assembly GCA_933210815.1). NCBI lineage: Eukaryota > Metazoa > Arthropoda > Arachnida > Araneae > Tetragnathidae > Meta > Meta bourneti. Next base: position 8,308,028 of record OW119926.1, read on the forward strand.
GCCGGGTAATTCAGCTAGTTCGAATATAAAGTCCAATATTTTTTCATATCATCTCCATGTGATTCTGAATAAAATATAACATTTAAAAAAGTATTTACTCATTTTCTTTTTATAAAAATGAAAATGCAAGGAGGCAGAGAAAGAACACGTCACAAAAGTGATCGTACACCGAAACATTTTCGGATTTCATAAATAAAATTATCGTCTATCGCTTTTTTTTTATTTTTGCATTGTGGTGACATTTAAAAAATTGTTTAGCTTTAATTTTTGCTTGCTTACTTCGTAATATTCTATTTATTATTTAAAAATGGCTCGTAGTCGTAAGAAAACAACGAACGGCATTCGAAAATTGATTATTTTTCATTATAGTAGTGCTAAATCAGTTCGGAATATCGCTAAATTAGTAAATTTATTCCATTATACGGTGCAGTATATGATAAAACGAGCTTTAAAGAAGAAAATCGGATCGGGGGAGTGGGAGGGGAGGAAAACAAGGTAAGAAAAAGTCGTCCGGCAAAGTTAACTCAACGTGATCAGATTTATAGTTAGAAAATTTGTGAAAAATCCATGAAACAATTCCATATTAGCTATAATACTTTTAAAGATAGGTTTTAAATGTCAAATATACAAAATTCTAGGTCACAAAATTGAGTGGGTATAGAGTGCCGAGGAAGTGGTTCACTTTTAAGGTTCCGATAATTGGAATAAAAATTTAATATTTCTAACACAATATTTTACAAAGGATTTTGACTTATGGTCAAATGATTCTTCAATTCTCCTGGAACAAGTGCGCAGTCATTTATTAATTTAATTAAATAAAAAAGTAAGATTAAAAATAAAATTTGTAAAACGAATTACCCCTTCTTTTGTGCAAGAGCATGTGACACAGGGTGAGATTCGGTAGGAATGACCCATGGCAACATTTATTCTTCTTTCGCTGTTTGTGGTGTGATCACATGAAGTCTTTTCTTTCCACATATTGAAGTCCAAAGAAGATAAGCTTTTGCACATCATACGAGGATTCCTGCGGTAAAGTAGATTATTAATAGGATAGGATAAAAATAACATCTAGACGAAAATAAAATTTACTCCCCAAAAAGGGACACAATTCAGAACCACTGAAACTTTGAGGTAATTGAATAGATTTAACAAGGGAATGTTGAAGGTTTAGTATTTTGTTTTCTTGATTATATACAGTGACACTCAAAATTGGAGTATACACCATGAAGAGATTTCTTTAAAAGCCCAAAACTCTGTAATAAATAATAATCTGAACTTAATTTTAAAATTAATTAAAAATTAAAATTAATAAAGTGAAACACAATTCAGAACTTTAATTTGTAATAAATAATGATAATAATAAACTTTGTAATAAATAATATTCTAAACTTAATCTTAAGTTGGACATAATTCAGAACTTGAAGTGGGACACAATTCAGAACTTTAAGTGAGTGAGAACTTTCATTGAGTAGATTTAACAAGGAAATATTGAACGTTTTGCATTTTGTTTTCTTGGTTAAATTTAGGGGCTCCCGAAATTGGAGTAGACACCATGAAGAGATTTCTTTAAAAGCCAGTAACAAAAATAATCTGATCTTAATTTTTATGTGAATGGTAAAGTATATATTTATAAACAATATTTAAAAACAATTCACAGGACCTCAGGGCATGAGAATTTTTGACCCTAATAGGAAAAAGCTGTTAAAAATCACGATATTCAGAGCAGAGAACGTAAGAACAATTCTATGAGAGAAATAGGTAAAAATACTTGCATCAAAGCTTTAGATTAAGTTTCCATTGCATTTCTGTATGAAATAAGATGGGTGTACACTCAAATTTGCGACAAAATTTTGTAAATTTGACACTTAAAATCTATCTAGAAATATTTTAGCGAATATGGAACTGATTTTTAGCCAATTATGTTTCTATATATGTGTGTGTACTCTACCATTCTTATAAAAATTAACTTCAAATTATCGTTTATCCGAATTTTGGGCGTTTAAAGAAATCTCGTCATGTTGTTATATTCAATTTTGGAAGTCACGTATGAAGAAAAGATGTGTTTCATTCAAAGCAAAATTCGTAAGAGATGAATTCTGAGGTACTTTTTTCAATGAAAGGCATTCAGACCAAGGCATCAATAGCAGCAATTTTCGAAACATTCTGTTCAATTCTGGGTAGGGGTGGAGCATATTTCCAGGAGACAAGTGGGAAGATAAATATTTAAAATTAGAATTGAGCGATTGTACAGTGCAACTAACCTATAAAGTATCAGAAATTGCTGAATCTAAAGTAAAGGGGAAGAAACATTCTGTGCTTCAGCTACTAATTAACACAACTGAATATAGTAAAATTTACGCTGTTGAACTGACTAAAAAATTATCTATTTGTGAGAACTGTCGCCTTAAATCATATTTCCGCATAACAATTCTACATAGTATGCCAAGGGCAACCAGGGGATCTGTCAATAATGATGTGAATATTCATTACTCTATAGTGGTTTTAATTAAACAATCACGTTATTTTTAATTTTTTAATACTTATTTTACTTGTTTTTGTCTCAAACGTTCCTTTTTTGCGAACTACAATGTAATTTTTATCGAATTTGCTTTCCATTTTTAAAATGTTTCAAAACTCAAAATCATGTATTATTTGTTTCGTGATCACATTCACCAAAAGACAAATTCCGAGCCAGAAACTACGCTATGGACGCCAACTGTGGAAGGCATTGTTTACGTTTAATCTGCTACCTAATTCAACAAATAGACTCGTCCAAAACCACGTGACTCAAATGCCTGAGCCGGACTATACGGAGGGTTTTGAATAGTGCAAAATCACTTACAGGAAATCATCTGGCAGGTCGAATGCTTTCAATTGCACCTGGTCAATGGCATCAGAATTATCACAGATAACTTTGGAGAGTCTTGTCTGTCGTATCTCGGTCAACTGATCTAAAAATAAATTAACAGGTTGTGAGGTCAATAAATATAAATAAAACTAAATGTTTTATAAGGAGCGAAAATTATTAATGTATTAATTGAACCACATTTCATTTCCTTGAAATTAGCAATCCTAAATTAGAAATAGGTTTGGAAAACTATATTATTGAAGGAAATACGTAAATATTATATTTTATGAAATTTAATTTTTTAGTGATTTAAACATAATTCATTTTAAACTCATATCCCATTTAGTGATAATGAAACGTTAAAGTTAAAACTTTAGTTTGATGAAATGTGATTTTTTTACCACTCGAGTTTTTAAGTTCCCCAAAGCTGTAAACTAAGATGAATTTAAAAAATTTCACTAACAGTTAGAAAGCATATTTATATGGACGATAAGCTCGAAAACTTTATGTATACATACTAGTGATGGAAGAATTTGGCAATAGGTCACGATCTCTCAGCCTTTGACAGAATTTGAAATCTCCAAATGTAGGTGTTTTTGCGCGCATTTCTTACAAACTATTGCACTACTACTTGCTTACTTAGCACAGGATACTTGGTAAAAAATTAGGCTCTGATTATATATTTTACTGTAATCAAATCGAAGTAGAATTTACGAGCACTAGTTAGAAAAGTAAACGAATGTTGGAGAGCCTAAAATAGTTACTTTTTGTGCAATATCGGTTAGTTAGACAGTTAAGACTGTATTTACATTTTAAAATCTAAATTACTATTAATTAATCTAAATTAAAGTATCTCTCATAACTGAATAGTTTAAACTTAGAGCTTAAATTGCTTTCTTTCAAAAACATTTTAATATATTTCGAACACAGTTTCTCACTCACGCAACCCCTGCATTGCGAAAGCTGTATGTAATTTATTGTGGATTAAAATACAATTTTATTATATTTTTATAATTAGCTTAGATGAATCTGTGTGACTGTGTGCTGCCGACCCTTTGATGGAATTAAATGTGACCGAATTAAAGAAATAAAACTTCCTGGAATGTTTCTAAGCAATTTTACTAGATTTTAGGAAAACACAATTTATTTATAGGATTCCCTAACGTGAATTTCGTAAACAACATACCCTGAGTGAATCTTAAAAAAGGATCTTGTGTTTCATACCAGAAACGATCGCATTTTCTTAAGTTGATGAATTGTCTGGATATTATGCAACCGAAAGTTGGTCCGACGAGCGCTCCATACATAGGCATCTCAGCAATTCCTCCAGTGAAAAGATCTATATCATCTACATGTCTGCAAAGAAATTGGACGAGAGTAGTTATATTAAAAGTTGTTCACTCCAATTGAAATCAGAAATTGGTTTCATATAGCTCACTTGAAGAAAGTTTCGCGTATGTACAATAATTTTAATTCAGGGTGGTCATAAAATAACTTTCACTCATCGGGGCATCTGTGTCTAAATCGAAAAATTGGAATGAAACTATATATTTGGCACAGACTTTTGAAGACATGGGAGATGTAAAAAATATCAGTACCAAATGTTGCCTACAGGGGGAAATTTGGTGCTGATGTGCTTTAAACGCATGTAAAATGTATTATGCAAAGTTTCGACTGCGTAAGCAACCATCTGGATATGTGGGCGTTGCAATTAAAAAGCTCAATAGACACAAATTAATATAAAGATTCAACTCACAGGAAACAATCTTCTATTCATCAGAATCAGGTTCCCCTTCACCCACAAAGACAAAATCCAATGTGCTGAGCTACAGATGGCTATAAAAAGTCGAGTGAAAGTTATTTTATGGTTACGCCATTAGTTCTAAGATGTGCGTTTAATGGAAAATTTTGGATTGAAAACGTATGGCTGTAAAGAGTGCATTGTTAGGTGGCCACACAGTCCTGCGATTTTGAATTGGCATAAATACGCATGCGTACCTGCAAATCTTCTATCACGCATGCGCATGTCTTATCGCATGCGTATCGCATGCTGCTCCAGTGTGCGGATTTGCTTAGATTATAATGTATTGGTTATTTATAGTACAGAATTAGTTCCTGTTATACGGATCTATTTATTTAGAGTATTTTTTATGAAAATACTGCAATTTTTATCGATGAGCAAACTTCTTTTGTTAAATCATCTCATCGAGTATTCAAATTAAGCTAAATTTAAAATATCTTTTGTATGCAGGGTGGTTAGAATCGATCACACTATAATGATACCTCGTGATTCCTTGTCAACAATCGGGGGTCCGGGTGGAAGACTAGCAGATTAGCAACCGAAGGGTTGCGAGTTCGAAATTCGATTCATTTAAAGACCTTCGTATACAAGGAGGTTGGTGCAGGTTAAATCTGTCGTGGCCTCAAATGTCCAATGTTATGCGGGAAGTTTGGAGAGTGGGGTGCCAGCTCAGGTGTTGACTTCGCCATCTGACCGTGGTTCAAACTGACGAGGTGTTGTCCTCGATCTTACCCTTCAGGATGGATCCCGGACAGATGCCAATAGCCCACTGTATCTCTCTAGTGCGACGTTACTTCACCTACCTACCTACCTTGTCAAAATTCAATAAAAAAAGTGTCCGTTTTTTTCGATTGGACGTGAGATTCCGGAGATATTAGCGTCGAAATTTTTGTGACGTCCCTTCCTGTAGTTCGAAATTTCAATGCTAAAAATACTAATCTATCCTTTCGTCCTCCCTGGAGTTGCCTCAGAGTCAATCGAGACACACATGCGAAAATAAAGCAGATGGATATGCAAATCGTTATATGGGGTTAAATTATCAGTTGTGGGTACGCATCTCTGAAATGCCAAGGCCAGGACAACAATTTCTCGGGTTGCATATCGATAAGGAATAGCGTAGTACGATTATTGTACTCTGAATACCCTGTCTTTAGCGATCCAAAGCATGAATATTGTCCTTGCTATTGACATCATGCTCGTTAAATAAATGTAAAAATGAAATGAAAGGATGTTTTATGAAAATACTAGATTCTCTTGTCCCCCCCCTTACTCAAAATCATAAATAAGCTCAGAAACCAAATGATGTCTAGATAACAAAATTACACAAGTTAGAGCTATTTTGCAAGCAATTTCTGCCAGTGTGCTGAAAACAAAACATTGTTTCACTACAGAATATTTTGACATACTCGTAAACGTTTTTCATCCTCTGCACGATGTGGTCAGGAATGTCCTCTTTGAGATCGTTAAAGGTATTGGCTCTCGTTTTGTTGCACATGACTCGGTACTCGTTGTAGGGCTGCAGGCCGTGGTCCCTTCCTCTCTGGAGGTTGAGGGACACAAGATCCATGCCAGAGAAGGGCACCCGGCTGTTCTCGAACAGATGGTTGGTCACTTCGGAAGTGATCGAGTGGTCAAAGACTTCAACGCTGCTGCTGAGCAGGCCACGCAGGACTTCGTCAATTGCATTCCCTTTTTAAAATAAAAACAAAGGTATAAAGTACAAAATTAAGGAAACTGATAAACCGACGATATGCTTTTAAGAGCACTTTATACACTGCTGGCCACCCAAATTGCAACACCAAGAAAGACAAGAGATATCACAACAAAATTTATTTTGTAGATAACATGTTGACCAAGTATCAAATGACTAAATTTATAGACTTCTGTGAAGTGTGGTTCCTGCCAAAATCAGTAGCCAGAGTAGCCGCCATTGTTGGAGATCACCGCTGCCACACGCCTCGGCATTGATTCAAAGAGACTTTGGATGTGTTCTTGGGGTACAGCAGACCAAGCAGCTTCCACACGTTGCCAAAGTTGATCTGGTGTGGCAGCTGGGGATGTATTCTGGGTCAATCGTTGAGCAACCATGGACCACATGTTTTCTATCGGCGAAAGATCCGGAGAGCGAGCTGGCCAGGGAAGCAATTCAATCTGGCGATTGACGAAGAACCCTTGGGCAATGCGTGCCACGTGTGGTCGCGCATTATCCTGTTGAAATATGGCTGTGGGCAAGCCCTGAAGGTAAGGAAGGACAACTGGCTCCAACACCTCGGAGATGTAGCGCTGGCTGTTTAAAGTACCGGCAATGCGTACTAGAGGAGTGCGAGAGTGATATCCAATACCGCCCCATACCATAATACCCGGTGCAGGACCAATGTGGCGGTGCATAACGCAGCTGTTCAGCATCCTCTCTCCACGGTGTCTCCAGACTCGAATCCGACCATCGTGGTGTTGCAGACAGAAGCGTGACTCGTCAGTAAAGACAATTTCATTCCATTCTGCCGTCCACATCCTTCTTTCATCGCACCATTGGCGGCGGAAACGTCTGTGGTTCTGCGTCAAGGGTAGACGAAGCAATGGACGTCTTGCGGACAGACTACTCTACTGTAAACGGCGTCGAATGGTACGCGCAGACACTGGATGATGCGGTACAGACTGAATGTGCTGTGCTATGGTTCGTGATGTGGCTGAGCTATCCGTCACTGCCATACGCACAATATGCCTGTCATCACGTGAAGTGGTGCACTGAGGTGGATGCGATCGAACACGTCGGCCCGTCGTACCCTCCTGCATCCAACAATCACATATCCGCATTACAGTTGTTTGGTTTCGTCCAACACGACTACCGATTTCCCTGAAAGATAATCCACAATCTCGGTAGGCCACTATCCTTCCTCTGTCGAACTCGGATACTTGATCAAAAGATGATCGCTGTTTTCTACGAGGCATAATTGATCGTTTTTTTGAAAAAACCACAAGAAAAACACAATTGCCGTACTTGAAATCGTCGAAATCTCCAAGCCTTAAATAGCGCTTTGAAGTGGCGCCATAGGCGCGCGTGATGTGCGTCTGCGCTGAAATTCTAATCATTTGCATATCTCACCTCCGCTAATGCATGTTGTAAATTTCATATTATTTGCATGCTTCCTTCAGGGTGTTGCATTTACGGTGGCCAGCAGTGTACTTTTAAACATTAGGGCTGGACTGGTAGCCCAGTCTCCTCGTAGTCCTCGGTCCAACAGGCACTGGGTTCCGATCTCGGTCTAGGCATGGATTTTTGAAGTGGTTCGGAAGTCATTTTAAGCTGTAGGGCCTGGTCTAATTAGCTCTCGTGTAGCAAGAATTGACCGCAAGATGGTAAACCAAACCAATGAAGTATTCGGTGTGTATTATTTTCTTATAAGTGTGTTCTGCATGTATGAGTTAATGTGCGCTTATGTACGTGTATATATATATACATATATATATATAATACCCCCATATAAATAAATAAATAAATAAATAAATAAATAAATATATATATATTTATTTATTCAACATATATATATATATATATATATATATATATATATATATATATGTTGAGCACTTCTAAGTCTATGAGTAATATTTATAGACGTGCTTTAATCAGCACTGTTATGGGAATTATAGATTTCAACTGAGATTTTGCAATTTGAACAAACTGAAAACACTTTAGCTAATATTTGAATAAGGAATATGCAATACATCTAATAATGAATGAAAAACTATGTAAATTATTAAAACACACTCATTTTTATAAGTTCATTTAATTCATCTTTAGTTTGAATAGCTGTTTGCTAGTAAATTATGATAAAACGAGACATTTTGCCTAGAACCCCTTGAATTTGTTGCTCTAAAAGCTTTGTCTTGGTCAAAATTTCAATACATCCATGTTTTACTGCTGTTCGAAAGCAGACTGCAGAAATGGTTTTAATTAGTTATTATTTTTGGCATAAAATACATGAAGGAAAATAAGCATAGAAGCAAGAGTACGTCTAATAATGTTACCAAAAATTAGGTCTCGATTGTAAGAAAGGGAAACTTTAGACTCCTTGTGTGTATCCTCCGTAAAGCTCTTATTTCATAGAAAAATACCTTTTAATGAATTGGGTAGTTAGTTATGTTTTATGAGGTAATTTTACGAATTGTATAGTCAGTTTAAGTATAACTCCTGACTTTTGATGGGGATTATCTTTGTATTTCGAATTTTTATATTCAAATGAGGATGCTGAATAGGTTTAATAAATGTTTTTTTCATATTTCCTTATCTCTCTTAATTGAACAACACAGGGATTTCGTTTCATTTGTGAAACTAAAAAGTTCAAGTATCATGTTATCAAGTACAGTGAAACTTCGATTAACCGTCAGGGTCGGGACCGGAACAGTGACGGTTAATCGAATAGACGGATAACAGAAAAACCTTAAACAACAACCCACCCCCGTCCATTGCATATGAAGGAATGATAAAAAATGCACGTTTACGAACTGGAAATACACAGAAACAAACAATATACAATTTACATTAAGTGTAGTATAGTATATATGTACATATTGTTACATGAACTTACTCTCTAGACGTACATACATTATTCAAATTTTAAAATAGTCTGTCATTTTCTTTTGTTTCTATGAGGCTCGTGCTTTCTGAGCGGCAATGTTCCGTACTTTACGTAGAAGTATAGTATGTATGAGTACAGTATGTTTGCATGTGTGTAAATACTAATAACTTTTAATATTTAATTAATTAACTTTTAATAAAATGGACCGACGGTTAAAAGAGTGGTGGTTAATCGAAGTTTCACTGTACGAGGCAGGAAACGAAGACCATAATCTTACTGTCATAGAGAGCATCTGGATTGAAGAAAGCAGTTCTGAGTTTTATCGGTTGCCTAGCAGTTGACGGCTTGTATCCAAAACTTAATCTTTGCAGCATGGGTTTGAGGAGAGTGTGCCCAAACCTGTAGGCCGCGGCAGCAAACTCATTGAAGATTGTGGCGTCACAAGTCTGGTCGTATTCGTAGGCATTTGATGTCAGTTCAAGTTTTTTCACCATTTTCTCTCCCAGGACTCGTGGTAGGAACTCAGAATAGGTGATGTGCTGCATCATGGCCGAAATGATACGACGGACTGAAAATCAAACAACAATATATACATAAATCTGATTGCTCAAACTTCAACATAGCTATTTGAGAAATAACGCTAGGTTCGGAATTGTTATTTTTTAAATATTTATTTTTATGAACGAGTATCCTCTAGGAATATCTGGTCTACGTACCAGGAAAATCTCCACGAAGTGCCGTATTTGGCCGGAGGTCCGAGAATTATTTTTTCGAAGGGTCGTATCTCATCTGCGGGCCTGATAAAAACATTTTGAGGGCCGTATCTAGTCTGTGATCTGTGTAAACCTGTCCGGAGTTGTATGTTGTCTGCGGGTAGACAAGTTCGCAGGGCCGTATAAAGTCTGCGGGCCTGATAAAAATGTTTCGAAGGCCGTACCTCGTTTCCAGGTCTTATAAAACTATTTTGAAGGCCGTATCTGATCTGCGGGATGGGTAAACCTGTCCGGAGGATTGTATCTTGTCTGCGGGCCAGGTAGACAAGTCCGGAGAACCGTATCAGGTCTGCAGACCTGTTAAAAATATTTCGAGTGCTGTATCTGGTCTGTGGGCCTGATAAAAATATTTTGTGGGCCATATGTCGTCTGCGGGTCTGATAAAAAATATTTTGTAGGCCATATCTGGTCTGCCGGCCTGATAAAAATATTTGGAAGGCAGTATCTAGTATGTGGGTCTGATAAAAATATTTGGAACACCATAACTTATCTGCGGGCCCGATAAAAAATATTTAGAAGGCCTTATCTGGTCTGCGGGTCTCATATTAGAATGGCCATATCTGGTCTGCTGGCCTGATAAAAATATTTGGAAGGCAGTATCTAGTATGTGGGTCTGATAAAAATATTTGGAACACCATAACTTATCTGCGGGCCCGATAAAAAATATTTACAAGGCCTTATCTGGTCAGCGGGTCTCATATTAGAAGGGCCATATCTGGTCTGCGGGCGTGATAAAAATATTTGGAGGGCAGTATCTAGCTTCCGGGCCTGAGATCATTCCATCCGCAACAACGGATTAATCATTTGCGTACGGTTCTTTATCTTAAGCGTACAGTTTTTTGTGATGAGCTGGTTAAAACTTAGCGCGATGCGAAGAACAGCTATTTCTCAAATAGCTAAAAGGAGCATCACAGTCTGGACATTTAAGAAATATCAGCAAGTTTATACTTTTACAAAAAAAGTATTTCTTTTGGCGTTCCAGTTTCAAAATAGAATTTTCACTTTTATAACAAATTGATCTGTGTAAGATCTATGTATCATAGGGAAGGGTAAGGGCCCACGGGGGCTTAGCCATCTCCGAAATATTCTTGTGTTAAGAATCAGTACACGCTAAAACTAGTTAACCAGAGTAAATCGAAGTTTCGTCAATTCCAATGGTAAAATGCGGACTAACATATCTGAAAACAGTCAAAGCGGTCTTTAAGAGTTATGCCTATTTAACATTACGGCAATTTTAAATGTTATAAGGAATTAGACGACAGGAAACTGGGCTCTCCCCAAAATTATTTTCTGTATATTTGCCCGATGTATCAAAAGTTGGGATAAAATACAGGTTAACCTTTGAATGCTATTTCAAATTGATCTATTACACTAAAAATCAGTTCATTATGTGATAAACAAAATTTCGTTACAGCTTGCAATTTTTATAGTGCTGAATTAGGGGAGAATATAAATATGCTCTATTTCTATATCGTCATTGTGTTTCGTTCACTTACCATTTTGATAGATGGTTTCGTCATCCCAGTGTGGATTTACTTGTTCCATGATTTCACATATTCGATTGTGCTCTCTCATCCAAATGGTATGCATCGATGTCAGTCCTGGTTGTTCACTGGCTCGTATGTCTCCTAAAACAATGTTTGATAGAACATTTGACTCTCAGGTTTAATATTAAATATTGGTTTTCTTCTCTTAAGGGGACAAGTAGCCCGTAGTTTTGTCGTGAATACTCGGGCCTGATGTTGGATCGTTGCTTGGTTGTTCACTGGCTCGTATGTCTCCTAAAACAATGTTTGATAGAACATTTGACTCTCAGGTTTAATATTAAATATTGGTTTTCTTCTCTTAAGGGGACAAGTAGCCCGTAGTTTTGTCGTGAATACTCGGGCCTGATGTTGGATCGTTGAATAAGTGAAGACATAGGAAGTTTGACCGATTGTTTATTGTGAATATTCAACAATTAATCTGCAGTTTTGAACGATTAAAGTATATACTTGATATTAATATTGAAGGACAAATTTATTAATTAAAGGCCTGGGAATGCAGCGTAGTTCGGTAGCTTTCGAATGACACCACATATACGCAGTCCTCATTCCACGCAATGCAAAGTTGCACTGGCCCAAAGCTTACCCAACACCGTAGAATTTCGACATATTGCGGACCCTTCCCCACACTCAGTGATCCTGGGCACTCGATTCGAAGATCATGTCAGGTATGGCCATCCTTTTCTTACACGGCGCTACATTTATCTTCTGGATGTTTCTTCTAGTTCTGAAATCATAAGACAAAACAGTTGTAATACTAGACTTTTCATGCATGCCCCCAGTACTATTCCGTTAAGCTGTAAGACGTATTCACGTCAAAAAGAAGTTAAAAGGACACAACTGCGCCAAATCTTGGTAACTGTAAGGATGATCCAAACGCTGTCTTAAAAGCTTGAAAAAGTCTCCCGAACACAAGCAGTAAATGAGGAGAGAAACCAATAGACGTTGAAATGATTGGGCCTCCGCATTCTCTGGTTGGCTTCTTGCGATGAAAATCAAAGACGTTAGAGAAGTCGAAACTGACGTCTCACTCAGATTTACCTTACACAAATCATCGTTTGTGCTTCAGGTGTAATTGATTAAATCTTAATGAATTAAATTTGGGGGATTACATGGACGCTACGCTACTGATGGGTACCTACATTTACATAAATATTTTAATTCATGAAAGAAACCTTTATGAATGCTGTTAGAAAACATTGCTGGTAAAAGTGTAGTCATTACAAAACAGTTTGTTTTGCTATAGTTTAAATGTTTTGTCAAAAATTAGTTTGAAGTAAAAATTTGTTTAAAACTCTAAACATTTGTTAAAAGTATTTTGGGATCACCAATGAAATTTTATTCCAAGATGAGAAACAATGATGTTTTATAAATCTCTTTTTAAGATATGGAGAATGAAAAAGAGAACTGGGTAAAACCGAACTAAAATCAAAATTATAGCTACAGTTTTGATAGTCTGAGGCTAAAAACCGATTAGAAGAAAACTGGTGTCGAGAACTGAACTGTACAATGAAGTTTTGTTAAATACAGAAATTGAAGATAACTTCTGCACTTTCCGAAGGTGGAATAAGAACTCGGATATCATTATTATCTTTTCATGTCTTAAAAAGTATCAAATATTGTCGAATGAGTCCAATGGAAAGAGAAATTAATGTGTTACACATTACATACACATTCACATGAGATGCCCAACGAGAAAGCAATTACAAATCAGTCATTGGATTGCAAGATCTAGTATAATCAACCAGCACTTTAATGGCTAGAGTTGATTCCAGACCATCCTAGAGTGGGACAGTGCAGTGTTGGTACTCGTCCAATGTTGTAACAATTCATTGAAAATAATGTGATTATTCCTGAAAACAATTACATGAATGGTGATAACTGAAAATCAGATTAAATGTCTACGTATTGTCGTTAGTCAAAAGCTTATTAATAAACACTTCACAAGAATGATACCTGATTCAAAGCAAAGTCCAGACGGCGCTCTGCACTCTACGTTAGTAACATCCTGAGGCAGAAGATCTTTGCCTCCGAATGGATGTTTTGTGAAGTTCAGGAGACCTCCATGAGACAACCGAAGCATCCTCGCCTCGCATGCATCTGATCCGTACATGTTGGACGCATCTATATAAGATGTGACTTGATCCATCTGCTCTCTGCGACCTACAGACAAATGAACAATCTAGTTTATTACGCAGGTTTCAAAGGATTCTTATAGTGGCTGTTCTTTCATTTTATGCATATCTAGAAGCTTGGCATTATGTTTTGGCATGTATGATTTGAAATATTAAATCCACGATTTGCTTTCAAAATTAAAAAAAATGTTAAGTTTAGAGAATGCACCTTGTAATGCGTGTGTAGTCGAAGAAGGAAGTTGCAGCCCATAAGAGGTATTGTATCTTTGTACGCATTAGAACTTAATGCCTTTCACATTAGGTGTTTTATTAACCCTCCAAGTATTTCGACGAAACATCTCGTCTAAGATCGAGTCAATTTTGAAAAGGACGAGATATCTCGTCGAGACAAATCTGCCCTATTACTGCAAGGGGTAATGAAGGATCCAAGCAGGAAAAATCAACTGTCGCTTACCCAGAACTGGAGACAGTTTGTAACAGGTTTGTGCACCAAGGCCTGACGCAGGGCAGTTTTCGCCGAGAGGATAAACACCAGGAGGGTTAATGTGAAAATGAAATATTTCTAAATACTTTCAGATAAAAGTTCACGATCCCCAGGAGGATTAAAACCTAATCTTCAACTGGGACAAACATTCGGCATTGAATTCATCACGTATGGCTTGCAGTTCATAACGGTTGCTAAAACCTAAAAACTACACTATCTACCAATAAGTATTTGGACACCTGCAATAGAAAAGAAAAACAAAATTTATTCATATTCAATAGTTTGTAGAGCCTCCACGAGAGGCAATTACAGCCTCAACCTTCCGGGGCATGCTTTCCACAAGTCCTTGTATGACGGCTAGTGGTATTTTCTTCCACTCGGCTTGGAGAAGACATGTAAGTTCCTTCATCGATTTTGGACGGTTGTTGCACCCCTTAATTCGGCGATCCAACTCGTCCCAGAGGTTCTCGATAGGGTTAAGGTCTGGACTCTGGGCAGGCCAGTCCATTCGGTTAACCTCATTGTCACCAAACCAATCCATGGTGGACCTCGCAACATGACAGCTGGCGTTGTCGTCCTGGAAGTAACATGAGTCCAACCCGTAAAACTGCCACAACGCAGGAAGCACACTGTCATCCAAAATAGTGCAGTAGGCGTCGGCGTTGAGCTTACCATGAATTGGGACCAAGGGTCCCAGTCCATACCAGGAGAAACACCTCCAGACTATAATTCCACCTCCGCCGAACTTTAATGTGGGCACAATGCATTCTGGCAAGAGGCGTTCTCCAGGCAGACGCCAGACCCAGACCCTGCCTTCCGAACGGTAGAGGGTGAACCTTGATTCGTCGCTCCAGAGAACCCGTTTCCACTGATCTACGGTCCACTTTCGACGTGCTTTGCACCACATTAACTGAACAGCGCGGTTGGACTTTGTGATCAAAGGCTTATGGACGGCAGCACGACCATGAAAACCAAGCAGATGTGCTTCCTTACGGATGGTATTCATCGAAACAACACTCCCGGATGCCTGTTGAAACTCCTGGAGTATGTGGGCCATCGGTTGGGTGCGGTTCTTCCGAATTTCTCTGGACAGCACCCGTCGGTCTCTATCTCCTAGTTTTGTGGGTCTGCCGACTCGGGACACATTCCGACAATCGCCGCTCACCTTTCACTTCTGAATCACATAGGCCACTGTCGATTTTGGGTAATTCAGCTCGCTATATATGTCCCTTAAGGATCGGCCATTTCTGTGATACCCGACGATTACACCTTTCTCGAAATCAGATAACTCTGCACTTCGTGGCATCTTGCATGCGACTAATGCCAATGTTGTTTCCTACATGATATTTAACGGCGGAGGGCGTGACGTATATCGGGACCACAGATATCGTCATTTGCATGGGTGTCCAAATACTTATTGGTAGATAGTGTATTAGTTAACGAGACGGCCAAATGGTTCGTCCATCAACCCTCCTCATTCTTGGACCGCATCATCCGTTTATTACCTTCAAAATAAAATTCTTGCCAAAACGCTGATGACAATTATTTCTAGTTTTAGTTCATCCATGAAAGTTACCATGTTCATTGCCGCTTGAATGAGTATAATGCATTTGTCAGCCGTTTGAGTTATAAGCGTTGCATCCGAGGCACTCCACGATCCATATGTGCCCTCAAAAACAATTTGATATTGATTTCTATAAGAAGTCTAGAGAATTTTGATCTACTTACCTAAGGTGAGCTGTCCTGCTAAGGACCTGGCGAAAGAAATGCAGTTTTTTGAATTATTTTTGTGGAGGGCTGGAAAAAATGGATCGCCTGAAGGTATTGGAATCGGCAGACATTCAGGATGAACCAAAGTTCCAGAATCGCAAGACTTACAATCCAAGGGTCGTCGACCATGTGCTAAGATATGGAACACATTGGAAGTCATCGTGGAATGATTTCAATACAATCATGCAAGGTACCAGATAAATTCAAAAGCATATTAAAAGGAATATTTGTCATCGCCATCATAAAGTTCATAAAATTAGTTTCAATTTTATGGAAGGTACGAAAGGATATACAAAATATATAGACCTGTAATGTTAAATTCAAAAGCATATTAAAAAGAATATTTGTCATCGCATCATAAAGTTTATAAAATTAGTTACAATTTGATGGAAGGTACGAAAGGATATACAAAATATATAGACCTGTAATGGTTTAATTTTCATGTTATATGACGTTAATTGAGAAGTGTGCATTTTATGTATTGTGAAATACCTTCGTTTAAATATTTCCTCTGTTATGTTTTGGATTGGATTTGGGTTTTTATGGCGCAAGGTCTTAAAACGGGACAAACTCCGCCTATTTTTCTTTACTTTTATTTTTGCTTTATTCTTAATTTTACTTTAAGGGTCTTTTGAGATCTATGAACTCTCCTGAATATCTACAACCTTGCATTAAGAAAGGTATTGTTGTGCTCCAAAAGCATTACCTTCTGACGGACAAAGGCTAGCACTGAAAACCTACTAACATTTAAAATATCATTACATGCTACTGTTTTTTTCTCTGAAGACAAAATTAATAACTTACCTTCATGCATTGGAGTAAGTGTCAAATCGTGATCCAAAAACTGCCCCCATTGCATGAGAGCCAAGCTGTATCTAGCATGCGGAGCGTCGGTGTTATAATGGACTGTCGAAGACACCAGCCTTGCCGACGGCAGAGCCCTACCAGAACGTCCCACAGTTCTAGGAGCACTCACACCTGTTGAAGAAAAGTAGGATTAACATCGGTACCTGCAACAGCGTTTGTTCATTTGTTGTACTCAACTCCAAATACCTTGACATAATTGAAACGATGTGATATGTAATGAAAATTAATTACACTGTTTAACCCTTCAAGTAGTTTCGACAAGATATCTCGATAAGATATTGCCAATTTTTTTACGATGACGAGATCAAGATCTATTCAGTTTTCTTCACATGATGCTGGTCAATTTTGCTAATGACGAGATACCTCGTCGGAACACCGGGTTAAAAAGTTTTTGCCATTTCTATTCAAAGTTTTTCTTTCCAACTATCTTATTATTTAGTATCCTTCTACTTCTGCATTGGCGTGATATGGAAGTTTGGACAGTAGGGTGCTATCTCAGGTTTTGATCTCGTCATCTGGCCGTAGTTCAAAATGACGAGGTGTGGTCCTCGGATCTTTCCCTTCGGGAGGGATCCCGGACCGTCATCAATAGCCTATTGTATTGTTCCATTCAATTACCTACTTTCTACTTCTGCTGAAATTAGAAGTAATAGTGCTATACTTCTCTTTGTATTATCAAAACATCTTTTGAAAAACTTTTGAATATAAAAGTTACATAGAAAACTCTGATGCAACCATATTTTCATTTTTATCAAATTGATTTAAAATGAATAGATGATAGAATATGTATTGATTTGATTTGACACTCCCCCTCCCTGCCTTAAAAAGATGTAAAAGGTAAATAAAAGGATATTCATCTTTGCCTTTTTACTTATTTGTAACACATTGTAAATTTGTATATTGAGGGGAGTCACTTCTGAATATCCATTTATTTCGCCCTTTTTGTAATTTATTTTCTAATGTTCAATGTAGAAGCTTTTACTTATTTTTCTTAAAAAGCACGTTTTCTCTGACTTCTTTCAAACCTTTTCTGGCTAGTGGAGATTGGTGTAGATTGGACGCGGTAATCCGGTTGGAAGAATAACGGATTAGCAACCGGAGGGTTGCGAGTTCGATTACAACCAAAGACCGTAGTGTTCAAAAAGGGCTGGTGCACGTTAAATTCGTCGGGCCTCAAATGTCCTCACGTTGGCGTGATATGGAATTTTGGAGAACGAGGTGCGAGCTCAGGTGTGACCTCGTCATCTGACCGTGGTTAAAAATTACGTGGTGTTGTCCTCGAATCTTTCCCTTCGGGTTTGATCCCGGACCGTCGCCAATAGCCCGCTGTGTTGCTCCAATGTTACATTAATTAAAATACCTATCTACCTTGGTGTAGATTAGCGTAGTCTAACCCCAATAAAATACATTAAAATAATACCTTTATTTACAGTCAGAAGCGTCATTGATCTAGTTATCACTGAAAACCATCTATTTCAAAGTATAATGATTCTTGATTTGATTTTAAAGCGCGAAATACCATGTATCAAAACTAATCACAAAAACACGGACCAATTAGCAAATTTAATTAACTTACACAAGAGAACGGGAAGGAAAACCATAAAATTGGGAGATACTTTTCTGAAATATTTCTATGAAATGCACTAACCATCATGATATCTAGGAGGTAGCATTCTCTGAAATGTCACTAAAGCCTTTCCCCAATGTGGATTCTGTATGTTATTGCACCACCCAGAAGCCGACCTGGAAAAGAAAAGATTCAAAAGTTAAGTCGTTTAAATAGGTGCACAAGTGATATTTAAGAATAAAAAATAAAGATTGAATTGTTTGTTTAAGAAAACTCCTGTACTTCTGAGTAAAAAGAACCTAAATATTATTTAATTTTAAAACATTAGTCCAATTTTACTCTACTGTGTAGTAGAGAGTGCACATAAACACTGTTTAAAGTTTCATCGTGATACACAACAAACTTTAGGAGGTACAGTTTATCGAAATTAGGATGTTTTCCCCACTGATTTGAATGCTTAAAGGTACTATGCCCCCTTGTTGGCAAGCCAGGTGACCTGGATCATAAAAAAAATCCTTAATGTAAATGGTTCCTAGAAGTTCTCATACCTGAATGGTGTAGTATGATCGCATGGCAAAGTAGATTGTTCTTCCTCCAGCCTGCATTTGCCCTCCACATGATCCGGCAGAGTCACTCGCAACTCTTGCTGAAAATAATCCTCTACATCTTGTGATGACAAAGTGACCATCATGGCAGATATTTCTTCGTCGCTAGACTTTTTCTCGGGATCTTTTCTGCCAGGAAGTATAAGAGATAAATTAGAAACCTTGGGCGCTCGTAATATATCTCGAAGATTAGTTGATTCTGATGAAACGTCCCATGGATTGGTCTAACTTTTATTTAAAAGATCGATTAATTCGTCTAATTTAGATGGAGGATTGAAAATATTACAAATGAAAATAAAACAAATTGCAAATATTACGTAAGAAGGTAACGAAATAAATACTTTTTAGTTTCTGCATGTAATATAATCTATATAAATAAGAATAGTGTTTCTACATTGAATATTTTCGGCCCATTTCAAGTTTTCTATCCGTTTTGGAACCTTCTGATGCTAAATCCGTCGCTTGCGCGTTTGGTGTCTGTCTGTCCATCTGTCTGTATGTGTGTGCCCGTACTACGTCCAAACGGTTGAATATATTTTTACGAAACTTTGCATACTGTGAGTTCTTACATTCCTTTACGGACTGAACTTGGTTGCGTAAGTCAATCTTTCGTCTTCCCGTTCTATGTCGACTTTGTATTTGTGTGTTTGTACAAGTATCACATAAGATTTGTTCAACAAATTTTAATTTGATGTTTTATATTTGATACACCACATTTTAATTTAGTCAATGCATTATTTAAAATGTCTTTGCTTACATATTTAGGCAAGTTTCACGTTAAAACATCCGAGTAACTATACTTAAATCAACCATAATTTGGTAGTTTTGGAGTAGTTGGAAGGTATATGAGCATTGCAATTACTCGGATTGTTTTACCAGTACTACTGCTGAAAAATCAATTATTTTTCAAACTATTTTTATGGAATTTAAATTATAATACTTTTGTATTCTGAGCCTTATTTATTTTCTTTGCGAACTATAAAGTATTTCCGAATATTTGGGACAGACGATAATTTGCAACAAAACGAAAACTCGTGTTCGTTTGCCACGTGCAGTGTTATATTTTCTGTTTCTTTCGCTCGGAATTAATTTCGTATTTTTAAATTTTTGGGGAAATTTTGTATCATTGCTCTGTTTTCTGTTTTAAATATTCGGTATTTTAATAAATTGTGATTCCTTTTCATCACCACCGCAAAGTATTTGAAGGGTACAGGAGAAAAATCCCGTCATTGCATTTCCGGTCGAAAATGAGCTGAGGGATTCTGTTGGATTTTAAGGTGTAGATTCCGAATATGCCATCCTTTTTGGTGAAAAACCCCATCATTGCACTCCAAAATAAGGTCGAATATTTGCTGGGCCGGGGAAGAACTCCGTAATTCGCACTTTAAAATGTGTTTCTCTCAAAATCGATTTTTATGCAATGACGGGTTTTTCCCTGTACCCTCAATTTGTTTTAAAGCGGCATGTAAGATTGAAGCAATAATGTTAAAAAAAATCCGAACTAGACTTCTGAAATATTACAAAATCTTTGTCATATAGCGACAGAAGGTCAAGGTAGCTTATTTTACGAATTGAAGCTTATACTTAAGCAACTTATATAAGAAAGGTTTTCTTAAAATAATGATTTTTTAGAAGAAATTATCAAATCGATTTACCATTTAAAAAAAATGGTAATAGGTTACCTTTGTACCGAAGACATTCAATTTTAAAACAAGTTCTTTTATTATTGCACGTACCGCAAAACGGAATTTTCAAGAAACAATGCGTATCCACTTTTAAACAAACTGATAAATATTTTATGAAATTAATTCGTCGTCTTTCGCTTAATGATGGAGAAATTCGAAAATGTCGCAAACCTGGTCCCAGAGTGTATCTTTAGCAGAGGTGCGATATATGTTAAATGAATTACATGGATGGATATGCATGTATAGAATTTTTGTCCAAAGTAGGTTGTAGAAATTATAAAAATGTCGAAAAGTTGTTAAAAAATTATTTTACTCACACTTAAATGATTTTTTTCTACGAAAGAGGAAAGTGATTATTTTCTGGTCACTTTCAATATATAGTTTCAATATACAGGGTGTCCCAGAAAGGTTGTTCCGCGATTTATCTTTTTACCATTTGGAGATAAGTAGGCAATGTAAATTTCAAAAGTGCACCAAATAAGGTAAGTAATTAAGATATGTGAATAAAATTATCACGTGATAACAATTTAAGCGGATACAGTTTTTAATTTGTATACCACCCCTCTAGATAAAAACCCGAGATAGCAACAATGTTCCTTACCTGTATCTCTATCGTTAGTAAAAAAACCATATTTCTGTAGGTTGAATAGTAACGGAGATACAAGAGTTTCTATTTTAAGGGGGCCGTATCTAATCTAGAACGGAAACTGACCCATGGCCAAGAATGAAGAGCTAAGTTCTGCATTGCTGCAGATGGAAAAATTTCCTTTTATTTTTATTTAAACCATTTTTCTACAATATTTTTATTAAAGATTACATTGTCTACTATTATGCATTGCGATTTTCATCTGCAGTTGCAATACTACATTACTTTGCACAATGTTGAACTTTCTGACCGAAAAAAAATGCTTTTTAGCATTGTGTATGCGGTCCCTAATCTGACTGCTTGAACAGCTGTGCACAAGCGGTATAAGTCAGCTTATTTGCTTCCTTATGCCTCCGTTACTGTTCAACCTACAGAAATGCAGTTTTCTGCTAACGATAGGGATGCAGGTAAGGAACATTTCTGCCATCTCGGATTTTTATCTAGAGGGGTTGTATAAAAATTAAAAACTATGTCTGCTTAAATTGTTATCACGTGATAATTTTATTCACATATCTTAATTACTTACCTTATTTGGTGCACTTTTGCAATTTACATTGCCTACCTATCTCCAAATGGTAAAAAGATAAATTGCGGAACAACCTTTCTGGGACACCCTGTATATTGAAACTATATATAGGACCCAAATTTCTTAAGTGAACTGTACTGAGAAATAGTACATGTAGAAGCTACACTGGAATTCAAAACTACAAAGCCAAACATGTTCACCTGCATATTTACATGACGCCGACAGGTGAACTGACGAACTCTTCTGAAAACTAACTTCATCGTTCTTCCAAATCAGAATTCCAATTCCGGTTAAAGATAAAAATCAAAATTTCACGGGAAAGTAGCACGTACAATAAATATTAAAATGAAAATATATTGAAACATCCATCGCGAGCTCGAACTCGCACGCTCCAACAGACATGTAGTTTAAATCCAGAGTGGCTAAAACATAAAAAGTGGGGAGGGGTCAATTTATATGGCTGTCGGCTATCGCTGTGGCGATGTTTAGATTATTGACAGGGCATGATTGCCTGGCGAAGAATTTACATCGTTTTAGCATCTATAGTAGCCCTAATTGTGTCTTATGCCGAGTGATGGGGGACATTGACTGTGATCTTTTGGAATGTTCGGCGTTAACCACTTAACGCATTTACCCGTGTTCGACACGGGCGAAAGTTACCGGCAAATTTGCACATGTCCGTGTCTCACACGGGCGCTCTTCCGTTCTAGTAAAAATAGATAGGCTAGATTAAACCTATACCAAAGATGGCATAAACTTATTTATCATAGATGATTTACCACTTATTTATAGATGGATATTAAACTTATTTACCGTAAATGGCACCACTATGAACCATTTTTCTTGTGTAAACCAAGTGGTGCATTTTGATGATTAGCTATAAGTTTGTTAGGAATTCTTTGTTATAAAGCAGTTGTTAGGTGTCTAAAAGGTAATATATCCATTTTTATTACGTTAAATATCATAAAAGTAAACAGTTAACCATAAATTAATTTTTACTAAGTGTTTTTGTAACTTGTTTAGGAAAAGTTATCTGATAATGAGCGACTGTGACGATTTTGAATATGCCAATTTATCAGAAAGTTTCAGCGATGAAAGTGATGTTCTCTTGAGTGATGGAAGTGAATCTGAAGTTAATATTTTATTATTATTAATATTTTGAAATTCAAAATAAACATGTAATCAAATCGTTTACACTTTGTTTGTAAAACAATTTTTTTTATAACTTTTACCCCACCCCCCGTAACTGAAATCGCAAAAAATAACTTACACTATACCTATATATACACTGCTGGCCACCGTAAATGCAACACCCTGAAGGAAGCATGCAAATAATATGAAATTTACAACATGCATTAGCGGAGGTGAGATATGCAAATGATTAGAATTTCAGCGCAGACGCATATCACGCGCGCCTGTGGCGCCACTTCAAAGCGCTATTTAAGGCTTGGAGATTTCGACGATTTCAAGTACGGCAATTGTGGTTTTTTCAAAAAACCGATCAATTATGCCTCGTAGAAAACAGCGATCATCTTTTGATCAAGTATCCGAGTTCGACAGAGGAAGGATAGTGGCCTACCGAGATTGTGGATTATCTTTCAGGGAAATCGGTAGTCGTGTTGGACGAAACCAAACAACTGTAATGCGGATATGTGATTGTTGGATGCAGGAGGGTACGACGGACCGACGTGTTCGATCGCATCCACCTCAGTGCACCACTTCACGTGATGACAGGCATATTGTGCGTATGGCAGTGACGGATCGCTCAGCCACATCACGAACCATAGCACAGCACATTCAGTCTGTACCGCATCATCCAGTGTCTGCGCGTACCATTCGACGCCGTTTACAGCAGAGTGGTCTGTCCGCAAGACGTCCATTGCTTCGTCTACCCTTGACGCAGAACCACAGACGTTTCCGCCGCCAATGGTGCGATGAAAGAAGGATGTGGACGGCAGAATGGAATGAAATTGTCTTTACTGACGAGTCCCGCTTCTGTCTGCAACACCACGATGGTCGGATTCGAGTCTGGAGACACCGTGGAGAGAGGATGCTGAACAGCTGCGTTATGCACCGCCACATTGGTCCTGCACCGGGTATTATGGTATGGGGCGGTATTGGATATCACTCTCGCACTCCTCTAGTACGCATTGCCGGTACTTTAAACAGCCAGCGCTACATCTCCGAGGTGTTGGAGCCAGTTGTCCTTCCTTACCTTCAGGGCTTGCCCACAGCCATATTTTAACAGGATAATGCGCGACCACACGTGGCACGCATTGTCCAAGGGTTCTTCGTCAATCGCCAGATTGAATTGCTTCCCTGGCCAGCTCGCTCTCCGGATCTTTCGCCGATAGAAAACATGTGATCCATGGTTGCTCAACGATTGACCCAGAATACATCCCCAGCTGCCACACCAGATCAACTTTGGCAACGTGTGGAAGCTACTTGGTCTGCTGTACCCCAAGAACACATCCAAAGTCTCTTTGAATCAATGCCGAGGCGTGTGGCAGCGGTGATCTCCAACAATGGCGGCTACTCTGGCTACTGATTTTGGCAGGAACCACACTTCACAGAAGTCTATAAATTTAATCATTTGATACTTGGTCAACATGTTATCTACAAAATAAATTTTGTTGTGATATCTCTTGTCTTTCTTGGTGTTGCAATTTGGGTGGCCAGCAGTGTATATTCATTTTCTGTCAAAAAAAAAACCTCGATCATTTTTTACCAGTTTTTCCGAAAAAAACTCGTGCTTTAAGTGGTTAAAGAGGTAGGACATCCATGCACGTTACTGGAAACTCGAGAACTTTCGAAGTAGCTGGAATCTTGATCTTTTTTCCCCTACCTTTCATTTTGTTTGCTTGCTCTCTAACTTCATGTGACACATGGGGTTAATAGATATATTTATCCAAGTACCTTTGCAATAAAAAATATACTTAGGACTTGTTGGAGAGATAGTTTAATTTTAATATTTGTCGTATGAATATTTGCCACCTTTTCAAAGCAATACTCCCAAACATAACTGAATCAATGCTGAATGCGATTGAAATAATTTTTAATTACAAAAATCTATTGACCCTTTTAGAAATATTTACAAAATAGTTTGGAAAGACGTATTGATTGGGCGATGAGAGTAAATTGATTTGGCGAAATTCATGAACTGTTTTGAAAAACTTCATTTAGAAGGATGTACACAGAAATATAGTTTGCAAGCCTTATCCTCAAAACATCAATTAAATATAATGACTTCCCAAGACCATTGCAACATTACGAACATAACAACAATAAACTAGTTTATAAATAGTACATTTGAAAGAATTTATTTAATCTTTTTAAACAGAATTTCAATGAGCTTTTTAACCATCCACAGTCAACTGATGCACCAGTAAAAATAAATTTCATTATTACGAGGAGTGTTCAAATGAAAAGGTACGAAACGTCGTAAAAACCAAACCGGTTGAAATTTGAATATGCCGCTTTGGGATAACGTAGTGAGACATCTAAGGAAGCGAATGCACGAGTACCGGCGTGGTCGTGCGCATGCGCGGGCGCCCGCACATGACGCAGAAGAGAAGCATGCAATTGTGTGTTCCGTCCAATTGACGCGGCAGTGCGTGTGAGGACATCATGGCGTTCACATTGCAAAATTCGACGATTGAGGAGCAGCGAGGTGTTATCAGATTTCTGATTGCGGAAGGTGTTAAACCGGTAGGTGAGACACTCCGTAGCCTACGCAAGTCCATCAAGAGCAAACGGCCTGGGCTGCTCACGGAGGGAGTGATTCTGCTCCATGATGACGAGCGTTCACACGTCTCCAGGGTCACACAAAGTGTACTGGCCAAGTTCAAGAGGGAGCAGCTTGAGCATCCGCCCTGCAGCCCGGACATATCGCCCTACTACTTCCATCTGTTTTGTCCGCTAAAAAACATCTCAGAGGGAAGCGCTTCAACTCGGACGACGAACTGAAGGACACAGTGGAGGACTGGCTCTTGTCACAGCCACAGGAATTCTGGGAACAGGGAATCCTTCGGCTCGTGAAACAGTAGGATAGTTGTGCTCAGTCCTCTGGTGATTACTTTTGAATAAAGACTTCAATTATACCCACAGTGTCGTTTCGTACCTTTTCATTTGAACACCCCTAGTACTTTTCAAAATAAAAATAACAGTTCACTTAGAGAGAAAAGAACAAAACATACTCAATAATTGTAATGAATGAAGATTTATCTTACATCTGAATATCTTGCATAAACTGACGTGATGCTAATTCTAGTACCAAAGACCTATTGGAAATTAGCATGGCCTGACGTTTGGGACGTAAAAATACGTGATGAACAGCTTCAGCACTGCGGTAATCAGCCACACCGATATCTACAATAATAGAAACACATTCTGTGAAAAGGATCCAGTCTGAATACTACCAAAGAAATCAGAGAAAATGAATTGGTTATGTAAACTTCATATGTTGTAATAACAACTCAGATTCTGTAAGCCTGAACTACCAATACATTAAACGCACTAAGCTTTTATAAAAAGCTTAGTTTTTCGCAGTTTCTAAGTTGCGTGATTAAATGTCCTTATAGCTTGTGCGTTTAAAGTACAGAATCAAATCAAGAGTCAACTGTGTGAGACTTACTGTTACTAAATACTTCTTGTTCGGTTGCCAGTCTTTTCTTTGCTTGTCTCATGGCTTCTCTGAGTGATGTCAGCAGAGTTTCTTTGGGAATTTCATACCCCGGGGAAACTGAAAATAGAGAGAACCAAGGTTAGTAGAAAGGGAAAGAGAGAACGTAGGAAGTTTTTATAAGTTCATACAAAAATTTAAATGAAAACCTCATGGGCACATCTCCGTTTCGTGTGTACGGGTTTCACGGATCTGGAGTTACTCTAGTGATCTCTTCTTTTCCCATGGGGTTTACTGTCTTAAGTGCACACGGGGGTTGAGCTCTTGGGGCTATCAGTTTTCATCCCACTACTCCCGATCTCTCTTTTTTCTCTTTTCACTACATTCTTTATTTGACGTTGTCTTGTGTTTGGCGCAGCTTGGCAAAATATAGCCCTTGTATCATAAAAACAAAAAAACAGCCAACTAATATTAAAAAAAATCTTTCCTTTTGTTGATACAGCCGTCGGGTTGTTGCAACAAAAAATTGAAAGAGAAATTGTATTTTGAACACTAACATATAAGACAAAATAAAAATTGCTCTTCATATTCTACTAGGGGTGTTCAAATGAAAAGGTACGAAACGACACTGTGGGTATAATTGAAGTCTTTATTCAAAAGTAATCACCAGAGGACTGAGCACAACTATCCTACTGTTTCACGAGCCGAAGGATTCTCTGTTCCCAGAATTCCTGTGGCTGTGACAAGAGCCAGTCCTCCACTGTGTCCTTCAGTCCAAGTTGAAGCGCTTCCCTTTGAGATGTTTTTTAGCGGACAAAACAGATGGAAGTTGTAGGGCGATATGTCCGGGCTGCAGGGCGGATGCTCAAGCTGCTCCCTCTTGAACTTGGCCAATACACTTTGTGTGACCCTGGAGACGTGTGGACGCGCGTCATCGTGGAGCAGAATCATTCCCTCCGTGAGCAGCCCAGGCCGTTTGCTCTTGATGGATTTGCGTAGGCTACGGAGTGTCTCACCTACCGGTTTAACACCTTCCGCAATCAGAGATCTGATAACACCTCGCTGCTC
Organism: Meta bourneti; assembly: GCA_933210815.1. Lineage (NCBI taxonomy): Eukaryota > Metazoa > Arthropoda > Arachnida > Araneae > Tetragnathidae > Meta > Meta bourneti. Next base: position 8,335,548 of record OW119926.1, read on the forward strand.
CTCAATCGTCGAATTTTGCAATGTGAACGCCATGATGTCCTCACACGCACTGCCGCGTCAATTGGACGGAACACACAACTGCATGCTTCTTTTCTGCGTCATGTGCGGGCGCCCGCGCATGCGCACAACCACGCCGGTACTCGTGCATTCGCTTCGTTAGATGTCTCACTACGTTATCCCAAAGCGGCATATTCAAATTTCAACCGGTTTGGTTTTTACGACGTTTCGCACCTTTTCATTTGAACACTCCTCGTACAATGAACAGGATGTATCCACCGATAGAAACTGGAAAATTGACCTACGGAATTATTTTCCCTACGTTAATATTGATTGAAAGGTAATGATCAAAAATCGATTCTTCCTCGATTACAAAAGCGAAGGAAGTCCTATCGAAAGCAAACGAAAGAAAAGAACGAAACATCTAGTGTTATTGACAAGGGGAGTAAAAAATTACAAATACTCTTTCCCATTACCGAATATTATAACAGTACATTTTTCATAAAAACAAAACTTACAAATAAAAGCAAAAAATATTATAAAAATATCTTTAATATATGCAGAGTTTAAAAAATATTCTTTTTTTTCAAAGAATTCTTGAAAACTTTTCCAATTTAATGAAATTTAATTTTAACAGATTGATATTTTCTAAAGTAATATTAATGTTCACATAGCCTATTCTCAAATTATGTGCGAAGAATCGACATTGATTTCCGTGCGAAATAAAAATTCATTTAGATGAAAGAAGGTAAACCATTTAAAATTCAAATCAGCAGCCTTTCAAGTGACATTGCATTATAGCATAAGCGGGCCGGATTATTAAGCTAAATCTAAGTTGCCGTCTTCATACTCCTCGTGGTACAAGAATCAATGTTAATTAATTTCAGTTATAATTTGCTTTGACAATACATAGGTACCCACTGCATTGAAATATTGCGTTCAATGAATGTTTACGAGGGAAAACTCAATTAATTTATTTGTATTCCAATACAATACCTTAATTAGTTTCTTTCTTAAGAATCAGATGAACCTAATAAGAGCTGAGAGCAAGAGTTCAGTTGTTTATGGGTTACGAGGTTGGTCATTCATTGCCTGATGAAAAATGACATCTTACGCTGTTGTTAACAAAGCCGGGTGTTACTTTTAAAGGTCATCGTGACCGTTGCAACCTCACATCTGCAAAAGCACGTTCAGTATAAATATTCATTTTCTAAGACACTGTTTTCCCGTTGATATGAGGATTGTATCCGCATCATCCTTGGTAATAAAAATCCACTTCCCTGTTGTTGCCCGATCGAGTCTTTATGATGGTAAACAAACAACAGTGACTTCATTGTGTGGATGTTTCGTCATAAATTTTTCTCACGGTAATTGAAACAGGATGAAAGACCCAGATATCCATTTAGCAGTTCATATCTAAAGTCTTAGGCCTTAACACAGATTGTAAATCATTACTCCCTATGGTATCCAAACTATCAGGTTTTGATGGAAATACAACTCTTAAAACATGATAATTTTTATTGCTAGGTTATTCTTTTATATTTGTGACCCTCAGGAGCTAAGCCCCATCTCCTTTAGGTGATTAAGGACTTCACGGACCTGATGTACTCAAGTGATAGTTTCTTTTCCCATGGGGTTAACTTCCTTAGTCAATATGGGTCTCACGCTCCCTGGATACCTAGCTTTTTTTTATACATTTCTGCTTTCATCCTATTATTTTATTTCCCAATCTTTATTTTTTCCCTCTAAAATTTGTACTTGTCTGTCTTGTGTTTGGTGCAGCTTGGCCTAATATGGCCCTGCTCCATAAAACCCCGAAACAACCAGCTATTTTCATATTTGGGAAGTTATTGCTTAATTCACATCCATGACGGTTTTTTATCTTGTTTCTACGGATTTTAGGGTCTCTCTACGCCAACGTTTCAATCATCAAAGCCAGTTCATTATTAAATTCGTTTCAGGAAAATAAAAAATTCGTTTTCTCCATTTTTTAAAATTGTATCGGATAAGTATTCTGCTGTCTTAAGAGAAGGTTAATGTTGCTTTATTCGTAACCAATGACCAATAGTTTTGTAAATAAAAGAGTATGGAATTAAATAATGCGTACATGGTGTTGGGGGATTCAGTCAATTCAAACCCCTCTCACCAAGTAATGGATATTACCGATTCAGTTGATTCAAAAGTAAATGCTTCAAGGACATTTTTTTAATTTTAAGATCCCGTAGTAGTTACATTAAAAAGAGTGAAATTGTCAAGCTACCTGTTTTCCATTTTGACAAGTCCATCGACAATGCAGCGGAGGCACAATCTTGGAAAGCGTTCCTAAAAGCAAATCGTGAATAGTATACAATTCAGACACAGAAATAAACAACAGACTGAAATTTTGCATACAAAAATTTCATACTTACAGGTACTCATCTGGCATGAGCATAGGTGAAGGTTGCAGAAGTCTTACTAGCTTCCCAGCATTATCACAAAGAATTCTAGTCAACGTAGACTTTCGAATCTCTTGTAGCTGATCTAAAATAATAATCACACACATCAATACTATATTAAATTGAGTAGGAAATGATTTATTGAATAGAATATTATTTTCAGTTTTTGTTTTCGACATCTCCGTTTATTTATTATACAGAGTAAATAAATATAAATGATTCATCGTGTTTTTTGAAGTCCTATAATTTGTCATGTGTCAGGTAACGTGGAGAGCACACATCGAACATTTGTAGTGTTATGACTAAAACGGATAATTTCTAGTTTCCATGTAGCACTCATTGTTTTATGTGTAATACTTTGCGAAATACAGTTTTTTGTAAACTCGATGAATCTTTTGTAATAACCCTGTACATTTTTTTGTAATTTTTTAAATTTTCAATCGGGGTTACAGTAGAATTAACAAGACAGAATGCAAAACAAGATAATAAAAACGCAATATACAGCACTATTTTCTTGTTAATGCCCGGTCAATTGAACTCAACGATTATGCCACATGGACGGATTTGTGAACCACTAAGGATTCCCCTGATGCACCACGGGGGATGGGTTCATACATCCACGCATTCTTGGCCATAACCTTCCCACACATTTATTCTAGATGGACAAACATCCATGCCTTAATCCCGGATGAGAACGAGAAACCTTTCGACCCAGAAGCCAGCACCTGATCACTAGATCGATTGGTCAGCTATATAGTGAAATATAAAACATAAGACTGGATTAAATAATAAAGTCTGTTAAATAATGAACCTGGAAATAACTATCCCAATTCATAATTTGGCTTATTCCTAGGATTGTTTTCTTCTCGGCATTTCTGTTTACTCAAACGTAAAATAATTTTTTTATTGAATACATTTTCTTCTAACCTAAGTAAATAAAAATACGTAAAATTCTCATTTTTACTTTGAAATATAAAAAACTTATAAATTTAAAACATCAAACCCACACTCCCTACTTTCAACCTGCAAACACTAGTAATTTCAGAGGATGATTGGTTAATTGGTCTTTTCATGGCTTAAGGGCATATTTGGCCAAGCTGCCCACCTCTCACCAAAAATACACCCCTCAGGGAGTTTATTTTCTTTAAGTAAAGACGGGTATTGCAATCCCGGTTTATAGTCTAGTTCCCGACAGAAGGCAGTGGTGGTTTTGAACGAGTCTATTCTTTGAATTAGGTTAGAATATAAACAAAGCACTCTTCCACAATTGGCGTCTTTACCGCGGATTCTGATTCTAAATTAATCGTTCTGTGTTGAAAGTGATAGCTGTGATAATGAGTTGGTGGAGGGAAAACCACCCAAGGCGATCACCATTCATGCTTTTGCGTATGGCAGTCCTTTTTCTTAACGAGCTTTCACACCTATTCAAAAATCGACTGACCCTAAGTCGACTGCCACTTCGTCGGAGACACACTATGCCCTAGTGATCTGTCCTCCCTTTCGTTTGACCTGCTCTTCTACTTTTGCTTTTTTTCCTCCCTCGTTGGTAGGTAGGGAAGTAGTTGAATTAACGTAAATAGATAGGTAATAGATAAAAACTGTAGTTTAACAGTTGTAGATAGCGCAGGTTCAATTTCTGTCTGGCCTCCTCTATGTCAGTAAAACTTACTTTGTGTGTGTGTTCATTACTTGATGTTGTCTCTCTTGTGTTTGGCGCAACTTGGCTAAATATGGCCCTTGCGCCATAAAACCCCAAAACAACCAACCAAAACTAAGACCCTTTGTCCCTTGTTCCAGTCCCTGCCCCTAACTAGCTTTCAGCACTGTACTGATTCTGACCTTTAGAGAATGTGTTCGGAGGGACATCGTTCTCGTACCAGAACCTGTCTCCCTTCTTCAAGTGCTGGAACTGTCGACTGAGGAGGCAGGCGAAGGTCGGGCCCACGACGCCGCCCACCACTGGCTTCTCGGACAGCCCCCCCGTGAAGAGGTCGATGTCACGGACGTCCCTGCAAAGATATTGACAGTTTTAAGATCAATAACACATGAACAATTAAAAACACACTAAAGAAATAGCTGAACTAACTAACTAACACCAACACACATTCCCGTGCCTAGTGTCGTGAGACCTGTACCAGTTTAAATAAATGTGGTTGGGATGAATAGAGCATGTCCAGAATTTAGAGCACATTACATTTATACATTATTATATCTATACAGTAATTACATCTATATTATACTAAGTTACACTATATATACAACATGGGAGAAGAAAAAAAGTAGGTTTTTCAATCTCTTTGGATGATCAAGTCCTGATGATTCTCAATGAATCTCATCATGTTAATAATTTTGATCCTCGAGCCCTTGGTATTAGCAATGTTCCTGAGCCATGCGATTTGAAGGTGGTCGGCAGGCTTCCTCATATGCCATGATGCTGTAAGGGGGCGGCTTGCAAAACTAATGGAATACTAACTAAGGAACACAAGATCTGGTCATCATTAAATAAATTGGCAATGTCTTGATGACGAGATATCTCGTCATTAGCAAAATTGGTCAGATCTTGATGGACGAGATAACTCGTCGAAACCACTTGGAGAGTTAAGATAACGATGTCCGATGACTATGAACACTCATCATCTCGATTCACTCACTTGTAGACGGATGCAATTTTCTGAGCAGCTGCATTCGTCATCACCTGGCGAAGGTGGGTGAAGTTGTGGATGGGTGGCGAGAGCCTGCACACCCGCCTCCATTCCAGGTACCCAGGTACCCCATGGTCCCTGCCCTGCTGAAGGATCGTCGCCACGAAGTCCATTCGGTCACTCTCGTTACCACCTGATAAAATGTAAGCAACACCACTCAGTAAAATAAGTAAGGATATGTAGTGCAGTGTTAGTACAAAGTAAGATTCAAAAGTTTCCGGCTTGAACATCTAACAGGAATTAGCAGATCTAGTTCCATCAAACCCTACCGTATACTTTTGGGCCATTGTAGTCCAGTTGGAAGAAGAGTGGATTAGCAAAGGAGGGGGGGGGGGTATTTCAATTAACGTCACACTGGAGCAACACAATGGGCTATTGGTGACGGTCCGGGATCAATCCCAAAGGGAAAGATCCGAGGACAACACCACGTAATTTTGAACCATGGTCAGATGACGAGGCAACACCTGAGCTGGCACCCCACTCTCCAAACTTCCACACCACGCCAACGTGAGGACATTTGAGGCCACGACAGATTTAACGTGCACCAGCCCCCTTTGTACACGACGGTGTTTGGCTGGATTTGAACTCGCAACCCTTCTGTTGCTAGTCCGTTACTCTTCCAACCGGCCCACCGCGGCCCTGATTAGCAAAGGAGGGTTGCGAGTTCTAAACTAGGCCCAGCCAAAGACAGTCGTGTACGTGGGGGTTGGTGCACATTAAATCTGTCGGCCTCAAATGCCCTCTCGTTGGTGTGGTGTGGACGTTTGGAGAGTGGGGGGACAGCTTAGGTGTAAACCTCGTCATTTAACCGTGATTCACAACTAAGAGGTCCTGTCCTGGGATCTTTCCCTTCGGGATGGATCTCGGACCGTCGCCAATAGCCGGTTGTGTTGCTCCAGTGAGACGTTAATTCATCTACCCACCTACCTACTCTATGTTTAGTTGCACTGCTGATACAATTTTGCGGCTACTAGCATCAGTAGTGCTCCAGCTAGTGTTGCTCATAGAAGTGCAGTTGTCTTTTTTTAATGCTTAAACTTGAGTATCACACGGTCATTATATTTTCAAATTCAAATAATTTTTTTTTTCCAAACTTGAAGTAGGATCTTCGTGTGAAAAAATTGACAAGTGATGAAGTTATTTCTGCAGTTTTAGACCATTTTAAAAACAATCTCCCCAGTTACTTTTTAGTAATACAGAAAAGTAAATTAGCCGTTCTGAAGAGTGTATTGAAATAACGAGTGATTATATCGAAAACCAAATATGATTGTGTGATTCTATTTCCTCTATAATACCCTTGGGTAGGAAACTATTGAACTTAACTATGGATACTGTCGATGCGGCATAGTATAGTTACGATTTCAATTTTGCTTTACTGTCCCTAATGTTGATATGTAAAATTATTTGTATCCACTTTCTTATATACAGTTCTTGATTTAATGAATTTTATCTTTCAATTACAATTCAAGAATGAAGAATTTCAATTTTGAATTAAACGAATTGTTGAATTGAGTAAATTTAAATATTAATCAAATTGTTGAATTGAATTAATTCAAATATTGATTGATTTGAAAAATCAAATTGATTTAATTCAAATATTAATCAAATTGTTGAATTGAATTAATTCAAATATTAATCAAATTGTTAAATTGAATTAATTTAAATATTGATTGATTTGAAAAATCAAATTGATTTAATTCAAATATTAATCAAATTGTTGAATATAAGGAATTCAACAATTCATTTGATTCAACAATGAATCATTGTTACAGAATAAGTATGAATACTAATAGAAAATTAGTAATTACAGAAAAGAAGGAAGAAATGTGCATTGTTGTGTGATTTACATATATTCACTAGATTTATTAATAGTACAACACAAAAACTCCTATTCATGTACAGCAGGAATTTCAAATGTGAAGACATCCAATTGACGAAATCTGCACAGATATTTAAAGACTAGCTCTTATTTCAAATCTATTAAAGGATAATGATAATGGGAAAGTATTGGTGGCTCTTTGAGCTCATCTTATTATCGAATTGCTTAAATATAGGAGCCAAGAATGAGACATCTAGTAAAACTACTTGTGAGTAAATTAGTAGCTCTTGGTTTAGCATCTTCGATCTACTCGGTAATAGAAGAAATAGATATGGATAAATATAAGTTAACGTTGTATTAGCAGTTTTTGCATTGTTATTATTCATCTTTCTAATCTGATTCAGAAAAATATCTGATATGGAAGGTACAAAGATAAGAATGTATTGGCAAGAATAGGTTCTCAAAGATGGTAATTATCCACAAATCGGTAATTATTGATGGCACTGTCTGCAGCCCTTTTGATGACTGTACGGTACAACCGAAACGAATAGACTCTCAACTCTGAATGATAAAGCTAGCACACACACATGATAATTATACGCATTTGATTTCAATACTACGGAATGTTATCAGGCGCCATAACTGGAGAAAGGACCAGCTTGAACACTTAAACCCAAATTGCGTCATATTTCGTTACAATATATATATATATATATATATATATATATATATATATGTATATATATATATATATATATATATATATATATGTGGTGCCCAGACTGCCACTAGAGGGCACCTCCACGCTGATGTCATCTCCGACCACTGCGCAGCCATTCCACGCATTGGAGGAACGCAGTCAAAAAGCGACACAGAAGGAAGACGACGAAGCTACAAGACGGACGTAGCGTTAGACTGTGCAATGTTGACGGGCGACGAGCGCCGATGGAGTTTATGATGTCTGTGCTGTGCACTTAACTTTAATTGTCTAAACCAAATTCATTGTAAATATTCATAAATCTCATTAAATTTAGTTATTCTTTAAAACTTTCGTAATGTTGCCAATCGCCCACAAACCAGCACCCCCACATCTCAGAAGCGGGATAGACGCCTAGTAAGATCCCAGACAGTATTTTCGAAAGGATATTAAAAAAAAAAACAACCGAACTATGTTCTCCAGTCTCCAAGCTGCTCCTTGTTGTCAAGCATCTTAAAGGTACGTGAACATTCCATAATACAAGATGATATTGAATGATATTAAAGAAGTCAGCGTTGCATTGAAAAATTGCAAGACAGACAAAATAAAAATTTTGCATAGATTCATTTTCGAAAATGACGGCAATCGATCGAATAGAAGACACGTTAAAAATTTTTTCTGGCTTTAATTTCGGAACGGATAGTGAAGAATTTGATGAGAAATTAAAAAATAAAGAAGATAGCTTTTCTCTAAACGAATTGATTGCAATATCTAGTTTGCTAAGCATTACTTTCGAAGGCACGAAAACGGAACTAGCAAAAAGAATTCTATCTATGTTATGTAACCTTGAAAGCTTCGTCGAGAACGAACGCGCCGATCTGTCTGAATCCGAATCAGAAGAAGACATACGCAAAACAAACGATTTTTCAATGCAGTGCAATGAATGTGATGTTGAAAGTGTTACTCATAACTCTCAGTGTGATTATATGCATAGTAGTAGAAATAAGATTGATGGTAATGATTTTTCTATGCAATGTGGTGAATATGATTTTAAAAGTAATACTCATGTTTCTCAGTGTGATGATGTATATACAAGTAGAAATAAGATTAATAGTAATTATGCTATTCAAAATGTCAGTATAAATTACTCTGATATCGAAAGTACCCTTACTAAGTTCAATGCAGAACCGCACGAAAATGTTTTTCATTGGATCGAACATTTCGAGAATATTTCTCAGTTGTTTTGTTTGTCAGATTTACAAAAATTTATTTTTGGCAAGAGATCGCTTAGTGGTAACGCTGCTTTGTTTGTTAGAACAGAACCAGAAATAAATTCATGGTCAAAATTGAAACAGGCCTTGATCGACGAATTCTCTTTTGAGATAAACTCTGCTAATTTACATGAACTTTTTGAGTAAAAGGAAAATGAGGGATTCTGAATCCACTCAGGAATATTTTTTAAAGATGAAAGAATTGTGTAGTTGCGGAAAAATCGATGACGCTGCTTTGATGCACTATGTGATTAAAGGAATAAATGACAAACAGGAAAACAAAACTATTCTGTACGGTTGTAAAAATGTGTTTGAGTTTAAGGAAAAACTGAAAGTGTATGAAATAATGAAAGCTGATTCTGCATATGGTAAAAGTGCTTTCGACAGAAAAAATTTCGATAGAAGGAATTTCGATAGGATTAATTATGATAATAAGAATTTTGATAGAATGAAAACCAAACATGATGATCACGGTAAAATTAACTCTTTTGATAGAACAAAAAATGAGTACAGTAATAGATTTAATTCTAAAAACGAAACTGTAAATAGAGATAGAGTCAAGTTTGATAGAATGAAATGCAATGGTTCAGAAAATCGTAACAATAAGATTTGTTTTAATTGTGGATCAAAAGATCATATTTCTAGATTTTGTATTCATAAAGATAAGGGACTTAAATGCTTTCGATGTGGCACGTTTGGTCACAAGGCTTCGGAATGCGGAATGAATTCGAAACCAGAAGTAGCCATGTTTGATGTTGGCGTAGAATCGAAAGTAAGGAAAATTGTAATGATTAATGGTTTAAGTGTTAATTCATTGATAGATACTGGAAGTCAAGCTACTTTGATTCGTAAATCTGTTTTTGACAAATTAAATGTTAAGGAACTATGCCCGTTGAATTCTACTTTGACTGGTTTTGGAAAATGCCGTGTAAAACCGTTAGGCTATTTTAAAGGAAACATTCAAATAGATAATTTTGAGGGAGATTCAGATATATGCGTAGTAGGAAACGATGTTATGACTTATGACGCTATTATAGGACTAAATGTGTTAATGTTGGGTGAAACACTAATTAATGAAAACGGAATTACCCTGAAAAATAAATCCCAGTGTGTTGAGGAAAAAAATACTTTGTCTATATTACCAATTGATTTGTCAACTGAAGACGATGTTGAAGTAAATATTGAACCTGACGTTCCAAATATCTTAAAAGATAAGGTACAACAGTTAGTTTGAATTATGTACCACACAAAACAAAAAATGTTGAATTAAATATTTTGGTAAAAAATAATGAACCCGTATCTCATCAGCCACGTAGGTTACCATTTTCAGAGAAAAAGATCGTCGAGACTCAAGTTACTGAATGGTTAGATCAAGGGATAGTAGAACCAAGTTCTTCAGAATATTGTAGCCCCGTTGTAATTATAAAGAAGAAGGATGGAACCCCTCGTGTGTGCATAGACTATAGAAGATTAAAAAAAGTGAAAGTAAAGGGTCTGGACAAGTTCAAAGAAATTATGGAAGTTGAATTTCAAGCAAGTTTTGAAACGCAAAGAGAACAACTCAGGAAGCATGCAAAACAACAAATTTTTAAAATTCAAGAAGAAAGTAAGACGTACAATTTAAGAAGAAAGGAACCAAAATCTTATGCAGTTAATGATTTTGTTGCCATCAAGAGAACTCAGTTTGGTCCGCACTTGAAGCTAAAACCAAAGTATCTTGGACCCTATAGAATCACCAGAATTAAAGGAGGAAATACATACGACGTTGTAAAAGAGGGATGTCATGAAGGACCCAACCTCACTACAACATGCGCTGAATTTCTTAAACCGTGGAATTGGATTTAAGGGTTTGCTAAGACGTTGAAAGAAGTTAAAGACGAAGAAGAAAGAAGTTAAAGACGAAGAAGAAAGACGTTAAAGACGAAGAAGAAAGACGTTAAAGACGAAAGAAATTTGAAGACGTTAAAGACGAAAGAAATTTGAAGACGTTGAAAGAAGTTAAAGACGAAAAAAGCTGAAGAAGACGGAAGACGTTTAAAGAAAGACGAGAACGATGTTTAAAGACGACAAATGAAGCCAGAAGACGATTTGGCTCATTTAATCATTTCCAGAGCTGAAGGACGATTCAGAGCTCTATAACCTAGATACATTTGCTTTACAGAGTCTGACAGATTTTGGAACTTTGCTTCTGCTTTTGCCTTTTTTTTGTATATTTTCAGAAACGCCTGGTGGACCAGTCGAACCCAGGATGGCCGATCTGTGGTGCCCAGACTGCCACTAGAGGGCACCTCCGCGCTGATGTCATCTCCGACCACTGCGCAGCCATTCCACGCATTGGAGGAACGCAGTCAAAAAGCGACACAGAAGGAAGACGACGAAGCTACAAGACGGACGTAGCGTTAGACTGTGCAATGTTGACGGGCGACGAGCGCCGATGGAGTTTATGATGTCTGTGCTGTGCACTTAACTTTAATTGTCTAAACCAAATTCATTGTAAATATTCATAAATCTCATTAAATTTAGTTATTCTTTAAAACTTTCGTAATGTTGCCAATCGCCCACAAACCAGCACCCCCACATATAGTGTATATATATATATATATATATATAATAAACAATCAATGATCACTTATGTTTAAATTCCTGGATATCTTTTTGTTTTGTGATTTTGAATTGCATATATATGTATATATATATGAGAAATCGGAACCGCAATTCCCACACGGAACCCCGACTCGAAATTCCGACCCGGAACATCGGAATCGGAAGTCGAAAAATCTTTATCGACTATCTTTTCGACTTCCGATTCCGATGTTCCGGGTCGGAATTTCGAGTCGGGGTTCCGTGTCGGAATTGCGGTTCCGATTTCTCATCTGTTGATTTTTCGGCGTTGTGAATGGCATTTGTTGGCGGTCCTCATGTAGTTTGCGGTGGGTTGTTGTCGAGCTTAGGTCAATCTATGTGGGTAAGTTTGTTTTCTCCATTTTAATTGTAATTTTGTATTATATTTATCTTTGGTATGTGTCCTTGTTGTCCCTGGTTTTGTTTTTCTAATTTATTTTCTTATGGTGTTTGGAGGGGTGTGTGAGCTACTTTTGATGTACTGCCGCTCACACGCAGAAAACACCATATTGTGTTGACTGGGTGAGGCTCCTCCCTGATCCACCAACACTTCATCATTTTTTTCAAAATTTTCTTACATTTCTTGATTTTAAAATTTTTGGATTTCTCTTTGTTTTGGTTTGTAATTTTGAATTATACATATATATATATATGTATATATTTATATTTATACGTATAAATACATTTATACATATACAGTAATACCCCGACTTACGCGAACTCGGAGTTACGCGGTTCTTGATTTTTTCGTTTGGCATTACCGCCGCCCGCTATCTTCAGTGTTTCTCTTGCTGTGATACGCATTGGACGCGTTTCGCGCGAACTCTACGTGCACGATTACGATTCTACGATCGACGAAAGTTAAGATTGTTTTGTTATACGTTTTCTAAACCATTAAAAAACTATGTCGTCCAAACGAAGTAAATCTGATTCTCCTGCAATATGAAAGTTGTGTTTTTGCCTCCAAACACAACCAGTTTGCTTCAACCGATGGACCAGGGAGTCATCAAAACATTCAAGGCTTACTACACGAGGCGTTCGTTTGCACTTCTGAATGAAGCTATGGGGCAAAACAGTGAGATATCTGTTAAAGAATTTTGGAAACAATTCAATGTTTTAGATGCCGTAAGAATCATTGAAAAATCTTGGAATGAAATTTCCAAAAAAAAACGTTGAATGGTGCCTGGAAGAAACTTTGTCCATTTTTTTTTCAAAAACGAGACGGAAACAACGCAAGAAACTGATCACGTCGCTCATGTGATAAAAGAAGTTGTTAATCTTGCCAGACAATTAGATTTGGAAGTCAATGGTGATTATGTCTACGAGCTGTTGGATTCACAGTCAGGACCTGACAATTGATGAGCTCAGAGATGTGTGAGCAAAATGTTACTGAAGTATCAGACCCAGTTCCACCAGAAAAGTACATGCCAATTGCAAGCTTGACAGAAGGTCTCAGCTCAATTGAAAATAGCTTACAAATTTTAGAAAACATAGACTCCAAAGAAGAACGCGTTATAGCTACAAAACAAGGAATAAAAAAAATAGCTTGTTACGAAGAAATTCTGCGTGAAAAAAAGAAGGGATTATGTCGTCAGACGAATTTGTTAGATTTGAAGCCATCGACACCGAAATAACTTTTTTACATAACTCATTTATTTTTTCAATATTTGGTATTTAATATGTATAAAGAACTGCAATTCTATTAAATATTTTTCTTCTAAACTAGTGTTTTTGTTAGTCCTTGGTCCCAATTGAACAAAATTTATATGTATTTATATGCAAAGTCGTACCCCGACTTACGCGAATTCCACTTAAGCGATTTTCGTCGGACCCACCTATCGCGTAACTTCGGGTAGTAGAGTAGATTCTTCATTGGTGACCGAAATCTATATTAATCAATAATTTTTTTAAAGCTTCTACTTTTCAATTTTCACTGACGAGTATTCAACAAAATTTATTTATCTGAATTATAAATGAAAATTTTAGTTATTTTTTTATTCACTTACAATTATCTTCACATTTGCACCCTCCGAAAATAAATTCATGTATTTATTCTTCAGGCGAATCGGCATGTTCCTCTGCACGTCCTTACAACACATCATGGACACGAATGAATATTCTAGACAGCAAAATCGATCTTGGTAAGTTCAATAAATGCTATATTCTCTCGGAGTCCGACAACAGAATACTATGCTTTGCCCACGAATCATTCACTGTCGTTCCCAAAGATGCGATTTTTATGCATATAACGAACTCGGTAAGGAGACTGGCTAGACATTTAAAGAAATCGGAATCTTATCTAGCAGAGATGTTTAGTGGCTACATCTTTCTAGTTCTATTCTATAGCCTGTGGATATACCTGAAGAAAGTAACTCGTTTTGTTCACCTCACCTATATCCTTATAAAAGTTCTTCTGGATGACTGATCTCTTATAGCCATTAATGATGATAGTTTTCTAATAAAAAGATTCAGTATCAATTGAAATTTCTGGTTTGTTACTCGACCTGTATCAATATTAAGGTTCTTCTGGGTGTAAATTCGAATTATAGCCATCACATCAATTGTGGTGTCAATCGAGTATAAACTTTTTATGCTAAATGCAACAATTTTTCATAAAGTTACCACGTTTATAAAACACGACTCCAAGAAAAAGGATTGGATACTTAAATGGGATGTTTCGTATTGTGTGTTTTAACCCATTTGTTATTATATGAATGATTCGAATTGATATTACCACTGTGTGAATGCGACACGAGATATGACTTTAGTTACGATTTTTTAATTTAAAATTTACTCAACAATTAATTAACAATTTCTCCTCAAGTAGAGATTACGAAACGGGAAATAAAATTCGAATCTGAGTTTCGACACAAATGAACACAAGTGGAAGTGCATGCATATACAGGGTTATTCAAAATGAATCATCCGATTTTTAAAATTCCATATTTTCAAAAATAAACGACACAGAATGATAAGTAATACATGAATACAAAGGAAAAATATGGAAGTTTTATATTATGAAGAATAGATGGCGTGCTCGTGTGTTCTTCGTGAAGCTATTTGACGAAAGCTGTTTTAGAAGCTTTTCAGCGGCAGAAGTGATAATAGCGTCCGCGGATCAGAAAGCTTTTTGTGTGCTGTCGTTTGCGCGATGTGGATCTGTAATCACCGTTCAGCGTGAATTTCGTAAAAAGTACCGAATTAATTCACCTACGGCTCAGAGTATTCGAAGATGGTATCATCAGTTTGAGAGCAGTGGATGTTACACAGCTGGCCACCTAGGTCACCTGATATGACCCCATGCGATTTCTTCCATTGGGGGTTTATTGATAAAGTGTATGTGCCACCATTTCCCACAAATTTATGTGAACTTAGAAGAACGGATTTCTGCTGCTGTACAATCCATTACTACTGACACTTTACAACGTGTTTGACAGGAATTTACATACCGTCTTGACATTATACATGTAACTAAAGGAAGTTATATCGAACACTTGTAAAAAAACTTCCATATTTTCCTTTGTATTCATGTATTACTTATCATTATGTGTCGTTTATTTATGAAAATATAGCATTTTGAAATCGGATGATTCATTTTGAATAACTCTGTATATTGGATGTCTTGCATTTGCGAGCAAGTTGATGACACCCAATATGGCGACCTATTCTAATAATCGTTTGGTGGCGAATTTCTCGTCGCCAATTAGGCAAGGGGTCGGTAACAAGTGCTCTTGAGTTTTACTCAATTTTTTAAGATAAAGTTAAATTCATTAAAAAAAATTCCTGTTAAAAATGCAAATCATCTTATGGAAAATCGGAGGAATTTTCCATCAGTGTACTCACTTTGCTCGGCTTCATCGAAGAGATTGTTGTTCATCTCCCTCGTAATGAACTCGTCCATGGACTGCGCGTTTTGATTAGTCATCCCGAGTAGGAACCGATCCAGGGCGTCCTCCTTGTACAGGGGCTCCGGGTAGAAATGCGTCTCGCTGATCTGCATGGACCCGAGGGTCTCGTGCTTGGGCGACTGTGTCCTGTCTTTGGATACCGACTGGGACTGTGAGAAGAGGAAGAAGTGGGAGGGCATCATGGAGTAGAAGGAGGCTCCCACTGCCGCCGCAAAGGCATTGGAAGTACCCGGATTCAGATCGATGTCGTAAGCATTATAGAACTCGGAATCCACTTTGGGCTGGAGGTCGAACTGTCTGAGGACCTGGTTGCCCAGTAAAGCTGGCAGGAGCTCTGAATACGTGACGTGCTGGAGCTACGTTTGAAATATGGAAATGAGTTCGTTCAATTAGATCGAGATTGTGGTCTTGATATTTCAGGACCAGAGTATTGCTGAACATTATTTATAAGTATGGTTGAAAGTGAAAGGATTACTTCCTTGCAATTCAATAAAATTATAACCTCTATTACCTATATAATAAACTTGCAACCTATTCATTTCTGAAGTACCCGTTTCGATACATTAAAATGATGTTTTTTTTTACCGCCAAAACGTACCGCCAAAAAAGTACATTATTGCTGTACTCATTCGGCTATATCCTATTGTTCTGACTCATAAGGGAAATGTCCCCAAATGGGTTATATATTCATTTAGGGACACTGCCTCAATAGATTAACCCTTTTTGTAAAAAAATAACTCTAAAATTATTTCTTAGTCTCAAAGTACCTTAAATTGACAATAAGGTAATTTTTTGAGGGAAGTTTTTTTTTTCCCTCGAAACTGAAGATATAAATATTCTTTTATGTTTGCTTTGCAATTTTAAAATTGTAGGGAGATCAACCGGTCAGTGATTATATACATTGAAGTTCTTGTGTGTCCTTTGAAGGGAATATGATGTTCATATACAGATACAAACATTTTAAAACATAATTTTACGCATCCGAAATCACGCGTTGCGTTAATTTCAGATGTAATTGTAACTCTGCGTACGAGAAACTAAAATTTTTATTGTAGAACTGTGTGTTTAGAATTGCAAGGAATATACTCAAATAGATGACTTTAGTAGAGGAATTACTTCAGCTCCGACAATCCGTCGTGCTTCTTCAAACAATTGGTCATCTGTCCAGTGTTGATTGACATCTGCTAGCTCTTGTGCCACTCTGTTGTGCTCTCGTACCCAGACGGTGTGCATCACCATCAGTCCAACATTCTCGTTCACTCGAACGTCACCTGTGGAACATTTACTTTTATGACTGAATTGAAAAGAATAAAAAGCAGGGTTACCCAATGTTTCTCAAGTTGTATCAACCAGGTGGAACTGTGAAATATTACACAGTTAAACACATTTACTCTTATTTAGAATACACCAAAAATGTTTTAATAATTAAGTATTGAACTATCTGTTTAATTTATTTTAAGAAACGTAAGTTCCAATCTTAAGTGTTAACAGCTAGATATACCTTTACGTACAGAGAAATATGCATCAGACTCTTTAGACACACATAACCTTAGTCAAATATTAAAAGCTTCAAAATAGGACTAATAAATATATAAATAAGATGAGAAAATGTAAATAGATATTTCGGTGGAGCAAAATGTAGCCATCATCAGATCAAAAGATGAGGGTGGCTGTTTTGCTCCACTGGAATAACTATTCACATTTTTATCGTCTTGTTTTCATCTTTATTAGTCATTATTTGAAGCTTTTAATAATTAATTGCACTATATTTAATATGCTGCCGTTACTTATCTCAACTTGGCATAAATAAAAAAAATTACACCGTCTAAATTAGCCCCTCTCAAGAACCATCTCAGGATGGTGAACTTGCTGGTCTGAGGGACAGCCGAGACAAGAAATGTGCTTGGAAGAGTCCTGATCTAAGTTGCATTCAGAGAAATGCTTGTCAAGCCCAATTCGGTCTTCATTGGCCTTAAGCGTCCACTGCGAAGCCTGAAGGAAGCAGTCTGATTTCTGTTGCCCATTTGAACCAGGGAGGCACCGGGGTTTTATGGTGCAATCTGGCCAAATTGTGCCAAACACAAGACGTTGATGGACATACACACAATCAAGCAAAGTTTTACTGACACAGAAGATAAAATGCACCCAGTTGAATCGAACTTGCGCCGCCTACAACTCGCAGGTCAAACCACTCATGAATGTCCCTGGTCTCTGCATGAAGTGTTTACAAGGGTTAGTTCTTACCTGCCAAAAAGCACTTGTGAGCGAGAGGAGAAGCCCTACAGTCGTGAGGATTCGACGTATCGGGTGGCAAAAGCTCCCATTCTTTTTGTGTCTTCAAGAGGCCGTGCTTGTAGAGTCTCAGCCGTCTGACCTCTTCCTCGGAAGACCCGTAGATCGCGGAGCCATCGAGGAAGGAGGTAACTTGGTTGATCTGCTCTCGGGGACCCAACGTGCAACCGGCGCGCGGCACGTTCGAGGACCTCACGTAATTGACGCAGAACTGTTGCTTGTCGTCTGTGATTGGGTAGCACTCTGGGTGGAGGAGATTCTTCGTGACGCCACAACATCGTATCCTGTGTCCTCTGTAACCTGCGAAAGAGGTTCACCTTAAACACCTCGATTAACCATCGAACGTCGGAAATTGATAGCTTGCAACGAAGATGCGCTCAATGTCATTGTGTGTGACGGGATGTTTGCACATTTTCTCAAAATGGATACGTACATTAGTATTATTTTCAAACCTTATTGTGGGAATCACATGGTATTGTCAGACCCATTTTAGTTGCGTTTATTAAAACAATAGAATTGGTATTAATTCACTAGTATGTTGTGTGTATTCATAGAAATTTCCATGCAAATACAACTTTGCATATTTTTGTCTGTATAGTAATTGAAAGTACTGTAGCGGAAAACTTTAAAGCATCCTCCTTTAAATATGTCGGAATTTAGAAGTATACACAAATTATTTTGCTAGAACGGTAAACTATTGCATATGTGGAACAGATAGTATGTAATAAACTCTTAACAGACATGTAAGAAGGTGAATGGCGTGATTTGTTCAGAATATTTAAGTCAGGCGTCGGAATTGTGTGCGTTAATGAGTTATAATTTTTGTAGAAATGACACGGATTGATCTGGTTTGTCTGTTTATAGTAATTTGCTTGTTACACGACGCAGAATGAGAGATATTCTTTTCGATATATTGCAGAGTTGGTTTGTCTGTTTATAGTAATTTGCTTGTTACACGACGCAGAATGAGAGATATTCTTTTCGATATATTGCAGAGTTGAATTAAATCAATTCTCAATGCCACAGTATCATACTATATATTAAATTGCAATATTTGTGCAATTAGCACCTAAAAAGTTCGCAGACCAGGTCATATTTAATTTGTGATAGTGAACTATGTTAAATTATAAATCGAATAGACTGAATGAGACAATTAAACAGAATCATCCACTTTATAGCGAAAGTCATGCCATTGCCTTTTTTCTTCTGAATAGAAATTTCTGAAGCATTCCCAAAGCTTTTATTGTGCACTCTCTCTCTCTCTCTCTCTGCATTGATTTTAAAAAAATAATAATAAATAAATAATAAAAATTCGTTTTGAAACAAGGATCTTCAAATCTTGATGATTCGTTTAATATTTGGCCAATTTTTTCAGCCTTTTTCTAGTTCGGGTCCAATAATTATTTTTTCTTAACTCTCCTGGTGGTTTCGACGAGATCTCGTTCTTCAAGATCTATACAATTTTACTAATGACGAGATCGAGATTTCGTCTGTTTTCTTCTAATGACGAGATATCTCGTCCATGCAGATCAGGCCAATTTGTGCTAATGACGAGATCCTGGTAGAGACAACCACCAGGAAGGTCAAACGCATGTCCGATTTAAAAGACAAGAATCGAGACAAAATAATGCAGGAATAATAAGATCAATATCAATGGAATACGTGAAAAAAACAAAAAATTCCAAACCTGCACTTTGAGATGTATGGAAGATGTCGTGGAAGACGAACTCAGCAAAAATGGCCAGGAAAACAGTCAAGTGTGGATGCGGTCTCTCCGAGTCAGAGTGGATGATCCTGCTGACTTCTCTGGCTCCTGGCAAAAGGCCGCCTGCTATTGACTGTCTGGGACTCTGCACATCTAAAGTCATGAATGAAATTTGAAGTACACTAAAAGTAGCCATAAATCTAAGATCAAATACTAAAATTTGTTATCGTACCTGTTATGGCAGATTTAATAATATGAAATACCCTATTCCTCCAAACTCCTATGAGGGGGATTTTCTGTTCAAACAAACCACACGGTCTGCGAAGATTTTACTTCTGCGGTCCAAATACTCTCATGATACATATATAGGTTACCTTTAAATGTGGTTTATCGCCGTTTTGGCAACGTTTGGTGATTAAACTAATTGGAGTGACCAATCAACTATCTCTACATCAATTCGGAACATATCTTTATAATTTTTATTGGAGATGCGTTGAAATCGTATTCGAAAAACTAGCCAACTGACATCACGTTCAGGATAAGTACAGGAAAATACTTATCACAGCAGAAACACTACTATCACTTATATTTAGCTTGTTAGCTTGACAGTATAGTGGATAGTGTGAGACTTGCATGATTTCAAATCCCCTTATAGATATAATCCAACGGTCACATTCACTCAGTACCATGAATAAACTTAAAGGTGGTTGTTTGGTAGTTGAATTTGCGTTGAATGGAGCTATACAAAGGGCTATTGGAAACGGTCCGGGTACAACTTCCACACCACTCCAACATGAGGACATTTTTGAGGCCACGTAAGATTAATGCCCCACGTAGATGAGGGTCTTCGGTTGGATCGAGTTTCGAACTCGCAACCCTCAGGTTGCCAATCTGCGACTCTTCCGACTGGGTGACCTTGATCCTTTTGATACAGCAGAGATTATATAGTAAATATATTTTGTTTTCTACTTTCTTAATTCCATTTTTCAAACGTCGTCTGACCATGTTTCAAATAACAAGGCGTCATCCTCGGATTTTTCCCATAGGGATCGATCCCGAACCATGCCAATAGCCCTTTGTGTTGCTCCAAAAGTATCCTAATGTGTATCACTCTACTAATGAAATTGATGGCAAGTAGTGTGTCCCAGAATGTCACTAGCATAAGGCCTGAAAGGTCATGATCCACCTCTGAATCTAGATGTGCTAACAAAATTTAAAGGAAACAAAATGTTCACACATAATACTTACTATCCGCGTAATCCGGACTTAAGTATCGAACGTAAGCCGTGTTCGCATTCCCCCAGCGTGGATTCTGAACGTTGTTACAGTAGCCGCTGTACGCCCGGTACTTCTTGGGACGACAAGGAAAATCGACAGTCAGAGGGCAATCGTGCTCCAGCGCTGTTCCCCGGACATCTACTGTAGGCAAGGCGTGAAGAACTTGGTCTTTGTTGAATTTATACCTAGGAATTGAGAAAGATTAGGATCAACCACTTGAGCGTTACGAAATTTCCGAGTAGTGTAGTATTGTTCTTACCCCACAGTCCACTTAATGACTAAATAACCAAACCTATTGGTTGAAAGAATCCATAGATTCTTTCCTTTGGAAATATTATATTGGTCCTTTACTTAGGATATAATTCTTTGGACAGATTCTATGGGTCGTTTAATTGAAAAAGAAAATTTTTAAAAGTATATTGGTCCTTTCCTAAGACTAGAATCCTTTGGAAAGATTCTGTTGGTCATTTCCTTAGAATATAATCGAATGGAAAGATAATGTTGGTCCTTTAATTATAAAAGAATCCTTTGGAAAGATACTATTCATCCTTTAAAAATGACTAAAAAGTCGAATTTTTTTTATTATCTTACATTAATTATACTACTTTTAAGAATATGTGTGCAAAATTTTATAGCTGTAGCTGCAATATTTAGCGAGTTATGAATTTTTATAAGTTAATTCTTTCATTTATTTAACTGCCATTTGAAACTTTAAAGTACTTTTTCTCAGCTTTTTATTTTTCATGACTACAGTGTATTTAAAATGCTAAGGCTCTTTTTCTAATTGATGTAGAGTTTTGAAACTTTTTGTGGTTGTTTATTATGATATATTTAATAACTATGTGCATGGAATAAGGATTTGGAAGAATAGGTATTTTTTCAAAAATTGATGAAATCAACTATGACTGTTTTTTTGCTGTTTTTCACAATGTTTGTTACAAAAATATCTGTAAAAAAGTAAATAACAGTGATACCCATAATCCCATGCACAAAATTATAGGGAACACTTCATGGAAGGTAAGTAAATAAAAATATTTGAAAAAAATTAAAATTTGAAGACGGAGCAGGAATTTTAAAATATTGAAATATTTTTATAAAAATTTAATTTTTTAGTTATTGTAAAAATAAAAATGATTTTTTTTCTTTTGTAATGTACATTTAATATATGTTTTGGAACAAGGTACACAAAAACATTTTGTTGTGAATATGAAAACAAAAAAAATGTTCAAACGGTACTGTGTCCCCTTAAGATTAGAATCCTTTGGAGTGATTCTTCTGGTACTTTCCTTAGAAGAAAATCCTTTTGAAAGATTATGTCAAAACTGTTTAAAAGACATGCTGGGAAGACTGCGGGTTGTAAAGTGGAATTATGTGTATAAAATCTCTTCGAGGGTTAAGTGAAATAGGTACGGAACGAAATTCAAGAGTTTGATACTTCCTTTGTGACAGGATTAACGCTCTGGTTCTCTGTGTAATGCCGATGTGCAAATTAATATTCGAAATCCACTTTGAGTAGTAGGTTGTGGTCTAATTAGTATATGTAGCAACATTCATTTGATTAGTATATAGTACAAATGACCGTCAAGAGAGCTCATAAATTAATTTTTAAACTTTTGGAAATATATTAAACAAAAAGTAAAAATAAACATTTTAATGGAAAAACTGGAGTCGAAATTATATTTAATTATTATAATATCATTTGTTTCTCTCGGAGGATTTTCGCCTGCCAATGTCATAAATTAAATAGATATTTGCTAGCAACATCTACATGTCGGAATTTAATATCGTTTATTACCGTTACTGCTGTTAAGAAACGTTATCCAATACTTAAATTGTTGCAGCTTCTCCATCTTAGGACCTGTATCATAAAATTCCAAATCCAATGCAATCATCACTATTCAAATTCTAGTATTTATAGAAAAAGGTTCTGGTGAGTTGGTTGAATTTTAAGTTGATTATCAATGAATTCTATTGTTAAATAAATTTGTGATAAAAGTGTACAACCTAAAAAATAATCAAATTCGAATTATTAGTTTTCTTAAGATGTTAAAGTATCCATATCTGAAGCCAAATTTGCTCGCTTTGGGTTGTAATCTCGTACTTATTTTGATTAAACTTTAACTTATTTTAAATTTGACTCATTTAACTAACATAATTTCAAGGTATACAACGCTATAATTATATAATGAGCTAAAATGGTATAAATATGATATGGTAATTTTCACATACTGGGTAGCTAATAATCGTGTGGCTTCTTCTGAAACGAGCGCCATTTTCGAAATGTTCTTCGCTACGACTTTCGTTTTGGCTGATGCAGCGGCGAACCAAGATGGACTTCCGGGATCCAAAACAATGCCTGACAAAAAGAAACATAACTTTGCACAAATGCCCAGAGAACTTTTATATACATTTTAAAATATTTAAAGCATACTTATACACTAGAAAATGTATTTTCAAATTTTGACTTTAAAAATCCAGTTTTTTACAATAGGTCATTGGTTTATGCTTAAAATCATTTCAGTGGAAAAAATCAGATGAAGCTAACTATTAATTATCTCATTTTGGTATAATTAGCATGTTTTTTGAACAGTGATACCTCAAATCCTAATTTGTCCAGAAAAGCAATTCCTATTGGAAATTACTCTTATGTAATATGATTCTCATATTTTGACCATCAATCAAATTACTAGAGGGAATAATTTTTTACAAATTTTTTCACCAAGAAAGCATGAAAAATCTAGATTTTTTAGGAGTTTTAAGATTTAAAAAATCAACTAAAAATACATTTCTTAACTAATAACTCTGATTGAGGGTCAAAACATTCACTGTATTATACAGATTATAACGATACAAAACAAATTATAATAAATCAATTCATTGTTGAGTTATCACCGTTTGAACAAAAAATTATATTGCAAAAACAGTTCTTCAGAAATGGAGTTTCAAGTTTTATAAACATGTTTGTACATGATGACAGTATCTAACGAAAAATCCTTAACTAGAAAAATATTCCGAATATTTAGAAGATCTTGTTATTGTTTCAAAGTTAAGGAGTTGGAAAATATTTTGAAGCAATAAAAAAATCGGTATATTCTAGTCGATTTTCGTGATTTCTAGTGTATACGCCTTAAATCCTGAATACATGTACCGAGAATGTTACAAATCATATCTTCAACCCTAAAAATGTAAATAAAGACAACTTTTTATCGCCTCTGCTGCCTAATTAAGTGAAGTTTTGTTTAAATGTCAATGGCACAACTTAGAGTTTTCTGTCAGAACTTGAAACTTAAAGCTTGCAAGTTGATAAATTTCAAACATACTTTTGTATGTTTTAGGTAGAGTTCAGGGACGTATACAGAGGGAGAGGGGCTTCCAGACCCTCGCCTCTCCGACTCACCAAATGGTGTAGAGCCCTTTTTGTGGAGAGGCGGGGAAAAAAGAGAAACTTTTGTTAAGCCCATGAGTATTAAAGTCGTGAGCAGGTCAGAAAATATTCAAATATGTTTGGAAACAAAATGATCATTTAGTATTACAGCAATTCAATCGGAAGCAAAAGCAAGTAAAGAATCCATCTGTGTAGTAGGTGGCTGTCTAACGGGAAGGACTGGACACTAAAATTATCTTGTCCATTCGTCTAGACATGAGTAACCAAGGACATACGTGAGTGCGTGAAAGTGATCCGTGAAATTAATTTTTATTGCGTACGTGCAACTGCTACTAGCATATTTGTAAACGTTATTATTATATTTATTAAGGCCAGGTGCACACATCCGATTTCTAACCGCTGCGGCACCGTAAGTGCGGTCTGAGATACAGGAGATCAGATAGTGTAGTGCACACATACCCCCGGTGACGTTGCGGCGACGTACGTCCACCTTGCGTGTAATTTGTGCAGTAGTTCCCTACGTCGCTGTACGGTAGCCGAACACTCTCCTCCGGTCTTTCAGTACCTTGTTCACTATTGAGCGCACAAGGTACTGAACGGAGGTACTAACGGTGCACACATCCGTTATTTTTTAAGTAAATCATTATTTTACATAAATTATTAATATTTTTATAGTAATGGTGGTAAATTTTGATGATTTGGATGTAGACTTGTTTATAGGCGAAGTAAAAAGGTATCCTGTGTGAAATATGGAATATCGTTGCAGAAAACTATCATGACCGAACAAAGAAAAGAAGAGCGTGGGTTGGTGTTTGTCGGGTTTGT
Organism: Meta bourneti; assembly: GCA_933210815.1. NCBI lineage: Eukaryota > Metazoa > Arthropoda > Arachnida > Araneae > Tetragnathidae > Meta > Meta bourneti. Next base: position 8,360,484 of record OW119926.1, read on the forward strand.
TTCCAATGGAGGTATGGAGAGTCTCATCCAGGTATACTGAGACATAATCTTGTCAGTAATTTTTCCCGCAAGCTCGTCAAATGATCGAACACTCATTCGGAATTAATTCAAAAACTTATCTGGGTTTTCTCGTAAATCCGCAAAAGATATATAAAATCTAACTCTTGTAAGTCTAAAATAAATAAATGGATGCATACAGTAAATGGTCTATTTTATTTCAAAATATATTTTTTGTACAGCAAGTAAGCGAACAAACACGTTTCCTTCGATAGACATCCATTGCGGCGGCCAAATAAGTACAAGCGTCATTTCACGGTTGTGTGTGCATAGTTGGCTACGGCGATGTACTAGAGGCGTAGTACGTTTAAAAATCGGATGTGTGCACTGGGCCTAAGCATGTGCAAAATATAATATTAGTAAATGTATTTTTAATTATGCACGCGCAAACTGTAACCATGATATGGAATATGATAAAAAAATAATTTGGAATTTAGAAGAATTCGAGACTGAGTGAAAAAGAGAGTTGATTGTTGTTCTTGGTAATGTTGTATCGCCTTTAGTTTTCAAAATAAATGTTTCATTTTTTTTTAATGAACGTTCGTCTCCGTGCATGCAACCAAAAGGCTTATCCACAACTATTTAATGCAATCGAACTGATATGATCATCCGAAAAGTGAATAGAGTGACTTTTCATCCCAAGGTAAATTAGACTCGGGTCACCAGGCAGCGTCCCGACATTAAATGGTGGCATCGGGGGATGCCAATGATCCGACAACATATTTAGTCCCACAGGGTTCGAGTCCTCCCCGAAATACCTTAAATTCTAAAAAACAAATAATACTCACTGAAGCTAATTTAACACTCCGAGTGTCCGAATAGTGTTACATTGTTTTTACTCCACAAAACACTTAATGAATAAGTAGCCACATCAATTGGTTGAAAGAATCAATGGATTATTTCAACCTCTGGAAATATTATGTTGGTCCTTTCTTTGGAATAGAGGGCCGCGGAAGCTCGGTTGGAAGAGTAACTCACTACCAATCTCTTTAGAAGTCATGCAGGGAACACTGCATGTTGCATGTGTACTTATGCGTGTGAATTCCTCGGAGGGTTAATCAGCGATGGTCAAATCTCTTTAGAAGTCATGCAGGGAAGACTGCATGTTGCATGTGTACTTATGCGTGTGAATCCCTCGGAGGGTTAATCAGCGATGGTCAAATCTCTTTAGAAGTCATGCAGGGAAGACTGCATATTGCATGTGTAGTTATGCGTGTGAATCCCTCGGAGGGTTAATTAGCGATGGTCAAATCTCTTTAGAAGTCATGCAAGGAAGACTGCAGTTGCATGTGTACTTATGCGTGTGAATCCCTCGGAGGGTTAATCAGCGATGGTCAAATCTCTTTAGAAGTCATGCAGGGAAGACTGCATGTTGCATGTGTACTTATGCGTGTGAATTCCTCGGAGGGTTAATCAGCGATGGTCAAATCTCTTTAGAAGTCATGCAGGGAAGACTGCATGTTGCATGTGTACTTATGCGTGTGAATCCCTCGGAGGGTTAATCAGCGATGGTCAAATCTCTTTAGAAGTCATGCAGGGAAGACTGCATGTTGCATGTGTAGTTATGCGTGTCAATCCCCCGAAGGGTTAATTAGCGATGGTCAAATCTCTTTAGAAGTCATGCAGGGAAGACTGCATGTTGCATGTGTAGTTATGCGTATGAATCCCTCGGAGGGTTAATTAGCGAAGGTCAAATCTCTTTAGAAGTCATGCAGGGAAGACTGCATGTTGCATGTGTAGTTATGCGTGTGAATCCCTCGGAGGGTTAATTAGCGATGGTCAAATCTCTTTAGAAGTCATGCAGGGAAGACTGCATGTGTAGTTATGCGTGTGAATCCCTCGGAGGGTTAATTAGCGATGGTCAAATCTCTTTAGAAGTCATGCAGGGAAGACTGCATGTTGCATGTGTAGTTATGCGTGTGAATCCCTCGGAGGGTTAATTAGCGATGGTCAAATCTCTTTAGAAGTCATGCAGGGAAGACTGCATGTTGCATGTGTACTTATGCGTGTGAATCCCTCGGAGGGTTAATCAGCGATGGTCAAATCTCTTTAGAAGTCATGCAGGGAAGACTGCATGTTGCATGTGTACTTATGCGTGTGAATCCCTCGGAGGGTTAATCAGCGATGGTCAAATCTCTTTAGAAGTCATGCAGGGAAGACTGCATGTTGCATGTGTAGTTATGCGTGTGAATCCCTCGGAGGGTTAATCAGCGATGGTCAAATCTCTTTAGAAGTCATGCAGGGAAGACTGCATGTTGCATGTGTAGTTATGCGTGTGAATCCCTCGGAGGGTTAATTAGCGATGGTCAAATCTCTTTAGAAGTCATGCAGGGAAGACTGCATGTTGCATGTGTACTTATGCGTGTGAATCCCTCGGAGGGTTAATCAGCGATGGTCAAATCTCTTTAGAAGTCATGCAGGGAAGACTGCATGTTGCATGTGTACTTATGCGTGTGAATCTCTCGGAGGGTTAATCAGCGATGGTCAAATCTCTTTAGAAGTCATGCAGGGAAGACTGCATGTTGCATGTGTAGTTATGCGTGTGAATCCCTCGGAGGGTTAATCAGCGAAAATAGAGGTTACGTTTATCACTCGGGTAAAATACACGTATATATGTCTGAAAACAAAAAATGATGAAATCTAATGGCCTAAGGGCTTTCGATTGGAACAGAAAACAGGGAGAGAGAAGATAGGGCTTAAGTTTCATAAAAATAAATTACATGTTCTTCTTGTGCAATATCTGATTTTTCTTCTAAAATGTTTAAACATGGGAAGATGGTCTCGGAGTACACAAAAACACCCTCAGGTGACATTTTCAATAAATCAGTATTTTTACGAATGCTCATTTGGGAAAAATTAACATTTTCCAAAAGCAATCTGTTTAACTGGATTCTTTAACTTTGCTGAAGTATGTCAAACCAATCTGCCAGGCTAACGACCCCAGAAGTAATAGGGAAATGTATGCATGGACAATAACAATAAACATTTTCATATACGCTGGTGTGCAAAACTTAAGCAACGACTGTTTTTTTTTGCTGTAACTCCGCAAGAAATCACCTGGGAGAGATGTAATTCAGAATACAGAGACAGTATTTTGTACTTAACGGATGAAGACAGCATACTAGCACAAAAATGAATAGAACGCATACAGTATGGAATCAAACAAAAAAGGCTTTATCAAAGGAGTAGCGTTGGTACAAATGATTGTCTGCCCAAGAAGGAGAATAACAAACAGATGCCCCTTAGTAAGGGATATGACCTCCATTAACTGCAATGGTTGCTTGGCACCGTCTCTCCATACTCAACACCAGATTATCCAACAGTTGCTGAGGTAAGAGGGCCCATTCCTCAATGAGCACCTGTTTCAGTTGTTGGGTGTTCTCCGGCGGATATAATCGTGCCGAAAGGCGTCTCCCCAAAGCATCCCACACATGCTCTATAGGATTTAAATTAGGGGAGTACGCTGGCCAATCCATTCTAGTGATATCTTCACTTTCTATCAGCTCCTCAACAGCAAGAATCCGATGTGGCCTGGCGTTATCGTCCATAAAAACGAAGTCTGCACTAATGGCAACTCGGAACAGACGTACGTGGGGGAGGATCACTTGCTGACAATAGTGATCTCCAGTAACAGTACCTCTGTCGAAAATTTGGAGCTCAGTCCGCCCGTTCATCATGATGCCTCCCCAGACGAGAACGACTGGACCGCTGTAACGGTCTCTTTCCCTGATGTTAGTGGGATGAAACCGTGTCCCTACTTCTGAATTGGGTGTTCATTGTACTGAACGCAACAAGCCCCTTTTGTACAATTTCATGGCTGTCTGGTTAAAAATTACATCGTTGCTTAAGTTTTGCACTGCAGTGTATGATATGAACATATGAAGAAAAATATAGCCATTTTCATACAGATACAACCCTTAGTAAAATAGAACACACATGTGTTCTATTTTACTAAGGGTTGTATCTGTATATGGTATCTGGTTGTATGTGGTACCAGAGCTGCCACAGTCAAAGCATTTGTGAAATAGTAGCGTAACATTTTTAAAATAGTAGCAAAAGTCTCCCCGTAAACGTTATTTTTAGTGGCAGTTTGAGTTGCTCTGATTCAAAATGAGTAGGCTAAAACACAAAATGTGCTATTTAAGTATGAAACACAGACGTTGAAAATCTCGCCAAGATATATAAACGAAACTTCTATTTACGCTGATTGAATCAGCTTCAGTGTTTACTTTTATTGTTTAACATTTTAAATATTTCTGGGAGGGCTGCAGTTGAATTTACTTCGCACTGGCGGAAACACAACGGGCTATTGGCTATAGTCTGGAATTAAAACCGAAGGGAAAGATCCGAGGATAACACCTCGTCATTTTGAACCACGGTCAGATGAAGAGGTGAACACCTGAGCTAGCACCCCACTCTCCGCATTTCCACACCACGCCAACGTGAGGACATCTGAGGCCACGACAGATTTAACATGCTCAAGCCCCCAAATACACTACGGTCTATGGTAGGATTGAGTTTCGAACTTTAAGGTTGATAATCCGCAACTCTAACTGGACTATATATAGGGTTTGAGAGTAGCGGTTGGAAGAGTAGTGGATTAGCAACCGGAGGATTGCGAGTTCGAAACTCGATCCAAGCAAAGACCGTCGTGCCCGTGGGGACACGTTAAATCTGTCGTGGCCTCAAATTTCCTCCCGTTGACGGGGTGTGGAAGTTTGGAGAGTGGGGGGCCAGCTCAGGTATTGACTTGTCCGTGGTTCAAAATGACAAGATGTCGGATCCTGGAGCGTCGCCAATATCCAGTTGTGTTGTTCCAGTACGACGTTAATTCAAGTACTTACCTACCAATCCCTTCCAATTCAGACAGTCACAAGCACACAGATGGATTCTTCGCTTGGTTAAGCAACCTATCAAATTTCTATAACACTGAAGGAGCATTTAGGTTGTAAATATAGTATTTAAATATTTTCGGATCAGTCCTGATTTCTCTACTCTTGGGTTTTGTAAAACTTCGATAAACGTCGATCAAGGTGACTTCAGCATTTATTTTTGTTACATCGATTACATTTCTGCGGATGCCCCCGTTTCTCTGAATACACCCCATGAACGTACCATCTGCTCAGTTCTAAAATAATGTTACTGAGATACTGTACCATTGGCGTATATGTTCTGTTCCAAAGACCCTAACCTTCTCTCAACAGCTGCCACCGCTCTGCCGACGATCTTTTCCAACTCCGCTGATGAGATTCGAGGTATCCGTGACACACGAGGGGGTGGAGTCGAAGCTTTGCTGTTGCCAGTGCCCTTGAAGAAAATTTGTCTTGGGAAACGTCTGTGAATGATTCCATTCTGAGATATCAATGGCGCGAAAGCACTGAAATTCGTGACACTCAGACCTAATCCAACCACACTGAATAGCCAAATGATATCAAAAGTGTTCCACCTTTAAAAGAAAAATATTTGTCTTTAAAAGAGTCTATACTACGTGTCTTTCAATGTGAAATCAAAAAAGAAAATTCATTCCTTATATCTTATGAGCAAATTAAAGGTAGTCAATTAAAAGCAATAGTAATAGAAGTCAATTAAAAGTGGTAGTTGTTACGAAGTAAAGTAGTAGTAAGTAGTAAAGCAAAATAGTAGTAAGTAATAAAGTAAAATAGTAATAAATAGTAGTAAGTAATAAAGTAAAATAGTAATAAATAGTAGTAAGTAATAAAGTAAAATAGTAGTAAGTAATAAAATGTAAAATAGTAGTAAGTAATAAGTAATAAAGTAAAATAGTAGTAAATAGTAGTAAGTAATAAAGTAAAATAGTAGTAAATAGTAAGTAAAATAGTAGTAAGTAATAAAGTAAAATAGTAATAAATAGTAAGTAAAATAGTAGTAAGTAATAAAGTAATCCGAGTAAGTAAAATAGTAGTAAGTAATAAAGTAATCCGAGTAAGTAAAATAGTAGTAAGTAATAAAGTAATCCGAGTAAGTAAAATAGTAGTAAGTAATAAAGTAAAATAGTAGTAAGTAATAAAGTAATATAGTAGTAAGTAATAAAGTAATCCGAGTAAGTAATATAGTAGTAAGTAATAAAGTAATCCGAGTAAGTAAAATAGTAGTAAGTAATATAGTAGAAAGTAAGTAGTAAGTAATATAGTAGAAAGTAAGTAGTATGTAATATAGTTCGCGGTAGTTATATATATATATATATGAGTAAAATAGTTATGAGTAAATTAAAATAGTATAATAAAGTCAATGAAAACTCGTGTTTTTCGATAGTTTGTGCACCCAGTTGCATTATAATTAGCTTTTAGTGGAAGAGGTTGCTTTAAGATAAGATAATTAAATTGATTAATTTACTTATCTGTTGGCGGTTCATTAATTTGCTTATTAATATACTTCACAGCTTAGCAGAAAATATGTGAAGCTAAATCATTAGGAAAATATTTTGAAGTAATTTTACAATTTTTATTACGCTTATTAAGAATTTTGAAGTAATTAATACTCAGAAATAACAAATTATGAAAATAGTGATCCAATCAAATACCAAATTTTACCACGATTATTTTTTTATATCAATTAGACGTGCGCAAGAAAATAAAGAGAAGTTTCAAAGAAGACATTCAATCATTAACAATCACCAATGATGCACAAAATTAGAAAAATAAGGATGTAAGCTTAATTTTTTTGTCATTTTTGTTGATGGAGAATAAAAATTATACGATCCACTAAGATCTTTAAAATAAGCAATAATATAATAATATAATAACGCGGGAATTCTATTGTCTAGCAGTGCTAACAGACATCTTTTCTTATTAATATTCATTTACTTAATCTTACAAGAGCGTGGACATGTAGGGAACAATAACACAACGTTTTCTACGACTTTTGTTTACAAAATTAAATACATTTTCAAGATTTTTTAAATCACATATTTCTGCGCAGGTTTTATAAATTAATGTAAGTATTTTATGAACTCAATGCACAACCATGTTTAAGATATGACACAAATTCTGCTTACATTATGTCTTCCATAAGCAAATGAAGAATTCTATAAAAATCATTTTTAACCTGATATATTTCAATAAATTTCTCTATATCATTTTCATTATCTTATAAAAATTCTTTAAGAAATGTTAAAAGTGCCAAAATTAAACTCAACCAGACAGGAAATCTTTTAAAATCAGCATTATCTGCTACTTAAAAGACAGAAAAAAATGTTATGATTATATGTACCTGTAAAGAATGGTTAAATTACAGTATTAGCTTTTAAAGTCTCTACAAGGAAACAAATAATTGATGCAAGGGAGATGATAATCATGATGGAAAACATACAAGCTTAATCTCAGTATGTGTTAAAACATCAACACACCATGCTTAAAATACAGGTGGAGCTATTTTATTCTGAGCGTGACTTTACTGCTACTAACTTACTTTTTTAATCGAGTTGTGTAAAGGGAAAACTGGAATCGGGGTCTATCCGGGATCATAGTTTTCCTCTCCCAATACTTTTATTTATTTCTGACAGTTTATGTGAACAATTTATGCTGTGCAATATTTATTCCTGTAACTACCCATAAATTTCTCTCTTATATGTCAGTAAAAACTTTATTTATGTGTGTATGCCTATTTGCTTGACGGTAAAAATATTGTTTGGTCAGATTTGTTTCTTGCGGCTTAAAAAACAATCATTAACAATAAACCGGTTCTTAAACATCAACAAAATAAAGGATCCAATTATATAGAAAATTATTCGATGATGTCTTAATCAAACAGCACAGGCCATGGTCTATGGGATACTACGAATCAAACTTCGAAAGAGAAAACACAAGTGCGCCACGGACAATTAATTAAATGAATATTCAAATTCACCTTACCTCGTTTTCAGCTGAAGCCCTACTCCGTGCCTCATCTCTCAAAACAGACCCCACGAATGCATCGACCACCTTGTCAAGCTGGACGAGCGTCTCCAAGAAAAAGTACCGCACACTCTACCTTTCAAAGAGGAGCATCTCTTCTTCCGAGTGGGAGAAGAAAAAGAACAAAAAAGAAACAAAAATCTCTCGCGTGTCAGAGGGAACCCAGAAAGAAAACCGCTTTCTCAACCGATCATTCTTATCATCAGAATAATCCTTTCAAGAGATCTCGGCATAGAATGAAAAAAAAAAAGTAAAGCGTTTGCCCGCCGCGAGGAGGCGCTGGAAATAGACAAGTTCACTAACCCACTGACCCGGCGATTGTTGCGTAGAAAATATTATCGAAACAAAAACAGCAAATAAATAGAGGTTTTTCATTTCCCAGTTGACTTGGTACTAGAAGAAAGCGACCGTGTGCCCTATGTGTAACGCGTGAAGAGACAATAAAACGAAGCAACGCGCCAATAGAACGGAGCACATTAGAATTCTTTGGAAGGGAAATTTTCCGACTGTGAATTATGAGACACAGGACCTCGTCCCGCAGTGACAATGCATGAGGTAGCGACACATGATTTGCTGTGTCATCCATCCACGAGTCTGCATTGTTTCACTCGTTCGGCCGAGGAGGTCCAATTGAAATTGCATGACCAATAAATGACCAATAAACATTGTCACTTTGGAAACAAATACAAATCTATATTCAATGTGAATCGTCTATATTCAGGTGGTGGCCTGTATTGTGCGTGTTTAGGGATCTCAGTTGAAAAAATAACTTTTTTCAGGTGTCAATTTAGGGGAATTATTGAGGAGATTCAAATCACAGACCCCAGTTTCATTACATATACAATCAAGCTTAGTGACAAGACATGACTGCCTTTTCTAGATAATTTTATTAAAGAAATTAGTTTTGTATCATGTGTCAAACGTTGGATTAATGGATTCACTTAGAGACCAATTCTCTTATATTTCCCGGGACAGCTAATTTTTTTGGATCCTCTCGGATCCCGTATTGACCATCTTTTTCTCCCGTGTATTTATTTCACTAACAATCAAGATCGCATAATTTAAATTATGTAATTCCCATCAAATGTTGTGTTCATTTTTTAGTCAAATGTCGCCTTGCGCATTTTGCACAGCTTTGGCGATTATTTTCTCGTTGTTCGCAGTTATTCAGGATGGTAATAGATGGTTTGAAGAGCAACTACTATTGTAGGGTAGGTGAATATATGATTCGTGGTGTGAGCTCAACTCCCAGACAGTTGTTACAATGTCTATACGTTTTGGCTCCATCACTGTTAATTTTCATGCCTTTAAAATGTCGTGTTGTCAGTCTGGGTATTGTGATGGTGGTTTTTCTATCGGTATAATTTCACAAATGTGCTGTTTTAGTAAAAAAAATTTGTGATATGAGTTTGAATTTTAGACAGTTAGAGAGTTGTTACAATGTCTATACGTTTTGGCTCCATCATTGTTAATTTTCATGCCTTTAAAATGTCGTGTTGTCAGTCTGGATATTGTGATGGTGATTTTTCTATCGGTATAATTTCACAAATGTGCTGTTTTATTAAAAAAAATTGTCATATGAGTTTGAATTTTACCGAAGCACTAGCATCAGTAAGTTATTGGAGTTCGTTCAGCATTTAATTCTTTAGCTTCCTTTGCCAATTGATCTGTAGCTCCATTTCCTTCAATGTCCAAAAGTGTGGGAATCCACTGAAGAATGCAACTTTTCTTCAAGCACATGAGTTGGTGCAGAAGTGATTGGACATTTTGGGTCTATTTTGCCAATTTACAAATGCTTCTAAGGCAGATCTGTAATCACTAAAAGCAATAATTTTCTCGGTTTGCTGTGTTGATGAGAGAGTTATCCGACCATGTATATTCGCATATAAACTTATAGGCAGTTTAGACTTGGTACTGATCCATAAATATCGAAAGCTTACCTATGATAATTGATAGACAGTTTAGCATATACCAATCGATAGCGGAATATCCGTTTCCGGGTTGTAAACAAGAAGTATACAACCAAGTTGGTTCAATATTTTCAGTGATTTAAGAAGCAAATTGAGGTGCCAAAACTTTATAAGATTTTGGCTTTATTCTAAGCATCTCAGGCTCAAATCTCTATACAGAAAGATTTTTTATTGATGAGCAATACAGATCTGAGAAATCGAAGCAGCTTAGAACTAATTAAGTCAGAGCTAATGGTATCAATAGCAGTAGACTAGATGTAAAGAGTTTTTGAAATTTGTACAATATAAAAAAATGCTTAGCTCTGTAAGATCAGTGGACAAATACAAATGTTAAGACTAAGAAACATGCAACTTTTTTTGAAGACTGACCACCTAGCCTACCCTGAGGTTGTAAAGCTACTTGAGAGGCGGTCCCGAGGACCTTTGTCAGGCCCCGTACGGTCCTTAGCCCCACCGGACATTCATGATTCAGACAATTGATTCATATAGAACAAACTCAAGTTATACAAAACACAGGATCCAAATACCAGTCATAATTACAAAAGCCATTCATGTCTTGTAGAAATACGCAAATTTGTAGATTTTTCTTTATTGTGACCTGTACATTATACACAATATATAAATTAATTGTTTTGTTTAATATTATCCATTCCGGCCCGCCGCTAAAAATGTGCAAAATTTATCGCGACGAAATCTCCCTTAAATTCAGGGTCGAAAGTCGTTCACCCTTAGACCACCTAGGTTGTTATAATAAGCAGTTTGTCTTGGAGCTCCTCACAAAATGGTTAAGGCCAGAAAAAACTATTTTCACACGATATGCCTACGGAGCCGAGAAGAGAGCCTGGGAAAGTATTTACAAAAACACTGAGACGGCAATATTCAAATGAGAGGGTTCGGAAGGGGGTGAAAGAGGAAATGAAATATAAAATTAATATACTAATACTGAATTATTTAAGCTGAATAAATAGGGAAAGATTGTAGGTATGACATGTGTGTGTCTACGGAACACTTTATTTTATTTTTACACTTCATTATTACTAACGATATCTGAAATTTTGCTAATATTTATCCCTGATTTTAAGGGTAGGATCAACTATAAAAACATTTTTGGTGGCATGATTCCACTTCCGTGTTTCTGAAGGCTCGTTTACACTTGTGCGGCTATGCGAATCCGTCAAAGCAATGAGCAACGAGAATGGGAATGATTGATTGGTTTTAATCCCTTCCGTTTTCGTCGTTCATTGGTTTGACGGACCCGAATACGGACACCAGCACTAGTGTAAATGAGCTTTGGCTCCTGATATACTACCTAATCATTGAGGTTGAGTGACCCTTCAAAATTGGCTACCCACATTCTTTGTGTACTTTCTTTTATATACTTCTGCATACTTTGCATGGATTTTTATTGAGGGGACGTGGCCCCTTTATAAAAATATTTGGGTGAGGGGTATCTTCAAATTATTAATAAAATAAAACCTTTAAAATTTTTGATAATTTCAATAAAATCGATAATTTTAAGTATGAAAATCGCAGGAACTTCTGTACTTGAGATGTGAAAACTCAATCATTGCACCGTTTAAATAAGTAATTTGTAAGCTATCTATATTACTTTTGTGTTATTAATTAATAACAATTATAATTTTTATTATTAGTTATTTTGTTGCATAAATTTATTTTCGGAGAAATGTTTTGTAATTAACTTAATCTCCAAGATGTCGTATTTTTATGTGTCCCTTCATGCTCTCCGACACAGATTCAGTTGGAAGGTTTAAATTCTCAGAGACTTCGCTCCGGGAATAACATCCGTTATTGATCCCGGACCGTCGCCAATAGCCCATTGTGTTGCTCTAGTATGACGTCAATTAACTACCTACCCGGGAATAACAAAACAAGGAGTGGGAAATCGTATTTTCATACAGATAAACGCATCTATTTAAATTTTGTGGACAGCATTGCTCTTTGAAAGTGGGACAATCATTTTATGGGTGAACTAAACTAATAGTCATAATACTGTACACAGTTGGAGAAAAACTGCCCGAGTGCCTTCGCGTTTCCCTGAACTAAAACGATGAAATATCAGAGGGCCTAGTTGCCCTCTCGTAAGCCATGATTTTGTTTGAGACCCAAAGTTGAGTCACCCAATTTGTAAGGCAAATTAAGTAATGCATATCGATGGATCTGTGTAGAGATGACTTTACAATACAGAATAGTATTTGTAATACAGCTTAAGTTGATAATATTAAGAATATATTCAAATTTTGTTTCTAAAATTTTATCTCTTACCTTTTCATCTCCAAAAGTAACAAAAAGGCATGTGACTACGATATGATGGATGTGTTAGTGCCGAAAGAAGCAAATTTAGGAACTTTTGCTTTCGTATTTAGTAATAAATAATTAATTTAATAAAATAATTCGATTATTTTGAAGAGAATAATGAAAGATTGTTTTACTTTCTATTAATTTATTCACTGTCTCAAACAGATTACTTCAGTTACTTGACAGCAAAAAATAGACCCAAAGTACAGAACATGTAACAGAGAGAAAAAAAACCAGTATAATTATACAACATAAACTACATCACACAAACACGAAACGAAAATTACGTGGAACTAGACTAACATATAAAAGAAAAAAAAATCACGATCGAAACACAACCATATAGAAAAAAGTCAAAAACTCAGTTTTCAAATGCTAAATTATAAACAAATTTTATTAAAGAAAATATCAAGGGTTTGGGGTAAACTATATGTAAAACATTGGTATATTGTAAAATTATCCCACAACAGTATTTTATTTATAGAGATATTTAAAAAGATAAGAAATCCACACTTTCGAGGGGGGCTTGGACTCTCAACCCCCTACGTCATTGTTGACAGTACTGACCAGATCGATCCTATGCAAGAGAAATCAGCACTTAATGTTCTAGCTTCATGTTAAAAATGAAACGTATTGCCCCATAGAAGCGCAACCGAGAATCACCATGACTGCTCGGTACAACGTACCTGTTAATCAAACAAAAGAATAAATGTATAGATTTCATTAAAAATAGAACCAAGAAAGATAACTTTTTCTTTCAGGTAGTTATAACTTTTACCCAGTCACTGGAGAATAAAGCGGATCACGCAAACTTTATGTAATAAATAAGCGTTCATGCTTCAGCGAGGACCCATTTATGGATGCTTCTTGCTCCAGCTGAGATGCGATAACGCTATTTTCATTTCTCTCGTTAAAGAAAGTGGAGAGAGAGGAAGCTCGATTACAATTTCTTTTAGTTAAGAGAAAAAGTCTATTTGAGGGTTATCGTCCTGAGATCAAAATAGAACTGTGCCTCCAAACAATGGAACAAAATGGAATTTCATTTCCTTTCTTGGGTGGTGAAATAGAATCAGGATGCTTTTATTCGATTTTACCTATTGGCAGTTTCGGAAATAACCTATCGACTGACTCTGCACTTAACAATGTTTATCTTTCTCAGTTTAAAGGAACGTGTTCAGTGTCTTTAAGTGATTAGGAACTGAAAATCAGGAAGAAAATTCAATGTAGATGAGGAAGTGCAGTATGAAAGCAATTATTGTATTGTTTGTACATGAAGTTAATCAATGGCTGTTTTCTTCATTACTTGTTTACTCAGTCAGTAGATATAGTGACTCCCAAAAGTGTTCGTACACTTACGAATTTCAATGAAATACTGTTCTATCCATTAATAAAAATTAATATTTCAGAATGGGAATTTTTAAATATCTATAACTTGTTCTTAACAAAATTACATAAAATATTTCAAAAATATAGTAAAACGTTTTTTGGAAAATCAATAATAAAAAAGTAACAAAAAAGTTACCTCACAAAAGTCTTCGTACACTTTAAAAAATCTCTATATATTAGTAAATATTGTAATATTTCGGTAAATTAGTACTTAGTAGGATATCCTATAGCATCCACAACACCTCTTAAACATCTGGGAATAGAGTTCACTAATTTTTTTGTAAGTTCTGCATCAATGCTCCTCCATTCTTCAATCATTACTGTTTTTAGTTCGCCTTTCGTATTAATGTCATGTCTTCGTACTATAACCTCCAGTTCTCTCCAAATGTGTTCTATTGGGTTTAAATCCGGCGACTGAGGTGGTGTTTTCAGAACTTGTGGACAATTATAGACACCAGAGGCGAACGTTGAGAGCCGTGTGCTTAGGATCGCTATCTTGATGAAAACAAAGTTGTTTCCAATACCCAAATTTTGGGCTCATAATTTTAAATTGTCTTAAAATATTTAAATAAAGAGCATGACTCATTATGCCATCAATAAATATAAAATTACCTAGTCCTGATTCTGACATGCATCCCCACACAAGGACATCTCCACCGCTATGCATTACTGTTCCAATTAAGTTCTTGGGATTAAGTTTCTCATTTTTTCTTCTCCATACAATTATACGCCCATCGGAACCAAACATGTTACATTTGCTTTCATCTGCAAATAAGATATGATTCCAATGTTTCGGGCTTATTTATCATTGATTTTGCGTAGGAAAGCTTTCTATTTTTCGCACTTACAAAAAATTTTCTTCGGGCAGAATGCCCATTTAATCCAGCTGATCTGAGCACCCGTCGAACAGTTTCAGATGAAATTGAAGTAGAAAATTTTTCAGTAAATTCTGTAGAAATTTTTACAGCACTCAAACGTGGATTTTTCACAAATTTTCTAAGTATAAATCTCTGATCACGTTGAGTTAACTTTGCCGGACGACCTTTTCTTACCTAGTTTTCGATCCGGTTTTCTTCTTTAAAGCGTTTTATCACATACTGCACCGTATAATGGGATAAATTTACTAATTTAGCGATATTCCGAACTGATTTACCACTATTATGATGAAAAATAATCAATTTCCGAATGCTGTTCGTTGTTACCTTACGACTACGAGCCATTTTTAAATAATAAATAAAATATTGCGAAGTAAGCAAGCAAAGATTAAAACTAAACAATTTTTTAAATGTCACCACAATGCAAAAATAAAAAAATATAGACGATAATTTTATTTATGAATTTATCCGAAAATGTTTCGGTGCACGATCACCTTTGTGACGTGTTCTTTCACTGACTCCTTGCATTTTCATTTTTATAAAAAGGAAATGAGTCAATATTTTTTAAAAAAATCTTAGGTTTTATTCAGAAACATATGGAGATGATATGAAAAAATATTGAACTTTATATTCGAATTCAATTCCAGTCTACAACGCTTTTTCAACAAATTTTTAAAGTGTACGAACACTTTTGAGAGCCGCTGTATATATAAGGTTTGCATTGAACACTTTGAAAACTTTAACTTTATAAGTAATACGTATTCGTTTTATCTTTGATTTACAAATCCTTTACTATGTAGCATTAACTCCTAAACAGTTTTGCCCGAACACTGCTCGGGTGCTGCGAAAGGTCACTTTTCTGATTTGCCCGTACGCCGCTCGGGCATCTTATTTTTCTATGCCAATCCAATGATTTGCCCGGTTTTTTAACTTTTTTTCGTTTGCAATGTTTCTAATAGATAGCTCTAGTAGTCCAGTAAAGATTGAAATGCAAAACATGCGTACACCGTTTTAATATCAGATTTTACTGCTTTTCTTTACACGGGAGGAGTGAATTTTGTTTTCTCTTGTGTAGTGTATCACACGTTGCGAATACTATTTCTTTTGAATTTTGTGCTAAAATAAAAGGGAATGAGTGACAGTGAGGGGCTCATAACAGAATATAATTCTGATATTGGATCAGATAATGAATCGGAAATTTCTCTAAATGATTCTGGAAGTTGTGAAAGTTCGTTATCGGACTTCTCTAGTGATGAGGAAACGGAAAGTTCTGATGATCTAACTCAGGTGCGGAACTTTTGTGAAATTGATATTAGTAATCCTCCAGCACCGCCGCGATTTCCTTTCACAGCGAATCCTGCTGTTGATTTGGATATTGATGTAAGTAATGGAACTTAACATTTTCTTTGATATATCACTGTGGAATGCTTTTATTTTGTACCAGAAGCTTGGAGGAAAATACTCTCATTTGAATTTTAGACTTGACTTAGTTGATCGACTGATCGAAAGGCATGGAACGGTGAATGAGAAAAATGGACGACCAGGAATTTTGTCGAATCCCGTACGATTGACTGAAAGACACTTTTTAGAAGTGATTCCACCTACCGAAAAGAAACTTGAGACCGACGAGACAGTGCTTTGTATGTTGCACAAAAAGGAACGATAGCGGAAAACAGATGAGAAAAGAAACCAGATACTTTTGTCCTGATTGATACAGGACTGCTTATCTCCATGTTTTAAAATTTATCATACAAAAGCTGAGTTTTGAAATTAAATAAAAATGTAAGTATTAAATGCATGCTCTTTTCTCACATCCATTTCTGTCAAGTGTTCTTAAAAGTTCTTGTTCTGAAAAGCCAACTTTAAGTAAAAATGCAGATTTTTCGCTATAATTAAAAATTATCATAAATTATGCAATTCAATACTTGTAACAGTTTTGACTGCTGATTTGAATTTATATAATCAATTTGAATACAAAATTGTTTATCAAAAATGTGCTTATTTTTGGACACAATATTCAGTGAAAGCAAAGAAACCATCGGAAGACGAGAATTTTACATCTAATACAGAAGCCTTGTTTAATTTGCTTCTTGCTGAACATTTATAAATACGATATAAACAGAAAATCGTGGAGATAGTATTATGTGATAATCATAACACATTTTACAAGATGCTTTAAATCAAAGAATCAATTTATTAACGTTGATTTGTTCAATTCATCATCATTATAAACTAGAATTTAATTTATAAAGCAAATATTTTTTTTATGGAACAAGATGTTTTAAAATGCTGTAGATTGTTCTCTAAACAAGGTATATTGGAATTTTGTGCGATGATGCGTATATAGAATTCTACAAATATCAGGACACAAAGTAGTCTGTTTTACCTGATATTATTTTGATTAGACAATTTTCTCGGAGTTACTGCATTTTTTTCATTCACACAATACATAAATTAAAGATTTATTTTGTCACATTAAGCTTAAGTATAGAGTAGTATTAAGTATATAAGCTGTAATTGATAAAAGAAAATAATAGAAAAATTCCTGGAAATGATCTTAACGGAATTAAAATGAAAAATCTTGTTCAGTTTTGGCAATTTCTTACAAACAATTTTGACCCGTTTTTAATGCTATAAAATGACAAATGCTCTTAGAAATTGGCTTGCGTATGAAAACTTTGGTGACCTCTGCTCTGACACTCACATTACAACCCCGCATAACAGTGACCTACAAAATGAAGACTTTTAATGCGTAAAGTCTTTCTCACTTGATGTGCCAAATGTTTCAAACACCCATCGAAGCCAAACGCCTTCTCACAGTTTGTCCATTCAATCGAGGTTAAAACGAACTCTCAGCGAGCACTAAAATCTAATTCTGATCAAGGTCGACAAAGGAACAAAAATGTGTGTGAGGCAGATGAGGTCTCCTTCATGGATCCTCACAATATTTTTCTCTAGCTGCATAATTCGTCACGATGATCAACGGTTAAACACACACGAAAAATGGCAAACCAACGGTCACGACTTACGAAGTGTTCGATGGACCAACAATGGATGCCTTATTTCGTTATTTCCGGCAGAGGAATTGGGGACAAGAGCAATTCAGGCACGATCGGATGATGTTTTACATACACTTCTCATGGAGAAACAGCGATGTGAAGAAAGGAATGCAAAGCTCTTTCAGAAACGGAGATTGAATTCTGACACATGGCCCGATTCGAAAGTTTCAACCATTTTGTTCGACTCGCGTTATAAATTTAAAAAAAATGCTACACAATGCCATAATTCGAATACTTTCAACAACACGAACAATAAAAATATTACACCAAAATTTTATGAAGACAAAACAAAATATCGTACATCTCGAGGGATGAATTTACCTAAAATTAATTCGAGAAATACGTTTTCTCATGTTTAGAACAGTCCAACAGGGGCATAAAATATTCAAATTCTCACAGAGGAATTTTTAAGCAATATTTTGAAACTAATGCACATTCAGAGCGTTAAAATATTGTAAGAATTTTGATGGAATGATAAATTTTTGTTTTTATAATCATTTCGTATTTTAGTTTCATTCTTCAGTTTTAATTTTTTTAATCTTTTGATATTGACATCTATATTGTTTCAGAATAACATGAAGAATAATTCATTGTAATTTTTCGGGTACATAATGCATCAAGTTAAAATCTGCACAGAATCTAAAATCTATCAGAACAATAATCTTTTCGTTATATAAGAAAGCAAAATGGAATAATGTAATCAAAACAAGAATTTATTGAACATTGAACAACTTATAAAAAAATCTTCCACTAGAACAAGATTAAAATGTTCTTCGAAATCTAGAAAGGTGATACAATTTCGGAATTATATCCAAGTTTGATTCACTAGAATATTTGTTCTACTGAGGGCCCATTTTCTGCGCATTAAGACGTTTAACAAAATTCTGAAGCCAAGAAAATGTGTACCACTAAAATGTCAAATTAATATGGAAAGCCATGAAGTTTCAAGGAAATACGTAGTCTGTTTTCCAAACAAGGTAGGTACAATTGATTATGAAGAGTGTATGTTGCAAAATGTTAAAATTGCCCAAAGCTATCCAAAAAATATGCCATTTTTCTTCTCATGAAACTTCTTGAATCAAGAATCCTTTGAAAATAGCATATTCAAATAATAATTGCAAACATTAGCCACTTCTTGCATTAACCCCAGTGAGACACTTGGCGTTCCACCTTCTTGAAATGGTTAAAGCCAGACAAATAAATATTCAAGATATATTAAAGCTGCTAAGCTATATATTTTCTCATTCGATATTCTGCTGTTTAGGAGTACTCTTGGTTTTCGGTGAGATATAAGGGGTCCCGCCATCCCTCAAAAACAGAATTTTTGGAATGTGCAAAATATTTTCAAATAAGAGATCTTCCCCATACTATATTTTTAGCACAGTGCCCTTCAAAGCGTTAACTTATGAATATTGATGTTTTAACATGATCACTAAGAGCTAAAGTAATCACTTAAAATTAGGTTAAAGCGTAAATTAGGAAAATTCTAACAAATGTTATCATCGAAATTAATTTGCTTTTAAAATATATATTTGTTCTTCAAATATAAAATTCTTTGAAAATAAGGATACGAAGTAGAATTTAATATAAAGAACTAAAGATGAGCACAATATGTAGCAGTACACATTGGCAAATGAATCGCGTCACGTTTTTTTAAATACGAAAGAATATTTTAACATCTATTCCTATGGAGAGTTTGGGCCTGCAACTTAGGAAACTGCACTAAATTACATTACACATTTTAACTTAACCCAAGCCCTCATAAAATAGAATTTCCGTAAAAGATTATAATTGAAATTTCTATGCTATATAGTAGATAGCATAGAAATTTCAATTATAATCTTACGGAAATTCTATTTTATGAGGGCTTGTGGTAAGTTAAAATAGAAAATTTAAAGTTAGTAATCCATAGATTATACGATCAATCATCGATTCTATATCAAACTTTCGTCAAACAAAAATGCACAACTATTTTATACAAAAGGGAATGTATCTTTTCATAGTTCCAAAACGTTTCTCATTTTTTGTGACGGTTGAACTTGATCTATAAACGGTAAAATATTCAAAGATAGGACTAGGAAGAAAAATAAGCTAATCTCTTAGAAATATCATTTTTTAAACAAAAATCAGTTTTCAAAATTTATAAATCAGTATTTCATAATTTCTATTAAAATGCGTTTAAATTTTGTCAGTAGAGTTTTTATTTATGCCAGATACATTAATACTTTCAGTGAATATTCAATTAAATGCAACATAGTGGCAAATCGTAAAATATACAAATTGGCCACTTCCCTGCATCACCAAAGACCGTCTTGTATGTGGGGGCTGGCGCACGTTAAATCTGTCGTAGAAGTTTGGAGATTTTGTCCTCATCATCTGACCGTGGTTCAAAATAACGAGGTGTTCTCGGACCTTTCCCTTCGAGATTGATCCCGGCCCGTCGCCAATAGCCCTTTGTATTGTACCAGTGCGACGTTAATTCAACTACCTATATATCTTCATAGGATAGGTACCGGGCATTCATCGTAGGCTTCACAATTTTAATAGGCCTCAAATTTGCACTTATTTGACGTTAACTCTTAACTTAGACATAGTTTCATTTATTTTTTAATACCTCAGAAATGGAAATGTATCTTGATGTCAGTGAAGGCTTGTTTCCAGTTTATCCTAATCCTATTTTATAGCCTCAACAATATAAATGTACCATAGCAGTAAGCTGCTTCCCAAATTGTTTGTGTTTTGTGGCCCGCACTTAATTCCGATACAAAAATCTTTAAGGCAATGTAAGGCTATTTCCAATTATATCCTTCCTCTAAACTTTTAACGAGTCACCAGCTGTAGCAAATTTATTTTTAAGCCATTTGATGCATATACCCGAATTCAACGCACACAAAACTGCTGAAGTTTAATTTATTGTATGGTGGAGTTATTTAAACTGAGAAAAAAAGGAAACTAAATATAGCGCCATAGAATATAAGGCTACACAGAATTAATTTTACCAGACCCAGCCATTGGTAGGAGACTCCTTGATCAAGAGGAAAAAGGTTTGTTGCATTGCGAGTGTTGTTCCTCATGAGACTGGCTTCATTTGCTTAACACTGGAGGATGTAGAAAGTGTTAGTGCAACAGAGCACCCAAATGCTTTATTTTTTGTTAAATATATTTATTTACTGTTATACTGCATTTCTATTTGGCCCTTTGACTGATTGAAGCTAAAACTTCACTACTTGTCATCATTTGATGCATCATAACAAATGCAATTCTGCCTGGCACTATTAGGAAGGTTTTATTTGAGTGCTGTGTACGTAAAGACAAAGGCACCTGTATGCAGTGTTTAATCAACAAATTTGTTAGTATTTAGCTGCCTTCTTTGTAAATTTTCTTATTTTTTATTAGTATTTGGTAATTCTCTTTACCACTTATTCAACAGCAAATTTTTATTTATATATATAACATCAGCAGTACTACATCAAAAATCATAATCTGCTTTCACATGAATGAATTTTCTTTTATTCAAAATTTTATGATGCCAAATGCATGAATCAATTCGTAGCCGGTACATACAATCGCATGTAAAATGCACAGGAAACCTCCACCCTCCATAAATTGTACTCCTTGGAAGACAAGAAAAAGCATGTAGGAAGAGTGAAATCGAGGAAGAATGCATTAGAATACAGCTTTTGATTTAACTTTGCTAAAAATTGAAATTTACATGGAATTGGTAATCAAAACTTCAAAGTACTGTAAAACAGTAAAATATTCTCACGTTGAAATTAGAGTGGAGCTACTTTAAGGGAAGCAATATAAGATTAGAAATAGACATTTATTAATCTGTCAAAGCTCAATACAGTACCAAAAGGCTTCTAGTCTCAAGAAGGCTTTATATACAGTAGAATATTATAGATATTAAATGAAAGAAATTTTTTTTTATCAGCAGTTAGCCTCGAACTTGAAACCTTCATTTAGAAGCAGACTTCAGTGTTTCACTTCGTACTTCAGTGAGCTATACCAATGGGTAGAGCTCTGGTAATGGTATATGGAATTAAATAATTGATAAACTACAACCCATTTCTTCCCTTGTACAGATTTAGGGAACTATCCAAGTTTCAGTTACGAAAAGTCTGAGAATACAACTGTCTATTATTATTACATATAACAGACAGTATGTACTTTTTAAATGGCACAAAAATAGATTATCCAACCTTTCAAATATGGCTGGGAATTACACACCTGTAAGGCAAGGAAATGTAATATATATTTGAGTGCTTTTCTGGGCTCAGCACCTTTACTGATCTTTAGCTTTTTGGACCTAACCATGGGTATCTCAAAATGCCTGGAGTTTTGTGTTAATTTCACCTAAGAGGTTAACCATTCTCTATCATTCTTGTGAACTGCTAAGTATTACTGTCAAAGAAATAAGGATTAGAAAATATACAGAACTGTCCTATTTACAGTGATGGTAATTGCTACAAAGTATTTTGGAGCAGATCTTGGAGCAGGTAAATTAACATTTTGGAGCAGCCAGACTGTCTTTTGGAGCAGCACATCAAAGGAGCAGTGGAAGATATTTTAATAATGAAACTAATAAAATTCAGGTTTTTAAACTTTAAACATATGAATGATAAACAACTGTAAACTATTACAAAATTCATTTTAAATACTTACTAAAATTGATGAAATATATATAATGAATAAGAAAAACATACATAAAAACTTACCAAGTGTTTTCCATTTCCATAAAGTTATGTGCAAGGTAAGAAATAACTTTGACATTAACATGACTAATAAACATTTTATTAAACAAAAAAATATTACTTTCTTTTCTTATGTTTGTTACATTCCAACTGCGCCTTTCTGTTTTCTTCTAAGGCACATATCGTTTTAGACATTCTATCTTTACCTTCTTTAAAAAGAATCTGTCCGCTTTCAACAGCACTCATCTGTCTGCAATACCTTGTGAAATCTTGCTTTCATCATGATTTAATAGTTCTTGAGAAAGTTCCTTTTGCAATTCAATTTACTTCGACTAATTTTAAATCTTCCTCATTATGGCAAATATTTTCTACATTTCTCCTTTTTTTGTTCTGATGCTAACAGCAATCTCATGGTACTGCCTCTAGGAATTTCGAACTGATTTAATTTAATCAAAGCTGTAATAACTTGAAAGTTCTTTATGCTTTCTGTATTAGTAAAATGCGACTTAATTTGCCTTATACCATTTATACTGTATAATCAGATTACTCCTATTTTCCAACATGCGATTGTTCTCACAGAAGCCTCTTTCTACATCAGTTTCCATGTGATAACTTAAGAGACTTGACAAAAATAGGCAAAATCTCAAATTTAAACTTGCCAAATGATTCTCTTATATCAAATATATTCCTCCAATAATGGTCTATACGACTATATGTTGAAACTTCTGGAAAATGAAAGCTATCAATAGTTTCACATTGATATTTGATCCATTCATATGATAGAGCAGATCCTTCACTTGGTTTTACAATAAATGGAAAAGATGCTGCTAAAAACTTCAAAGAGCTTAAAGATTTTTCTTCAGTTCGCTTCATGGGATGAAGGCAAGAATGTAATTTTTACATAGCGGGGGAAGACCTCAAGAGTGGATTTTATTATTACTCGAACGCGATTTGGAGCAGGTCTGGAGCTATCTTGGCAAAAACGAGCGTTTTGAAGCAGCTATGGCGCATGCTGGCGCAATTGGAGCAGCATTACCATCACTGTATTTATCAAACACTGCTACCACTTCATACTTGAGATTTTAGTTGGATCTCAATAGTTTTTCTAAGACTGAAGGATTTCTGAACTGCTGGTATAATGGCTGTAAAATCATGCATTTTCTCAAAGAATCTGCTGTCATCGCCTGCTTTAAATTCCTTTTCGAAGGGGATTATAAACTCTGCATTCCAGAGGAATACCTTGTATCAACTCAAACGTGAAGGTTCTTGTCTATATGATCATACCCAGATGCCATGTTGTAATTAGGAATGTAGCCGTTTTAAGTAAAGCAGCAAGCAATGATAGCTTATAAAGGAAGTCTAATTTATTAACCTATCCAATAAAGCTCAATATAGCTGTCCAGCAAAGACCAACGACCTCAACTTAAAAAGGCTGTAAATAGAATATTCTAGAACACAAGAAATTAACGTTATAGTTAAAAATATGAAAAAATTTATATAAATTCAAAATTCGTTTTTGT
The DNA here is from genome assembly GCA_933210815.1 of Meta bourneti. Taxonomy (NCBI): domain Eukaryota; kingdom Metazoa; phylum Arthropoda; class Arachnida; order Araneae; family Tetragnathidae; genus Meta; species Meta bourneti. The sequence continues at coordinate 8,384,274 of OW119926.1, forward strand.
CTGTAACTTGCTATGAATTTTCCATTTCGAAATCAGACTTCACTAATGCTCCATGAAAAATTTAACTTGCAGCAATATTTTAAAAGTTATCTGAAGTTGCATAGTTTGAGATCTGTACATATTTGGTATAGAAAATACTAGGAATATGTATAAATTTTTCAGACTCGAAGCAAAAGTACTTTTTTGGTAATGTGTTAGCAATATGTAAGATGTGTAAGAGCTAAAACAATCAATGGTCTTTATTGCAAGTGCATGGGAAGTTATATTTAATATACAGATTTTACAAATCTGAACACAAAAAATCAGGCTTATGCATGGCAGATTAAATTTGATCATTAAGAATCTTTGCCATACCTAGAATTAAACAATTCAGACAAATATATATTTAGTGTCTCACATGGGACATCAGAGAGAAATGCATTCCATTCACACAGGTACAATAATTCTAATCACATCAACAAACCTCAAAATTTACTAAATGATCACAAGATTCATGAAGTTTTAAATGCATTGACTTTGTAAAAGGATTTGTACATTTTTAAAGATCAGATTGATTATTTACATTTCATACATTTTGTACGGCAATTTAGAGCTAAAAGCAGGTCGGCCTCTACCCCTTCCACGTCCTTGACCAGCAGGATTTGCAACGTACTCAGCATAATTAGGCCGTGTGACTGATCGCGACACAATTGAACCATCTGCTTTGGCATAACATATAGAGTAACCAGACTCTTTGATCAGATTGCTGCTCGACTCGATACCAATGCTTTTATTCAAAGCTTGAATTGCCAGCTGCTTTTCCACCAACTCCTCGGCAGTTTCAACCCGAGTTGGAGGAGATGGTGCACGTACTGTCTTTATGACCTTCACACACTTCACTCCTGAAAAGGGTCCTCCTCTTTCAGAGGCTGCAAGTTTCACCAATGTTGCAGATGGTGTGCCAGTTTCCTGCTTTTTACCATCTTTCATAGGTTCAGTCATTCCGGCAACATCGGACAAAAGAGAAAGGTTGCAAGAAGTTGGATTTGAAGATTCTTTTGAGGAACCAGAACTTGAAGCAACCACTTGTTGCATGGTTACTGTGCCTTTGGGAATCAGTGTTGATCCCCCTTTGGTGAGTAAATGTATCATTTTAGCTGGCTGCGCTCGCATGGCAGGACTAGAAACCAATAGTGTGGCCGCACTTGCAGAAGGAACTGTGATGATGGTGGATTTAGAAGGATTAGACGGACCTGCCTGAGAGTTACTGAGCAAACTGATACCGCCAACATTTTTCAAATTTTGTAGTGAAGCTGTACCAGAGGCAGTTGCCTTTGCCTGTGAGAAAACGCTTTGTAAGTTGGAAGACAGAGATATACCCACAGTTGTTTTACAATCTGCTATAGAGGATATAGTTGGATTTGCAACTGTGACAGAAGACAATGGCTGGGAGGCAACAGTTTTGCTTTCATTCTCAAAGTCAGAAATTGGAAGAAAAGATCTTTCATTATTGACTGCTAACAGACTAGTGGCAGTGGGATTAAGATTAGAAATCAGTGGAGATTCTGCTGGAAATAACTCAGACATTGCTTCCAATTCAGCCATTGCCTTCTCAGTCTCTTCCGCAGAAACGGTATCCTCAGGTTCTGGAGGTGTAAGAGGACGAGGTAGAAAACTACTATCCTTTCCAAAAGCTTTTTCCACATCAACAGGATCATTTTTCTTGGGTAAAATGTTTTTTGAAAATGGTAGTGATGACTTTGGATCAGAAAGCATCTTTAAAGGTGACACAGATTCCTCGTCTTCCATCCTAGTTATATTTTTTGAAATATTTTCGGTCATACTTGTTATAGGTTTTCCTGGTGTTCGTTTGCGCCAAGTGCCAGCTGTAGGTCTTCCAATTCTCTTTTCAGGTGACTTTTTCACTAAAACATGGAACTTATTAAGGTTAAAGAATTTGTAGGATATAGCAGATACATTTCCAAACACAAATGACCGATTTTAAATTTAAACTTATTTATTGGAACTTTAAATTATTTAATGTACCCTGTCGCATATACCATTTTCAGTACACACTGAAACTCATTTTTCAGGCCCAGTGATATATGATTTTGTATTTTGAACATGAAACAAACATATTTGTTTTTTGTATTGTGCATTTTATAGCTTCAATATTTATTCAACTGATAAATGTTTTCCTCATAAATAGGTAATTTTTACATTTGCATCAAACTCTATAACATGGTACCATTTTCGGTACACATAGCCTGAAAATGATACTCGAATTCCTTATCAGGGAATGTGTTAATAATCTTATAAATTATGTCAGAATATTATTAAAATGTGCACTAAAGTAAAAACTGCAAATTCTCAGATTAGAAACTTTCACTTTCTTTGTAAGACTATTTGTAAAATGAAAAACAGTTTTATTTTAGAAGATTTCAAATGCACATTTGTACTGCTTAAATAAAGGTATAACTTTGATTGTATAACAAATAAAATTGGTATCAGCGATCTATATACAATAAACTTATCTATGGTTTAATGTTGCCATTTTGTTAAATAATTTGTGATGACGGTTTAAGAAATTAAATCAGTTCATTACATATTAATTTTTAACAATAGAATAAGTTCACGGCAAAAAACCTTTTCAATATAAAACAAAAGTTAAAAATCAATGTTATGCAATGTAAACTAAATACAGGGGTACAGGAGGAACGGACTGACCCATGTACAGCAGCTTCATTACACTACTGAATTATTGGACAGACATCTTGCACATATGACTATTACTGATATATAAAGAAACCTAGCTCAATAATTAGGTACATTGCACAATAACTTGTGTCAGCACATGCAATTTGACACCTCAACACTAGAAGCATCTACAATGATGAGCCACATATGGACAAACAAATGGCATGACAACTTTTCAGACAAATCTAGATTCTGTCTATAACACCACGATGGTTGCTTCCGAGTGGTGCTACTGTAACGACAGACTGCATGATCCTTGCATTATGCATCGCCATGCTAGTCAGTCACCTAACATTATGGTATGTGCCATTGGATTCTACTCCTAGACCCGTCTAATATGCATTGCTGTTACACTCAATAGCCACATCTCACATGTTTTAGATCCTGTTGTCCTCCCTTATTTTCAGGGCTTGCTTATGGACAGTTTTAAACAGGACAATGTACGACCGCATGCGGCATGCAAAGTACTTCAACGTCCACCAGGTTTCACTTCTTCCATGTCCTACCCATTCACCACATTTGGTCAATGATTGCCCAATGGCTGGCACACCAGAATAAGTCAGATGAACTTTGGCAACATATGGGAGTATCATGGACTGACAAAATTCTAAACACATCCAAAATTCTTCCAATGCCGAACGTATAGCATCAATAAATCTCACACATGGCAGCTACACAAAATACTGATTTTTTCCAGTTCCACAAGTAAAATGGACCTGTAATTTCAATAATTACATAAACATTTAATAACAAAAACAGTAGGAACAAGGAAGAAATCCTTGTGCCTAATGTTTTTGTATAATAAAAATGGTTTTGATATCTCATGTCCTTCACGATGTTGCATTTTTGATGGTATATAAATTGATGATCACTACGTAATGTTACATGATTTTTAATGCTAAGTAATGAGCAAGAAAAAACCTTTTTTAACATTGTATAACTACAAAATGATATTTAAATATAAAGCAAAAAGGTACCTGGTTTAGTTATAGTGACAGTTTTCTCATTAGTGCCAGAACCAGAGCTTGAAGTTTCTGAGCTGGAAGGTGATAGCCTGGTCTTAGGAGGAGCAGCCTATAAGAATTTATCAGAATGTTATAGCTCAGATAATTAGCAGATATAAAACAATAAAGTGAGTTACCCGTATTCAGTTAATAGGATGGATTTAAAATCAGAGAAACAGAATGGCTTTCTCTGATTAAAAGTAACACTGCAAAATTTGACAGTTCAAAAAGCAATGATTCTTTTGATTTACTGTATTTAAAAAATCTGTGGTTTTTCAGTGATCTCTCGACACTACTTTTAAAGAAATCAACTAGAAAGAAAGGAAAAGTTTATAAATCACTTAACACCATTTTCATCATAATTGAAAGAACTTTTGTCTGAATTATTCTCCCTAAATTGTACTTGAAATGTTGCACTTCTTAATATGTACTTTTCAACTAAGTGCAATAAAATCCAATCAGATTTCTGGCTACCAAATCTCTCTTGAAGGCATGTAAAGTATGTGCCCTTTTGCTGAATACTAAATACACTTATTTATTACAGGATAAAAAAAGTTTGGTGAGAGTGTCACCTTTTTTAAATACACTCCAAGATTGTTTGCAAAAGAACGAGGGTTATTTATGGAATTTGGCAAATTCTGCGTACCATAAAGATCCATACAACCAAACAATATGAGAAAAACGCATGATCCAAATATATCATTATTGTGATAGATTTTGGATCTCCATTCATGCATGTAATTTGTAAGGTTCGAAGCAACTGAGTACCGGGTAACAATAAAAAAATAAAACAAAAATTCCATGCAATTATTTTTATAAACCAGACAGAGTTATAGAATGTAAGTGATTACTCCAACACATTTTATATTCATATAAAATTAACAGCTTAATGCATTAATAGATAGCTTGCAACTAGAATGTACAAAAGTGAAATTTATGTCAAATATTTTTTATTTGCACTTAGAATACAACAGTCATTGTATTAATCTTTTCAAAATAGTAATTAAGCTTCCTTTAGGAGTGTTGTCAACATTAACTCAATACATAGCTTCGGATAAATTTAGCCATAAAATAGTTCATTTTGACTATTGTTTCGCAAGTTGTGACAGCTTGTGGGCAAACTTCCTGGAAGGAACTAGACATAAATGCTAAGCAGGATGACTAGTTTCATAAAAAATTGCATTATAATTTATTATGTAGGCATGTAATGGTATTAGGGTTTCACCTTTAGTTGGTAACACTGCTGAACAACGATGTTTGTAACACTGCAAGATTTTACACTGGGGTATCATTAGGGTTGCCAACTTTTAAAATTGTATTTTCTGACTCTTTTGGATGGTTGTCAGTCTCATAAGAAAAATTTGTTTCAAAGTCAAGATTTTGTTTCAAACAAATTAATATATTTTGAGCATGACATCAAATTTAATGTTATGTCGGATTGACTTTTTAGAATGGTTTCAGTACAAGTACCAGATTTCAGTGATTTTCAGAAAACAAATGTTAGCCATAACATTGATATAAAAAATTAATAACTTATTGACTTACTGAAAAAGGAAACACTTAGTCCTCGATTTTTAAAACCCAAGTATTTTTAATAAGTGCTTGAACATATGGTAGTATAGTCAAATAATGAGCATTGATTAGGTTTATAAGTTGTAATACTCATTTCAAATATATATATTTCGTTTTAAGAACAATTGTTGCAAATGGTTAGAAAACATTAAAGAATGGTATACATTTTTTATGTATAAATGAATAAAGCAAAAGAACTCTTAGAAGCAGCATACTAAGTGTAAATTTAATCTGGCACTGATGTGCTATAAACAATGTTAACAATTTTTATAGATTTTACAGTGCAGTATAATTTCTACAATTTGGTTTTGCATTTTGCGTCAGACTTCCTCCTGAAAGAAATTTCAGAAACTATTTCATACACTAGTTTGATCGCACCAGCCCTTGGCCAAATTGATCATGCAATAATTAACCAAAGTCTATCTGCATTCAAAAGTTAATGAAATACATATAATCTTTGGCCTGAAGATTGCAGGTCCTTCAGAAATGTGTTTATAGCAAAAGAAAGAAAAGCACATGAAACCTCAAAATCTGGAATTCTCTAGCTATTTACCAAATATATGCACGGCTAGTCCTTTCCAAAGAGCTTTCATACCATCTGAAGTTTGAGCAGGAAATCTGACATGAAATAGAAAACTAAATTGCAGAAATTAGACCTAAAACAGACTGATACTATGTTGAAGTCACAGGATACAAAAAAGTTATGCTTCATAAAACCTTTCACCCCAATTTCATTTTTTAATAGTACCCAAATTAGTTCTCCATAACATATAGATGGTATTGGAGAGTTGAACATGTACAAAGCTTGCTATCATGTCTGGATTAATCTCAAACTTCAATTAAATTTGTCATTTAGGCTTTGAACAAGTCTAACAACATGAGCATGAGCAAGACACTTGAGTCATGCTGAATGGAATTGTTTTCCCTTAAACAAATGAGCAGATATCCATTAATATTAAATCAAGTGTTTGTACAGCCAGAAGTAAATAATTGACACTTTTGAAATTCCATTACAAAGTAATTAATGTTCGAAAACAAAAATAGATGCTAAGTGCTTGTTTCAAATTAATCTTTAAACCTTCAAATTATATGGAAGGCAGAACAAATTTGAGTTCAAAACTGCTTTACATCAACAAGAATGATTCTAACTTAACATTCATCCAGGACCGTAAGCACAAAGAATGATTTTCGAAAATTAAAATACATTTTCCCAATAAAACTACTTCCTTCCTGCAGACTTGAGTTGTATTTACCATCTTAAAAATTTCAAAACTTAGTAAATCGTTTACATTTTAATATTTAAAAAAATGCATTACAATGTTATGGAGATTTGAAAATCTGTTTGAAAAAAATTCTAACTTTTGCCACTGTATATTTTATAAATAAAAAACTTTTAATAGCTCTGCTCAACATTCAAATGGCCCTCACACAAAATGTTATAAGTTGTACTATGGAAAATGCTTTTATCAACAAAAACAAATTATAGCAACCCCTCAATATATAGTGCTTCTGGAGAACAAGAAAAAGATCAATACACAAAAGGAATTGATATATCGATGGTCGAGAAAAACTTGCCTATTATAGAAATGGAAGGGCATAATTATATATTAAATAACAAATTTTTATTATAGTTAAACTTTAAATAATGATAAATTGTACAATATTATTGAAAATAGAAATTCCATCTTATCCACCTAAATCTTTTACCAATTAAGTTGAGCCTTTTCACACGGCCTGGGATACATGCACAACTACTGTTCTCACAGAATTGCTTTTGGTGGGGATAGAAAAGCTTCAAAGACAATTATTCATTCAAAAATCGTTTGGTCTAAAGTTTTGACTCAAGAGTTTTTGCAAATCTATACAAATAGCAACATTGATTCTTTTTACAAGTAGAATTGGAAATGACAATGATGACAAGAAATTTATTCATTCATTTCCTGAACATCAGTAGTCCGAATCTGACTACTGACAGAGTACATGATATCTTCACGGTAAGTGTAACCTTTATTTTTACACTGTTATCGACAGTTTTCTCAGAAACAATACCAAGTTTTGGTACCCAGGATAATATCAAGAGATGTTTTGAATAGGTAGCAGAGTTCGTGGAAAAAGGTATCTGCTTGAAGCAATGACTTTCAGCTGCCAATTTTAAAAAACAGGCTATTGTCTGAGAATTCATGCTTCCCCAAACTGAAAATTCATTGGGAAACAAGAAAAGAGCGACATAACTGAATGCAGGATAAAAAAATGAGAGGTTACTGAACTTGGAGATAAATTATGGAAGATGTTTAGTATTCTAAAGGTAACATCTTTTTAAGTAGTGTTTTGTAAGCAATTTAATTTTTTTCCAGTATGAAAATTAGAGGAAATGAAATCCTGACAATTTTGAATCCAGTATTCTAATGCATGACACAAAATAATTTTATCCATTTGCAACACGACTATAAACTATACTTACAACTTGATTGAGTGTGTTGGTTATTCAATAATTTAACCTTGATTACAGATAAATATGTGCTACAATTATAATAATCCAAAAATAAATAATTTTAATGGATTTATAGCGAACAATAAGAGTTCAAGGATGACTTTGGCAAATGAAAAATGTATGTTCATGTTGATCAAGGAAAATGGATGTCAATTCCTAAGATCTTGAGAAGACCGTCCTTATAATAAAGTACATATTCTAGACATTTCAGGCCAAAGCTTATAAACTTCTCATAAATTGATCACATTCTCCCGATTTGTATTGAAGATTGTTCATCTCCAGATATATTAACATGCAATAAGTTGAAATGAAGAAAAGGGAAAAACAAATTAAAAATCACAACTACAAAACAACCATTAAACTTTTATTTATCTTTAAATAATGACTACTATATATGCTCCTTAAGTCCTTCAAAACATTATCCTTTAAAAGGAAGTGCTTCAAATGTGATTAAAGTCTTATCAAACCTGTCTCGGAATATGGTGCCTGGGTCGCTTTCGGACAGGGGACAGTTCGGGGGAATATTCTCTGGGCTTCCTCCGCCTCCTCTTCCCTTCTTCCTCTGGCTTCCACTCTTCCTCGACTACTTCTGTGTCTTCTTCCTTGATTGGAGTACAGGGTTTGGCAGCAACATTGCTGGCAGCAGAAGTGGATGGAATTTTGACCACGACCGACATTAAGAAATCGCTGATTTCATCCTAAAATTTAGGGAACTGGATTAATAATTTTACAAGGTGAAAAACAAGAATATAGAATGAGACGCGAAACATTTAATTTCAAAGCACAAAAATAAAATGAAATTTTTTGGATAACATGGTTTAAAAAAATCACTACATTTAAAGTTTAGAAATCATTGATGTAGAAACCATTCAAAATGCAACAGAAAATATGACTCAACATACACAAATGTTAATTTTATTTCAGAGGTTTGTCCTACTACGATTATTTTTGTTACCAAACACACATGCTCACCATGGGATTCAAACCCCAGAGCCTGTTGAACCTAAGGCCAGAGCACTAACCGGCTAGCAGTCTGGCATCTCATAGATTAGATTAGTAACTCAAAGCAGGTTCTGTGTTCCAAACGTTTAAAACAAATTAACATAATTGCAATCTTAAAATGTGTATGTAAGAATTATTGTGTGAATTAAATCAATGTTATTTAAGCAAAAAGGAAAAGTTAAAATCCATACAGATGGGATAAAAGAATGAATGATAAACACCTTTAGACAGAAGACTTTCTGTAAAGAGTCAATAGTTTAGTTTAATTTCCAAAAACAAGTTAACAATGGTCGGAGGGAAAGGAAATAGTAAAGGGTGTCCTCACTGCTTTCTAGCTTATTTTGGATTCTGTGGAATAAACCACTTGGAAAACACGGGATTGGAAGTTTCATCCTTACCAAAAGGCATCTATCAACTATTGCTTGAGTAACGCATTCCAGCTTCATTTTCGTAGGGCACATCCGCAGCATGTCATCAGCTCCACCAACCACAACCAACGCAGTTTCAGCTCTCATTCGAGACCTGAAATCTTCAATGTCGTCTGTTGAGCACATATGAGCATTCTGTCCCACAATGAACAATGTGGGTATTTTGTTATCCAACAGAGGATCGTTTAAATCCTTAAAGATACAAGCACACATTTTCACAAGAGGTAATAGTTTTACAACAGTAATTTAAAAACACCAGTTATATTATTTGTACAATTAAATATCTAAAATAATTTCTATTCTAAAAAATAAATGCAAAATTTTATGCACTTAATAAACAAATATATTTTAATGCTCTTAACAAAAATATGCAAGAATATACTTCATATTCACAAAAATTATAATTGTAAAATTCCATTATTACAAAGGAATAATCTTACCCCTCTAGAACCATTAACACCAGTCAAGGGAAATCCTAGGCAGATAACTCCATCAACTGGTTCTTGAAGTGCAATCTGTGAGAAACAAATCCCTGTTTATTGTGTGTATAACAAAAATTCATTTACAGAAATTTAAGTCTTTGATAAACACATAATTAACATTTAAGAGTAAAGCACTCTTAGCATTTTGGTAACTGGTAAATAAATATTTTTTAATAAGGTTTTCATGACAATTTAGCAACCAGATTATGATGTTTTTCTTTCAGGGCTTGGCGCCAAATCTTTGAAATTGGTGTCCCCTGGAAAATTAAAAAACCTGACAATGCAACGTAAATGTGACGAGCACCTGTTGTATTAGGGAAAGAATATAGAGAAGAAAGCGTACTCTTCACCCAGTAACGGGAATTGAAGACTATCGACAAAGATATGGTAGTACACACTAATACTTCAAATAAACAAATCCTATCAAATCCATTTTTCTAACCAAAATAAACCTAACTGCATTTGTAGTCAATGTAAAAAATATCTTTGTGGAAAATGTACATGCGATATGTTATGTGTTCATAAGAAATGTTCTGAATAGCTTCATTTAAAGAATGAAAAATAAGCGTGAAGTACCAAAACTTTTTGTGACTGAAGCTATTTTTGTTAATTAATTCTTTTAACTATCGAAGACATTAAAAATACCAACAAATTAAATGTTTTTAAATAATCATCAAATTGATGGATGAGGTAGAATTAGGTATACGTTCAATGGGGCTGGTTCTTCAAGTGTTAAGTAGTGTTGTGTATATTTTTAGATTGGAACACCCCATAACTCTCCATTTTCCCTGAAACATTCTTTTAGAACCTGATATTTTTAGTAATTTATATGCATGGCATTAGTATCTTTGAAATAGCAAAACTACTATTTACATCACATGTAAACAAATTCTTAATTGTAAAACAATTCATATTGTGGTGAAACTTATTCATTGATGGGCTTTCTGCCCATGTAGCGAAACTTATTCCCTCCGACTGTGAATATCGTGGCTCAGTCGGTATAGTATCTGACTGCAAAGCGGAAGGTACGAAGGTCGAATCCCACTAGAAGCAAGTTGCCTAAAAAGATTTTTATTTGTGTTTGTTTCTCGCTTCTTCAAGAATGTACTTATGTTCTGTATTATGTAAATTTCTAGAACTTTCCAAGTCTGGAATGTTCGAGTTGTTTCGTCAAATGTATAAAAGCGGATGTAGCACTCAGTTCAAGTGATTAATAAAGTCTCAAGTTGAGATCAGCATTCTTTGTTCTCGCTCGCCTTTAGTGGATACAGCTAGACAGGTTAATCTGCCTACCTACGATAAATCTATGCGACAATATTATAAAATATATGAATTAGTCAAATAATTGAAATTTAAAATAATAATTTGACTTCCAAAAGTATATTAGTTTGTCAGAAATTTAGAATACATACATGACAAGCTATTAAAGCACCAATTGTCCAACCCAGCAATATCAAAGGTCTGTTTGGATAATGGTTCTTCAACTAAAAGTGGAAAAACATACAGAATTTAAAACAAGATTGAAATAAGTCAATTAGAATAAATACAAAATTTCACATTAACACACATTCAAAAATTTATCTAAAAGTTGAGATTAAAGAATTTCAATGGCAAATCAAATCAAGTATTTTAATTGCAACTGAGCATGATTTTATCTGGAGTAGATATACTTTTTAGAGCCATATCAGACTCATTTTATATGAAAACAGCAAAAAGTACATGGCACAGGAATGGACGTTATTTGTTTATTCTTGAATGCTAACAGCGGATTCAAGCAATATAAAATCAACAAAATTTTTCAGAATTCGATAAAAATTGAGCGATTTACTTTTCAGTTTCAAACTTCTAGAAACAGAAGGTCTTGACCAGTTGTCACAAAAGAAATACATTATACACTAATGTCCAACTTGATGTTTCAGGAATGTTACATTATAAACCATTTTTTATGATAATATATTTTAATCAAGATTAAGGATACAATGCAACAATGTAAAAAAATGCATAACATTATATTTTTTAGTTTTGCTGCTTTGCTTGCTGCATTATTTCTTTAGAGACTAACTATTTAACAGTTAGAAAATAATTTAACAGTTAGGGTAAATTAGACAGTTATTGGCACCCCAATCTTTAATTAAAAAATAAACTTTCATGTCAATGTTCAGTTTCAGGCTTTGCATAAGTCCATTTATACTGCAAAAATAAACTAAATAAGAATGAAGGGATGTCAATAACTGTGGTGTCAATTACTCATCCACAGGGTGTCAATAACCGATTTTGCATTATTTATTCTCAAAATATTGCAAAATACCTCCCAAGATATTTTTTGGTATGAAACCCTTTATTCAGCTTAAAGAAGAGTAATTCAAGAAGTTACAATGAATTTCAACTTAATTGAACTATTTTTTTCCATGAATTTATAGTATAAATATTGCCTTAAGGGTGTCTGTTCACCCTATCGAATAAAATTTCAATGTCCTTCCACTTCTGTAAGCTTTTAACAATAAAGGTTTTCATGGCACATGTCTCTTAAGTATACGAGTAAATACTAAAAGCAATATAATTTCCATGTAAATACACTTTTAACAAGAAATATATTTTCATAATACAGCCTCGAATACGTTTAATGATATAGGAAAAAGTGAAAAATTGCATAGATTAGCAGCTTTGACTATAAGTTATTTAAAAATCATTTCAAGTTTTAAATTCAGAAATAACAGAAAAGTGAATTTCTGTTTATTGGTACAGTGGCTCTTATAATGAGATATGGTAACAGGAAAGATACTCATTTATATAAAGGTGGCACAGATTGTAAATGAAAAATTATTGTCAAAATTCAACAATTCCAAAATGTATTTTCCAATTAAATATCGAAATGAGTTCTAGCCATTGACAGTCATGCCACTTTAGTATATTTTTACTCAATACCTGGTTTGAAAAGTTTTCCTGGAATTTCGGATAATTTTTTTATTGAAGCGATCTTTGTAAGAAAAGGATGGCAGGTTGCCTGTTGTTTATGAAGGTTACCAATTATTAATAGTTTTGATGAGAAATTTAGTTTTCAATTCATCATAGAATTATCTTATAGGAAGTAAAAACAGGCTGCTTCCCTATTTCAAAGAAAGTTGGGATAAGTTGAATAAAGTGTATAGTGGAAAAAGTAGAATCTCGCATCTGTTTTACAACTTTTTGCAAAAACCTTAACTTTTTGAAAATTAGTTTTATTGCCTTCACTACAACAGCAATTGTTGTCTTAAAGATAAATTGACCCAACATTATTTGTTGCATGATTGTGAAAAGAAACGTTCTGCATTTTTGAGGTAGGTCTCTCCCAATGAAAACAGGTTTTTAATCAATAGCTAATAAACTGAACTGTGATGAGCTCTTTATCACTCCAATTCCGTTCCTCAGATATTTGCAGTTCCCTATGAACTCTGGTGCATATTTAATTTTAAACATTCTATTTTATTGAATAAAGATAGTTTTTGTTCAAAATGTTCTTGTAAAATTAACTTCTCAAACCATTATGTGCATTTAATCTGACTTTAAAATAAGAATGGATCATGCCATGGAATAAAAAAATCATTAATTGCAGGTTTGAAAATATATTTATCTCAATGGAATATTTTTTTAACATAAATTTCAAGGGTTAAAATTTTTTCTCAATGTATGAACATGTACCTCAGAAACTTTGTTTCGTATTGAGGCCATAATTTGTTCTAAGCACTCTTCCGCCAAGGAGGGATTCTGACCATTCTCCGCGATTCCAGAAATATTCATGACTTTACACATACAACTCATGTAGTTATTCCAAAACCTCAGACGTGGAGAATGAGCACTGACAACATGTTGACTTGGTGAGCTTGGACACATAAGTATAATGGGATTTCCAGGCAATTTTTTCTGTGTGAAAAAATTTAAAACAATTTTATATTAAATGGAAGGATATAAGATGATGACTTCAAATATGAAAAAGGAAAATATTGCAAACATAAAAGATGTTGTGTTGGTAAATAAATCTAAACTTTCATGCTATATGATACAAAAACACACTAATAATATACTTTTCTTCAATAATAATTCAAATATAACTATTCTGCAGTTCATAAAATGTTTTCCCCTATTACAATGAATATACAGTATACCATATTACTGCTTTTAGCAGAACTGCCACAGCCAAAGCACTTGTGAAATAGAAGCATAAATTTTTAAAAATAGCGTCTCCTCTTAAATCCTACCTTAGTAGAAATTTTAATTGCTCAAATACAAAGACCTTGCCAAGAAATTTTAAAATTAAAAAACTGCATATTTTCTTAATCATGACAATCTAGCATGTTTCTAATGTTTTTCTTTTATGGTTGTCACAACTTGGTGCCGAAACTTCGGAGTTCCTTGGAAAATTTCTCCCTAAAGAAAAATCCGAATATTTTTCGTCTGCTATTATTGAAAAAAGGACACTGAATTTTTTGACATATGGTGAAGAAAAAGAGGCACCAAAATTATGAAAATAAGAGCTTTAGACATGATTTTGCTTAAAAAGATACCCCTAGTCATCAAGGTTGAAAAATAGTAGCAAGTCGCCCTTTAGTCACGTGTGGCAGCCTTGCTTTGAGACAAAATTAAACTAGGCTGAAATTTTTTAAATGCTACATGAAAATGATTTTGTTGCGGGAAAATTTAATTCACGGCAAAATGAAGAATTATTTTGAAATATAGTAAATAAAAACACTCACAGGCTTGTTTTGGTTTAAAACAGGTATTACAGGGTCCCAAGGTTTTTTGATCATCTGACTAACAGCATCCCCCAGTGGTGATCCAGAACTAGATTGCAGAATTCGATCAATTAGTGTAGGTATCTGTAAATGGAAACACATTTTAAACTAAGATAATTATGCCAATTACAGCATGAAAAATAATAGTAAACAATATTACAGAGGGATGACAGTGCTCACTTGATTCATACCTTTGATCCATTACTTCTCCATATGAAAACAAAGAATGGTTAGAGTGACATGCTCTTAGAAATGTCACTTGAGATTAATTCTTGATGACAGTTGACAACATCAAAGTCATTAAGATGCCTAGACATTTTGTCTTTTTGATTGCTTTGGGACATTATTTCCTTTCTGCAATGTTTGTAAGAAACACCCTTAACTACAGGAAACAGTAATTACTAGTGATTTATAAAATAAGATGCTTTCATTAAAGCCAAAATATTATCAGGGATAGAAGTGACACAAAATGAGAAAACATAAGATAAAAAAGAATATAAGACAATGAAAAATATAAAATAAAAAACTGCCATTTAGCTATCTCCCTCAGGTTGCAAACATTTAACCCCATCTCTTCTAAAGAAATTCAAAATAACACCCTTATTATTCAAAATGTATTTATTTTGGGTATAATTTTTAATAGTTTTAATTGGGGATGTAAAACTATTCTAAATTTTATCAAACATGAAGTGAAATACTTAAATCAGGGAGAGGATTTTTGCCAACAAAATTGTAAAATGTTCAGAACTTATTTATAAGGAAAATATATTCAAATCTAAATTCATTAAAATCAAATTGATTCATATAGTTACACAACCTTTTTTAATTTAAAACAATGAAAAAATAGACCAACTGCAATTACACAAATTTTAGAAGTATATAAGTGCAATTTTTATGAATGGATGTATATATGCTTTTTTAAAATTTAAAGCTTAAGTCAATATAAAAATAGCCAAGGAAAATAGGCATTGGCCTTCCTGATTTTGAGCAAATCAAAGTAAATAAAGGTACAAAGGAAAATTTTATGCAGTCTTGCTGATATTTTGATGTTTCAAAAACAATATATATAATATTTTACCATACCAATTTATATTAAATTATATCCCCAATTTGCTTTATAAAAAAATTTTACCCTTTAAATTTCAAGAATTCAAATAAAATTTTGTCAAGTAGTTTCAATTTTCCAAGAATCCTAATTAAAGTTTCCCAGAGCGTTTGAAAAAATAATTAATCCCCAGGAATTTCCAAAGATTTCTAAGATTTTTTGAAAAATTTCAACATATATTTAACCCTGTTATGAGGCAGGTAATTACTTTAAAACCTTTAACTCCTGTTTTGTAACATTGCTAAAAATATAAGGGGAAAACCATAGCATTAAAGGGACCAACTAAAATAGTAAAACATGAGACAGGATTCAAAATGAGAATTATTTACATGGGGAAAAGATAAATTTACTTTTGCTTTTAGAGTTTGAAGAACATCTATGTAAGTTGATAATAGCGAGATGTCTGAATGATTGAGAAGGGTTTTATGAAGCCAGGAGAGTAGTTCCATATCCTATTAAATGAAACATAATTAAAATGTTTAAGGATAACAATAACTTTTTAATAACAATGATAATTAAAAAGTTTAGACACGATTAACATTCCTGCATACTAAACTTCACAAATAGAAATAAACAGATTAAAATTTGAATTTTAAGTTGTCTGAAAAAATCTAACATTCCTGTTCAATTAAATACAATATTTGGAAGAATGCTTAAAAAATAGTCAATCTCACAGGCAAAGCTCTTAAACATATATAGACACCTTTTATAAATAAAAAACATTGTAACAAAAATAATACACCATGGCTATACACTATTAAAAATGCATGGTTTGTTAGAAAAACAATGTTAAAGTAATCTAGAATGGTAACGATGACAAATGTCAGGTTATTTATATCCTGTGATTAGCTAGCTCATAAAAATTACATATTGGGAAAATTTTAAATTTAAATCAAATTAAATTTTTACCTTTTGAATAATAGCTCTTCATTTCAAATTGTTTCTTAACTAGTTAAACTATTCTTATATTTTGATTTTGTTGCAGCTGTTGAACACACCTCTACCCTAATTAATTTTAAAGAAAATATATGGAGACTGGGATCACCTCTTGAGTAATAAAATGGGGAGCTTGCATCCCCTCTCCAAACTTCCACATCACACCAAGGTAAGGTCATTTGAAGCCATGACAGATTTAACATGTACCAGGTTACCAATCCACTACTGAGCTACAGCTAATTCATATATGAACAAAACTTATAAAGCAATTTGATCAAGAGAACAAGAAAAATATTGCTCTTTTAGAAGCATTTATTTATAATTTAATACATAATCAAAGAGTAACATAAGTAATAAACTAACCCAAAATATTAATCCAAATAGTTGCCTAATTTGTCTAGAAGTTTTATCTAGAGCAAGCCTTCGCTTCAGAGGTTCATTTACAGTCATACTCGAAGATAGTTGAGCCAGTCTATCCCCATTGAGTACTTTTAAAACTTGTTGGTACAGTTTCCTCTGTCTAGAAGTAAAAGTGCTTCTAAAAAGAAATTGTCTCATATTTAACCTTCTACTTATTAGTAATATCAACAATATACTACAATAAATTGGAAATAAAGAAAATTTCTTTGGAGAATAATTACAAAAGTAAATGTAAAGAAAATTTACATTCAGAAAGTCTTATTTATATAATACCACTAAATCATTTTACAAAATAAAATTGTTTCAAAACAACTTACAAATCCAACTCCTCTTCAATTACAGTGTCCCTAAAAAGCATTGGTGCATATTTTAGGTTCCGTTCACATTCCACAGCTGAAAGCCTTGCTTTTGTGTTATCAAATGGGCTTATCAAGGGTTCATCAAAAGATTCGACATCAACATCTTCATCTAAATTGCTGAGCAAAAGAAATTATGCAAAATAATAAGAATTTTCTCACAAAAATATCAGCAATAGTAGTAATTACATTGTAAGAAAATTAAAACTTCTCAGCACATAAAATCTATGAAATTTCTTTAAAGTTAAACTAAACAAATTATTCATTTTAACATTTGCATTAAGAATTCAATAACAATAATTTTCAAAGTGACTTTAGCATCATAACTAATACCATGAAATAATTTAGATATCACACCCAACATGCAATACTACAAACAGCCTTAATCAAGTCTTAATAACATTTTTGTTTATTCACATAAAATACTGATTGGTTTCGATTGGAGATAAAATGGGTTTAACATATATATTAATGTTTTAATCTATAAGCAACTCCTAAATGCTAATATTCAAGATTCACTTTTAAGCATATCCCATTGCAAAACCTATAAATGTAACAGGGATTATTACATAAAACAGAGGATCATTATAAGTGATATTTTGATCTTTTTTTGTTGGAAATACCACCTGCAGTAATTTTTTTCCCTTAGTGATTCTTTGATAGAGACGGCAAAATAGTTTGATATGTTTGTTTTGTTTTTATAATTCGAAAGTTGAAGCATATTTTTCTTAGATGTGATTGTGTTGTTACCTAGTATTTCGTTTATTTTATTTTATTATGCTATAACAACATATTTGGGTGATGTTTGCTTATGCTTGTACTTAAATACCATATTAGCATCAAATGTTATATGCTACATGTGTTATGCCTGTCAATTTCATTTAAATAATTTTAAGATGCATATTAACGCTTAGAAGCAAAAGTGTGTTAATATATATATTAATTTACAATTGAGTGGTATATTAAGAATTGTGAGAAATTTTAAAAATTACGATTGTGTTGGGACATTGGATTTAAGATTGACCATAATGGCTTTTCTTGCAAAATACAAGGTAGATTTATAACGGCTTGCAGATTAAATGGGTGAAAACGTTAAGCAGGAAATGAAAGTAATAGAACTCAAAGAACTCATTTACTAGTAGTTCACATTATGATGAAGTCTTCGTGAAAAATGTGTTAGAGAATATCGCAGAATCACGAAAAGCAGAAGACAAGGTAGCGGAAGAGAGGAAAAGACAAGATGAAGTGGAAGAAAGGAAAAGACGGGATGAAGTAAAAGAAAGGAAAAGACGGGATGAAGTAGAAGAAGAAAATACGAATTAGAGATGAAACTATTCGAAATGTCCTCAAATTTATCGACCGGTAATAATGAAGTTATGGGTAAATTAAACAATCCAAAATTTGACGTTCAAAAAATAATACCAAAGTTCGATGCAAAAGACAATGATATTAGTTTATATCTGGTTATGCTTGAACGCTAGGTCAAAATAATGCAAATACCGACAGAGTATTGGGTAACCCACTTAGTCAGTGTACTCCCATCAGAGATAGTCGGTCTAATTGCACGAGAGTCGGATGAACAAGCAACTGACTACGAATACATAAAATCGTTGCTCTTGAAGAGATTTAAGTTAGGACCAGAAAACTTTAGACAATTATTTGTGAAGCATCAAAAGAAACCTGAAAATACATGGCGAGATTTCTACTACGAAATAAAGAATTATTTAGACGAGTGGTTGATGAGTTTAGAAGTAACAACTTTTGAAAAACTCAAAGATCTCATGATAGTGGATCAATTAAAAAGAAAGGTTCCAGTGGAAGTTCGACAACATTTCACAGATGATTGGGCAAAGATGATATCACCAATCCAGTTAACTGATAAATTAGATGAGTATGAAAAACTGTGAGTAAATTATAAGCAACCAAGCGAATTTCTCAAAGAGAAAAACTTTCCAAGAAATGCACAGTTTGGACGTGGACGACCACGAACACCTCCTAATCAAATGCATTCCCATTTCAAGAAATGGAATAACAAATGAGAACCAGAGGTATCCAAAACAAACACCAAGTCATCGATTCACGAGAAATAACAGTGGTCTGCATTCAGTGCACAAACCTGATGAGAAAGAAAGGACATCAGAAGCCCATATTACACAAACGTCTAACAATGTGGTAGACGGGAAGGTTCACACCAAAGATATCTGTTTGAACAATTTGATTGTTGTTGCACTCGTCGATACAGGTAGTTCAGTATGCCTCATGCGCGAAGATGTTTACAGACAATCGACCTTCCCAAGCTATCAAACACACCCTTGCTTTTGTCTGGTATTGGAGCATCACAGGTTTGGACGAAAGGATCCTTTGAGCATGAAGTTAAAATAGATGGATATAATTTTTCTTTAACATGGCATGTAGTACCTGCACCACAGTTGAGTTACCAAGTAGTAATTGGAGCAGATATTTTGGGACAAGCTTCATTAAACTTTACCAACAGTGGTGTTGAATTTAACAACTATGAAGAAAAGATGTGGCTCATGCAAATAACCGAAGTAAACCAGGAAGATCAAGTTGATCTTAGCCACATTAATGACGTACAAATAAAAGCGGAATTAAAACAGATAACGTCATCGTATAAACCGGAAAAGACAGAAACAACTGATGTCTCCATGAGAATTATTCTAAATGATGCTGTGCCGATTTACCAAAGAGCTTGTCGTCTGTCTTTTCCTGAGAAACAAGAGGTTGATAGACAGATCCAAGAATGGTTGGAACAAGGAATAATTAGGACTAGTAATTCTGATTATGCTAGTCCAATAGTATTAGTAAAAAGGAAAGGCAACACAACCAGATTGTGCATAGACTATAGGAAGCTAAATAGCAAATTAGTTAAAGACAGATTTCCCCTTCCTTTGATAGATGATGTATTAGACAAGTTGGAAGATGCTAGAGTGTACACTACTTTAGACTTGAAGAACGGATTTTTCCATGTTAATGTTGAGGAGGAAAGTCGAAAATACACTTCATTTGTTGTTCCAGACGGACAATTTGAATTCACTAAAGTCCCTTTCAGATTGAGTACTAGCCCTAGTGTTTTTCAAAGATATGTTTATAGTATTTTCCGAGATCTTATGAACAAAAGTTTCCTGATAATTTATATGAACGACATTATCATACCATCCAAAAATGAAAAGGAAGGTTTAGATAAGTTAAAAACTGTATTTGAAGTTGCATCCAAGTATGGACTCGAGTTGAAAATGACCAAGTGCCAGTTCCTGAAAAAGAAAGTGGAGTTTCTCGGTCACATAGTTCAAAATGACACTATACGTCCATCACCTACGAAAACTATGGCGGTTATGAAGTTTCCTGTCCCAACAAACATGAAGCATGTACAAAGCTTTTTAGGACTAACGGGTTAACTTCAGGAAATCTATTTCAGGATACTCTACAATTGCTAAACCGCTTAGTGATTTGCTCAGAAAAAATAGTTCGTTTGCTTTTGGTCCTGAACAAAAAGAAGCATTTGAGAAACTTAAGAACTTCCTAACAGAAGGTCCAGTATTAGGTATTTTCAAACAAGGAAGGAAAACGGAACTGCATACAGATGCGAGCAAACATGGCTGTGTACGCCGCGAGATGGCGCCCTTTGTAAGGGTTGTTGCCCTCTGTAAGGGTTGTTTAAGGGGTTAAGCGTCAGAGCGTTGGAGGATTTGTATGAGGAGAAGGATGAATCTCATCCGCTCAATAAATACTGTTGATTTTTTACCATTGAGTTTTATTCATTGAAGTCCTCCCGAACAATGGCTATGGTGCCATGCTCTTGCAAGACTGAAGATGGAAAACTACACCCTGTTCATTACATGTCAAAGAAAACAAACATAGCCCATGAAAAGTATAGCAGTTATGAACTGGAGGTCCTAGCCATTGTCGAAGCTTTAAAAAAATTCCGTGTTTACCTGTTGGGCAACCATTTCAAAATTGTAACCGGTTGCTCGGCCTTCCAGTAAACAATGGACAAAAAGGATCTTGTAACACGAATTGCAAGATGGGCCCTTTTATTAGAGGAGTTTGACTATGAAATTGTACATAGACCCAGCCAAGGAATGCAGCATGTCGATGCCTTAAGTAGACATCCAGTTATGATTGTAGGAAATGACACTTTGACTGCACAACTGAAGAATGCACAGTTGGCAGATGAACATATTTGTGCCCTTAAAACACTCCTGCCTAATAACGAGTCTCAGGAGTGTTTTGTACGAAATGACATTCTCAACAAATTTGTAAATGGTCGCGAACTTGTAGTAGTGCCCAGAGATATGCAAACCGAAATAATTAAATTAGCTCACGAAAAGGGCCATTTTTCAGCAACTAAAACAGAAGATGTGGTAAAGCAAGAATTCTTCATTTCTAACTTAAATAAATTAACTCAAAAAGTAATCAACTGTGTACCGTGCATTTTGGCCAATAAGAAATGTGGAAAAAAGGAGGGGTTTCTGAATCCCATTGAAAAGGAAGATTATACCCTTAGGTACTTATACGTTGATTTTATCGGTCCATTGCCGTCAACAAACAAAAACTACCAACACATTCTGACCATTGTTGACGCCTTTACAAAATTTACTTGGTTATATCCAGTCAAATCAGTTTCTGCAGAGGATGCATTGGAAAAAATACGATTACAACAACAAACTTTTGGAAATCCTTTGAGGATCATAACCAATAGAGGCTCAGCATTTACATCAAAAGCTTTTGCCGACTATTGCGCTGACGAGGGAATTCAACACTTACAAATCGCCACAGGAGTACCTCGTGGAAACGGGCAAGTTGAGAGGATCCACTGTACTCTTATACCAGTCCTCACCAAGTTAACACTTGATGATGCGACAAAATGGTTTAAATATGTGGATAAATTACAGAGTTCTTAATGGTACAATGAGTCGAAGTACGAAGTGGACACCATTTGAACTTTTAACTGGGGTGAAAATAAGAAACAAGGAAGACATCATTCTCAGAGATCTCCTAGTAGAAGAAATGATACAACAATTCCAGGATGAAAGAAATTGTAACAGACAAGATGCAAAGGAAAACATCCAGAAAATTCAAACCGAAAATAGAAGAACCTACAACAAGAAAAGAAAGAAAGCGCCTGAGTTGGCGATTTAGTGGCCATTCAGAGGACGCAGTTTGGTTCTGGTCTCAAGCTGAGACTTAAGTTTTTAGGTCCATACAGGGTGACGAATGTGAAACCCAAAGACAGATATGAGGTTGAGAGGGTTGGTGAACATTCAGGTCCCAAATTTACCACTACCTCTGCTGAAATACTTTTCGAAAATGTGACGCTTTATACTTATGATTTATTTTTGATTTATACGTATTCTCATATTGTATTAATTTTATACTCGTTTTCTTTTGTTAAATGATGCGAAATAATGTGATCAAAATTATGTAGAGTAGTTTTATTCGTTGTAACAGTGTTCTTATCTTATTTTGTATTCTAAATAGTAATTTTATGTTCTTTTCTTGTGAATGTCCCTGAGGCCAGTGACTAGCAGGATGGCCGAATCTGTAGGATTGTTGTAAATCGACTCCAGATGGCAGCACGATATACTCCCATGACATCATACTTATGATGTAACGCGATTCTGCGCGGGATTGGAGACTTTCTGTAGGGAACGTTCGTGTGTGCTGACGTGAAACTGCGCTGTGTTTTCTTTTTCTCAATGTAATTTGTATTTTATGTCTCTTCGTTGTGTCCGTCCAAATAAACAGTGATTGTCATTTTCACTGACTGTTCTCTTATGTGGAATCACACGAAACAAACCCTACATACATTTAGAAACATTCAGCTAAAAACAATTCCGTTTTCGCTATTTTTGAAGAAATAAGTTTGAAATGTCATATTTACAAAATTCGATGTCTCCAAATTGAGTACACACCCAGTCCATTTCATTCAGAAACAATAAAATCAGGGTATGAAAAAATCGTGATTTTTTAAAATCAAAAACATTGGATTTATTTGATTTAAATCAGATTTTTAAAAATTTAAATGGGATTTTAATTAATTTCTTGCCCATACAAGTTTAAATTTGTTGGACATAAGACGCAAATTACAGTGTAGTTTCTAGATAGTTTTGATTTATTTAAACATTAATATTTTTAAGTAAAACACTAGCTAAATTATCCGGCGTTGCTTGGGTTGAAATGGTTAAATGTTGCTTGAAAAGTGAATGAGAATAATCACTTTTCTTTCACAGAAAAATGCAATAATTTAAGTTGTACGGAAAATAAGTTTTAACTTTTTCATAGCTTCTACTATATACTTCGGACTCAAATATATGCATTTAATTCCTGAATATACTGCAATATGTAAAAGATTAAGACATAAATGCGAACAGAAACAAAATTCCGACGGAAAAATGCAGAATTCTAAAAAAACGAATGATGCGCAGTGTCGAATTTCGACTGCCTGAGTGTATTCTGAAATAGAGCAATTCGAAAAAGACATTTGAAAATATTGATAAAGACGATAATGATTTATGAAATTTAGTAATGCTCAGATATGACTGCAACATTTAGCTGTGTTAACTAAAACAGACAAACTCGGGATTCTAAATCAAATTTATAAAATAATAAAACATTAATTCTGGTTTGCCAAATCTAAAATAACAAAATTACGCTTTTATGATTAATGAGTTGAAGTTTTTCGTGTTCCATTACAAAATGTAAATTATGAATAATGAAATATTTTAAATATTTTTTCTATCAATCAAATATTCATGTAAAAATATAAAACTCATCATAGAAATAAAATAATAATTCAATCGTATACATCCAGCATCTCGGTACTCCAAACACATGGCCCTTTGTTATAACGTCAGTCAGTTTCAACTGCTTCTGTTTAAATATTCTCGCAATCAAGTCGTGGCGCTCACTGGATAATTGACCATTGGTAAGAACCTCCTTGATCTCCGTCCAAGTGGGATTGCAGGTGAAGGTGATAAATAAGTCTGGTCTCCCTTACGTCCTCACGTACGTCATAGCATCTTGCGTGTATTCGTGAATGTGTCTGGGACTGCCTGTAAATGTAGCTGGTAGTATGACTAAGGCACCGAGGTTTTCAATGTTCCCGTCATTTGCCACAGCACCTCTCAGGTGAATATATTCGTCAACTCTCAGTTTATGTTGATTTAGACGAATGTAAAGGAGACACTCACTCTCGACTTTTGCGTACATATCGACGATGAACTGATGAAACGATTGCCTGCAGTTCAATACGTGGTACTGCTCAGTATCTCGAACCATTAATCTGTACTCGTAGAAATCCATCGCTGAAACTTTCTTGCTGGTTGTTTCACCTGTTCTTGGGTTGATCTGCCTCAGATTAAAATATCCATCTTCACCATGTGGGGGAACATCACTGGGTACTGCAGAGCATCATAAGATCGATGTGTTTCCGAAATGCGCTGCAATGATTCACCTCGTCGTTGAATAACGATATCCCGTTGATGAAACTCACTGCCTGATATAACCACCGCCTTCATCTGCTTGAGGAGAGTTAAAGAGCCGCTCGTGTTCACCTGCTGGTCTTCGGTCTGCTCTTATGACTACTTTATATTCATCTGTTGGCATACGTTCCAATGCTGTTTCAAACGTTTTAAAAAGATTATTGTGCTCATGGAACATCCTCTGTACATTTAACACAATCTGACGTCTTGTTCCCGAGATGTAGGCGCACCTCTGATCAATTTCCATTTGTACGTTTTGAATAAAATATAGCTGTAGAAATTTTGGTGGTTGATCTGTCAGCGTCAGCAACAATCCTGCTCTATGGTAAATCTGCCCTTGCACCTTGAATGTCGATGGAAATCCAGGCTGTCCGACAACTGATGTGGCGCCGAATGATGTCATTTGGAAACATGAGTTGTATTTTCTGATGTTACTAAGAAAATGCTTCGACTCTGACGTATCTCCTGATGTGTAAGTCAAAAGTTCTTGTGGTGGTGGTTCCAGTTGGCAGAGATTAATTTTTCCATTTTTGAAGCAAATACCAGTAGACTCTGATTTAAACTTTTTGGCTTGACAGTAACTACATACCATTTCCATTTTCCCGATGGTAACACTTGCATGCAGCGAGTAGTCTTTATGCTGATTTAAATCAAGTGATTTTTATTAAAAAATCATTGATTTAAATCAAAATTTTAAAATTCATTTTTCTTTCTGTTATGTTTAATAATATTGAGAATGAAATACTCAACAAGATGCATGTTATTTTATTCAAATAAGTTAAGAACTTCGCTCGTACTGAGTTCACCCGAAAATTATATTGAAAATCACCCTCCATTTGAAGCACTAAATAACAGTATTTGCTGATTGGGGTCATAATTACCAGACAAGTATTTTCATCTTGGGCCATTGACCAATAGGTGTCACTCACAAGCCTGCCATCAGTGTTGATTTTGTTTTAAACATTCCATGTAACTATTAATCACACATGGCCAATTTTAAACCATTCACCATGTGTTGAGTGAAGATGCTCGAAATATATTCAACCAAATTATTAAAATTGTGGTAGGTAACTTGCTTTCTTTTAAGATGCTCTAGTTATTTATTTAGTATATTCTGTTCATAAAACATATAGACACAATGGAAAGATTTTCTGCAAAATTACAAAAGCATTCCAATTTTGCACATAAATCTTTAAAATTGGCAATTTTAATAGTTTCATTTTGTTTTGTGTAATATATTGATAATTTTTGTTTCAATTAATTGGGAAAGTTTATGCATTGATCCCTTTGAATTCTTTACCCTCTTAGAATAACTATTCAATATTTATGGAATTGAAATATGGAATGGAAAAGTTCATCACTCATCTGATGAGTATGTTGAGAAAACATTATGGGTTGAAGCAGAAAGTTATTGGAATTGATAAATTTTTTATTGCAAGCTCAAAATTCCACTGAATTGGCATTATCTCGGGGATGATATTGCATTTGTTCTATGCTGCTCATAGATAAAAGCCTCATTTTTTTGTTTTATATATAAACCTTTTCGTGTGCTTTGAATATACTTATGAAATACTTGTCAATGCTGTTGGTTAGGCCTTCAAAATGTAGCTGTTATTGGGAGAAGGAAGGAAGCATCAGGGAAAGAGGCGGAAAAAGGCTAGATAAAAGAAACAAATCAAAGGCATACCAAGAGATTAAGTGACTGAAAAAAGAGCTTGAAAAAGAAAAGAAAGAAAAAATGAAGCTCAATACAAATAAGGAGAAATATAAGAGGAGGTACTATCGTTTGAAAGAGAAGTTTAAAAACGTGAACAGTCCACAGCAGAAGGTCAAAAATCTTTTACGAGGAGAAAAAGTTTCTCCCAGAGTAAAAAAGTCTTGAATTTGGATCTGCATTAACAACCCAGATAGAGGAAAATTACAAAAAAAATATAAAATCAAGGAAATGCCAAAAAGCATTTGGTTTGGTACTGTCTGGGAAAATAATAAAAAATAAAATGAGAATTAGATCTGACATCGTGAAGTTTTTCAAGCAAGATGTCAGCTGTATGGAACCAGGCATTAAGGACTGTAAAACTAAAAACAAAAGAGAACCCTAATGGGGAATCTTAAAAATCTCCATAAAAAGTTTGAAGTAGAATCTGGCTATAATATTCCATACTCAACTTTCTGTTTTTTTCCCGACCATTTTGGGTATTGCAACCTGATGTAAGAAAGAGACACATGTGCATATGAAAAGCATGAAAATATTTCTTTAATTTTTGAAAAATTAAAAAGTCTCAAAGTTTTTAATTACAATGATTTAGATCAGATGGTTAAATCTCTCTGCTGTCAGGATGTAGTAAAAAGTAAAGAATGTCTGGAAAGGAGATGTAAGAAGTGCATTAACAAACACATTGAGACAAATGATTTTGAAAATGTGATTACATGTGTTGAGCAATGGAAGAGGAAAGAAGTAAAGTTTACAGTTAAAGGAATAGAAAAGTCGGCTAAGAAAGTGGTTAAATCAAAAGTAGAAATAGAAGTCAAGGAGCTAGTTAATAAATTTAATGATATGCTTCCTCATTTCATGAAGCATGTTTGCAACATAGTCCATCAATACAGGTCAATTTTCAACCTAAAAAATAACCTTGGAACAGATGAGATCCTGATACATGTTGATTTCAGTCAGAATTATAAATGTAAGTACACCAAGGAGATACAAAGTGTGCATTTTGGAGGTTCACATGACCAAATCATATTACATACTGGTATAATGTACTACAGGGAAATTAAAAATAGTGAAAAACTTAAAGTTTTGCCATTCTGCTCATTGTCCGAATCTTTGCGACACGACTCAAGTGCTATTTCAGCCCATTTAAACCCAAGGTAAACATTTACTGTACGGTCACCCTTGGCGACTTTTTCAAAATCTCGCCAAAAGTCGCCAAAATGGCGACTTCTTGCACGAGCGAGATTTAAAGAAAACAGCGTAGTGAAAAATGGGTAAAGATGTAGAATCCGAGACATGTTTGTAGCCAAATCAAGATGGCGTCCAAAGCCAGGATGTTCTTAAAAAAACCGCGGACTTTCCTACGCGAACAACCTTTTGTATCCTTATAGGGCAATAATAAATGAGGAATGCTCAAACAAGCAATAATAAGTAAAAAAAATTAAAATAACGGTCTAATTAATCCTGTGGATGTTCTTAAAAAAAAACGGGGACTTTCCTACGCGAACCTTTTGTATAGGGCAATAATAAATGAGGAATGCACAAATAAGCAATAAGTAAAAAATAAAAATAACAGTCTAATTAATCCTGTGGATGTTCTTAAAAAAACGCGGACTTTCGTACGCGAACAACCTTTTGTATAGGGCAATAATAAATGAGGAATGCACAAATAAGCAATAAGTAAAAAATAAAAATAACAGTCTAATTAATCCTGTGGATGTTCTTAAAAAAACGCGGACTTTCGTACGCGAACAACCTTTTGTATAGGGCAATAATAAATGAGGAATGCACAAATAAGTAAAAAAAAATAACGGTCTAATTAATCCTGTGGATAGTCAAAAAACCGCGGACTTTCCTACGCGAACAACCTTTTGTATAGGGCAATAATAAATGAGGAATGCACAAATAAGCAATAATAAGTAAAATAAATAAAACTTACGGTCTAATTAATCCTGTGGATGTTCTTAAAAAAAAACGCGGACTTTCCTACGCGAACAACCTTTTGAATAGGGCAATAATAAATCAATCACCTTCAAGCTCTCCGGTTTTGCTAATATATTCCGTTGCGACCCGGTTAAGCGGTAACCAATTACAATCCTTCTAAAAAGCTAAGACATCAACACAAAAAGAATTCAAATTTTAAAACGGTTACCAATCATAGAACGCAAAACATCGATATTTTGTTAAAAAATATGCGTTCGTTAAAAAAAAAAAAGCGCTCTTTCCTTCCGAAAAACCAACCTTTTCCAAAGTCCAATAGGGTTGCTGCAATTCCTTGTCGGGTCGGATGGGGTTGCCATATAAAATAATTTATCGCCAATGTGGAAAAAATCGCGCCAAGGGTGACCGTACAGTAAATCTGATCCAAACCCAATTTTACATCATGCTCAGACATTAGTTGGAGAGATAAAAACAATCCATTTTTTGAGCGACAGTCCAACTACTCAATATAGTAATAGAACATTTTTCTTTTTAATTCTGAGCTATCTTACAAGGTTCTGTTCGAATTCAATTACATGGAACTATTCAGAATGTGGCAATGGGAAAAGGGGCCCCAGATGGAATTAGGGGAACCCTAAAGAGAACAGCTAACCAGCTTGTGGCTGAAGGTACTGACATACCGACATTTCAGGTATTCTCATGAAAAAAAATGATAATATTAAACTTTTCTTGGTAACCAAAGACATTGAAGAAATGGATTCTCTTGTAATGAAAAATATTCCGCCATGTGTTAGAACAATGATGGTTCATCAGGCTTTATGGAGTTGTGAAGCAAATGATCGTCTAAGTTGTTTTGACTGCAATCCAGGAACACCACTGCACCCATTACCACATTGGTTTCTTTTGCCCAACAAGGTCCCAAGAACATGGAAAAAAATGTATCCTTTAACAAAATATTTTAAGTTATCTTAAGAAACATTTAGTCACTGACCTCAGTGCCATGATACAGGACCAAGGCCAGAGTGGTTAAGGGGAGGCCCACCCTAAAATTTCACGGGCTCATGCTAAATTTTTTTTTATTCTGAATATATAGTAGTCTGTCTATTTTCATGCTCTGCCCCTCCCCTACTTTTTATGCAGCCCCCTAAAACTTATAGTCTGACTACAGGCCTGCCATGACAACCTTTAGTATAGTGATTTCAATTGTAATTTACATCATCTTGGATAGGATATACCTATGTGTCTAGGTGATGGGACTGTGTAGCCTAATGTGCATTCAGGGTGGTTTGATGTTTGTTAGAATATAAACAATAAATCCAATTACTAAAATAAATTAAAAAAATTAACTAAACAAAATAAATGATACATATAATTATAATGAAAGTAAAATCATATTGTGTTTTTGTGGGAAAAAAAGAAATCCAATCTGATTAAGGTTTTTCTTTAATGTAAGTGAACAGATGATATGCCAGGGCCGTCACATCAAATGCAATCACAACACCAAGTCAAGAGACTGCGCTATGAAGATATCTAGTGATTCAGAAAGTCATAGTGATTCTGAAAATGACGACAGCCGAAAAATGAAAAAATTCAGCATTATGAATGTGGCATTTAATGATTATAAAATTGTTAAAGTACTTGGTAGAAAGAGTGTTTGCTATTATGTGACAAATGTCACTGAATGTTTTGAAGATGCTCACCAAATCCGTTTCATGTCAAGATGCCGTGATACTAGAAACAAATTTGTTTTTTCCAAAGAATGTGAAGCAACAGTGCAAGATAATGAGGTTGTGGCCATTCCAAAACAACCGACAATCAACACTCGTGAACAGTACATTTTTGATGAAATACCTGAAGACATTACGTTGTGTTAGATGAAACTGAAACATTTTGTCACTTCCATGCAAACACTTGTCTACTCCATGTTTTAAGGAAATAAAAAATTGGCTTTAATTTGCTTAAAATGCTTTCTTGACCTCTGTTTGATGGTTGTACTACTTCATTGCCCTAACAGGACACTAAATACATAAAAAATAAAACTTTAATTTTATTTTTCAAGTTTTGATTGTCAAATTTACACTTAATTTCAGAATGACCCATATACACAGTATATTTTATACAATCACAGAGGTACAGCTGTAGTCTCTGCCGCGCGCGGTGGCAACGACTCTTGGCGTAGTTATAAGTGACTCATGCCGGGTGATGGTAACCCATTTTTTTCTCGAATTTTCTCCTGGTTAGGGTTAACATGTTTTTAGGCTAACTTACGGGACTGAGGGAGTAGTTAATCGTTTTTTTTTGTTACGAGTTGTGTCGCGATAAAGAGCTTTTTTTAACTTTTTAAAGGAATCGGGATTAATTAAATCTAAAGTTTCTTGCGATAAATGTAACGGGGATATGACTTTTTCAGTTAGGGTTACCCTCACCGGCATGAGTCGCTTATAACTACGCCAAAAGTCCAAATATTTAATCAATATTTGCAGTGTTTTTCTAGTCAAAATGTTGTTTAATTCAGATTTACATAATTCATCCGTACGTATGCAGTATATATTCAATGTTGGAAGATTTTGTTGGGTTTTATCGATTGAAGACAGAGTTTTATACATTAAAAATAAATTTTATTACGTAGCCAAGTCTTATGGTTTAAAAACATACTTTTAGAAAAGAAGAAGTCTGATCAGATCATGTGATCATGATCCCCCTTTTACTCTTCACACACATTATCTCCTCTCTTTTATACATTCAAAGATTTACATATTCTTCTATATTGATGTGCCCCACACGGCACTATAATTGGAGGTTTGAGACCGATTCCAACATGCGGCCCCATCGGTTGTAAAACCTCAGCAGATGTATTACAATTCAATATATATATTTATATAAATCTAACAAAATATTTTTCTAATAATATTTTTAAATTTATTTAACAATAAAGGCTTTGTTAAAAAGTCAGCCAAATTATTTTCCGATGAAATATAATTTACGTTAAATAGTTCATCTTTTATTAATTTACGAATAAATTTGTACTTGATATCAATATGTTTAGTTTTCTGATTTTCCTGACTATTTTTTGAAAAATAGATAGCAGATTGATTATCACAATATACTTGGGGTCTTATGTAATCACACAAACTTAATTCATTTATAATTCTACTAAACCAAATAACTTCTTTAGTGCAATCGGTTAGTGCAATAAATTCAGATTCCATTGAGCTAAGAGCTATGCACTTTTGTTTAGAAGATTTCCATGATATTGGGATGTTACCAAAATAAATTAAATAGCCACTGCTTGAATGTCTGTTTGTGAGACCACATCCCCAATTTGCATCAGAAAAAGCAATCAAATTTGAACTTTCTACATTGGAAAGATTAATTTTAAAATCCTTTGTAAGAAAAACATAGTTCATAATATCAACAACGTAAGACCAGTGTTTGTAAGTATAACCATTACAAAACTGAGACATTATATTAACAGCAAATGCAATATCTGGTCTGGATCTATCTGACAAAAACGATAAACATCCTATTAAGGAACGATAGGGAAATTTCCTCATTAAATCATTTTCAATTATTTCTTCCTCTTTAACCTTATCAGGTAAGTTACAACCAATTTTAAAAGGTAAATTCACAAAACTTTTAGGAAGATCTTTGAATTGTGACATTAATTTTTCAATGTAGGTAATTTGATGTAAATAAATCGAATTTTCAATTTCTTGAAAGTTTACGCCTAACAAATATTTAGTTTTACCTAGGACTGTAAGATCCAATTTTTTGTCCAATAATTCGATTACTTCATTTATCAAATGTTCCCTTTTTGAAAACAAAACCATATCATCTACATAAACAATTAAAATTACATCTTTAAATTTGTAGACACAATTACACCAATTTAACTGAGAAAATCCTAATTTAGTTAAAATACCGTCTAATTCCAAATTCCATTCTCTACCACTTTGATGCAGACCATATATAGCCTTTTCCAATAGACATACTTTGTTTTCGGATCCTTTCAGCACAAATCCTTTTGGCTGTTTCATGTATATAGTATCCTTAAGGTGTCCATATAAATATGCACTTTTCACGTCAACTTGACAGTGATACCAACCCAACACAGAAATCAATAGTACAAACAATAATCTAACAATAGAAAAATTCACAACTGGTGAAAAAATATCTTTAAAATCAATGCCGGGTTTTTGCTTAAAACCTTGAGCAACAAGACGAGCTTTATACCTTTTAGGTATATTGTTTTCGTCCATTTTTATGCTGTACACCCACTTACTTCCAATTATGGTTGTATTTGGGGGTGTGTCCACTAATTTCCATACTTGCCTATCCTTCATTATCTGAATTTCTTCATTCATGGCAGTATTCCATTTAATTTTATCCTTACTTGCTTGCGTTTCTTCATAACTTTTGGGGATTTCGACATTGTAACACTGATCATACATGTCGTACATCTGTTGGTCTAAAAAATTAGATTCATCACTAGAAGTAGATGGCACATTAGAAATATCCACATTAGGATGTTCAGTTTCTGGCTTAAAATTGAAATTTACAGGATCAAACCTAATCTTATTTTTAGTACAGTACTTTTTAATATCATTTAAAGATCTCATTCTCAAATTTTCAGGAGAATAATAGTATACATCTATCCTATTGCTTTTATTTCTAGGTTTTTCGATTCTTCGCCAATTTGAAATGTTAAGACTTTTTAAGTCCTCAGTTTTAACTAAATCTTTAGAATCTAAAACTTGAGTTTCACTTTCCGATTTTACTTTTATATTTTCATTTGATTGATAAATAGGAATATTAGAATTAAGATCGAAAGAAACGTACTCAAAGTTTTTACCAAATAGTACATCAACAGCTTTCTTACTTTCGTCGATATGAACATGGACTGTTTCAACTATTCTCTTCTCGTTTGGTACATATATTCTGTAACCTTTAGTTTTCAAACCATATCCTGTCAAAATACCAAGTTTAGCTCTGGGTTGTAATTTATTTCTCTGTATTTTAGGAATATGAACATATGCCAAAGAGCCAAAAATTCTAAAATGTTTTACTGATGGTTTGAAACCAGTCCATATTTCGTTAGGAGATATACCCTCAGTTAATTTGTGTTCGCATCTATTTTTAGTATGAATAAATGCTAAAAGTGCTTCTGACCAAAATTGTGGTTGTAAACCACTGTCTTGAAGCATAGCTCTGACACAATCCATGGCTGTTCTATTGAACCTTTCTGCAATGCCATTTTGTTCAGGGGTATAAGTTGAAGTTCTTTCGATTTTTATTCCTAGATCATTTAAAAACTTTTTAAATTCTTTGTGACAAAATTCTAAACCATTGTCAGTTCGGACACATTTTAACTTAACATTTAGCTGTCTTTCAGCTTTAACCAAGTATTTTTTAAAGTAATCAAAAACTTCATTCTTATCTTGAATAATATAAACAGTTACTTTACGTGAAAAATCATCAATAATAGATAAAAAGTATTTGTTTCCACCTAGAGAGTTAACTGGAGCAGGACCCCACAAATCCATATGGATCCTTTCCAAAACATTTTTAGTTTTCCTTTCGTACATATAGTTTCTTTTTAAGGATATTCTAGTGGATTTAGCAATAGCACAAATCTTACAATTTTTATCTATATTCTTACAATTAAGTTTTTCAATTCCTTTTACACAATTAATTTTACTCATATTTTCAATTAAGGGCATGTTAACATGACAAAACCTACGGTGGGCTTTTTCTAGATCTAAACCAGTTACATATGTATAATTTTTAATCTTGGGATAACCTTTTAAGATATACAATTTTCCAATTCTGGGAACAGTAAACAAATATTTATTATAACTATTATAAATAATCATTTTGTTATTTCCCCATTTAATTTGGTTTCCCACAAGGTCAATACGAGCACCACTAATTAAATTTCTTCTCATATTAGGCGAGTATAACACATCTTTCAAAGTTAAATCAAAATTTCGGTTTCTATCTAAAACTGTAAATTGAATATCACCCATACCTAATACTTCCGAGGTGCTGTCCTTGTCTCCGACTAGGACCTTCTGTGGTGGTAGTTTTCTGAATGTCGTAAACATATCACGTTCTTTACAGAAGTGAGCAGTTGCAGCAGAATCAATAAGAAATTCCCTCGGTCTTTCATTTGGAAAATTTGAAACTGCATAGGCACGTTGAAGATCAGTTTTTGGATTGTCCTCCATATAAAATAATTCACCACCAGGTTTCTGCCGATTGCTTTTCTTGAAGCACTTCGATTCGTAATGTCCCGACTTTTTGCAGTAGTTACAGAATGGTCGCGGCCCCATACGACAAACTGTCGACTTTCTTGGGCTTGAAGGAATTAATTCAGGGTCCAGTACGCATCTGCTGTGATCAGGAGTAGACGCCCGTGTCACCTTGTATCTAGATGACTTGTTTCTTGTAGCATAAGCATCGGCCACGATACTTAATTTTGTGCCTTCGTCTTTCCGCTTCAGCTCGATTCGGCTGGATTCTGTTATTAAATGTTTAGACAAATTGTCTAGCGTGAACTCGTTGTCATCCATCCTGTATAGCAATTGTACCAGATTATCGTATTCGTGAGGCAAATGTCTTATTAGTTGAAAGCAAACTAAAAGGTCTGGGATTTCGAATCCACCTTCTTTTATCTGTAACAGCTTCTCATGCACTCGTTTGCAGAAGAGTCCAATGGATTCGTCCTCCGGCTGGTAGCGGATTGAAAAGAACTCGTCCACAAGGCCTGCCAATCGTGCTCTAGATGCTGGTTCAAAGTTGGTCTCTAATATATCCCAGGCTTCCTTACCGTCTTCAGTAGATGAAATTAAGACTTGATATTTTCTGTCTATGCCCTGGTAGATAGTTGTATATGTCCTCTGCTTCCTATAACGATAGTCTCTTTTTTCTTGTTCTGGAGCATCTTCCAATAATAGAGGTTCCGTTTTAGTGATAAATTCCCAGCAGTTCCGGTCCATTAGCAATACCTTCATGTCCGTCTTCCACGTGGCATAGTTGAAATCCGATAACTTCGGGAAGGAAAACATGGACATTTCTTGAATACCCATCATACTGGAAACCGGTAGTGGCAGAATTCAGGTTCAGCTTAAGGTCTGGGGCCCATAACCAATTGTTGGGTTTTATCGATTGAAGACAGAGGTTTTTATACATTGAAAATAAATTTTATTACGTAGCCAAGTCTTATGGTTTAAAAACATACTTTTAGAAAAGAAGAAGAAGTCTGATCAGATCATGTGATCATGATCCCCCTTTTACTCTTCACACACATTATCTCCTCTCTTTTATACATTCAAAGATTTACATATTCTTCTATATTGATGTGCCCCACACGGCACTATAATTGGAGGTTTGAGACCGATTCCAACAGATTTCCGTGTACGCCAAACACGGCGCCAAAAAAAACGCGTTGCCACCGCGCGCGGCAGAGACTACAGCTGTACCATCACAGAAAATTACAAAGAATGAAGCTAAAATTAATATTACATGGAAAATTTAATTGCTGGTTATGTTTATTAAAAGTTGCAAGCATACTGCGCTCGTCTGTCGGCAGCTAATTTTTTTGACTGCAAGTGCATGACCATCACACCACTCAACCAAGGCCCAAGTTGGACTTCTTCATTCCTTCTGATGGAATAAGTATGCTTAATACCATTTTATCGGTACAGCTGTAGTCTCTGCCGCGTGCGGTGGCAACGCGTTTTTTTTTGGCGGCGTGTTTGGCGCCCTTTTTATGTCGCCAAGGAAATCTTCCAACATCGAATATATACTGCATACGTACGGAAGAATTATGTAAATCTGAATTAAACAACATTTTGACTAGAAAAACACTGCAAATATTGAATAATTATATGGACTTTTAGCGTAGTTATAAGCGACTCATGCCGGTGAGGGTAACCCATTTTTTCTCGAATTTCCAACAGTGAATCTATACTGTACATATTGATGAAATGAATCAAAAAATCAACATAAGTAGAATATAAGTTATTTTAACAGTTTTCACTGTAAATGAGGGTTTCCTGTTTAAACGGGGCTGCCAGTCGTGAACTGAACCCTCAGTCGCACCCCATTCGTTTTCTTTTTAAATGGAACGAAATTTCAAAGCAAACCATTATAGGAACCCTTGTGTTTTCCCATGCGATCTGCCTCCCCTATATCTTCCGTCTTTGTACCCCTTAAAATCTCATATGTCAAAAAAAAAATCTCCTCCATCTTCAAATTACTCTTACGGAACCATGACCCGTGTCTAATAGATTTATAACTACGACAAGGCTTATCATCCCGACGATTTCGACAAATCCATGTGTAACCATCGCTAACAGCATTCCTAACTGAAAAAGTCATATCCCCGTTACATTTATCACATGAAACTTTAGATTTAATTAATCCCGTTTCCTTTAAAAAATTTAAAAAAAGCTCTTTATCTCGACACAACTCGTAACAAAAAAAACGATTAGCTACTCCCTCAGTCCCGTAAGTTAGCCTACTACCAGAAAAAGAAAACTTTAAATTGCGAGCAAAATTCTCCTGAAACTTATCCACAATACTAAAAACAGAAGGCATCTTAAATAAGGAATTCTAGAAATAATAAAATAAAATAAACCGAAAAAGTACAACCTGATGCAATATCCTAAAAAGAAAAGACCCGCTCCCCACCGTGTCCAAACTAAAAAGAACAACCAATAAGTATTAGTATTGCAGATAAGTCTGAAACTTATCTACAATACTAAAAACAGAAGGCATCTTAAATAAGGAATTCTAGAAATAATAAAATAAAATAAACCGAAAAAGTACAACCTGATGCAATATCCAGAAAAAAAAGACCCGCTCTCCACTTCTATCCTGAAAAAAAAAGACCCGCTCTCCACCGTGTCCAAACTAAAAAGAACAACCAATGCTGGACAGAACTGGACGCCGGCAAGGTTGCCATAAAAACAGGTTAACCCTAACCAGGAGAAAATCCGAGAAAAAAATGGGTTACCATCACCCGGTATGAGTCGCTTATAACTACGCCAAAAGCCGCGCCAAGAGTCGTTGCCACCGCGCGCGGCAGAGACTACAGCTGTACCTTTTTCGTGAACCATTTATACACATGAGTTGATTAAAAAGCTTCTGCAAAGTTTAAAATGTGTCAAAACCTGACTATGGCAATCAAAAAAAATTCCTCTGGGAAAAGGAATATAGTTCTCAAGCAGTTTCAATTCCACAAACGAAATTAACATAATCAAAACTCATTTCAATTTTAAACAGGAGACAACACCAAAAAAACATAGTTCTTTACAGACAACACATAACTTATAAACATTTATCAATCGAGCAAACATTTTGCTAATTGCAAACACCAGATTAAAGAATTTAACTATCATTAATGATCTGGTTCATATGATCTGATAGAAATATTGAAACCATATGAGAACATATTTCAACAAATCACGAAGTAGTTTTTAAAATAGACGCAAAGATTAATATAGAACACAAACCTGGAATCTGAAAGTAGTGGATACCGCTGCAATCCCTTCATGAAAAGCAATCGTGCTGGTTTTGTGCGATTGGAATCAGGATGAGCATTCCAAGCTTTCACGTAATTATGATCAAAAAGTAGAACTTCTTTGTCTAAACCAGATAATTTCCGAAGACACTGCTCAACAGACATGTATTTGTTTTCGAAAGCCATGTTCTTGGGTACTCTTAACAAATATTGAGAACAAAAACGATGATTCTTCTATTTACATCATAATTAGTTCTGAAGATTGTATTCGCGATCAGAAAGCGAGCACTTTTTACACATGTGGAAATTCTCGTGGTTCTTAAAACAACGCACGTCGCAGATTGTAATGCCTCGCCTTAGCCAATTGCAAATCATTCCAAAATAATACAAAGGATGCAATTTGCTGTAGCGGTTTTGGCTCCATCATCTGAAGTCATCCTATTACAGATTTACGCTTCACTTTCTTATAATTGTGATTGTAGCCAGATGCCCAAGTAATGAAGCTATACTGATTGACAGTTTCGTGTGATTGTAGAATATTCATAAGTAGTGTGTTGATATCCTCAAAGAATCAGTAATTAATATCTTTGGTGTCAACAATATTGATGATAATTTTTTTTTCTGTAATGCTAGACACAGAGGGCGCTAGTGTTTTGATAACTTTTTCGTAATTTAACATTATTCTACTGCAATTTTAGTAAGTCCTTTAAAAAAAGGGGCCGCGGTGGCCCGGTTGGAAAAGTAACGGACTAGCAACCGAAGGGCTGCGAGTTCAAACCCAGCTAAACACCGTCGTGTACAAAGGGTGCAGGTTAAAGTACAAAGGTGCTGTCGTGGCCTCAAATGTCCTCACGTTGGCGTGGTGTGGAAGTTTGGAGAGTGGGGTGCCAGCTCAGGTGTTGCCTCGTCATCTGACCGTGGTTCAAAATTACGTGGTGTTGTCCTCGAATCTTTCCCTTTGGAATTGATCCCGGACCGTCACCAATAGCCCGTTGTGTTGCGCCAGTGTGACGTTAATTGAAAATAGCAATACCTTTAAAAAAGCGGAAAACTTCAATCAATCAAATTAGCATTTCTTATTCTCCGGTGGTCTATGTTAACATAAAAACCTCTCAATGGTAGCTAAATAGTTGGCTTTATGTCTCAACCTAGAGCAACACAACGGGCATTTGTTGACGACCCAGGAAAAATTTCGAAGGAAAAGCGTGGTTCAAAATTACGTGTTGTCCTCGGATCTTTCCCTTGTGTTTGATCTAGTGCGACGTTAGTTAAAATACCTACCTACCTCGAAGGATAAGATCCGATTGCAACACCGTCATTTTGAACCACGATTAGATGACAAGGTCAAATCTTGAGCTGGCATCTCACTTTCCAAACTTCCACACCAAGCCAAAGTGAGGACATTTGAGGCCACGGCAGATTTAACGTGCATCAGCCCCACCATACCCGACGGTCTTTGGTTGCATCTAGTTTCGAACACAACCCTCCGGTTGCATATACAGGCTGCGACGGATCCCTTCTCATTGGAGTTCCATTTAAATAAATTTACTAAAGTAGCTAAAATTTAAAATTGCTTCAAACCAAAAATATGAAAGTGGATTGTTTTTTTATTGTAACGAGGGTTCATATCTGGTAGTTGCACTTACGTCGCACTGGAGCAACAAAGTGGTATTGGCGACCAGTTTGGGACAAATCCCGATGACACCCGAGCTGGCACTCATTCCACTCTCCAAACTTCCACGCCATGCCAACCTATACATTTGAGGCCACAACAAATTAAACGTGCCTCAGTCCCATGTACACGAGTCTTTGGTTGCTAATCTAAGTCTCTTACTTGGCTACAGCTCCAAGCCGTATCTCCTCTAGATTGATACAGAAATCTCAATGTACACGAATTTGATTACATTCCAATGAGTTATAGTTACCTTTTTATTCTAAGCCCGACCACTGCTTTTTTTTTCAAAACTAGAAGTGAACTGGCGGTTATTTGTGAGGGAGCACCCAGTACATAAGCCGCAGTAGCTCCAAACAGGAATAATCAACAGCCATCCACTTACAGGGATTTGTACCCAGGACCTGGAGGGCAGACAAACACAATGATCACAATATCCAAATAGGCAATACCTTAATTAACGAATAGATGGTAGTCACATTATCTCTAGATTGTAATAAATCTTCGGAGGCATCGCAAGTGTATGGTTTTGAGTTTACAAAAATATAATTGCTATCGCAGTGTTTTTCTAAAATAGTGTCAACTCAAAACTCGCATTGCCCAAACATAATTCTGGTTGCAATGACCGCTAGCCAATTCAACCAAATGTAAAATCGGTTATAGTTTTATGGAAATTAATGTTCTTCGGGTTGAGAGTTCTTCGAGATGTAAACTCGCATATTGTTAAATTCAGACAATTACAATATTTATTTTGTTGAGGAATAAATATTCAAAAAAATTAACCAGATAATTGATTGCAGAACAAACTTGACTTCTAAAATTGTACAATCATATGAATGAGGATTGTTCAAATAGATTCCCTCATTTAAGATGTTTAAGAAATGTGAAAAAATTATACTTGTAAAAAACAGACACTTGCACTTGAAATCAGACAACTCGTTGAATGAAAACTCTTTATTAATAAATACAATTGAATAAAACTAAAACAGTCAATTAACATAAAATTTCCAACAGATGATTAAGCTAAAAACAAGATATCAATAATACTTACAACAGCTTTCATACTCCATGCTTCATTAATACCAAACACAATGTATTACTGCTTTATAAGAGACATTTTTAAATAAAAAATATCACAAATTTTATAAATAAATTATAAAATGGAATGGTTAGACAAATGGAGTTTATTTGCCAATACTCTTAATCTAACACATAATTCAAAAACATTTTTTATTAAAATGCACACATCGAATCTTCAGCCTAATCTGTTTTTAGCATTGTGCAGACACTTTACAAGTTTCTTAATATGCAAATGGAAAAAGTGTAAAAATCACATTAACATTGTAAATTTGAATTTTTTCAGATCTGAGTCTCGCATGTAATCAAAGAGAACCATTCACACTTAAGGATATCTTCAAATCCTATTGGTTTCCAGTTCGATTGTCTATATTATCAGGTTAAATAATCGTTAATATGCTTTTTTTGTCATATTTTGTTGATCGATAATTGTGGAAGTCTAAAAAATAGTGGAATATATCCTGAACTTGAACAAAATTTATATCTTACTTGTTAACACATGGGGTTATTCTAAAAGAAATTTTTAAATTTAACTCGTCATACCCATTTAAAATTTTTTCATGTCTTATGAAAACTGAAGACGTGAAATGCATGCTGCATAATTGTTAATTCCAGGTAATACTCATTGCAGGAAAACAAATCTAACACTACATTTGTTGGAAAAGCAGAATATTCAGGCATACAGCTTAAAGTACCTGTTTCATAATGAATTGATAAAAGCATAAATATATTCTGAAAATTCAAAATGACTTGTTTCTAAAATAAAACTCAAGACATGTATTGACACATAAATGACTAATACACCTTATCATGAATGATCACAAATAAAGAGACCAGTTTTCAAGCATTCTTCAGTAAAAATAAATACGAAAAGATAATCGCAAAATGTACATTTTGTAATAAAATTTAATTTCACACATTTTTGCGTATACTATTTTCGAAAGTACTTTTTAATTGAAGTCATGAGTATTCATTCTATTATTCAAAATCGGAATTTGAATACCAAAAAGTACCCAGTAGAGAGAACCTAGTCTCCTTTCACATATAAGCACAAAATTAGCTACCATGAACATGTTTTGTAAATAAGTAAACCTGAAAAAGTGAAGATGGGAAAACCCCCAAAAATAAATAAATATAAATATAAAAAATAATGCATACTTCGTAGACATATCAGATCCACATTTCATACAATAAAGATAAAAAAAGATAGCACATGCATGATATTGCAAAATAATCGTCATTATATTTAGAAGATTTATGAATAGATAAACTAGTCTGTTTAACTGTTAGACAGGCATAAAGAATTGAATACTGCATAAATTGAATCTCAATTTTTTAAATACTGAGTTATAAATTTCTTAAATTAAATGCCAGTAGTATTTAAAAGCAGCCAATGAAGCTATGTCAGAATTAAAGCATAAATAAATTTGGTTTCTAAAAAATTGTGTAACTTTATTTAGTTTGCTCGGTTGGATATTTCGAATCAAGACAGTTAAAATATAAATTGATTTATAAAATGCTGCTTTAAAAAATGGAGGATAAGAGCTCATTTAGAAGTAAAAGGAAATTACACAAATAAAATAACTCTATCCCTTTCAACTATTCCACTGAGATTTGTCTTGTGTAGAGCTAAAATCTGTTGCCACCAGACAGATAATTTAGGGGGAAAATAAGTTCCAGTGTTTAAAATTTTTTTTAACTTCTAAAAGATAAAGGATTGAATAAGTGCTTTCAAAAATAAGAAAATTAGATGCACTAAAGAATAAAATTTAACATAAACCTATGATTTTTCGTTCATAAGTGCTTAAAGGACAATATAATCAGAACTTTTTGAAATAATATTGTACCACAAAAGAG
Source organism: Meta bourneti (assembly GCA_933210815.1). Lineage (NCBI taxonomy): Eukaryota > Metazoa > Arthropoda > Arachnida > Araneae > Tetragnathidae > Meta > Meta bourneti. Next base: position 8,426,861 of record OW119926.1, read on the forward strand.
AAAAGGTCCAAGACAACAATAGGATACAATTTAGGAGCAGACTCATAGAAAATACATTAAATATTATGTTATTTAATTTTTATAATTGTTGATTCACAATTTTTTTCTAAATTTTAAGAATGCATAGCCTATATGCTAGTCTGAATTATAATAAAAATACAATTAACTGCAAACTTGCAGATATTCTTGGGTTCTTCAGTAGTATGCTCTTGTTCAATTAGATTCAAAACTGCTAGTATACATTTTCCAATATGAAAAACTTATAATTTGTGTGTGCAGAAAAGGCATTAACTTTGTATTGAAAGGTGTACACTTAATGTTGGAATCTATTTGCAAATTACAGAAAAATATATTAAGAACAACTATTTTCATGACATTCAACAACTTAGTGTATTCCACTAGAAAGAATTACATGCATATACATCTGCCACATGTTACATAAATTTAGTATGTTCAGAAAATTGTAATTCCAAAACTTACGGTAATACAGCTGTGCCTCAATAACAAAAATGAAAGATATTTTTTCATGAACCATTTTTATCAGATCTACAATTGATTAAATTTCCATACATATTAGAATTATGATCACAAATAACATTTATCGCCCAGTATCTAGAACATTGGCGTTAATGAGGCACAGCCATACATAAATCTTTACACACCTGCATTCATCACTTAAGTTACAATATAACATTCAAATAACAATAATAAAACATTTCAATAGAATCTAAAACTGTCAGCATCAAACTGAAATTTCATAACTAACTTCGTGATCAGACTTTTTAGACTTGTGTTCAGGTACTACGTTAGAACTCGGAGACAGCAACTTGTAGTTGGAAGTTACTTTTGCGTATGGGGGGACTACGGAAGTGGCAGGGACAGACACCCTGGATAGGTGCCGCTCGTTCTCACTCCATTCCAGTGCCTCGGACATCTCCATGGCCTTTACGAACGACAAAGGCCTGTTCCCCGGTGTGCGCGCAAACTCTCCGGATATGCTACTTTGACAAGAATGGTTCGAGGAAGTCTGTTGGCAGTCCACGCAGTTGTTCACAAACAGCTGCTGAGGAGTCTGGGCAATGAGCAGCTGGTGGCCGTCAAGGTGTTCCTTGCTAGGGCTGTTGTGGAAGCTGCTGCAGCCCTTCGGGAATGCCTCCAGCACTGAGACGTCGGTGCACTGGCCGCTGATCATTGTCCTGTTCGCGATCTCCTGCAGCTTGTCCACCGTCTGATTGCCAAGGCAGCAGGTGTCCGAGATCATTGCCTTCTCACTGCTGCCCTGATCGGGGGACGAGAAGGAGACCCCTTCCGACTTAGAGAAATTATCCTTCCGCTTGTACATCTGGTAGAGGTTCGATGCTGGCCCGCAGACATCGCCGGTCGATGTGCCGTAGTCGTACTTCATCAGGGATGGGTCCTGGTAGTGGGTGTAGTACATGGCAGAGTTAGAAGGCTGAACTGATGTGCAGGTGCTTATTTTGGAGCCGTCTTTGTTGAAGGGGGTGCTGTGTATTGATTGAGCAACTACGTAGTGAGGGGAAGGGGCATGCATTCTGTTGTGTGGTGGGAGGGACCTTCTTGAGCAATCAAATCTAATTGGCACAGGTGGTGTAAGAGCTCTAGAGCCTCGATTTTTAGTGGAGGAGTCGGGTCTGGTGTAAATTGATTCGCTAAGACTCAAGTGGAGACGTCCTCTATTCAGGTAAGATGGAGGAGCTTCTTCGCAGTCCTCGGATAAACTTTGTTTAGGCAGCATGTAATCGGGTTTGTCAGTATATTTAAAGTGAACAGCTGAGGCCTAGAAAGAGTGGAATGTTAAATTAAGTTACAGCAAGTAGGGCATGGATTTATAATCTTGAAAATGTTTCTTAAAAAATATACTTTTAAAATATGAATCTTAATCAAAATAGAATAAAATGATGGCAAAGTTTTGTAAATTTCCTTTTTACATGCTCAATTTAATGAAACATAGATGCTGAAACTTGTATCTAAATTGTAAAAACATACATAGTAACATTTTTATACGTTAGAATAAGCATTTTAGGAGAATAAGATAGGAAATAATTAAACATATCAATAAACGACCAATGAGGATTAAAACTGTTTATCTATATTAAATCAAATAAAATTATACCTTTCCAGAACTAGAAGCATGATTTTCTTTTAATGACTGTTGTTCACTCAAATTTCTTGATGGATATTGACTGGTTATAGAATAACAGGATTTCTCAGTTCTATATCTACACAAAAAGAAAAAATCAGATAAATTTTAACATATGTGATTGAAAGCTATATTAGTAAACAGTTAATAATATTGATTTTATAAATATGCATTTTCATTGATTAATAAACAACATCACGAAATAACTAGATTAAAAAATATTTTCTGCTTTGGTCCCTTGTGCTCAAGGATGAAGCTATAAGATTAGACTAGAAACAACTTCGATACATGTTACACTACATAAAGAAAGACTTTAAGGGTAAGAAGGGTCCTAAAACCTGTTTTTACGAAAAGTTTATTATACACATCCTGCTTAAAAACAAGACATGACTAAATCAGGGTTGCCAGTCAAAGCACTTGTGAGTAGTAGCATAAATTTTTAAAATAATAGCAAAAAGTGTCCTCTTAAACCCTATTTTAGTTGCTCAGATACTGTAATGTAGTGGGTCAAGTGGTGTGCCAATAAACACAACACAGCTAAAATTACAAATAAACTATCGTTTATTTACTTCACACATATAGTATCTATGTTACCGCTAAAGTACGGAAATCAGGTAATCTGCAGATTACATAGGTAATGTGCAGATTAACTAGGCCGATCCGTTAAAGTGCGGAAATTTTTTTCATTTCTCAAATTACCTAGGAAATCTGCAGATCACTTAGATAATCTGCACATTACCTACTAGGCACTTGTTAAAGTGAAAATAAGATCTTTGCTTGAACAGCACCATTTTTGCTCATTTTACTCACCAATTCAGTGCTTGCTTGCATTCTTGGAGCTAAATTTACCTGCTTTAAAAAAAATCATGACGCAAATTCACACGCTAACAGGCAGTAACGAATTTGAAAACAGCCGGTGACACGAGCTTCAGAAAGTGAAAGCGTAAGGAGGGAGAGGAAATTAGAGAAACAATCTTTTGCACTTTAACGATTGGAAAGCCGATTATGTGCACATTACCTAGGTAGAGTGCGGAAAACTCTTATTTTGTAGATGATTCTGCACTTTAACAGAACAAATCAGCTAATCTGCATATTACTTAGGTAATGTGCACATTAATGACTTTCGAGCTTTAATGGTAACATCTACACTACATACAATCAGGGATCTGTATCCCTTGGTCGTGAGCAACTGCAAACAGGGAAAAATTGGATCTACTCAAAACAGCTGGCTCAAAATGAGCACCACAAAAAAACACCTTTGCTCAGCTCGAGCCCTGCAACAGTTCTTTACGCCAGTTTCCCTGAGAGAAAGTTCAATCACAGGGGGGCGTCTTGCACCTCTAAAAACCATCTGGACAGCAATTAGACCACCATGGAAGACCACCCCGATAGATGTTTTCGGGATTTTCGGCCGGAGGTCATTGATGTTGACCTGATACCGAGCTGTTGCTAGGGGTGTTACAATACAAAATAAATCGTCAAAAGCACAAAGTGTGCCACATAAGTATGAAACAGACATTGCAGATATCACCAAGATATTTTCATGATTTCCTTAAGCTTTGAAATCACCGACCCTTGGAAAATTTTCTCCCCAAAGAAAAATATTTTTTCCCGTCTGCTATTACTAAAAAAAGAGACCAAACTTTGGTAGAAGTTGGCAGAATTTTCGAAAAGCCACCGAAAGTTTGAAAATAGGAGCCCGAAATAAATAGGTTTTGCCATAAAAGACCCCCTAGTTGCCAAGGTTGAAAATAGTAGGAAAAAGTCACCTGTGTCAGCTCTGTTAAATTTAAACTATCATTTCATTTTAATTTGAAATTGTGAATCGAATTGCGGGTCCATGCCACGTTACAGGAGGCAGCCCGACTAGCTTATTACATGATGACAGTCATGCCCAGACGTAATTAGAGGGGGGCAGACGGGGCATCTGCCCAGGACGCCAGATTCTGGGGGCGCTAAATTGGCCGAGTATTTTTTACTATAGATATATACGTATGATAACAAATGAAGAAGAAAACTTATTAGTAGACTACAAAAACCAAAAACTATAAAAGGAGCTAAATGCAGAATGTGTGAAAAATAGCAGGAAAGCTTAACCTAGATCCTCTTTTTAAAGAAGTACGGAGGAGGAAGCAGCGAATGTTTGATGAGAAGGGCGAAGTTGAAAGCTATGAATTCTCAGAAGAAAAAAGTTCAGATTATTGATTATACAAATAATAGATCGGATTCTGAATGAACTGAGGGAAAGGTTTCAAGTCATTCAAAACATGAATAGTTTATTTGGTTTCCTCAATGGAGCTCGGTTTGAAACAATGAATGGAGAAGAATTGAAGAACCAGGAATTTGAGTTAGCTACCACATATAAAGAAGACTTAGACAAGGACTAGCTGGCGATAGAAGTGGAGAGTTTTAAGTATCATGCCTTGGATTTAAGCCCTTATATGAAAACGGCTACACCATCAGGTCTTCTGACATTAATATATAAGAACGGACTTGAAGACGCATCCACCAACATAATGACAGCGTTGAGAATTTTCCTCACAATACCAGTCTCAGTCGCCTCAAATGAAAGGAGTTTTAACAAACTAAAGATCATAAAAAATTACCTCAGAAACTTAACAGGACAACGACTAACCAACCTGAGCATCATATCAATAGAGCACAAGTTAGCTTCAAAGCTATCTTTTGAGGACATTGTGAAAATGTTTGCAGCCGCAAAAGCCCGTAAAGTTAAGTTTTAGTTCAAGCTTTCTGTGTTTAAATGAATTGTTTTCACATTTTGGCAATATATAAAGAGATTGTGAAAAATGTCTAAGTATAATACTCAAGATAATAACTTGAGTACAATCTGTTATTATTAATTCTTGTTTCACAGTTTTCCAAAATCCTTGAATGGTTTTCGGTCGACGTTTCGATAATTCTCTTTTTAAAAGTCCAAAAGCACAAAAGTCCATGGATGAGACATCTGGAGATTTAGCAGGAATATCAGTAAAGGGTATTTATCGACTTGATACCAGTTTCTTGTTCCATTTTTTCCACGAATTTAACAGCGGATTTAGATGTGTGGCTGCTTGCTTTATCCTGATGCAGTTCTACTGATTGTTGGCACTGTGGGTAAAGATATGATATTTCTTTTTTGAATATTGGGGTAAAATAGGGTCTTGATAATATGTGGGAGTTGATTTCTACATTCCCCCTCCTTTTTACTTTTAATTTTCCATTATATGCAAAACCGGCAACAATCAAATCTCTTAGAGAAAGTTCTCACGTTAAAGTTACAAAGTTGAACCACATTTTAAGATTTTTCTCCTCTTTTATGATAATAAATTGTTCCTTTTTATTGTAATCTTTTAAATACACCCATGCCTCGTTTATTGTCACAACATTTTTCCATCTTTCTCCAGCTAAATGCTTCTCATACAGAATTCTGCAGCGAGTTCTGCTTTCTGCAATATGTCGTGGAGATAGACGATGAACATTGTATTTTTTGGCCTTTTCAAGATTCAAATCGCTGTTAATTATTTTATTTACAGTTGAAACTGAACTTTTAATGACTGTAATAGTCATTTGACTTGGTGGATTCTCTTTTAAAATTAAAGATCTTACCTTACAAATATTCTTAGAAATTCCTTTCTTTTTTGGATACGTATTTGGAAGTATTTTTCCACTTTTACGTGTGTTTTTTCCTTTCTCATTAATAATATTACGTATTGTACCTTTAGATATCGAAAAACCATGACTTTTACATTGAATAAGCATAATTCTCTTCAGAAAGAGAGGAAACATAGCCTTCCATCCATTGCTTATTTAAAAGCGCCATTTTGAAAGTAAACAAAACTCTGAGTTAGCAGACGATTAAGTTATACTTTAACTATTTAACTGCTGCGAAAATAAAATTATTTCGTGGCATACAATTTTTTTACAGCTCATCAAAATCATTCAAAAAATATCCGAACAACCTCTGTATTTATCATAATTAAATATCCTATTTTAAAGCAAGTCTTGATTTTGATTCAACCCACACATATCCCGATATCATTTGATAAAACCTTTTCATTTCATTTGCAGCGATTATAAGTATGAAAGAATGTACCAAACATGCTACTCTTATATTATTTGTCAATGAAATACCTTAGAATTAATTAGGTATTTTATCTTGTACTAAAAATGAAATTGCTGCAAATTAATCTATTTACCTTTGAAATCAAGCATTTACCATCTAAGTTTAATAAAAACAATTTGGACTAGTGGAATTAATGTGTGGTGGCGATATCAGGTATTTGGAGGGGAGGGTTTTGATTTAGTTGGTCGGTGGGGGGGCATCAAGGCAAGTTCTTGCCCCGGGTGGAAACTAGCCTAGTTACGCCTCTGGTCATGCCAGGAGAAATATCTTCACGATATGCATACAGGGATGAGAATGTAAATGAAGAGAGCCCTGGAAAGTATTTACAATTAGTGCTGAGACAGCAATATTGAAATAAGAGGGTTCAAAGGAAGTGAAAAAGAGGAAACGAAAAGCAAAATTAATATGATACTAAGTGAATTACGCTAAATAAAGTTTAATTAACTACAAAATAATTTTACACATGACATACGTATAGTAATCCCAGAAAACAAGGAATTACTATTCAGCAGTAGTCATCAAGAACCATCGGTCAACGCTTTAATCCAAATAGTGAGCATTTATTAAATAGCAATGGAGTAGCATTCTCAGCATTCAACAGGAGGGTTAAATCCGAGGTCATGTCTCGTCTACCAAGTAACTCCTCTCTCTGAATGTCTGGTAAAGCCCACTTGGATAGACATACACACCCAATGAAAGTTTTACTGACACAGAAGAGAGAAATACACCCAAGGAGGAATGCACCTGACAGGAATCGAACCTGCGCCGCCTACAACTCGAAGGTTGCTAGCACAGTGGACATACACATTGAGACACGATGGCCATCACACATCAAAGAAATCCATAGTTATTTACTATGGTTACTTTTAGAAGCATATAACATTTTGATTAATTTAAAGCACATTACAATATTCACAAGTGAGTACTTTGAATGTAACTTCTGTTGATTCACATGACTACAATTAAATTATAAAGCATTTTAGAAATATTTTAAATTCTGAAAGGAACATTTGAATACTTACTTAGGAGGGGTACTATTGCACAGACTGTACATGATATTTTTACAGCAACCTCTTGTGTATGGACTTCTGACATCTAAGAATTTCCCAGTCACCTAAATTAGTAAATTTATTAAATCAGCCCATTATAAAGTAAGGCAGGCAATTATGGAAAAAACCCAACAGAAAAGAAATATAAAAATACAAATGAAGTTATTTTTGACACACTTATGTAAATGAAAACAAATTTTGAAAGATGTGATTTCATTTCTAGAATGAGTTTGTAGATAACCCAACAGGTAATGCAAATTAGTCACTAAACACAGTGTGGATAAAACTGGTACTTTGGATGACATTAAAGAAGATTTAAAGCAAAATTTGTAATAAAATTAGCTAAAAGTAAATATGGCACTATATTGAAGAATTAAAATGTATTCTTTGCTTACAAGCTATTCCTGAATAGACATTTATAAACTATTTAAACATTTACATGTATGGACATCTTAATCATCCAGCTTAAGGTGCTAAATATTATAAGGGGAATATATTAATGTTGTTAAAAGTAATACAAAGAGGGATTGGATTTGGGATAAGATCTAGGAACGGACAAGCTGCATCTACAAAAGAGAAATGTGAAAATAAAACAATACACTTGTATGTAAACATAAACATATTTGAAATGCTTTATTTTCACAACCATTTCTTCACGGCTTTTGATGACAGTATAAATGTTAAAAACTACTTAAAATCAAAACATCAATTCTTTGCATATATTAGAAATGACAATCACATCGTTGATTTTCTTATGCAAAAATTCTGATTTTGTTTGGCACTGCAAATGGTGGTAACCAAGATTAAGTGTATTCAAAACTTAGTTGCAAAATTATTTCTAAAAATAATGTTTAGTGTGAGTTTTAAGTTAACCAATTATTCATATGAAAATGGAAAAATATTATTGAAAAAACTGCAAAATCATTTTGGTGGTTCCTCTTGTTTAGAACAGTTAATGATAAATTTAAGTCTAGGATGAACCATCTACCAGTAACTGCCATTTCCTATTTAAACAAGCAAACAAGTGTAGTCTAACAATAATCAATGAGTTTGGTATTCTTGCAGCCAATAAACAGCTAGAATAAATGCTAACCAATCTAATATGTTGTAACTGGAACTAGATGTATGGTGGTCAATTATTGGTCATGACTCTTCTGAACTTGGATAAAAACGCATTAAGCTATCAAATATTAAAAATCATACCATAGCAAATTTTAACCACCTTCATTAAGCACAAAAATCTTTAGTTATATATTAGTTCTAGGGTGAAAAATGTGAACACTTGGTAACTGGCTGGTTCACTAACATTGGTAAAAGAGACATTAAATTTTGCGAGTTTTGGGATTAGATGAACAATTACACTTATTTATTTTAAATGAATTAAAATAATGTAATAGTACATTTATTTCCAAGCAATCATGATAGTAGTAAAACCAATTAATAAAATCACAATATGAAGAACATTACCTGCTCATTTGTTGTCCGTCCTTGGATTATTAACATCATATGATATGCTGTTAGACCGAGAATTGGTATAAATAGAATTATTATGACTGTAATAATTCCAAGTCTAATAGTAAATTAAGAAAAACAGAAAGAGTGAGAGCACACATATATTCAACCCAAGTACATGAAAGCAAAGCTAGACTATCAACAGAAACAAGTTTTGGGTGCATATAAAATAGATAGAAAAGTATTCACATTTCTCAACAATAAAACTTGTTACTGACTTTTAATCTTAGTAAAATTAATCCAGACCATTTCTGACTATGGACAACCTTTTGTCTCAAAATGTAAACTTATTGACCTTTTCAGAGTTTCAATGGGCCTTCAGTCAGTGATATTTAAGGAAATGAGATAGCTGATACACTAGAAAGGAGGTTTTTCTTCATCCTCCTCATTCATCAACTCATTTGCAAAACATTACAAACGTGAAAAGAAAATATCTATATACAGACCACTGTTGGAAGGTTTTGGGCCAGCCTTTCTGAAAAATGTATTCAACGTGAAAAACGTGATTAAAAAATGATTTACCTAGAGCTGTACGGTTGCTTATTTTGAGATCTCAACTGCAGATGACTATCTATGGGATCATTTACTTTGCATCGGTCTTTCTGACTCACCAGACTGCCCACTCTATGGTGATGTAAACATGATTGCCGAACATCTTTTTTGTCTGATCGTCTCTGAAGAATGCTCATTATTCTGTTAATTTCAAGATATTTCTTTACTCCAAGGCAATTTCATTATTGCATTGGACTGAAAGGCACCTTATGTTTGAGAACTATAGTGGACATAATAAAAAAAACCATAACTTTTATAGCTGTAAATTGAAACTTAACATCAGTAGTGAGGAAGATTGCTACAGGGAAAAGTAAAATTCCTTCTCAGAGAAAAGCAGATAAGTGATCAAAATTTGCAGAAAGCTCAAACTGGAATTCCAAACTCAATAAGGAATAAGTTCTCACAGTACATTAAAAATAGATTTAGCATTATAAAAAGGATACGTCATAATAGTTGGTAATTGCTTTAAATCCTCAAGATGATCTTTCATGTACAAAGAACACAGACTCAATATGGAGATCATATGAATGCTCAACCACAGCAAAAACATGAAGAAATACCGATAATTACGTCGGCCAATGCAGTTATTAACCCATGGGCAATGATGATCAAATGTCTGTAAAATATGAATACAAATTTTTAAAATTCAATTTTAAAATCTATTCATTCTACATTTCCTAAATTAAATTCATTAATTCACTAGCCAAATGCTAAAAACATCTAATGAAACTTTTATGTATTACATTATTAACTAGTAAACGAAAAGCCCAAGAACTCTTATCTCAAACTGGTTATAGAATGACAAACAAATAATTGATGAACCTATTTAAATATGATTTCCAATACAAACATTTAGAAGTGAATAAAAGACAAAATTGAATGTTTGGAGAGTAAAAATACAAGCATATTACTTCAATACAGGTATCACACACTCCACAATGTACACAGCGAGGGGGACGGTAAAACTGACAAGTAACACACCACTTCAAACGCACTTTAACACCATGAATTTCAATTTCCTGTATGGTTGGCGATGCAACACCATCCCCTTTCAATTCATCTGGTTTGGCTATAAAAAAGCATACACAACACATATGAATAAAACCTGTATTTGCTGAGCAAAAGAACATAACTTAAAAGTGTTTAAAGAAATACTCAGTGCTTGGTTATTATCTTAGACTTGGTTAGGTCAAAGGAGGCTTTATTCACGTTTTTAAGAATTTGTATGTAATTTCTATGTGTTGTAATAGATTTTGTTATTCTTTGTACCACTGTCTAAGTCTAATTTTGTAACTTATTTTACCTAGTAACTACGCCTCTTGTATATGGAGAAAAATATCTTGTTCATAAGAAAAAAATCTTAAAAATTATAATTTTCAATACCTAAGTTGTGGCAGTTTTAGACTTAAAACACTAGCCAAATTTTAGCAGAATTTTTCTAAAACAAAAATCATTACAAAATGTCATACATTGAACATACCTAAGATTTAAATCATATGGTACTCTAGAGCAGTGGTGCGCAAATCGTGGGTCATGACCCCTCTGGGGGTGGCTTGAAAATTTTAGTGGGTAACCAAATTCAAAGAAATTTATTTGACAAAAATATAAGGCTTTTCTTCAACAAGTATTAGTAGGTAGTAGGCTTTTCTTCAACAGGTACCAGTAAAATAGTGAAATGAGATAATTTATAAAAAAGTATATTTTTTTACGAAAACAATTGTCTGTATTAGTATATAATACCTATACTTCGGCAACCGAACAAAGTGATAAAAGATAATTGTCCATTTGAGATGCCTTTTACCTGTGCTCTCTGGTGGGATTCATATGCAACTTGGGTTGGTCTGACGTTTAGCAGTGGCCATCTTTACTACAGCTTTTTCAATCTAGGTGTGCACCCCTGCTATTTAGTCTTTATACTGTGATCACAGCTAAAAACGTGCAGTTCTTTCCGTCTGTGCCTCAGTAGTTCGGTTTTGCTGCTTCTTACGTTCATTCAAGTGCATTCTGTAATTCTATTTATATACTGCTTTTGCTAATATTAAGTAAAATTTGCAATTGGGAATGTGTACATAACATATTTTTTAAGTATAGGACAGTTCAGTAGCGTGCTCAGAGGGCAATAATGTTTTTGCCCTCCGAGCACTCCACCTGCTTTTGCAGTTCAAGTGCGAGTACAAATTTAAGATCATAGTAAGAAGAATTTTGAAAAATAAACGCTAATTGTAATTTTTAAATACATATTTTCCCATCTTTGGAGTAAGTAATGTTAAACATAATTATATTAAATCACTATAATTAATTTTGTACTTTTTTAAGAACGCTCCAATATTTGCATGTTATGATTCACTAACCTCTGTGTACAATATAGATGTATGCTCGACTGGCAAAACCAGTTGAGATATTTACTTGCCTCGATTATCATGTGTAAATTTTTACATGAGCGTTGTATTTTTTATTTTAAGTAGCGAGCATGTGCAATTGGTATAGAGATGTTTCTCTTATAATAATAAAGTTTTCCTTTCTTTAATTCTCGTCTGAATAAGCTACAAATAAACATGATTTATACAGATTAATTCCGGACTTTATTTTCTTCCCACGTGGTAGCAGCACGTGATTGAACAAACGCAAAGAAATGAAATATTGTATATTTATAATTTTGTTTTAGTTTTAATACCCTCATGATGGATAAATGGCTAAAAATAGGTATGCACATCCAGAAAATGAAAAGAATGACAATACAAATGAGAATGATGGACCAACATCCAATGAACTTAGAAAAACTGTGAATGAATCCAATGGCACTGTTTCTACATAAAAATATCGAACGAAATGTGCTATTTAATAAAAAATTGAGAAAATATCAAGAGTTTATTAAATATGAATTTACATATTGCATTGTTAATGGGAAAGAACATCCGTTGTGTGTTAATTGCAGGGATAAATTAGCAAATGAAAGTATGAAACCTGCTAAATTAAAAAGACATTTGGAAACCAAACATAAAGAATTAGCAAATAAATCTGAAACATTTTTTAAAAAACGAGGTGAAAGCATGAAAAATCAAAATGTATTTTTGAAAAAATACACAACAATTCCTGAGAAGGCTTTACGGACATACTTTGAAGTTTCATATTTAACCACTTAACGCATTTGCCCGTGTTTGACATGGGCGAAAGTTACCGGCAAATTTGCCCGTGTCTCACACGGGCGCTCTTGTATCTCACGTTATTTTATTTCTAATGCCCGTCTGAGATCCGTTCTAGTAAAAATAGATAGGCTAGATTAAACTTATACCATAGATGGCATAAACTTATTTACCATAGATGATTTACCACTTATTTATAGATGGATATTAAACTTATTTACCTTAGATGGCACCACTATGCAGCATTTTTCTTGTGTAAACCACTTGGTGCATCTTGATGATTAGCTATAAGTTTGTTAGGAATTCTTTGTTATAAAGCAGTTGTTTGGTGTGGAAAAGGTAATATATCCATTTTTATTACGTTAAATATCATAAAAGTAAACAGTTAACCATAAATTAATTTTTACTAAGTGTCTTTGTAACTTGTTTAGAAAAAGTTATCTGATAATGAGCGACTCTGACGATTTTGAATATGCCAATTTATCAGAAAGTTACATCGATGAAAGTGATGATCTCTTGAGTGATGGAAGTGAATCTGAAGTTAATATTTTATTATTAATATTTTGAAATTCAAAATAAACATGTAATCAAATCGTTTACACTTTGTATAATAATTTTGTATATAACTTTTACCCCAACCCCCACAAATGAAATTGCAAAAAATAACTTACACTATACCTATGTATTCATTTTCTGTCATAAAACTTGATCATTTTTTACCAGTTTTTCCGAAAAAAACTCGTGCTTTAAAGGGTTAAAAGGGAAAAATTTGAAACCACATACAATTGGAGAATCACTCATTCTTCCTTCAGCAACTAAAATGACATCAATTATGCATGGAGTAATGGTAATGATTTAAAAATGATACCATTATCAAGAGATACCGTTTCTCGCAGAATTTCCACCATATCACGTAGTATAAAATCAGTTCTGTTAACCCCTTACCTGCCGAGGAAAACTTACATGAGATTCGCTCTCCAGTGCCACCGTTCTTCATACAGGCGTGTGTAGTTATGCAGTGTAAATGGTACTAAGTCCGAACGAAAAAACGAAAACGGAAGCAAACGGTTAAATGAAAATGAAAGAATGAAAAATCACGACCTACTCAAACAGAAACAATAACGGAACAGCTATGACTTTCACCGTTCAGAAACATCCCCCTTTCCAATTCCTCCCCCCTCTTGTCTGAAATAAGTAAATCCTTTGCAAACACTGTCTGTCAAGGTCATCTTATTGCATTCCAAAGCCGTGGGAGTGGTTTTACTGGCAGCAGCGCAATGCAAAGGATAGTACTTCGGAAAGGCGTATATATACGCCCGGGGCAGTTAACGCATCATCTTAGCAAGGCGTATATATACGCTCGCGACAGTTAAGGGGTTAAATCAACTTGACGAAACTACTGACATTTCTAAACTGCCTCAATCAATTTTTTATGTGAGATACCTTTATGAAGACATCAGAAGATTTTTTTATGTTTAAAAAATTGGGAGGAAAAACAAATGGAGAGAAAATATTTCAAATTATTAATAGATATTTTGAAACAAATGACCTTACCTGGACACACTGTGTCACGGTTTGCACTGATGGTGCTGCAGCATTAACAGGTAGTAATAAAGGACTAAGAGGGTTAATAAAGAAAATTGCTCCCCATATAGTATTCAACCATTGCATGATACATAGACAAGCTCTTATTGCAAAAGACATTGATGAAGAATTGCACAAGATATTACAGGATGTTATTATTGTAATTAATTACATTAAAAGCAACAGTGCCCTAAACAGTTGTCTCTTTTCAATACTCTGTAATGAGATGTGTTCTGTGTATGAGACATTATTACTACATACCGAAGTCAGATGGCTCTCACGCGGCAAAATACTGCGAAGTATTTTCGATTTGGGAAACAAAGTTTACAATTTTTTGGTAGAATAGAAACATATTGGCAAGTTCATTCATTAATGAAGATTGGCTTGGAAAACTCAGTTACTTGGTTGACATTTTCGAAAAACTTAACGATTTGAATTTAAGTCTACAGGGAGAGAATACAAACATTTTAACAACGAGCAGTAAAATTGAAGCTTTTAAGAATAAGCTGATACTTTGGCAAGGCGAATTGAATAAAAACACATGTTCCCGTGCTTTTCAGAATTTACTAAAGAAAATAATATAGATTTCTTGATATTTAAAAACACCATTTCCCATGATATAAAATTGGGAGAAAACTTTTCGAAAAATTTCCAGATAAAGAATTAGGTTGGATACATGATCCATTTTTGTTTGATATTTTTAAATCCAATAGCTCTTTAAATGAAAAAGAACAGTTAATGATGTTTCAAGACGCGAAACACTGCACATTCAATTTAAATCTCTGACTTGCCAAAAATTTTGGTTATCGATTGGAAATGAATATGCAGATTTGAAGGAAAAGGCAATTAATATTTTGATTCAGTTTACATCAACCTACTTATGTGAAACCAGCTTTTCAAAATTAGTTGCCATTAAAACAAAATATCGATCTCAATTGGATCCAGAGGATGACTTGCGGCTTGCGATTTCCAATACAGATCCGAACATACAAGCAATCATGAGCCTCTTTGCAAGTGCATATCTTACATTGAATTCTTATGTTGTAAGTTTTTTAAAGTATTTTCCAATAAAAAAATATTTATACCCATATGCAAAATTATGTGTTTTATTCAGACCTCTAATAAAGCACAAACATAAGCGCAAATCCCAAAAAGAATTCAACTTTAACTACGTTGATGATTAAAAAAATGTCTATTGTCTATCCAGGGGTTGCGACAAAATAGTACACAAAATTGGGGGGCAGGAAATGAAAATAGTTTGCTCACCACTGCTCTAGAGCCATATTGAGCTAAACATAAAATTTTATTTGGAAATTTTCTCAACCATAAAATGTTATGCTGAGAGTAGAAGCATCCAGTTTCACTTAAAATATTAAATGAGTTTCACTTTCATTTAAGATGGTTTCTTTATGGCACAAGGGCCGTATTTGAACAAGCCCAATTCAAGATGAAATTATACTAACTGGTTAATGGGAATTTAAACCAAGTTAAAATATGTCATATATAACAAGTTTATGAAAACAAAATCAGTAAATTTAACATACCTTTAGGAATTACACCAGGATTTACAAATGTTGCTAAAGCAAAGTTTGAGATCACAAAGAAAGTGATTATACTTTGAAAAATTGGAACCGCAATGGTGTACACTGACATCAAATATCGGCATCTAAGAAAGCACAATTACAAATTAAATATAGTGTATTAAAAAAATCAAAATAAATTACAATAAAAAGAAACTAATATACATTTTGACATTTCCCCATTAATTTAGCAATTAGGATATTTTGGTTAACTTAGTAGTTACCTTTCGAAATATTTTGTGTTAAAAGCACACAATTTTGTTAAATGAGGAAATGATTTGTATTATTTGGTGAAAAGCAGTCTAATATACTATAAACTAAAAAGTAGTTTCCTTTTTACATCTGAAAAGGGATTCATTAATAAAGATTTATTAGTTTGAACAGAACGTACACTGCTTAAAAATAAATATCAAATTGGTCATAGATAAGTTTTGACTCATACTTACGGAAATGCGAAAAATATCCCGGTAGAAGCCAATAAAACGACCCATGCAAAAGATGCAGGAATTATTCTCGTAATAGGATTGCACTTGCCCATAGTAGAAATTTTAAGATCTTTTTATGCATAGAAAGTATAATTCATTTCCAGTCATTCTTATTCAATTTCACACATAAATAACTTCTTTTACGTATGATCTAAAATCTTAAACACAGAGAGATATAACCAGTTCTGAAGCCGAAAACATCAATAATTTGCGATCTAAATCGCCGTCTACGAACGTGACGATGAAACATTAAATTGGAAAGAATGTGACTGAATTCGAGTGACAGATTCGACATATTAGAAAATATATAAAGCTATATCTGGGGATCATGGAAGAAAGACATATCGTTTCATCCATTGATATCCATCACATAATTATGATGGATCATGAGTTTTCTAATAATCAAAGGACAATCAACATGCAATAATAGTAATACTTGAAGTAGGAGCATTAACTCGATAAAAAACAACAGGTCAGACAACTTTTAACATTTTAGAAAATCTTCATAACAATTATTACCAGCACGGTTACAGTGAAACGTAATCTTTTCAAAATCAAACTTTGACCACAATATTTTTTAAACTTAAAAATATCGAATGAGGCGGTAGAGTTTTTTGTGGGGTTCAATCTAAATTCTTAGCAACATATATAGCACTGCAATTCATAATTTTTTTCTAAACCAGTATAATTTTGATTAAAATAAAACGTATTTACTTTGAAATGTATGGCAGCATAAAAATGAAAATATTTCGCGGCATGGGTATTGCAGAAAATGATCGCACTTTCACTGAATGAATTTTTATCTCAATTTCATTTTAACTCCCAGTTTGCAAAACCGAGACAAATTTCTTTCCTTTTTTAGAGTTCGCAAGTGATCGATCAAGTTAAAGGTAATATATTTTATGTTCTTGTCCATGAACATTTCTGTTTTACCGCTTTAGTACAACCCTTTCCTTGAGTGAGTTGTTGATAAAAATATTATGCATTTTGTTTCATTCTGTTCGTTTAGGTATCTTAGGTCATCCGAAACAGATAGTGACATTTTAAGCTATGCTAATTGTCAGTGATCATTCGAAAATAAGTACAGTTCACATGTTGCACAAACATTAAGACAGTAGACTTAACTTCTCGTCTCTCCTTTGTTGCAATTTAATTAAAAGTGCTTAAAAAGTTACTGGTTAAAACTTGTCGATTTCTTAGCAATTAACGATTGTATGTTGGTACAGGCCTTTTCTGTTTATCATATTTTAATTGTCTGCTGTTTTTAATCATCTACATCTGAAATGTTTTGAAAGTACAATTTAGATTTGGTTGTGGAAAATCCCCACTCAAACCTTTTCGCATTTTTACGCTCAATTGGGTTTTTAAATCTGATCTAATTTTTCCCTAAAATTCAAAATGACTCATGAATGTAATTTTTCAAATTCTTTTATAATTCAATCCTTCAAATTTCACCTTCAAAATTTTATGCGCGAGTACATTAAATTCCCATGTTTCTATCTCAACTTTTGATTTATCATTTTTAGCATAACACTTCTATTTGTTATTTAATTTCATAATCTTTTGAAGCTTGTAGAAGCTAAGGGCCTTGCACCAAAAAATTCCAAATCCAATCATATGTTCAGACTTTTTGTTGATCACTTGCTTCCTTTTCCTAACACAGCAAAAATCGTTCATTGGTTCAAATCAACCCTCTTATCTGAATCCACCTCCCAACTGTAATGTGAAATATTAGAAAGTCCAGCTCCATCGAGTTGGCATTACGTGGTGAATGAGTATTTAGAAAATTATGGGGCATGCAGAAAATTATGGGAGGTTACAAAATAAATATTGTGTTCCCGCAACAGACATCGAAAACATAATTCCTGATGCTGGAAGTTACAGCAGTAATAAGGAGTCGGCAAAACAAATAAAGGCTTATGGCAGGGATGGGCAAACTCCTGCCCTCCGGAAGGTTTTATGCGGCCCGCGGATAGAATTTTAATTTGCCGGTCCGACGGAAATTAAAAGAAAATATGATTTATATATTATATATCCATCTCCTTTTCTACTTTGTTTAAATATTATTTTTTTTCTTCCTTTTTTTCAAAGGACTGATGATCTTTTTACTTTCTCTATTTTTGTTCTACAAAACATAAATCGACGGAAATAGCAAGCACAGACAGCTTTCAATCGGTAAAGTGTTAAAAGCGGAAGTTCTTTGTTAGTTATAGCTGTAGACTGGCTCCAACAAGCGTTATCTCTTTCTCGGGAAGCAGACATGGGAATCCAATATAGGTGAATTTGACCTCACATGTGGCAGACTGCGCATTTTAAGCTCCAGCCAGCGGCTTTTTCTTTTGGCGCGAGTTTTAATATTATTGATTGGCGTATGGAAAGATTGCAGACATATAGCATCATTGTGAATAGTGGTGAAAGTATAAAAAGTATAGCGTAGCTAGTGCTTGTTTGGGTTATTCGTAAAATATTTCAACCCCAAAATGGCTACTAAATGTTTTAATGATGAATGGACCTGGAAATATTTTTTTACAGTTAAAGATAAACCAGTGTGTCTCATCTGCAATGAAGCTGTAGCAGTCTTCAAAGAATATAACATTTCCCGTCATTTCACATCTAAGCATAAGAATTCCAATTACGAAGCAATGTCCGAATATGAAAGAAAACAAAATGTAGAAAGTCTTTGTAAAAAATTATCAGGCCGACAAAATTTTTTCAAGAAGGTAAACACTATCCAAGAAGCAGCTACACATGCAAGTTACATTGTAGCATACAATATTGCTAAAAATAGTAAAGCTCTCAGTGATGGGGAGTTCGTTAAACAATGCATGCTCCAAGTTTGTGATGTTTTATGTCCAGACAAGAAAAATAATTTTGAGACTAAGCTTATCTCGAAAAACGGTGACTTCTAGAATCGAAGCCATCGATAAAAATTTGACATCACAATTAGAGTCAAAGATTGGCCAGTTTAAATTTTGCTCCATAGCTATGGATGAAAGCACTGATATAAATGATACTGCTCAATTAGTATTATTTATAAGAGGTGTTGATGAGAACTTTGAAATTACCGAGGAACTGGCGTGCATGCGTTCTTTAAAGGGAACTACTACGGGATGTGATATTTTTCGTGAATTTCAGGAAGGGCTTTTAACTTTGAAAGTGCCTATAACAAATATATGTAATATTACGACCGATGGAGCACCAAATATGACAGGAAAAAAATCTGGATTTCTTGGACTCTTTAATCAAAACTATCCCGGGAACAATGTTGCTTTTCTACATTGTGTTATACATCAAGATGATCTGTAAATCTGCATTGAATATGAAACCCGTGCTTGATGCAGTCGTGAAGCTTGTAAATACTATTCGATCTCATGGGCTTACTCACAGGCAATTTCGAGATTTTCTTCAGTCCGTGCAATCTGAATACTCTGATGTACTGTATTACACGAAAGTAAGGTGGCTTAGTGCAGGATGTGTTTTCGAGCGAGTTTGGCAGCTGAAAGACGACATTGTGTCGTTCTTCCATGAGAAACAGTGTTCTGCGGAGTGCGAAATGTTAGAAGATACAGAATGTCTTTCGGACTTTGCATTTTTCACAGATCTTCTTTGTCATATGAGCAACTTGAATGTCAAGATGCAAGGGAAAAATCAATTTATCGACAATATCTGGGCCCATCTCAAAGCTTTTAAACTAAAACTTAATCTGTTTGCTGGGCAGCTAGCTAAGAACGACTTGTCTCATTTCTCGAGGTTAAATTCAATACCCTCAGTAAATGAAGAGAAGCTTAAGAATTATGAAGATGGCTTGAAAAAACTGCATTTTGAGTTCGAACGCAGATTTCAAGATTTCAGTGCCATTCAAACAGAATTGGATATTTTTACCATGCCTTTCAACGTAAATTGTGAAGCAGTGAGGTCAGATTTGCAGCTTGAATTAATTGAGTTGCAATCTAACAATCATCTGAAGCAGCTGTTTCTAAATATGCCAAAGTTAGAGTTTTACAAATCATTACCGAAAGTAAGTTTCCCAAATTTAATATCTCACGCCCTGAAAATCAGTGCTATGTTTGCTTCATCTTATATATGTGAACAAGTGTTTTCAACTATGAACCTTAGAAAGAATTATTTCAGAAGTAGACTGACAGATGTGCATTTAGCCTCGTTCCTTAGAATCAGTACATCTCACTTCGAACCTCAATATAAGGAACTTTTAAAAATGAAATCGCAATTTCATTCATCTCATTAACATATTTAAATTGTAATACTTGTATATTGTTTTTAAAATTTTAGAAAAATTTATCTTGGCCCGCCAAACTTTTTTTTTCAAATTTTTGGCCCGCGACCGAAAAAGTTTGCCCATCCCTGGCTTATGGTAATTGACATCGCCGACGAGAAGGCAGTTGATTTTTGAATATGTGCGAAAGATCATTAGTAGGGCTGCCATTCATAAAAGCATGAATGGTGATCTCTGGGTGGTTTTCCCTCCACCTACTCATCACTGCTATTGCTTTCTGCACTGAACGATAAAGGTGGAACCAGAATCCGCGTTTAAGACACCAGTTAAGGAATTACTTTGGTTTTGTTCCAACCTATCACCTTATTCAATGAATATACTCGTCCAAAACCATATGACAACTGCCTTCTCATGGGAGTTGGACTATGCATGATTTTGAGTATGGCAGCCTTTCCCCTGCAAGATTAACCACCTTTGCAAGGACTTCCTTAAGGAAGGTCATGTGCCTTCTCACCAGTGGCATCAAAACTGTACTCTCCTGTCCCTAAGGATTCAATTCCTCTCAGGGTGTATTTCTGTCTTCTGTGTCAGTAAAACTTCCTTCGTGTATGTATGTTCATTGCTTGACATTGTCTGTCCTGTGTTTTGTAACATGGCCAAATATGGCCCTTGCGCTATAAAAATTCAACCAACCAGTCCCTAAGACCTGGCAGGTGCCATGTCAGTGTGTACAGACAGTGTCGATAATTTTATGGTTTCTCACATCAACACCATAACCTGTTTACATACCACAAATAGCTCATTCAAGGCAGGTACAAAAGTTGCAGACACTAACATGTGAATGGACATGTTAATCATGTGCAAGACATTAAATTGGGCCTTTCACTTAAAATCCATGGAAGTATTTCAAGATGACAAATGAGTTTAACCAGTTGAATGCCTATATTTTATACAGCATTAGAAAATAATATTGTAAAACTGGAATTTTCAAGTGAATTAATTGTAAAACAAGATTAAAGAGCAATGTTACATAAGATCAATATAAAAACAACAAATAGATTAATTGTAGAAAAACTTGAAACGTAACTTTTTACTTGTTCTAACAGTATTAACGTTGTTTTTAAAATAATTATCAAACTGAAATTAAAACATTGAGCATCTTTTAAAGCAAAACTGTATATGCATCATAAATTCTTGCAAATGATTTGAAGTTCATTACTTATAATTTAAACATTTCCTTCAGCACAAATACATTAAGTTCACTTACTCTTTAATAAAGCTATTATACACATTTGCTTAACCGTCCAAGTAGTTACGACGAGATATCTGGTCATCAAAATATTGCCGATATTTTTATGACGAGATCAATATCTGGTCAGTTTTCTTCTAATGAGATATCTTGTCCATCAAGATCTGGTTAGTTTTGCGTTTTGAGATGAAATACCTTGCTGAGACCACCACCAGGAAGGTTAATTTGAACATGAAATTTTGTAACAGTGCAAAATTAGTCAGCCTGAAATCCGATGCATAAAAAAAACTTTTTCTATAAAAATGTCAGGGTTTTATTTTTTATTAAACATTGCTGTTTGGTAAACTTTGAAAATGTCAGCAGACCAATACTTTAGAGTGACAAATGTTTTTTGCAACTTATAAACCAATTTATGTCCAGTGACCAAATCAAATCACTGCACTACATATTGTACCTGAAGCAGGTCAGAAATGTGCTACTTTGTATTATTACACCTAAACAAACAAAACATTTGAGTTGAAAATTAATGCATACTACAATTTTGCAAGACAGTAATTACTTTCTTATGAAAGGAATTTTAATAAAACATCAAAATATTATACATTGAAAAATTATTTTAACAGACTGCAGCTAATTGCATAAGAATTTATGCACAGTGTTTGCAGAATTTTTTAATGACAAGAGAAATTAGTCAGAAATTAGTAGCACCTATCAAAAAGAAAAACAACTTAAGCAGTAAATATCTCAGTTTTTGTGCCAGAATACTTTGATAAGGCAAATGTTTTATTGTGAGCTAATATTTTTATAAATACATTTTTAAAGCATAACTGGTTGGTGCTAAATTTTGAAGCTGTTTACTATCAATCTTTTCTTAAATCTGTTTAAAATTCAGTTTTATTTAAATGACAAATGTTATGTGCTGCTTACTCCAATTGTATAATAAATCTGGTGCTTGGTGGAAATATTTTAGTTTAATATAAAGACTTTTTTCCTGATATGCAGGTTTCAAAAATAAGTCGAGGAAAGGATTCCAGTAAATCCACTTGGAAATGGATACATCTAGTTCTCAGATTGCAGAAACTGCTCATGGAGGTAAGATCAGTTTAAATAAATCTCTGAATTGTTTTTGCGAAATTTTTTTATCATGACCCCAAAATACAAAGCTTGTTTCAGATAAAATTGCCTTATTGCTCCAATTTTACAAAAAAACATGGTCCAGAGCATTATAGTTCAAAGTTCCTGGGAATTTTCGGACAACAAGGATGCTGCTGCCAATTGCATCAGAATCTCAGCAATTGTTCTCCACTACACTGATAACAGGGAAATCAGCCTTGGCATTTTATTAAAAAAATGTTATTCATATTTTAACTAAATCACTACGTAATTTTAATCACTACATATTTACTACAAACTAAATTGCTTGTTTTGTCAGGTTACTGCAAAAACAACTCCATTTTTTCTTGAGCTAAGTGAGCTTTCACACATAGCTGTGTGTATGGTATGTTCTGCAAAAACAAGATAACTCTACTGTGAGCTTATCACAATTATAAACTCTACTTAAAACCTATCAAGTGCTTGCTCAGCAGAAATAGTTTACAGCACCTTTTTATTGTATACATGAGAAAGTACTTAACAAAACAGAAAAAAATGGAGTTATCTTGTTTTTGCAGCAACAGTTTATATACTATGGTCAAACCAAGCAGCCTATGTTTATGCTTTTATTACTATCTCACTGTTTTAATTTTTAAAGGTTCTTTTACAGAGCACATTATTTATAAATTTATCAGTTATATTTAGGATATGCTGATTTAAATCAAGTGATTTTTATTAAAAAAATCATTGATTTAAATCAAAATTTTAAATTTCATTTTTCTTTCTGTTATGTTGAATAATATTGAGAATGAAATACTCAACAAGTTGTGTGTTATTATATTCAAATAAGTTAAGAGCTTCACTCATACTGAGTTCACCCCAAAATTATATTGAAAATCATCCTCCCTTTGAAGACACTAGATAACAGTATTTGCTGATTGGGATAATAATTACCAGACAAGTATTTCCATCTTGAGCCATTGACCAATATGTGTCGCTCACAAGCCTGTCATCGGTGTTGGTTTTGTTTTAAACATTCCGTATGACTATAAATCACACATGGTCGATTTTAAACCATTCACCATGGGTTGAGTGAAGATGCTCGAAATACATTCACTCAAATTATTAAAATTGTATTAACTTGCTTTCTTTTTTAAGATGTTCTAGTTTTTTATTTAGTATTGTAGTCTTTATATAAAAAAATATAAAAACACTTACAACGAAACGATTTTTTTCAGTATCACAAAGCATTCCAATTTTGCACATAAATATTTATAATTGGCAATTTTAATAGCTTCATTCTGTTTTGTGTAATATATTGGTTAATGTTTATTTCAATTTATTGGGAAATTTTATTCATTCTCTTAGAATCTTTCATACTGCTAGAATAACTATTTAATATTTATGGAATTGAAATTTGGACTAAAAGTTAATTCACTCATCTCATAATTGAGTGAGTATGCTGAGAAAAGATTATGGGTTGAAGCAGAAAGCTATTGGAATTGATAGTTTTTATTTCATGCTCAAAATTCCACTGAATTAGTATGTTCAGGGGGATATTCATTCCATTACACTTGTTCATGCTGTTCATAGAGAAAAGCTTAATTTTTTGTTTTATGTGCAAATCCTTTTTTTGTTCTTCAAATATATCTATGAAATACTTGTCAATGCTCAAAGAATTTGAAAAATAGACATATTTGATTTCAAATTTATGTATTTTCATTTCATCTCATTTTTTACTGTTACCTTACAAAAAAAAACAATTTATTTTCACCAATAAGTTATTTTTGCAAGCTAAAAATTAATGAGAAGTAGGAAGTTTCTCAAGATGTATGTTCCTTTTACTTTTATTGGTGACAAGATTTTTTCCCAAAAGCAAGTCTTGAACCAATTAATTATAAAAATAATAAAGAAATTCAAAGCATTTTATTCAAATAATTCAAGAAATTCAAAACATTTTATTCATATATGATAAATATATTGCAAAAAATTCTGAAATTTGTATGATTGAAAAAATTCTTAATATGGTGTCCGTGGGATCCGGCAACCTTATTTATCTGGGTCCAAAAAATTCATGTCACTGGTTATGGGTTAAACTCAAATAATCTCAACTGCTTGAGAACCAGATGGAAAAAATTGCTCATCTTTGCATTTAGGTCTATTTACTCTATCATGATTTACTTTGTTTTAATTCCTATGTCACTTTTTAATCTTTCAGAAATTTACCCAGCTATATTTCTTAATACATTAATGTTTTAAGTAAAATTATTAATGTGTTTAAATAAATCAAAACTATCTGGAAAACTACACTGCAATTTGCATGTCTCATCTCCAACAAATTTAAACTTGTACGGGCAAGGAATTAATTAAAATCATAAAAATCTGATTTAAATCAAATAAATCCAATGTTTTTGATTTTTTTAGAAAAGTACCATGATTTTTTTTATACCCTGGTTATATTGTATCTACTATGAAGCTCAATAATAATTTGCTTTCAAAAGTGTCATTTTGATGCCTTTTGTCAGCCTATTTTCGGCGGATAATGGGAATTCAGGTAATTAGAGTTCAGGCAATACAGGTCATTCATGATAATCAGAGGAATTATACACGATAATTGTTCAAATGCCCTTCTGTAATTTCCTATCCAAAATATGTGAATGTGATTTACTTTTATTTGGGTAGAATAGTTTAAATTTTACCTTTATGAAACTAGAACATGTGAAATCATCTTTAATCATAGGTACTGTTGTAGTAATTTCAAGTTATTTCTGTAATGAATTAGCGACCTTCCTTAATCTTTCAAATTAAAGACCTTATGTTAAATAGTCATTTATTACAGAATTGCATTGGATTAATCTGATTGATTTATTTTGCATTTTTTATGTTTATGATAATTAATTTCTTTGATTTGCAACATTAGATTGCAAAATTTCACACTTAATTTCAATATCTTTGATCATAAGTTTAATGTTAACTAAATTTTTTAACACGTGTTTCTATTGTGTATGATTCTTCAGGTTTAATACCACTGTAGGCAAAATACCATAGATCTTGGTTAAGTATAAGTATAATCTGACTCCCAGGAGTAGGCATTTGAATAATTTTTTGAATGAGTTAATTTGCTAAATTAGAGGGCAGGTTAAACATAAAAGAATGTGTTCCCATTATTGGTATCTTTAGCATAGTTTCGAGTTAATATAGGTATGCCTGTCATAGTTTGGTGCCAGAAGCAATATAATTACGACAGTAATTACAAGTTAGCAAAACAAATAACCACTGCAGTCACCATACATGATTTTGAATATGGGATCCTTTGCATGCTTCCCCCTAGCAAGCTTTGAAGTTTATTTTTATTAGAAATTTTCCTGTAATGAGATTTTATGTAAAAACTGAAAATTCCTTGTAAAATTTCCTAATCACTAATAACCCCAAGTTCATTCCATTGAAAAATGAGGAAAAGATAAAGCAAAGTGTTAAATATGAATTCCCATTGCCAGATGTATTGTTTAAAATATATTACTTTGAAATAAGTTGTTATTATGATAGTATTCACCCGCCAAATACTGAGCTTACTAATCCTACTTAACATTTGTTTAAAGTTTGAATTCAATCTTTGCACCCAACAAATGAATCACTCGTCATATTTGAAGTTTGATATGTCAATTGCTGTGGTTATGCATTAGGGTAGGAAGAGCATCACCTTGATGTATCGACTTAAAGGTAATATGAGTTCAAATTGTTAATAGGAAGAATAAATGGCTGATCAGTGAGAATATGTTACACGAGCAAAAAATCCAGAAAACATAGGCCTCAAAATTGACGACTTGGTTAAAAAACTGAGTCGTCAAAATGAGGTGCAAAATACGACTAATGGTAATTTCACACCCTGATTATGTCCTTCATAATCTCTACTGATAATACTACTAAATGTTAGTTTTGCTTTAAAAAATCTAGAAAACTTTGGCCTCAAAGTTGATGATTCGGTTTAAAAACTGTCTTCAAAAGAGGTGCAAAATATGACTAATGTTAATTTCAAACCCTGATTATGTCCTTAATCTATGATACTACTAAAAGTTAGTTTTACTTTTAATACTTTTTATTACAATAAAATGTATTAACTTTTGTAGCTCCTGAAATGAGTGACTATTCCAAGCCATGTTGCAGCACTACTGAACTAGACACTGCTGTTACCAGCGTTGCAGGTTCCCTTGCTGACGTAAAACTCTCTGAAGACCAGAAACCAATCTGCTTGATAGTTTTGGGCATGGCAGGATCAGGAAAAACTACTTTTGTGCAGAGGATAACTTCCCATCTTCATGCACAAAGGACCCCTCCTTATGTCATAAATCTTGATCCAGCTTGTCACAACGTTCCTTTCCCAGCCAACATTGACATTCGTGATACAGTTAAATACAAAGACATTATGAAGCAATATTCACTTGGACCTAATGGTGGAATAATGACATCCTTGAATTTATTTGCCACACGCTTTGATCAAGTTTTGAGTTTTGTTGATAAAAGTGCCTCCAAGTGCAAATATGTTATTTTAGACACTCCTGGTCAGATTGAAGTCTTCACGTGGTCAGCTTCCGGCATGATCATCACTGAAGCATTGTCATCCACTTATCCTACTGTTGTTGTGTACGTCATGGATATCGTAAGGAGTGCGAAACCAGTAACATTCATGTCGAATATGCTGTATGCTTGTAGTATTCTGTATAAAACAAAACTACCTTTCATAGTGGTGCTGAACAAGACCGATGTTTTGGACTGCAGCTTTGCTATTGAATGGATGCGGGACTTTGAAGTTTTTCAGGAGGCTTTGGAAGCTGATACTTCGTATGTTTCCAACCTGACTCGCTCAATGAGTCTTGTTTTGGACGAGTTTTATAACGATCTTCGAGCCATTGGAGTTTCTTCGCTCGTTGGTTCTGGCGTTGATGAATTTTTCAAGCTAGTGGATGATGCTGTGAATGAATATAAAACTGTGTATAAGCCTGAATATGAAAAAATGCTCCAGAAGAAGAAAGAGCTGGAGAAAACCAAACAGGAAAAAGAGATGGAACGATTAAAAAAGGATTTAGGTAAAGGTTCTGAAGTTTCACTGCAGAATGAGGACTTGAATTTAAAAGACATTCATACTGAACCCATATATGTTCAGCAGGGCATGGAAGATGATGAGGATACATCTGATGAAGACTGGACAACAGGGAAATTACAATATGAAGATGACACTTAAAATTATAATATAATTAATATAGGTATATCTGTTATTAAAAAGTGCATCGATTATAAAGATTTAATTTTGGGTGTATCATCAAAACTGTATATTTGTACAATCTAAAAGATTGCAAACTGATGTTCTTCTTTTAATGTAATTAAACAAAAAATTAAGTTTATTTATTGTGCTACTAAATTTACTTTTTGGATTCATGTTTCATTCTCAGCACACGATTTAAACAAAATTAAGGTGTCACGATTTAAAAAAATAATCTTACAAGTTTGGTATAATTACATGCATTTGCAAGATAACATTAATTTCAATTTAGTAAAATCGGGATTCTATGACTTTACACATACAGGGTTCCCACTCTTCTTAGAAACTCCTTATTTTTAGCTATCATTTCTAAGAGCCCTTAAAATCTCCTTAGTTTTAAAATCAAGAGTCCTTAAAAACTCCTTATTTTTTCCCAAAATTAGAACACTAAATTTTTCTGAGTCATTTTCCGATTTCTCCCGTTTTCGAGCTTCGTTGTCCGATCTTCTTGGACGGGAAGCTGCACGTTTCACTGGGAGACAACGTTTATTCTCCCCTCTTCAGAAACGAATACAAAGAGAACCGCTGATTGACCCTCCGAAGGGGTGTGTGCCTGCGGACACCCCGCAAGATTGATTGATGGGTAATGACCATTTAGTTCATTGGGTCTGGGGAGATAGATGACTTCCATTGATAAATTTGCTCATGCTTTGTGTTCTCTCATTTATCGGCTTTTCCCCAGATGTTTTCATATAGTTTTTACAATGACAAAGTTTATAAACATCTGAAGAAAAAGCACGTAAATAACAACCTTTATTTCCACATTGTCCCCACAAGCAAAATACATGGCAGATGGGTTTGCATTAGGTGCTTCCTGGGGAATGAAGAACTTTGAGGAGAAACAACTTGGTTCCGCTGATAAGCAGTGGCAATTTTGGGCAGACTTCGATGCGGAGACGAAGTTCTTGGAGGGTTAAAATACTATGCCTGGGAAATGCATTTTTAACAGCTTATGGACTACAAATGAAAAGGATCAAGAATGGATTGCAGCGTCAACTGATCGCCATAAAGCAAATGCCTTGTTTGCCAAAAAGATTTGATATTGGAAGAATGGGAAAGTGCTGTTAAAGCTCATGACTGGTAAGTAAATTGAATACCTTGTTTTATTTGGTGATTGTTAGCTGTTGTGAAAACTTTTTATGTTCACATTTTTTACACATAAAAATGTGTAAAACAATCAAGTTTATTTAAGTGCTGATATTTGAAAAATGTGCTCCGATATAATTACTAAATTAACAAACGAAAACGTTCCTCTTTAAATGGAAAACGAATAGAAAAACTCAGATGGATAATATATATATATTCGAATGGATTGTAAAACCATACTTAGGTTCGAATATAACTTTTAAATGATGCATGTGCTGTGCATTAGTCACTTTGCAATCGTTAGTGATCATTTTTACATGTAAAATAAAATTACAAATGTATTCACTAAATGAATTATTTTAGAGCCTATTCCAAAAATGCACCTCGATTTAATTATAAAATTAACAAACAAAAGTTCTTTATGATAACGAAAGTAAAAAAACTCGGATGAATGCCAATGGATTGTAAATCCGAATTTATTTTTTAATATATTTTTAAAATCATGCAGGCTAAGCATAATCCATTTTACAATCGTAAGAACAAATTTTAATAAAATAAAATTAAAAATGTGCCCAAAATGAGATTTTTAAGAGCTTATACTCCGAAAATTAGCTCCGATATTAGAAAATTAACAAACAAAAATTTCTTTTTGAAAATTAAAATAGGAAAACTCAGATGCAAATGGATTGCAAAACTATTTAGGTACTAATATAATGAAAAATAATGCAGCGGCGTATGATTGTCGTTTTCCAAAGAAATGTAATAATTTTCATAAAATGAGATACAATTTTTGAAAAACATGTTCTGTGTGCATATATTACTTATTCTGTGTGCATTAAGATTATCCTGCAAGAAGGTAAGATTTCAGTAATTTGTCTGATGTCAAGAGGTTTCCCTTAACATTTTGTGGTCATAGATGGCTAGAGAATGTCCCAGTTGTAGAACGTGCAATTGTAATTTGGACTGATATTATCAAATGTGTTAGAAGTGTAGAAAAGGGTAGACTTGCAATTTACTTTGAATAAAGTGACAGCACGAGACGCTACAAAGGATGAGTTAATTCTGGCAAGGTTTAATACTTTCTTAGCTGTGGCAAAATTATTGCAACCATTCCTTGAATTTTATCA
The DNA here is from genome assembly GCA_933210815.1 of Meta bourneti. NCBI lineage: Eukaryota > Metazoa > Arthropoda > Arachnida > Araneae > Tetragnathidae > Meta > Meta bourneti. The sequence continues at coordinate 8,457,155 of OW119926.1, forward strand.
AAACGATAAATCATTGTTGCCTTTTTTTGGAGATATGTTAAAGCTTGTCAAGCAATGTGTGGAATACTTAAATCTTCTAAAATCAGAAGAAAAAGTTAATATAAGTACCATTCAGAAGCTTTCCAAATTTGATTTTTCTGACTAATTGCTATTCTCCTGTGGACAAAATCAATTTCGGGTTCATTGGGGGAAAGAATAGTAAAGGAGAAAAAATAACGCCTGTGCTGCCTTTGATTTGCGGCGTGATTGCAGAAGTTATACAAATGCTACGTCTCGTGGCTAAATCTCCTGCAGCATATTTGCTTGTTCGAAATACTTCCATGTCTTAATCCTAGACGTATGGTTAAAGATCAGACCAAGTGCATGAACTCCATGAAGCTTGTACTATCGCACTTTACTCAGAAAAGATTGTGATGATATATTACTTCAATTCAAAGATTTTATGGAAAGCACCGTTTTCAAATCCGCTTCATTGTTTCAGAATTTTGAACCAAAAACAATGCGTTTAGGTAGTTTTTTAAATGACTTTCTTAGTATATATATATATATATAGAGAGAGAGAGAGAGGAAAGTTATGAAAATCATGATCTATCTCATGGCCAGGCTATATGGAACGTGGATTTAATATCAACAAGGCCTTAGAAGTTGAAAATTTAAAAGAAGACTCCTATATTGCAGAGACTTATTTATGAAAATGCTAATGATATTCCAAATTTAGTAATTACTAAAGAAATGAGAAAATTTGTTTCTTCAAGGCAGAAATATGTTATGCATTTTGGAGAACTGCAAAAGGTGCGAAGAAGACAAATTTAGAAAATAAAAGAAAACTTGAGCTACAAGAACTTAATTCCTTAAAATCAAAGAGAATTTGTCTTGAGGGTGATATAATGAGAATGGAAGTCAGCTGAAGAACTGGCTAATGAGGTAGAAGCTTCTGAGGACTTTTCTCGTAAAAAGTGCAAATGCACTACGTAAAGAAATTAAAGGAAAAGCAGCTGAAATAAAGGAATTAGACAAAATAATTTCTAAAAAACAAATCAGTTTAAATTTATTCGTAAGACTTTTCTCAGGGGCAATATTTTTAACAAGATAAATGTATTTGTATTTAAAACGGAAAATAAATCTTTGTTACTAAAATTCTTTCTTATTTTCCAAAAAAATGATTTTTAGAATTTCATTTCCTTTTCCCCTTAAGATGACATCTTTAAAAATTAGTTTTATTGTGATAAAATGGGACTAGAAAGCTTATAGGTGTAAAATACATTCATCTTTTTGTGCATTGTTTTTAGAAAGTTAACTTCAAAACAATGTATTTAACAGGTAACATCAAAAAATTAACTTTTAAGTTACTATAAATCTGGCAACGATCCTGCATACATCCCTAATTTTTGTCCTACTAGGTTAACTCATACAATGAAGGTGCAATATAGTTTTTCGTAGATCTCGATTAGTCATTATAAAAAAATTATTTGTATCCTTAGAAAGTCCTTATTTTTTATTTTGAAAAAAGAGTGGGAACCCTGACATATCAAACAATAGTAACAAAAATGATTATTGACAAACATTAGACATTACAATAAGAATCTGAAAGACAAATTAAAATTTGTATCAACAACCAGTTCACCAATTTTGAAATTTTAGCAAAATGTCTTACTGTTGAAGGTGCCTTTATTCTATCACCACTCATCTCACAATCAACTGTTGCACACAATTTTACAAAAGCCCCTACTATTTGATTCATCAAGTGTTGAAACATCAGAACCTGTTCCTTAAATGACTGATTTTTGCATTCAGCTCCTGGCTTAAGTTACTCTTCCGTCCCTTTTAAATTTTTTCTATCTTTTCCCTTTTACTATATTTTCACGGCCAATAATCTGAAAATGCACACCAGCTCAGGTTATCATAATTTATGATAGATAAAATTAATTTGGTAAAACGGCTCACATTTTAAATGTTCTCATGCAGCAACTAATAACCCTTAAAATCCTATTTTAAGTATACCCATGTTGCCTCCTTTTATAATTCAATATTTTTATGCAATATGTATACATTAAAAAGGTAATTTTATTTCTAGCAATTTCTCTAAAATAAAATTTTTTGGTTAATTGATGCTTTTATTTTTGTGCTAGTTTTAATCGAAATTGTGTGTTTATACTTCTGTTAATACAGATATACCTCTACTCAGTTAATTTATTGTCCTGGTTTCATATTCAGGTAAAGGTTGTGCAATAAATTTTGTACTTAGTTTACAAAAGTAAGTCTATTGAGGTGCCAACTACTTTTGTAACTCATCATTTGTTCGATGGATGGCAGCACCAAATACTTTTCTTTCAATCTAAAAGAATGGAAAGCAATATTTTTATCGATTTCACATTACATACGCAAATGTGTATTAAAACTAACTTTTAGATGTCAACATCAATGAAAGTTCAATATTAACACTCGATAACAATTGAACTGAAAATTAACCTCGAAGATTTATGAATGTATTTAAAAATGATATGGATAATATCTGTATTTGGATATGCATTGAAATAAATTTGTTTCATGTGTGTCAAATTAAGGGTATTTTATAGATGTTACTGAAATTCTCGAAGTTAAAAAATTTATGGAACTGAAGAGGAAGTTCATTTACGAATAACAAATAACTTCCTATGATATTTACAATGAGTCTAATATCCCCAAAAGACGTCAGAAACGTATGGTTGAAAAACCTATTTTCAAAGAAATTCATAAGATGAATCATTTATACTGACTACGAATTGAAGTAAGCTTGGTTTCCTCTTGAACTTAGGGAACCGCAGTAGCCGGTTTGGAAGAGTAACGGATTAGCAACCGAAGGGTTGCGAGTTCGAATCCAGCCAAACACCGTCGTGTACAAAGGGGGCTGGTGCACGTTAAATCTGTCGTGGCCTCAAATGTCCTCACGTTGGCGTGGTGTGGAAGTTTGGAGAGTGGGGTGCCAGCTCAGGTGTTGCCTCGTCATCTGACCGCGGTTCAAAATTACGTGGTGTTGTCCTCGGACTTTCCCTCTGGGATTGATCCCGGACCGTCACCAATAGCCCGTTGTGTTGCTCCAGTGTGACGTTAATTGAAAATACCAAATACCAAAAATACCTAATATCCCCAAAAGACGTCAGAAACGTATGGTTGAAAAACCTATTTTCAAAGAAATTCATAAGATGAATCATTTATACTGACTACGAATTGAAGTAAGCTTGGTTTCCTCTTGAACTTAGGGAACCGCAGTAGCCGGTTTGGAAGAGTAACGGATTAGCAACCGAAGGGTTGCGAGTTCGAATCCAGCCAAACACCGTCGTGTACAAAGGGGGCTGGTGCACGTTAAATCTGTCGTGGCCTCAAATGTCCTCACGTTGGCGTGGTGTGGAAGTTTGGAGAGTGGGGTGCCAGCTCAGGTGTTGCCTCGTCATCTGACCGCGGTTCAAAATTACGTGGTGTTGTCCTCGGACTTTCCCTCTGGGATTGATCCCGGACCGTCACCAATAGCCCGTTGTGTTGCTCCAGTGTGACGTTAATTGAAAATACCAAATACCAAAAATACCTAATATCCCCAAAAGACGTCAGAAACGTATGGTTGAAAAACCTATTTTCAAAGAAATTCATAAGATGAATCATTTATACTGACTACGAATTGAAGTAAGCTTGGTTTCCTCTTGAACTTAGGGAACCGCAGTAGCCGGTTTGGAAGAGTAACGGATTAGCAACCGGAGGGTTGCGAGTTCGAATACAACCACAGACGATCGTGTACATGAGGGCTGATGCATGTTAAATCTGTTGTGGCCTAAAATGTCTTCACGTTTGAATGGTGTGGAAGTTTGGAGAGTGAGGTACCAGTTCAAGTGTGATCTCGTCATCTGGCCGTGATTCAAAATTACGTGGTGCCCTCGGACCTATCCCTCGGGATTGATCCCAGACCGTCGTCAATAGCCCGTTGTTTTACTCTATTGCGACGTTAATTAATTACCATCACCTCCATCGATATATTGCCATATAATCATAAATGTGTCAAAATTTCAGTTATATACACTATATGGACAAACATTTTTGGACACTGCAGAAAATCGGCCTGTTTTCACTGGTTAGGACTTTGCTTTATGTACCTGGTACCATGAACGCTGACGTGTACCTCGACGTTCTGGATTATTCGGCCTTGCCGACACTATGGCAATACTACAGCGATGATGGTTGTTTCTTCCAATAGGATCGAGCTCCATGTCATACTGCAAAACGAGTGCTGGACTGGTTTCCTGAAAATGAGGTGAATTTGCTTGACTGGCCTGCTCAGAGCCCCGATCGAGCACTTGTGGGGCGAACTGGAGCGACGGGTACGACACCGCTACGCACGACCATCTTCACAACAATATCTTCTCACCAGAGGCATGGCGAGCTATTCCTGCCCAGACTTACAGAGAACTTGTGGAAAGTCTGCCTCGACGTGTTTCAGCTGTAATACAAGCAAAAGGAGGGCTTACTAAATATAATAATAAAGCACTTTTTCTGAAAAACATGCAGTGTCCAAATACTTTTGTCCATATAGTGTATATTGCAGTTTCATGAGTTCTAAGTTTTCTACTGCAGAAAAAATGTGCTCTTTTATTTTGATTTATCAAGACTAAAGAGTGGTCCAAAATCAACGAAACGAATCTCACGCCAAATGTGATTTAAATAAAAGACTAAAACGTTTACGCGAAGAAAGTACAGCGACGGGATTATCAGCAGACGTAATGTATGCATATAAGACGGAATTGTTTTGAAACATTTGACGGTGCCCAAGTGAAAACACCCCCACTTTCACGCCGCCCTCTTTCCTCAGATAGGAGCTCTCGCCGAAGTCGATTTCGCACGATGCTTACAATGGGGGATCGCGCTTTCAATGTGCAACGTTATTTGAAGGTTGCTTGAATTAACGTCGTACTAGAGCAACACTATTGGCGACGGCCGGGGATCAATCTCGAAGGGAAGGATCCGAGGACGACACACCGCGTAGTTCTGAACCACGGGCAGATGATGAGGTCACACCTAGTTGACACTTCAAAATTTCCACACCAGGCCAACGTGAGGCCATGAAAGATTTAACGTGCACCGGCCCCCTTTGTATACGACGGTCTTTGAGAACTCCTCCGGTTGCTAGTCCGTTACTCTTCCAACCGGGCCACCGCGGCACCGTTTGATTTTAGAAATCTTTTTTTTTTTTTTTTTTTTTTTATTTCAATTAACGTCACACTGGAGCAACACAATGGGCTATTGGTGACGGTCCGGGATCAATCCCAAAGGGAAAGATCCGAGGACAACACCACGTAATTTTGAACCATGGTCAGATGACGAGGCAACACCTGAGCTGGCACCCCACTCTCCAAACTTCCACACCACGCCAACGTGAGGACATTTGAGGCCACGACAGATTTAACGTGCACCAGCCCCCTTTGTACACGACGGTGTTTGACTGGATTCGAACTCGCAACCCTTCGGTTGCTAGTTCGTTACTCTTCCAACCGGGCCACCGCGGCCCGATTTTAGAAATCAAATTATATTTTAATAATTATTATTTTAACAATAGTATGATTTAAATATTCCAGTGACTTCAGTCCTCAGATTATTTATGATGAAACGGTTTCATTTTTCTTCTCTTTTTGAAAACTAAAACGATTGAAATTGTTTTAAGTAACGGAATGCTTTTTATGATTAAGGGAATTTCTTCTAATAATTTTATACAATAATTTCACTTATTTGAAGAAATCAGTACGTGTACACAAAGAAATCAGTACGTGTACCCGGTAGTACACGAAGAAATCAGTCGTGTACACGAAGAAATCAGTACGTGTACCCGATAGTACACGAAGAAATCAGTACGTGTACCCGATAGTACACGAAGAAATCAGTCGTGTACACGATAGTACACGAAGAAATCAGTCGTGTACACGATAGTACACGAAGAAATCAGTACGTGTACACGATAGTACACGAAGAAATCAGTACGTGTACTACGGTACTATGATCGGTCGATTTCGAATTAAAACTTTATCCATTCTATATATGCTAATAGCACGTTGTGTTGATCCAGTGCTACGTTAATTAAAATACCTGCCTACCTTTGTGTACATGGGCCGTGGTAGCCCGGTTGGAAGAAGGTTTAGCAGCCGGAGGTTTGTGAGTTCGAGTCCAACCAAAGACCGTCATAAATTGGGACCGGTGCACGTTAAATATTTCGTAGCCTCAAATGTCCTAACGTTGGCAGGGGCCGCGGTGGCCCGGTTGGAAGAGTAACGGACTTGCAACCGAAGGGTTGCGAGTTCGAATCCAGCCAAACACCGTCGTGTACAAAGGGGGCTGGTGCACGTTAAATCTGTCGTGGCCTCAAATGTCCTCACGTTGGCGTGGTGTGGAAGTTTGGAGAGTGGGGTGCCAGCTCAGGTGTTGCCTCGTCATCTGACCGTGGTTCAAAATTACGTGGTGTTGTCCTCGGATCTTTCCCTTTGGGATTGATCCCGGACCGTCACCAATAGCCCATTGTGTTGCTCCAGTGTGACGTTAATTGAAATCCCCCCCCCTAACGTTGGCGCGGTTTTGAAGTTCGGAGAGTGCGGTACCAGCTCAGGTGTGACGTCATCTGACCGTGGTTCAAAATTACGTGGTATTGTCTTTAGATCCTGTTCGTTATTGAACCCGAACCGTCGCCAATAGCCCGTTGTGTTGATCCAGTGCGACGTTAGTGAAATTCCTACCTACCCTTCTGTACGTACAACTGGCAATACTGAAAGACCAAAGTATTTTGCGTTTGTAGGGTGAGAGTGCTAAGTTAAAAGGAATTTGAAATTGGTATTGTTGGGTTTGGAACGTTTTACTTCTATGGTGTAGCCATGTTTGGGGAAACACGAATTAAATCTTTTACTCTGGCTTATTATTTCTACAATTTAAAAACATTTGAGGATACCCCATTCAACTATTAATAAAAATAAATAATTATAAACTATTGATTACACTAAAATAATTTCAATCGACGCATTTATTAACGCATATCGCGATAATTGGAAATGCAATGTCATGACAAATTGCCAGTTGACACTGTGAGAAATAAAAGAAATTATCCAGTTCATTTGGGTTGAATTCTTGTTCCTGTTCTTTTGGCTTTTCCAAGCGATATATTTTTTCCATGACAATTACCGTTCTTTACGATTGAAACAATTCCAATGAAAAAAGGAGTTGATAAAATTCGAAATTCGGTAATTGCAATCGGAACTTGCGATTCGAATGTTTTTTTCTTAACGTTTAATCCAATCAACAAGCTATTCTGTTTTAATTTATCTTTTTTCATTGTGCCCCGAAAAATAAAAAAAGAAGCAGTTTGTTTACTTTCGTTCAATTAAAATCTCAATCAAGTATTTTTTTGTGTGTTTTCTCAAGAGCAGAAAAATTAAGACACCATCTTGAAATCTCAAAACAGATTGCTTGCTTTCGCCCAATTCAAATTTTCTTTCAACGTTCGAGGGAGCTGGTGCACGTTCAATCTGTCGTACCCAAAATGTCCTCACGTTGGCATGGAGTGGAAATTTAGAGAGTGGAGTGTCAGCTTAGGTGTGAACTTCATCTGACCAAGATTCAAGATTACGTCACCTGTAAGCTCAGTGATCGTTTCTTTTCCTATGGGATTACTGTTTTCAGTAAACATGGGGGTCGCGCTCCCGGAATACCCAAACGATCTTTTTCCACCCACTATTCTGTTCCCCTAGATAACTTTTTTCACTACCCCTCAGTGGCACATTTTTAGGTGTGAACGTGCTTCAAGAACCCTAGGTAAATTAACGATCTATTCTTTCCCCATGGGTACTGCCTCTTGTAAACATGGGGGTCGCATTCCAGGAATACCCAAACGATCTTTTTCTGGTTTCCACCCACTATTCTGTTGCCCTAGATAACTTTTTTTCACTACCCTCTGAGGAGTACATCTTTAGGTATGTACGGGCTTCAAGAACCCTAGGTAAATTAACGATCTATTCTTTCCCCATGGGTACTGGCTCTTGTAAACATGGGGGTCGCATTCCAGGAATACCCAAACGATCTTTTTCTGGTTTCCACCCACTATTCTGTTTCCCTAGATCACTTTTTTTCACTACCCTCTGAGGAGTACATCTTTAGGTATGTACGGGCTTCAAGAACCCTAGGTAAATTAACGATCTATTCTTTCCCCATGGGTACTGGCTCTTGTAAACATGGGGGTCGCATTCCAGGAATACCCAAACGATCTTTTTCTGGTTTCCACCCACTATTCTGTTTCCCTAGATCACTTTTTTTCACTACCCTCTGAGGAGTACATCTTTAGGTATGTACGGGCTTAAAGAACCCTAGGTAAATTAACGATCTACTCTTTCCCCATGGGTACTGCCTCTTGTAAACATGGGGTCGCATTCCAGGAATACCCAAACGATCTTTTTCTGGTTTCCACCCACTATTCTGTTCCCCTAGATCACTTTTTTTCACTACCCTCTGAGGAGTACATCTTTAGGTATGTACGGGCTTCAAGAACCCTAGGTAAATTAACGATCTACTCTTTCCCCATGGGTACTGCCTCTTGTAAGCATGGGGGTCGCATTCCAGGAATACCCAAACGATCTTTTTCTGGTTTCCACCCACTACTCTGTTCCCCTAGATAACTTTTTTTCACTACCCTCTGAGGAGTACATCTTTAGGTATGTACGGGCTTCAAGAACCCTAGGTAAATTAACGATCTACTCTTTCCCCATGGGTACTGCCTCTTGTAAACATGGGGGTCGCATTCCAGGAATACCCAAACGATCTTTTTCTAGTTTCCACCCACTATTCTGTACCCCTAGATAACTTTTTTTCACTACCCTCTGAGGAGTACATCTTTAGGTATGTACGGGCTTCAAGAACCCTAGGTAAATTAACGATCTATTCTTTCCCCATGGGTACTGCCTCTTGTAAGCATGGGGGTCGCATTCAAGGAATACCGAAACGATCTTTTTCTGGTTTCCACCCACTATTCTGTTCCATTAGATCACTTTTTTTCACTACCCTCTGAGGAGTACATCTTTAGGTATGTACGGGCTTCAAGAACCCTAGGTAAATTAATGATCTATTCTTTCCCCATGGGTACTGCCTCTTGTAAACATGGGGGTCGCATTCCAGGAATACCCAAACGATCTTTTTCTGGTTTCCACCCACTATTCTGTTCACCTAGATCACTTTTTTTCACTACCCTCTGAGGAGTACATCTTTAGGTATGTACGGGCTTCAAGAACCCTAGGTAAATTAATGATCTATTCTTTCCCCATGGGTACTGCCTCTTGTAAACATGGGGGTCGCATTCCAGGAATACCCAAACGATCTTTTTCTGGTTTCCACCCACTATTCTGTTCACCTAGATCACTTTTTTTCACTACCCTCTGAGGAGTACATCTTTAGGTATGTACGGGCTTCAAGAACCCTAGGTAAATTAACGATCTACTCTTTCCCCATGGGTACTGCCTCTTGTAAGCATGGGGGTCGCATTCCAGGAATACCCAAACGATCTTTTTCTGGTTTCCACCCACTATTCTGTTCCCCTAGATCACTTTATTCACTACCCTCTGAGGAGTACATCTTTAGGTATGTACGGGCTTCAAGAACCCTAGGTAAATTAACGATCTACTCTTTCCCCATGGGTACTGCCTCTTGTAAGCATGGGGGTCGCATTCCAGGAATACCCAAACGATCTTTTTCTGGTTTCCACCCACTATTCTGTTCCCCTAGATCACTTTTTTTCACTACCCTCTGAGGAGTACATCTTTAGGTATGTACGGGCTTCAAGAACCCTAGGTAAATTAACGATCTATTCTTTCCCCATGGGTACTGCCTCTTGTAAGCATGGGGGTCGCATTCCAGGAATACCCAAACGATCTTTTTCTGGTTTCCACCCACTATTCTGTTCCCCTAGATAACTTTTTTTCACTACCCTCTGAGGAGTACATCTTTAGGTATGTACGGGCTTCAAGAACCCTAGGTAAATTAACGATCTATTCTTTCCCCATGGGTACTGCCTCTTGTAAACATGGGGGTCGCATTCCAGGAATACCCAAACGATCTTTTTCTGGTTTCCACCCACTATTCTGTTCCCCTAGATCACTTTTTTTCACTACCCTCTGAGGAGTACATCTTTAGGTATGTACGGTCTTCAAGAACCCTAGGTAAATTAACGATCTACTCTTTCCCCATGGGTACTGCCTCTTGTAAACATGGGGGTCGCATTCCAGGAATACCCAAACGATCTTTTTCTGGTTTCCACCCACTATTCTGTTCCCCTAGATCACTTTTTTTCACTACCCTCTGAGGAGTACATCTTTAGGCATGTACGGGCTTCAAGAACCCTAGGTAAATTAACGATCTACTCTTTCCCCATGGGTACTGCCTCTTGTAAGCATGGGGGTCGCATTCCAGGAATACCCAAACGATCTTTTTCTGGTTTCCACCCACTATTCTGTTCCCCTAGATAACTTTTTTTCACTACCCTCTGAGGAGTACATCTTTAGGTATGTACGGGCTTCAAGAACCCTAGGTAAATTAACGATCTACTCTTTCCCCATGGGTACTGCCTCTTGTAAGCATGGGGGTCGCATTCCAGGAATACCCAAACGATCTTTTTCTGGTTTCCACCCACTATTCTGTTCCCCTAGATCACTTTTTTTCACTACCCTCTGAGGAGTACATCTTTAGGCATGTACGGGCTTCAAGAACCCTAGGTAAATTAACGATCTACTCTTTCCCCATGGGTACTGCCTCTTGTAAGCATGGGGGTCGCATTCCAGGAATACCCAAACGATCTTTTTCTGGTTTCCACCCACTATTCTGTTCCCCTAGATAACTTTTTTTCACTACCCTCTGAGGAGTACATCTTTAGGTATGTACGGGCTTCAAGAACCCTAGGTAAATTAACGATCTACTCTTTCCCCATGGGTACTGCCTCTTGTAAACATGGGGGTCGCATTCCAGGAATACCCAAACGATCTTTTTCTGGTTTCCACCCACTATTCTGTTGCCCTAGATAACTTTTTTTCACTACCCTCTGAGGAGTACATCTTTAGGTATGTACGGGCTTCAAGAACCCTAGGTAAATTAACGATCTATTCTTTCCCCATGGGTACTGGCTCTTGTAAACATGGGGGTCGCATTCCAGGAATACCCAAACGATCTTTTTCTGGTTTCCACCCACTATTCTGTTTCCCTAGATCACTTTTTTTCACTACCCTCTGAGGAGTACATCTTTAGGTATGTACGGGCTTAAAGAACCCTAGGTAAATTAACGATCTACTGTTTCCCCATGGGTACTGCCTCTTGTAAACATGGGGTCGCATTCCAGGAATACCCAAACGATCTTTTTCTGGTTTCCACCCACTATTCTGTTCCCCTAGATAACTTTTTCACTACCCCCTCAGGGGCACATCTTTAGGTGTGAACGTGCTTCAAGAACCCTAGGTAAATTAACGATCTATTCTTTCCCCATGGGTACTGCCTCTTGTAAACATGGGGGTCGCATTCCAGGAATACCCAAACGATCTTTTTCTGGTTTCCACCCACTATTCTGTTCCCCTAGATATTTTTTCACTACCCTCTGAGGAGTACATCTTTAGGTATGTAAGGGCTTCAAGAACCTTAGGTAAATTAACGATCTACTCTTTCCCCATGGGTACTGCCTCTTGTAAGCATGGGGGTCGCATTCCAGGAATACCCAAACGATCTTTTTCTGGTTTCCACCCACTATTCTGTTCCCCTAGATCACTTTTTTTCACTACCCTCTGAGGAGTACATCTTTAGGTATGTACGGGCTTCAAGAACCCTAGGTAAATTAACGATCTATTCTTTCCCCATGGGTACTGCCTCTTGTAAGCATGGGGGTCGCATTCCAGGAATACCCAAACGATCTTTTTCTGGTTTCCACCCACTATTCTGTTCCCCTAGATCACTTTTTTCACTACCCTCTGAGGAGTACATCTTTAGGTATGTACGGGCTTCAAGAACCCTAGGTAAATTAACGATCTACTCTTTCCCCATCGGTACTGCCTCTTGTAAGCATGGGGGTCGCATTCCAGGAATACCCAAACGATCTTTTTCTGGTTTCCACCCACTATTCTGTTCCCCTAGATCACTTTTTTTCACTACCCTCTGAGGAGTACATTTTTAGGTATGTACGGGCTTCAAGAACCCTAGGTAAATTAACGATCTACTCTTTCCCCATGGGTACTGCCTCTTGTAAGCATGGGGGTCGCATTCCAGGAATACCCAAACGATCTTTTTCTAGTTTCCACCCACTATTCTGTACCCCTAGATAACTTTTTTTCACTACCCTCTGAGGAGTACATCTTTAGGTATGTACGGGCTTCAAGAACCCTAGGTAAATTAACGATCTATTCTTTCCCCATGGGTACTGCCTCTTGTAAGCATGGGGGTCGCATTCCAGGAATACCCAAACGATCTTTTTCTGGTTTCCACCCACTATTCTGTTCCCCTAGATCACTTTTTTTCACTACCCTCTGAGGAGTACATCTTTAGGTATGTACGGGCTTCAAGAACCCTAGGTAAATTAACGATCTACTCTTTCCCCATGGGTACTGCCTCTTGTAAACATGGGGGTCGCATTCCAGGAATACCCAAACGATCTTTTTCTGGTTTCCACCCACTATTCTGTTTCCCTAGATCACTTTTTTTCACTACCCTCTGAGGAGTACATCTTTAGGTATGTACGGGCTTAAAGAACCCTAGGTAAATTAACGATCTACTGTTTCCCCATGGGTACTGCCTCTTGTAAACATGGGGTCGCATTCCAGGAATACCCTAACGATCTTTTTCTGGTTTCCACCCACTATTCTGTTCCCCTAGATAACTTTTTCACTACCCCCTCAGGGGCACATCTTTAGGTGTGAACGTGCTTCAAGAACCCTAGGTAAATTAACGATCTATTCTTTCCCCATGGGTACTGCCTCTTGTAAACATGGGGGTCGCATTCCAGGAATACCCAAACGATCTTTTTCTGGTTTCCACCCACTATTCTGTTCCCCTAGATATTTTTTCACTACCCTCTGAGGAGTACATCTTTAGGTATGTAAGGGCTTCAAGAACCTTAGGTAAATTAACGATCTACTCTTTCCCCATGGGTACTGCCTCTTGTAAGCATGGGGGTCGCATTCCAGGAATACCCAAACGATCTTTTTCTGGTTTCCACCCACTATTCTGTTCCCCTAGATCACTTTTTTTCACTACCCTCTGAGGAGTACATCTTTAGGTATGTACGGGCTTCAAGAACCCTAGGTAAATTAACGATCTATTCTTTCCCCATGGGTACTGCCTCTTGTAAACATGGGGGTCGCATTCCAGGAATACCCAAACGATCTTTTTCTGGTTTCCACCCACTATTCTGTTCACCTAGATCACTTTTTTTCACTACCCTCTGAGGAGTACATCTTTAGGTATGTACGGGCTTCAAGAACCCTAGGTAAATTAACGATCTACTCTTTCCCCATGGGTACTGCCTCTTGTAAGCATGGGGGTCGCATTCCAGGAATACCCAAACGATCTTTTTCTGGTTTCCACCCACTATTCTGTTCCCCTAGATCACTTTTTTCACTACCCTCTGAGGAGTACATCTTTAGGTATGTACGGGCTTCAAGAACCCTAGGTAAATTAACGATCTACTCTTTCCCCATCGGTACTGCCTCTTGTAAGCATGGGGGTCGCATTCCAGGAATACCCAAACGATCTTTTTCTGGTTTCCACCCACTATTCTGTTCCCCTAGATCACTTTTTTTCACTACCCTCTGAGGAGTACATCTTTAGGTATGTACGGGCTTCAAGAACCCTAGGTAAATTAACGATCTACTCTTTCCCCATGGGTACTGCCTCTTGTAAGCATGGGGGTCGCATTCCAGGAATACCCAAACGATCTTTTTCTAGTTTCCACCCACTATTCTGTACCCCTAGATAACTTTTTTTCACTACCCTCTGAGGAGTACATCTTTAGGTATGTACGGGCTTCAAGAACCCTAGGTAAATTAACGATCTATTCTTTCCCCATGGGTACTGCCTCTTGTAAGCATGGGGGTCGCATTCCAGGAATACCCAAACGATCGTTTTCTGGTTTCCACCCACTATTCTGTTCCCCTAGATCACTTTTTTTCACTACCCTCTGAGGAGTACATCTTTAGGTATGTACGGGCTTCAAGAACCCTAGGTAAATTAACGATCTACTCTTTCCCCATGGGTACTGCCTCTTGTAAACATGGGGGTCGCATTCCAGGAATACCCAAACGATCTTTTTCTGGTTTCCACCCACTATTCTGTTGCCCTAGATAACTTTTTTTCACTACCCTCTGAGGAGTACATCTTTAGGTATGTACGGGCTTCAAGAACCCTAGGTAAATTAACGATCTATTCTTTCCCCATGGGTACTGGCTCTTGTAAACATGGGGGTCGCATTCCAGGAATACCCAAACGATCTTTTTCTGGTTTCCACCCACTATTCTGTACCCCTAGATCACTTTTTTTCACTACCCTCTGAGGAGTACATCTTTAGGTATGTACGGGCTTAAAGAACCCTAGGTAAATTAACGATCTACTGTTTCCCCATGGGTACTGCCTCTTGTAAACATGGGGTCGCATTCCAGGAATACCCAAACGATCTTTTTCTGGTTTCCACCCACTATTCTGTTCCCCTAGATAACTTTTTCACTACCCCCTCAGGGGCACATCTTTAGGTGCGAACGTGCTTCAAGAACCCTAGGTAAATTAACGATCTATTCTTTCCCCATGGGTACTGCCTCTTGTAAACATGGGGGTCGCATTCCAGGAATACCCAAACGATCTTTTTCTAGTTTCCACCCACTATTCTGTACCCCTAGATAACTTTTTTTCACTACCCTCTGAGGAGTACATCTTTAGGTATGTACGGGCTTCAAGAACCCTAGGTAAATTAACGATCTATTCTTTCCCCATGGGTACTGCCTCTTGTAAGCATGGGGGTCGCATTCCAGGAATACCCAAACGATCTTTTTCTGGTTTCCACCCACTATTCTGTTCCCCTAGATCACTTTTTTTCACTACCCTCTGAGGAGTACATCTTTAGGTATGTACGGGCTTCAAGAACCCTAGGTAAATTAACGATCTACTCTTTCCCCATGGGTACTGCCTCTTGTAAACATGGGGGTCGCATTCCAGGAATACCCAAACGATCTTTTTCTGGTTTCCACCCACTATTCTGTTGCCCTAGATAACTTTTTTTCACTACCCTCTGAGGAGTACATCTTTAGGTATGTACGGGCTTCAAGAACCCTAGGTAAATTAACGATCTATTCTTTCCCCATGGGTACTGGCTCTTGTAAACATGGGGGTCGCATTCCAGGAATACCCAAACGATCTTTTTCTGGTTTCCACCCACTATTCTGTTTCCCTAGATCACTTTTTTTCACTACCCTCTGAGGAGTACATCTTTAGGTATGTACGGGCTTAAAGAACCCTAGGTAAATTAACGATCTACTGTTTCCCCATGGGTACTGCCTCTTGTAAACATGGGGTCGCATTCCAGGAATACCCAAACGATCTTTTTCTGGTTTCCACCCACTATTCTGTTCCCCTAGATAACTTTTTCACTACCCCCTCAGGGGCACATCTTTAGGTGTGAACGTGCTTCAAGAACCCTAGGTAAATTAACGATCTATTCTTTCCCCGTGGGTACTGCCTCTTGTAAACATGGGGGTCGCATTACAGGAATACCCAAACGATCTTTTTCTGGTTTCCACCCACTATTCTGTTCCCCTAGATATTTTTTCACTACCCTCTGAGGAGTACATCTTTAGGTATGTTAAGGGCTTCAAGAACCTTAGGTAAATTAACGATCTACTCTTTCCCCATGGGTACTGCCTCTTGTAAGCATGGGGGTCGCATTCCAGGAATACCCAAACGATCTTTTTCTGGTTTGCACCCACTATTCTGTTCCCCTAGATCACTTTTTTTCACTACCCTCTGAGGAGTACATCTTTAGGTATGTACGGGCTTCAAGAACCCTAGGTAAATTAACGATCTATTCTTTCCCCATGGGTACTGCCTCTTGTAAACATGGGGGTCGCATTCCAGGAATACCCAAACGATCTTTTTCTGGTTTCCACCCACTATTCTGTTCACCTAGATCACTTTTTTTCACTACCCTCTGAGGAGTACATCTTTAGGTATGTACGGGCTTCAAGAACCCTAGGTAAATTAACGATCTACTCTTTCCCCATGGGTACTGCCTCTTGTAAGCATGGGGGTCGCATTCCAGGAATACCCAAACGATCTTTTTCTGGTTTCCACCCACTATTCTGTTCCCCTAGATCACTTTTTTCACTACCCTCTGAGGAGTACATCTTTAGGTATGTACGGGCTTCAAGAACCCTAGGTAAATTAACGATCTACTCTTTCCCCATGGGTACTGCCTCTTGTAAACATGGGGGTCGCATTCCAGGAATACCCAAACGATCTTTTTCTAGTTTCCACCCACTATTCTGTTCCCCTAGATATTTTTTCACTACCCTCTGAGGAGTACATCTTTAGGTATGTAAGGGCTTCAAGAACCTTAGGTAAATTAACGATCTACTCTTTCCCCATGGGTACTGCCTCTTGTAAGCATGGGGGTCGCATTCCAGGAATACCCAAACGATCTTTTTCTGGTTTCCACCCACTATTCTGTTCCCCTAGATCACTTTTTTTCACTACCCTCTGAGGAGTACATCTTTAGGTATGTACGGGCTTCAAGAACCCTAGGTAAATTAACGATCTATTCTTTCCCCATGGGTACTGCCTCTTGTAAACATGGGGGTCGCATTCCAGGAATACCCAAACGATCTTTTTCTGGTTTCCACCCACTATTCTGTTCACCTAGATCACTTTTTTTCACTACCCTCTGAGGAGCACATCTTTAGGTATGTACGGGCTTCAAGAACCCTAGGTAAATTAACGATCTACTCTTTCCCCATGGGTACTGCCTCTTGTAAGCATGGGGGTCGCATTCCAGGAATACCCAAACGATCTTTTTCTGGTTTCCACCCACTATTCTGTTCCCCTAGATCACTTTTTTCACTACCCTCTGAGGAGTACATCTTTAGGTATGTACGGGCTTCAAGAACCCTAGGTAAATTAACGATCTACTCTTTCCCCATCGGTACTGCCTCTTGTAAGCATGGGGGTCGCATTCCAGGAATACCCAAACGATCTTTTTCTGGTTTCCACCCACTATTCTGTTCCCCTAGATCACTTTTTTTCACTACCCTCTGAGGAGTACATTTTTAGGTATGTACGGGCTTCAAGAACCCTAGGTAAATTAACGATCTACTCTTTCCCCATGGGTACTGCCTCTTGTAAGCATGGGAGTCGCATTCCAGGAATACCCAAACGATCTTTTTCTGGTTTCCACCCACTATTCTGTTCCCCTAGATCACTTTTTTTCACTACCCTCTGAGGAGTACATCTTTAGGTATGTACGGGCTTCAAGAACCCTAGGTAAATTAACGATCTACTCTTTCCCCATGGGTACTGCCTCTTGTAAACATGGGGGTCGCATTCCAGGAATACCCAAACGATCTTTTTCTAGTTTCCACCCACTATTCTGTACCCCTAGATAACTTTTTTTCACTACCCTCTGAGGAGTACATCTTTAGGTATGTACGGGCTTCAAGAACCCTAGGTAAATTAACGATCTATTCTTTCCCCATGGGTACTGCCTCTTGTAAGCATGGGGGTCGCATTCCAGGAATACCCAAACGATCTTTTTCTGGTTTCCACCCACTATTCTGTTCCCCTAGATCACTTTTTTTCACTACCCTCTGAGGAGTACATCTTTAGGTATGTACGGGCTTCAAGAACCCTAGGTAAATTAACGATCTACTCTTTCCCCATGGGTACTGCCTCTTGTAAACATGGGGGTCGCATTCCAGGAATACCCAAACGATCTTTTTCTGGTTTCCACCCACTATTCTGTTGCCCTAGATAACTTTTTTTCACTACCCTCTGAGGAGTACAACTTTAGGTATGTACGGGCTTCAAGAACCCTAGGTAAATTAACGATCTATTCTTTCCCCATGGGTACTGGCTCTTGTAAACATGGGGGTCGCATTCCAGGAATACCCAAACGATCTTTTTCTGGTTTCCACCCACTATTCTGTTTCCCTAGATCACTTTTTTTCACTACCCTCTGAGGAGTACATTTTTAGGTATGTACGGGCTTCAAGAACCCTAGGTAAATTAACGATCTACTCTTTCCCCATGGGTACTGCCTCTTGTAAGCATGGGAGTCGCATTCCAGGAATACCCAAACGATCTTTTTCTGGTTTCCACCCACTATTCTGTTCCCCTAGATAACTTTTTTTCACTACCCTCTGAGGAGTACATCTTTAGGTATGTACGGGCTTCAAGAACCCTAGGTAAATTAACGATCTACTCTTTCCCCATGGGTACTGCCTCTTGTAAACATGGGGGTCGCATTCCAGGAATACCCAAACGATCTTTTTCTAGTTTCCACCCACTATTCTGTACCCCTAGATAACTTTTTTTCACTACCCTCTGAGGAGTACATCTTTAGGTATGTACGGGCTTCAAGAACCCTAGGTAAATTAACGATCTATTCTTTCCCCATGGGTACTGCCTCTTGTAAGCATGGGGGTCGCATTCCAGGAATACCCAAACGATCTTTTTCTGGTTTCCACCCACTATTCTGTTCCCCTAGATCACTTTTTTTCACTACCCTCTGAGGAGTACATCTTTAGGTATGTACGGGCTTCAAGAACCCTAGGTAAATTAACGATCTACTCTTTCCCCATGGGTACTGCCTCTTGTAAACATGGGGGTCGCATTCCAGGAATACCCAAACGATCTTTTTCTGGTTTCCACCCACTATTCTGTTGCCCTAGATAACTTTTTTTCACTACCCTCTGAGGAGTACAACTTTAGGTATGTACGGGCTTCAAGAACCCTAGGTAAATTAACGATCTATTCTTTCCCCATGGGTACTGCCTCTTGTAAACATGGGGGTCGCATTCCAGGAATACCCAAACGATCTTTTTCTGGTTTCCACCCACTATTCTGTTTCCCTAGATCACTTTTTTTCACTACCCTCTGAGGAGTACATCTTTAGGTATGTACGGGCTTAAAGAACCCTAGGTAAATTAACGATCTACTCTTTCCCCATGGGTACTGCCTCTTGTAAACATGGGGTCGCATTCCAGGAATACCCAAACGATCTTTTTCTGGTTTCCACCCACTATTCTGTTCCCCTAGATAACTTTTTCACTACCCCCTCAGGGGCACATCTTTAGGTGTGAACGTGCTTCAAGAACCCTAGGTAAATTAACGATCTATTCTTTCCCCATGGGTACTGCCTCTTGTAAACATGGGGGTCGCATTCCAGGAATACCCAAACGATCTTTTTCTGGTTTCCACCCACTATTCTGTTCCCCTAGATATTTTTTCACTACCCTCTGAGGAGTACATCTTTAGGTATGTAAGGGCTTCAAGAACCCTAGGTAAATTAACGATCTACTCTTTCCCCATGGGTACTGCCTCTTGTAAACATGGGGGTCGCATTCCAGGAATACCCAAACGATCTTTTTCTGGTTTCCACCCACTATTCTGTTGCCCTAGATAACTTTTTTTCACTACCCTCTGAGGAGTACATCTTTAGGTATGTACGGGCTTCAAGAACCCTAGGTAAATTAACGATCTACTCTTTCCCCATGGGTACTGCCTCTTGTAAGCATGGGGGTCGCATTCCAGGTATACCCAAACGATCTTTTTCTAGTTTCCACCCACTATTCTGTACCCCTAGATAACTTTTTTTCACTACCCTCTGAGGAGTACATCTTTAGGTATGTACGGGCTTCAAGAACCCTAGGTAAATTAACGATCTATTCTTTCCCCATGGGTACTGCCTCTTGTAAACATGGGGGTCGCATTCCAGGAATACCCAAACGATCTTTTTCTGGTTTCCACCCACTATTCTGTTCCCCTAGATCACTTTTTTTCACTACCCTCTGAGGAGTACATCTTTAGGTATGTACGGGCTTCAAGAACCCTAGGTAAATTAACGATCTACTCTTTCCCCATGGGTACTGCCTCTTGTTAGCATGGGGGTCGCATTCCAGGAATACCCAAACGATCTTTTTCTGGTTTCCACCCACTATTCTGTTCCCCTAGATAACTTTTTTCACTACCCTCTGAGGAGAACATCTTTAGGTATGTACGGGCTTCAAGAACCCTAGGTAAATTAACGATCTATTCTTTCCCCATGGGTACTGCCTCTTGTAAGCATGGGGGTCGCATTCCAGGAATACCCAAACGATCTTTTTCTGGTTTCCACCCACTATTCTGTTCCCCTAGATAACTTTTTTTCACTACCCTCTGAGGAGTACATCTTTAGGTATGTACGGGCTTCAAGAACCCTAGGTAAATTAACGATCTATTTTTTCCCCATGGGTACTGCCTCTTGTAAGCATGGGGGTCGCATTCCAGGAATACCCAAACGATCTTTTTCTGGTTTCCACCCACTATTCTGTTCCCCTAGATCACTTTTTTCACTACCCTCTGAGGAGTACATCTTTAGGTATGTACGGGCTTCAAGAACCCTAGGTAAATTAACGATCTACTCTTTCCCCATGGGTACTGCCTCTTGTAAACATGGGGGTCGCATTCCAGGAATACCCAAACGATCTTTTTCTGGTTTCCACCCACTATTCTGTTGCCCTAGATAACTTTTTTTCACTACCCTCTGAGGAGTACATCTTTAGGTATGTACGGGCTTCAAGAACCCTAGGTAAATTAACGATCTACTCTTTCCCCATGGGTACTGCCTCTTGTAAGCAGGGGGGTCGCATTCCAGGAATACCCAAACGATCTTTTTCTGGTTTCCACCCACTATTCTGTTCCCCTAGATAACTTTTTTTCACTACCCTCTGAGGAGTACATCTTTAGGTATGTACGGGCTTCAAGAACCCTAGGTAAATTAACGATCTACTCTTTCCCCATGGGTACTGCCTCTTGTAAACATGGGGGTCGCATTCCAGGAATACCCAAACGATCTTTTTCTGTTTTCCACCCACTATTCTGTACCCCTAGATAACTTTTTTTCACTACCCTCTGAGGATTACATCTTTAGGTATGTACGGGCTTCAAGAACCCTAGGTAAATTAACGATCTATTCTTTCCCCATGGGTACTGCCTCTTGTAAGCATGGGGGTCGCATTCCAGGAATACCCAAACGATCTTTTTCTGGTTTCCACCCACTATTCTGTTCGCCTAGATCACTTTTTTTCACTACCCTCTGAGGAGTATACATCTTTAGGTATGTACGGGCTTCAAGAACCCTAGGTAAATTAACGATCTACTCTTTCCCCATGGGTACTGCCTCTTGTAAACATGGGGGTCGCATTCCAGGAATACCCAAACGATCTTTTTCTGGTTTCCACCCACTATTCTGTTGCCCTAGATAACTTTTTTTCACTGCCCTCTGAGGAGTACATCTTTAGGTATGTACGGGCTTCAAGAACCCTAGGTAAATTAACGATCTATTCTTTCCCCATGGGTACTGTCTCTTGTAAACGTGGGGGTCGCATTCCAGGAATACCCAAACGATCTTTTTCTGGTTTCCACCCACTATTCTGTACCCCTAGATAACTTTTTTTCACTACCCTCTGAGGATTACATCTTTAGGTATGTACGGGCTTCAAGAACCCTAGGTAAATTAACGATCTATTCTTTCCCCATGGGTACTGCCTCTTGTAAGCATGGGGGTCGCATTCCAGGAATACCCAAACGATCTTTTTCTGGTTTCCACCCACTATTCTGTTCCCCTAGATAACTTTTTCACTACCCTCTGAGGAGTACATCTTTAGGTATGTACGGGCTTAAAGAACCCTAGGTTAATTAACGATCTACTGTTTCCCCATGGGTACTGCCTCTTGTAAACATGGGGTCGCATTCCAGGAATACCCAAACGATCTTTTTCTGGTTTCCACCCACTATTCTGTTCCCCTAGATAACTTTTTCACTACCCCCTCAGGGGCACATCTTTAGGTGTGAACGTGCTTCAAGAACCCTAGGTAAATTAACGATCTATTCTTTCCCCATGGGTACTGCCTCTTGTAAACATGGGGGTCGCATTCCAGGAATACCCAAACGATCTTTTTCTGGTTTCCACCCACTATTCTGTTCCCCTAGATATTTTTTCACTACCCTCTGAGGAGTACATCTTTAGGTATGTAAGGGCTTCAAGAACCTTAGGTAAATTAACGATCTACTCTTTCCCCATGGGTACTGCCTCTTGTAAGCATGGGGGTCGCATTCCAGGAATACCCAAACGATCTTTTTCTGGTTTCCACCCACTATTCTGTTCCCCTAGATCACTTTTTTTCACTACCCTCTGAGGAGTACATCTTTAGGTATGTACGGGCTTCAAGAACCCTAGGTAAATTAACGATCTATTCTTTCCCCATGGGTACTGCCTCTTGTAAACATGGGGGTCGCATTCCAGGAATACCCAAACGATCTTTTTCTGGTTTCCACCCACTATTCTGTTCATCTAGATCACTTTTTTTCACTACCCTCTGAGGAGTACATCTTTAGGTATGTACGGGCTTCAAGAACCCTAGGTAAATTAACGATCTACTCTTTCCCCATGGGTACTGCCTCTTGTAAGCATGGGGGTCGCATTCCAAGAATACCCAAACGATCTTTTTCTGGTTTCCACCCACTATTCTGTTCCCCTAGATCACTTTTTTCACTACCCTCTGAGGAGTACATCTTTAGGTATGTACGGGCTTCAAGAACCCTAGGTAAATTAACGATCTACTCTTTCCCCATCGGTACTGCCTCTTGTAAGCATGGGGGTCGCATTCCAGGAATACCCAAACGATCTTTTTCTGGTTTCCACCCACTATTCTGTTCCCCTAGATCACTTTTTTTCACTACCCTCTGAGGAGTACATTTTTAGGTATGTACGGGCTTCAAGAACCCTAGGTAAATTAACGATCTACTCTTTCCCCATGGGTACTGCCTCTTGTAAGCATGGGGGTCGCATTCCAGGAATACCCAAACGATCTTTTTCTAGTTTCCACCCACTATTCTGTACCCCTAGATAACTTTTTTTCACTACCCTCTGAGGAGTACATCTTTAGGTATGTACGGGCTTCAAGAACCCTAGGTAAATTAACGATCTATTCTTTCCCCATGGGTACTGCCTCTTGTAAGCATGGGGGTCGCATTCCAGGAATACCCAAACGATCTTTTTCTGGTTTCCACCCACTATTCTGTTCCCCTAGATCACTTTTTTTCACTACCCTCTGAGGAGTACATCTTTAGGTATGTACGGGCTTCAAGAACCCTAGGTAAATTAACGATCTACTCTTTCCCCATGGGTACTGCCTCTTGTAAACATGGGGGTCGCATTCCAGGAATACCCAAACGATCTTTTTCTGGTTTCCACCCACTATTCTGTTGCCCTAGATAACTTTTTTTCACTACCCTCTGAGGAGTACATCTTTAGGTATGTACGGGCTTCAAGAACCCTAGGTAAATTAACGATCTATTCTTTCCCCATGGGTACTGGCTCTTGTAAACATGGGGGTCGCATTCCAGGAATACCCAAACGATCTTTTTCTGGTTTCCACCCACTATTCTGTTTCCCTAGATCACTTTTTTTCACTACCCTCTGAGGAGTACATCTTTAGGTATGTACGGGCTTAAAGAACCCTAGGTAAATTAACGATCTACTGTTTCCCCATGGGTACTGCCTCTTGTAAACATGGGGTCGCATTCCAGGAATACCCAAACGATCTTTTTCTGGTTTCCACCCACTATTCTGTTCCCCTAGATAACTTTTTCACTACCCCCTCAGGGGCACATCTTTAGGTGCGAACGTGCTTCAAGAACCCTAGGTAAATTAACGATCTATTCTTTCCCCATGGGTACTGCCTCTTGTAAACATGGGGGTCGCATTCCAGGAATACCCAAACGATCTTTTTCTAGTTTCCACCCACTATTCTGTACCCCTAGATAACTTTTTTTCACTACCCTCTGAGGAGTACATCTTTAGGTATGTACGGGCTTCAAGAACCCTAGGTAAATTAACGATCTATTCTTTCCCCATGGGTACTGCCTCTTGTAAACATGGGGGTCGCATTCCAGGAATACCCAAACGATCTTTTTCTGGTTTCCACCCACTATTCTGTTCCCCTAGATCACTTTTTTTCACTACCCTCTGAGGAGTACATCTTTAGGTATGTACGGGCTTCAAGAACCCTAGGTAAATTAACGATCTACTCTTTCCCCATGGGTACTGCCTCTTGTAAACATGGGGGTCGCATTCCAGGAATACCCAAACGATCTTTTTCTGGTTTCCACCCACTATTCTGTTGCCCTAGATAACTTTTTTTCACTACCCTCTGAGGAGTACATCTTTAGGTATGTACGGGCTTCAAGAACCCTAGGTAAATTAACGATCTATTCTTTCCCCATGGGTACTGGCTCTTGTAAACATGGGGGTCGCATTCCAGGAATACCCAAACGATCTTTTTCTGGTTTCCACCCACTATTCTGTTTCCCTAGATCACTTTTTTTCACTACCCTCTGAGGAGTACATCTTTAGGTATGTACGGGCTTAAAGAACCCTAGGTAAATTAACGATCTACTGTTTCCCCATGGGTACTGCCTCTTGTAAACATGGGGTCGCATTCCAGGAATACCCAAACGATCTTTTTCTGGTTTCCACCCACTATTCTGTTCCCCTAGATAACTTTTTCACTACCCCCTCAGGGGCACATCTTTAGGTGTGAACGTGCTTCAAGAACCCTAGGTAAATTAACGATCTATTCTTTCCCCATGGGTACTGCCTCTTGTAAACATGGGGGTCGCATTACAGGAATACCCAAACGATCTTTTTCTGGTTTCCACCCACTATTCTGTTCCCCTAGATATTTTTTCACTACCCTCTGAGGAGTACATCTTTAGGTATGTTAAGGGCTTCAAGAACCTTAGGTAAATTAACGATCTACTCTTTCCCCATGGGTACTGCCTCTTGTAAGCATGGGGGTCGCATTCCAGGAATACCCAAACGATCTTTTTCTGGTTTGCACCCACTATTCTGTTCCCCTAGATCACTTTTTTTCACTACCCTCTGAGGAGTACATCTTTAGGTATGTACGGGCTTCAAGAACCCTAGGTAAATTAACGATCTATTCTTTCCCCATGGGTACTGCCTCTTGTAAACATGGGGGTCGCATTCCAGGAATACCCAAACGATCTTTTTCTGGTTTCCACCCACTATTCTGTTCACCTAGATCACTTTTTTTCACTACCCTCTGAGGAGTACATCTTTAGGTATGTACGGGCTTCAAGAACCCTAGGTAAATTAACGATCTACTCTTTCCCCATGGGTACTGCCTCTTGTAAGCATGGGGGTCGCATTCCACGAATACCCAAACGATCTTTTTCTGGTTTCCACCCACTATTCTGTTCCCCTAGATCACTTTTTTCACTACCCTCTGAGGAGTACATCTTTAGGTATGTACGGGCTTCAAGAACCCTAGGTAAATTAACGATCTACTCTTTCCCCATGGGTACTGCCTCTTGTAAACATGGGGGTCGCATTCCAGGAATACCCAAACGATCTTTTTCTGGTTTCCACCCACTATTCTGTTCCCCTAGATATTTTTTCACTACCCTCTGAGGAGTACATCTTTAGGTATGTACGGGCTTCAAGAACCTTAGGTAAATTAACGATCTACTCTTTCCCCATGGGTACTGCCTCTTGTAAGCATGGGGGTCGCATTCCAGGAATACCCAAACGATCTTTTTCTGGTTTCCACCCACTATTCTGTTCCCCTAGATCACTTTTTTTCACTACCCTCTGAGGAGTACATCTTTAGGTATGTACGGGCTTCAAGAACCCTAGGTAAATTAACGATCTATTCTTTCCCCATGGGTACTGCCTCTTGTAAACATGGGGGTCGCATTCCAGGAATACCCAAACGATCTTTTTCTGGTTTCCACCCACTATTCTGTTCACCTAGATCACTTTTTTTCACTACCCTCTGAGGAGCACATCTTTAGGTATGTACGGGCTTCAAGAACCCTAGGTAAATTAACGATCTACTCTTTCCCCATGGGTACTGCCTCTTGTAAGCATGGGGGTCGCATTCCAGGAATACCCAAACGATCTTTTTCTGGTTTCCACCCACTATTCTGTTCCCCTAGATCACTTTTTTCACTACCCTCTGAGGAGTACATCTTTAGGTATGTACGGGCTTCAAGAACCCTAGGTAAATTAACGATCTACTCTTTCCCCATCGGTACTGCCTCTTGTAAGCATGGGGGTCGCATTCCAGGAATACCCAAACGATCTTTTTCTGGTTTCCACCCACTATTCTGTTCCCCTAGATCACTTTTTTTCACTACCCTCTGAGGAGTACATTTTTAGGTATGTACGGGCTTCAAGAACCCTAGGTAAATTAACGATCTACTCTTTCCCCATGGGTACTGCCTCTTGTAAGCATGGGAGTCGCATTTCAGGAATACCCAAACGATCTTTTTCTGGTTTCCACCCACTATTCTGTTCCCCTAGATAACTTTTTTTCACTACCCTCTGAGGAGTACATCTTTAGGTATGTACGGGCTTCAAGAACCCTAGGTAAATTAACGATCTACTCTTTCCCCATGGGTACTGCCTCTTGTAAACATGGGGGTCGCATTCCAGGAATACCCAAACGATCTTTTTCTAGTTTCCACCCACTATTCTGTTGCCCTAGATAACTTTTTTTCACTACCCTCTGAGGAGTACAACTTTAGGTATGTACGGGCTTCAAGAACCCTAGGTAAATTAACGATCTATTCTTTCCCCATGGGTACTGGCTCTTGTAAACATGGGGGTCGCATTCCAGGAATACCCAAACGATCTTTTTCTGGTTTCCACCCACTATTCTGTTTCCCTAGATCACTTTTTTTCACTACCCTCTGAGGAGTACATCTTTAGGTATGTACGGGCTTAAAGAACCCTAGGTAAATTAACGATCTACTCTTTCCCCATGGGTACTGCCTCTTGTAAACATGGGGTCGCATTCCAGGAATACCCAAACGATCTTTTTCTGGTTTCCACCCACTATTCTGTTCCCCTAGATAACTTTTTCACTACCCCCTCAGGGGCACATCTTTAGGTGTGAACGTGCTTCAAGAACCCTAGGTAAATTAACGATCTATTCTTAAACCATGGGTACTGCCTCTTGTAAACATGGGGGTCGCATTCCA
Source organism: Meta bourneti (assembly GCA_933210815.1). Taxonomy (NCBI): domain Eukaryota; kingdom Metazoa; phylum Arthropoda; class Arachnida; order Araneae; family Tetragnathidae; genus Meta; species Meta bourneti. Next base: position 8,484,476 of record OW119926.1, read on the forward strand.
GGAATACCCAAACGATCTTTTTCTGGTTTCCACCCACTATTCTGTTCCCCTAGATATTTTTTCACTACCCTCTGAGGAGTACATCTTTAGGTATGTAAGGGCTTCAAGAACCCTAGGTAAATTAACGATCTACTCTTTCCCCATGGGTACTGCCTATTGTAAACATGGGGGTCGCATTCCAGGAATACCCAAACGATCTTTTTCTGGTTTCCACCCACTATTCTGTTGCCCTAGATAACTTTTTTTCACTACCCTCTGAGGAGTACATCTTTAGGTATGTACGGGCTTCAAGAACCCTAGGTAAATTAACGATCTACTCTTTCCCCATGGGTACTGCCTCTTGTAAGCATGGGGGTCGCATTCCAGGTATACCCAAACGATCTTTTTCTAGTTTCCACCCACTATTCTGTACCCCTAGATAACTTTTTTTCACTACCCTCTGAGGAGTACATCTTTAGGTATGTACGGGCTTCAAGAACCCTAGGTAAATTAACGATCTATTCTTTCCCCATGGGTACTGCCTCTTGTAAACATGGGGGTCGCATTCCAGGAATACCCAAACGATCTTTTTCTGGTTTCCACCCACTATTCTGTTCCCCTAGATCACTTTTTTTCACTACCCTCTGAGGAGTACATCTTTAGGTATGTACGGGCTTCAAGAACCCTAGGTAAATTAACGATCTACTCTTTCCCCATGGGTACTGCCTCTTGTTAGCATGGGGGTCGCATTCCAGGAATACCCAAACGATCTTTTTCTGGTTTCCACCCACTATTCTGTTCCCCTAGATAACTTTTTTCACTACCCTCTGAGGAGTACATCTTTAGGTATGTACGGGCTTCAAGAACCCTAGGTAAATTAACGATCTACTCTTTCCCCATGGGTACTGCCTCTTGTAAACATGGGGGTCGCATTCCAGGAATACCCAAACGATCTTTTTCTGGTTTCCACCCACTATTCTGTTCCCCTAGATAACTTTTTTTCACTACCCTCTGAGGAGTACATCTTTAGGTATGTACGGGCTTCAAGAACCCTAGGTAAATTAACGATCTATTTTTTCCCCATGGGTACTGCCTCTTGTAAGCATGGGGGTCGCATTCCAGGAATACCCAAACGATCTTTTTCTGGTTTCCACACACTATTCTGTTCCCCTAGATCACTTTTTTCACTACCCTCTGAGGAGTACATCTTTAGGTATGTACGGGCTTCAAGAACCCTAGGTAAATTAACGATCTACTCTTTCCCCATGGGTACTGCCTCTTGTAAACATGGGGGTCGCATTCCAGGAATACCCAAACGATCTTTTTCTGGTTTCCACCCACTATTCTGTTGCCCTAGATAACTTTTTTTCACTACCCTCTGAGGAGTACATCTTTAGGTATGTACGGGCTTCAAGAACCCTAGGTAAATTAACGATCTACTCTTTCCCCATGGGTACTGCCTCTTGTAAGCAGGGGGGTCGCATTCCAGGAATACCCAAACGATCTTTTTCTGGTTTCCACCCACTATTCTGTTCCCCTAGATAACTTTTTTTCACTACCCTCTGAGGAGTACATCTTTAGGTATGTACGGGCTTCAAGAACCCTAGGTAAATTAACGATCTACTCTTTCCCCATGGGTACTGCCTCTTGTAAACATGGGGGTCGCATTCCAGGAATACCCAAACGATCTTTTTCTGGTTTCCACCCACTATTCTGTACCCCTAGATAACTTTTTTTCACTACCCTCTGAGGATTACATCTTTAGGTATGTACGGGCTTCAAGAACCCTAGGTAAATTAACGATCTATTCTTTCCCCATGGGTACTGCCTCTTGTAAGCATGGGGGTCGCATTCCAGGAATACCCAGTGTGACGTTAATTGAAAATACCAAATACCAAAAATACCTAATATCCCCAAAAGACGTCAGAAACGTATGGTTGAAAAACCTATTTTCAAAGAAATTCATAAGATGAATCATTTATACTGACTACGAATTGAAGTAAGCTTGGTTTCCTCTTGAACTTAGGGAACCGCAGTAGCCGGTTTGGAAGAGTAACGGATTAGCAACCGAAGGGTTGCGAGTTCGAATCCAGCCAAACACCGTCGTGTACAAAGGGGGCTGGTGCACGTTAAATCTGTCGTGGCCTCAAATGTCCTCACGTTGGCGTGGTGTGGAAGTTTGGAGAGTGGGGTGCCAGCTCAGGTGTTGCCTCGTCATCTGACCGCGGTTCAAAATTACGTGGTGTTGTCCTCGGACTTTCCCTCTGGGATTGATCCCGGACCGTCACCAATAGCCCGTTGTGTTGCTCCAGTGTGACGTTAATTGAAAATACCAAATACCAAAAATACCTAATATCCCCAAAAGACGTCAGAAACGTATGGTTGAAAAACCTATTTTCAAAGAAATTCATAAGATGAATCATTTATACTGACTACGAATTGAAGTAAGCTTGGTTTCCTCTTGAACTTAGGGAACCGCAGTAGCCGGTTTGGAAGAGTAACGGATTAGCAACCGGAGGGTTGCGAGTTCGAATACAACCACAGACGATCGTGTACATGAGGGCTGATGCATGTTAAATCTGTTGTGGCCTAAAATGTCTTCACGTTTGAATGGTGTGGAAGTTTGGAGAGTGAGGTACCAGTTCAAGTGTGATCTCGTCATCTGGCCGTGATTCAAAATTACGTGGTGCCCTCGGACCTATCCCTCGGGATTGATCCCAGACCGTCGTCAATAGCCCGTTGTTTTACTCTATTGCGACGTTAATTAATTACCATCACCTCCATCGATATATTGCCATATAATCATAAATGTGTCAAAATTTCAGTTATATACACTATATGGACAAACATTTTTGGACACTGCAGAAAATCGGCCTGTTTTCACTGGTTAGGACTTTGCTTTATGTACCTGGTACCATGAACGCTGACGTGTACCTCGACGTTCTGGATTATTCGGCCTTGCCGACACTATGGCAATACTACAGCGATGATGGTTGTTTCTTCCAATAGGATCGAGCTCCATGTCATACTGCAAAACGAGTGCTGGACTGGTTTCCTGAAAATGAGGTGAATTTGCTTGACTGGCCTGCTCAGAGCCCCGATCGAGCACTTGTGGGGCGAACTGGAGCGACGGGTACGACACCGCTACGCACGACCATCTTCACAACAATATCTTCTCACCAGAGGCATGGCGAGCTATTCCTGCCCAGACTTACAGAGAACTTGTGGAAAGTCTGCCTCGACGTGTTTCAGCTGTAATACAAGCAAAAGGAGGGCTTACTAAATATAATAATAAAGCACTTTTTCTGAAAAACATGCAGTGTCCAAATACTTTTGTCCATATAGTGTATATTGCAGTTTCATGAGTTCTAAGTTTTCTACTGCAGAAAAAATGTGCTCTTTTATTTTGATTTATCAAGACTAAAGAGTGGTCCAAAATCAACGAAACGAATCTCACGCCAAATGTGATTTAAATAAAAGACTAAAACGTTTACGCGAAGAAAGTACAGCGACGGGATTATCAGCAGACGTAATGTATGCATATAAGACGGAATTGTTTTGAAACATTTGACGGTGCCCAAGTGAAAACACCCCCACTTTCACGCCGCCCTCTTTCCTCAGATAGGAGCTCTCGCCGAAGTCGATTTCGCACGATGCTTACAATGGGGGATCGCGCTTTCAATGTGCAACGTTATTTGAAGGTTGCTTGAATTAACGTCGTACTAGAGCAACACTATTGGCGACGGCCGGGGATCAATCTCGAAGGGAAGGATCCGAGGACGACACACCGCGTAGTTCTGAACCACGGGCAGATGATGAGGTCACACCTAGTTGACACTTCAAAATTTCCACACCAGGCCAACGTGAGGCCATGAAAGATTTAACGTGCACCGGCCCCCTTTGTATACGACGGTCTTTGAGAACTCCTCCGGTTGCTAGTCCGTTACTCTTCCAACCGGGCCACCGCGGCACCGTTTGATTTTAGAAATCTTTTTTTTTTTTTTTTTTTTTTTTTTTCAATTAACGTCACACTGGAGCAACACAATGGGCTATTGGTGACGGTCCGGGATCAATCCCAAAGGGAAAGATCCGAGGACAACACCACGTAATTTTGAACCATGGTCAGATGACGAGGCAACACCTGAGCTGGCACCCCACTCTCCAAACTTCCACACCACGCCAACGTGAGGACATTTGAGGCCACGACAGATTTAACGTGCACCAGCCCCCTTTGTACACGACGGTGTTTGACTGGATTCGAACTCGCAACCCTTCGGTTGCTAGTTCGTTACTCTTCCAACCGGGCCACCGCGGCCCGATTTTAGAAATCAAATTATATTTTAATAATTATTATTTTAACAATAGTATGATTTAAATATTCCAGTGACTTCAGTCCTCAGATTATTTATGATGAAACGGTTTCATTTTTCTTCTCTTTTTGAAAACTAAAACGATTGAAATTGTTTTAAGTAACGGAATGCTTTTTATGATTAAGGGAATTTCTTCTAATAATTTTATACAATAATTTCACTTATTTGAAGAAATCAGTACGTGTACACAAAGAAATCAGTACGTGTACCCGGTAGTACACGAAGAAATCAGTCGTGTACACGAAGAAATCAGTACGTGTACCCGATAGTACACGAAGAAATCAGTACGTGTACCCGATAGTACACGAAGAAATCAGTCGTGTACACGATAGTACACGAAGAAATCAGTCGTGTACACGATAGTACACGAAGAAATCAGTACGTGTACACGATAGTACACGAAGAAATCAGTACGTGTACTACGGTACTATGATCGGTCGATTTCGAATTAAAACTTTATCCATTCTATATATGCTAATAGCACGTTGTGTTGATCCAGTGCTACGTTAATTAAAATACCTGCCTACCTTTGTGTACATGGGCCGTGGTAGCCCGGTTGGAAGAAGGTTTAGCAGCCGGAGGTTTGTGAGTTCGAGTCCAACCAAAGACCGTCATAAATTGGGACCGGTGCACGTTAAATATTTCGTAGCCTCAAATGTCCTAACGTTGGCAGGGGCCGCGGTGGCCCGGTTGGAAGAGTAACGGACTTGCAACCGAAGGGTTGCGAGTTCGAATCCAGCCAAACACCGTCGTGTACAAAGGGGGCTGGTGCACGTTAAATCTGTCGTGGCCTCAAATGTCCTCACGTTGGCGTGGTGTGGAAGTTTGGAGAGTGGGGTGCCAGCTCAGGTGTTGCCTCGTCATCTGACCGTGGTTCAAAATTACGTGGTGTTGTCCTCGGATCTTTCCCTTTGGGATTGATCCCGGACCGTCACCAATAGCCCATTGTGTTGCTCCAGTGTGACGTTAATTGAAATCCCCCCCCCTAACGTTGGCGCGGTTTTGAAGTTCGGAGAGTGCGGTACCAGCTCAGGTGTGACGTCATCTGACCGTGGTTCAAAATTACGTGGTATTGTCTTTAGATCCTGTTCGTTATTGAACCCGAACCGTCGCCAATAGCCCGTTGTGTTGATCCAGTGCGACGTTAGTGAAATTCCTACCTACCCTTCTGTACGTACAACTGGCAATACTGAAAGACCAAAGTATTTTGCGTTTGTAGGGTGAGAGTGCTAAGTTAAAAGGAATTTGAAATTGGTATTGTTGGGTTTGGAACGTTTTACTTCTATGGTGTAGCCATGTTTGGGGAAACACGAATTAAATCTTTTACTCTGGCTTATTATTTCTACAATTTAAAAACATTTGAGGATACCCCATTCAACTATTAATAAAAATAAATAATTATAAACTATTGATTACACTAAAATAATTTCAATCGACGCATTTATTAACGCATATCGCGATAATTGGAAATGCAATGTCATGACAAATTGCCAGTTGACACTGTGAGAAATAAAAGAAATTATCCAGTTCATTTGGGTTGAATTCTTGTTCCTGTTCTTTTGGCTTTTCCAAGCGATATATTTTTTCCATGACAATTACCGTTCTTTACGATTGAAACAATTCCAATGAAAAAAGGAGTTGATAAAATTCGAAATTCGGTAATTGCAATCGGAACTTGCGATTCGAATGTTTTTTTCTTAACGTTTAATCCAATCAACAAGCTATTCTGTTTTAATTTATCTTTTTTCATTGTGCCCCGAAAAATAAAAAAAGAAGCAGTTTGTTTACTTTCGTTCAATTAAAATCTCAATCAAGTATTTTTTTGTGTGTTTTCTCAAGAGCAGAAAAATTAAGACACCATCTTGAAATCTCAAAACAGATTGCTTGCTTTCGCCCAATTCAAATTTTCTTTCAACGTTCGAGGGAGCTGGTGCACGTTCAATCTGTCGTACCCAAAATGTCCTCACGTTGGCATGGAGTGGAAATTTAGAGAGTGGAGTGTCAGCTTAGGTGTGAACTTCATCTGACCAAGATTCAAGATTACGTCACCTGTAAGCTCAGTGATCGTTTCTTTTCCTATGGGATTACTGTTTTCAGTAAACATGGGGGTCGCGCTCCCGGAATACCCAAACGATCTTTTTCCACCCACTATTCTGTTCCCCTAGATAACTTTTTTCACTACCCCTCAGTGGCACATTTTTAGGTGTGAACGTGCTTCAAGAACCCTAGGTAAATTAACGATCTATTCTTTCCCCATGGGTACTGCCTCTTGTAAACATGGGGGTCGCATTCCAGGAATACCCAAACGATCTTTTTCTGGTTTCCACCCACTATTCTGTTCCCCTAGATCACTTTTTTTCACTACCCTCTGAGGAGTACATCTTTAGGTATGTACGGGCTTCAAGAACCCTAGGTAAATTAACGATCTACTCTTTCCCCATGGGTACTGCCTCTTGTTAGCATGGGGGTCGCATTCCAGGAATACCCAAACGATCTTTTTCTGGTTTCCACCCACTATTCTGTTCCCCTAGATAACTTTTTTCACTACCCTCTGAGGAGAACATCTTTAGGTATGTACGGGCTTCAAGAACCCTAGGTAAATTAACGATCTATTCTTTCCCCATGGGTACTGCCTCTTGTAAACATGGGGGTCGCATTCCAGGAATACCCAAACGATCTTTTTCTGGTTTCCACCCACTATTCTGTTCCCCTAGATAACTTTTTTTCACTACCCTCTGAGGAGTACATCTTTAGGTATGTACGGGCTTCAAGAACCCTAGGTAAATTAACGATCTATTTTTTCCCCATGGGTACTGCCTCTTGTAAGCATGGGGGTCGCATTCCAGGAATACCCAAACGATCTTTTTCTGGTTTCCACACACTATTCTGTTCCCCTAGATCACTTTTTTCACTACCCTCTGAGGAGTACATCTTTAGGTATGTACGGGCTTCAAGAACCCTAGGTAAATTAACGATCTACTCTTTCCCCATGGGTACTGCCTCTTGTAAACATGGGGGTCGCATTCCAGGAATACCCAAACGATCTTTTTCTGGTTTCCACCCACTATTCTGTTGCCCTAGATAACTTTTTTTCACTACCCTCTGAGGAGTACATCTTTAGGTATGTACGGGCTTCAAGAACCCTAGGTAAATTAACGATCTACTCTTTCCCCATGGGTACTGCCTCTTGTAAACATGGGGGTCGCATTCCAGGAATACCCAAACGATCTTTTTCTGGTTTCCACCCACTATTCTGTTCCCCTAGATATTTTTTCACTACCCTCTGAGGAGTACATCTTTAGGTATGTAAGGGCTTCAAGAACCTTAGGTAAATTAACGATCTACTCTTTCCCCATGGGTACTGCCTCTTGTAAGCATGGGGGTCGCATTCCAGGAATACCCAAACGATCTTTTTCTGGTTTCCACCCACTATTCTGTTCCCCTAGATCACTTTTTTTCACTACCCTCTGAGGAGTACATCTTTAGGTATGTACGGGCTTCAAGAACCCTAGGTAAATTAACGATCTATTCTTTCCCCATGGGTACTGCCTCTTGTAAACATGGGGGTCGCATTCCAGGAATACCCAAACGATCTTTTTCTGGTTTCCACCCACTATTCTGTTCACCTAGATCACTTTTTTTCACTACCCTCTGAGGAGTACATCTTTAGGTATGTACGGGCTTCAAGAACCCTAGGTAAATTAACGATCTACTCTTTCCCCATGGGTACTGCCTCTTGTAAGCATGGGGGTCGCATTCCAGGAATACCCAAACGATCTTTTTCTGGTTTCCACCCACTATTCTGTTCCCCTAGATCACTTTTTTCACTACCCTCTGAGGAGTACATCTTTAGGTATGTACGGGCTTCAAGAACCCTAGGTAAATTAACGATCTACTCTTTCCCCATCGGTACTGCCTCTTGTAAGCATGGGGGTCGCATTCCAGGAATACCCAAACGATCTTTTTCTGGTTTCCACCCACTATTCTGTTCCCCTAGATCACTTTTTTTCACTACCCTCTGAGGAGTACATTTTTAGGTATGTACGGGCTTCAAGAACCCTAGGTAAATTAACGATCTACTCTTTCCCCATGGGTACTGCCTCTTGTAAGCATGGGGGTCGCATTCCAGGAATACCCAAACGATCTTTTTCTAGTTTCCACCCACTATTCTGTACCCCTAGATAACTTTTTTTCACTACCCTCTGAGGAGTACATCTTTAGGTATGTACGGGCTTCAAGAACCCTAGGTAAATTAACGATCTATTCTTTCCCCATGGGTACTGCCTCTTGTAAGCATGGGGGTCGCATTCCAGGAATACCCAAACGATCGTTTTCTGGTTTCCACCCACTATTCTGTTCCCCTAGATCACTTTTTTTCACTACCCTCTGAGGAGTACATCTTTAGGTATGTACGGGCTTCAAGAACCCTAGGTAAATTAACGATCTACTCTTTCCCCATGGGTACTGCCTCTTGTAAACATGGGGGTCGCATTCCAGGAATACCCAAACGATCTTTTTCTGGTTTCCACCCACTATTCTGTTGCCCTAGATAACTTTTTTTCACTACCCTCTGAGGAGTACATCTTTAGGTATGTACGGGCTTCAAGAACCCTAGGTAAATTAACGATCTATTCTTTCCCCATGGGTACTGGCTCTTGTAAACATGGGGGTCGCATTCCAGGAATACCCAAACGATCTTTTTCTGGTTTCCACCCACTATTCTGTTTCCCTAGATCACTTTTTTTCACTACCCTCTGAGGAGTACATCTTTAGGTATGTACGGGCTTAAAGAACCCTAGGTAAATTAACGATCTACTGTTTCCCCATGGGTACTGCCTCTTGTAAACATGGGGTCGCATTCCAGGAATACCCAAACGATCTTTTTCTGGTTTCCACCCACTATTCTGTTCCCCTAGATAACTTTTTCACTACCCCCTCAGGGGCACATCTTTAGGTGCGAACGTGCTTCAAGAACCCTAGGTAAATTAACGATCTATTCTTTCCCCATGGGTACTGCCTCTTGTAAACATGGGGGTCGCATTCCAGGAATACCCAAACGATCTTTTTCTAGTTTCCACCCACTATTCTGTACCCCTAGATAACTTTTTTTCACTACCCTCTGAGGAGTACATCTTTAGGTATGTACGGGCTTCAAGAACCCTAGGTAAATTAACGATCTATTCTTTCCCCATGGGTACTGCCTCTTGTAAACATGGGGGTCGCATTCCAGGAATACCCAAACGATCTTTTTCTGGTTTCCACCCACTATTCTGTTCCCCTAGATCACTTTTTTTCACTACCCTCTGAGGAGTACATCTTTAGGTATGTACGGGCTTCAAGAACCCTAGGTAAATTAACGATCTACTCTTTCCCCATGGGTACTGCCTCTTGTAAACATGGGGGTCGCATTCCAGGAATACCCAAACGATCTTTTTCTGGTTTCCACCCACTATTCTGTTGCCCTAGATAACTTTTTTTCACTACCCTCTGAGGAGTACATCTTTAGGTATGTACGGGCTTCAAGAACCCTAGGTAAATTAACGATCTATTCTTTCCCCATGGGTACTGGCTCTTGTAAACATGGGGGTCGCATTCCAGGAATACCCAAACGATCTTTTTCTGGTTTCCACCCACTATTCTGTTTCCCTAGATCACTTTTTTTCACTACCCTCTGAGGAGTACATCTTTAGGTATGTACGGGCTTAAAGAACCCTAGGTAAATTAACGATCTACTGTTTCCCCATGGGTACTGCCTCTTGTAAACATGGGGTCGCATTCCAGGAATACCCAAACGATCTTTTTCTGGTTTCCACCCACTATTCTGTTCCCCTAGATAACTTTTTCACTACCCCCTCAGGGGCACATCTTTAGGTGTGAACGTGCTTCAAGAACCCTAGGTAAATTAACGATCTATTCTTTCCCCGTGGGTACTGCCTCTTGTAAACATGGGGGTCGCATTACAGGAATACCCAAACGATCTTTTTCTGGTTTCCACCCACTATTCTGTTCCCCTAGATATTTTTTCACTACCCTCTGAGGAGTACATCTTTAGGTATGTTAAGGGCTTCAAGAACCTTAGGTAAATTAACGATCTACTCTTTCCCCATGGGTACTGCCTCTTGTAAGCATGGGGGTCGCATTCCAGGAATACCCAAACGATCTTTTTCTGGTTTGCACCCACTATTCTGTTCCCCTAGATCACTTTTTTTCACTACCCTCTGAGGAGTACATCTTTAGGTATGTACGGGCTTCAAGAACCCTAGGTAAATTAACGATCTATTCTTTCCCCATGGGTACTGCCTCTTGTAAACATGGGGGTCGCATTCCAGGAATACCCAAACGATCTTTTTCTGGTTTCCACCCACTATTCTGTTCACCTAGATCACTTTTTTTCACTACCCTCTGAGGAGTACATCTTTAGGTATGTACGGGCTTCAAGAACCCTAGGTAAATTAACGATCTACTCTTTCCCCATGGGTACTGCCTCTTGTAAGCATGGGGGTCGCATTCCAGGAATACCCAAACGATCTTTTTCTGGTTTCCACCCACTATTCTGTTCCCCTAGATCACTTTTTTCACTACCCTCTGAGGAGTACATCTTTAGGTATGTACGGGCTTCAAGAACCCTAGGTAAATTAACGATCTACTCTTTCCCCATGGGTACTGCCTCTTGTAAACATGGGGGTCGCATTCCAGGAATACCCAAACGATCTTTTTCTGGTTTCCACCCACTATTCTGTTCCCCTAGATATTTTTTTCACTACCCTCTGAGGAGTACATCTTTAGGTATGTAAGGGCTTCAAGAACCTTAGGTAAATTAACGATCTACTCTTTCCCCATGGGTACTGCCTCTTGTAAGCATGGGGGTCGCATTCCAGGAATACCCAAACGATCTTTTTCTGGTTTCCACCCACTATTCTGTTCCCCTAGATCACTTTTTTTCACTACCCTCTGAGGAGTACATCTTTAGGTATGTACGGGCTTCAAGAACCCTAGGTAAATTAACGATCTATTCTTTCCCCATGGGTACTGCCTCTTGTAAACATGGGGGTCGCATTCCAGGAATACCCAAACGATCTTTTTCTGGTTTCCACCCACTATTCTGTTCACCTAGATCACTTTTTTTCACTACCCTCTGAGGAGCACATCTTTAGGTATGTACGGGCTTCAAGAACCCTAGGTAAATTAACGATCTACTCTTTCCCCATGGGTACTGCCTCTTGTAAGCATGGGGGTCGCATTCCAGGAATACCCAAACGATCTTTTTCTGGTTTCCACCCACTATTCTGTTCCCCTAGATCACTTTTTTCACTACCCTCTGAGGAGTACATCTTTAGGTATGTACGGGCTTCAAGAACCCTAGGTAAATTAACGATCTACTCTTTCCCCAGCGGTACTGCCTCTTGTAAGCATGGGGGTCGCATTCCAGGAATACCCAAACGATCTTTTTCTGGTTTCCACCCACTATTCTGTTCCCCTAGATCACTTTTTTTCACTACCCTCTGAGGAGTACATTTTTAGGTATGTACGGGCTTCAAGAACCCTAGGTAAATTAACGATCTACTCTTTCCCCATGGGTACTGCCTCTTGTAAGCATGGGAGTCGCATTCCAGGAATACCCAAACGATCTTTTTCTGGTTTCCACCCACTATTCTGTTCCCCTAGATAACTTTTTTTCACTACCCTCTGAGGAGTACATCTTTAGGTATGTACGGGCTTCAAGAACCCTAGGTAAATTAACGATCTACTCTTTCCCCATGGGTACTGCCTCTTGTAAACATGGGGGTCGCATTCCAGGAATACCCAAACGATCTTTTTCTGGTTTCCACCCACTATTCTGTACCCCTAGATAACTTTTTTTCACTACCCTCTGAGGAGTACATCTTTAGGTATGTACGGGCTTCAAGAACCCTAGGTAAATTAACGATCTATTCTTTCCCCATGGGTACTGCCTCTTGTAAGCATGGGGGTCGCATTCCAGGAATACCCAAACGATCTTTTTCTGGTTTCCACCCACTATTCTGTTCCCCTAGATCACTTTTTTTCACTACCCTCTGAGGAGTACATCTTTAGGTATGTACGGGCTTCAAGAACCCTAGGTAAATTAACGATCTACTCTTTCCCCATGGGTACTGCCTCTTGTAAACATGGGGGTCGCATTCCAGGAATACCCAAACGATCTTTTTCTGGTTTCCACCCACTATTCTGTTGCCCTAGATAACTTTTTTTCACTACCCTCTGAGGAGTACAACTTTAGGTATGTACGGGCTTCAAGAACCCTAGGTAAATTAACGATCTATTCTTTCCCCATGGGTACTGGCTCTTGTAAACATGGGGGTCGCATTCCAGGAATACCCAAACGATCTTTTTCTGGTTTCCACCCACTATTCTGTTTCCCTAGATCACTTTTTTTCACTACCCTCTGAGGAGTACATTTTTAGGTATGTACGGGCTTCAAGAACCCTAGGTAAATTAACGATCTACTCTTTCCCCATGGGTACTGCCTCTTGTAAGCATGGGAGTCGCATTCCAGGAATACCCAAACGATCTTTTTCTGGTTTCCACCCACTATTCTGTTCCCCTAGATAACTTTTTTTCACTACCCTCTGAGGAGTACATCTTTAGGTATGTACGGGCTTCAAGAACCCTAGGTAAATTAACGATCTACTCTTTCCCCATGGGTACTGCCTCTTGTAAACATGGGGGTCGCATTCCAGGAATACCCAAACGATCTTTTTCTAGTTTCCACCCACTATTCTGTACCCCTAGATAACTTTTTTTCACTACCCTCTGAGGAGTACATCTTTAGGTATGTACGGGCTTCAAGAACCCTAGGTAAATTAACGATCTATTCTTTCCCCATGGGTACTGCCTCTTGTAAGCATGGGGGTCGCATTCCAGGAATACCCAAACGATCTTTTTCTGGTTTCCACCCACTATTCTGTTCCCCTAGATCACTTTTTTTCACTACCCTCTGAGGAGTACATCTTTAGGTATGTACGGGCTTCAAGAACCCTAGGTAAATTAACGATCTACTCTTTCCCCATGGGTACTGCCTCTTGTAAACATGGGGGTCGCATTCCAGGAATACCCAAACGATCTTTTTCTGGTTTCCACCCACTATTCTGTTGCCCTAGATAACTTTTTTTCACTACCCTCTGAGGAGTACAACTTTAGGTATGTACGGGCTTCAAGAACCCTAGGTAAATTAACGATCTATTCTTTCCCCATGGGTACTGGCTCTTGTAAACATGGGGGTCGCATTCCAGGAATACCCAAACGATCTTTTTCTGGTTTCCACCCACTATTCTGTTTCCCTAGATCACTTTTTTTCACTACCCTCTGAGGAGTACATCTTTAGGTATGTACGGGCTTAAAGAACCCTAGGTAAATTAACGATCTACTCTTTCCCCATGGGTACTGCCTCTTGTAAACATGGGGTCGCATTCCAGGAATACCCAAACGATCTTTTTCTGGTTTCCACCCACTATTCTGTTCCCCTAGATAACTTTTTCACTACCCCCTCAGGGGCACATCTTTAGGTGTGAACGTGCTTCAAGAACCCTAGGTAAATTAACGATCTATTCTTTCCCCATGGGTACTGCCTCTTGTAAACATGGGGGTCGCATTCCAGGAATACCCAAACGATCTTTTTCTGGTTTCCACCCACTATTCTGTTCCCCTAGATATTTTTTCACTACCCTCTGAGGAGTACATCTTTAGGTATGTAAGGGCTTCAAGAACCCTAGGTAAATTAACGATCTACTCTTTCCCCATGGGTACTGCCTCTTGTAAACATGGGGGTCGCATTCCAGGAATACCCAAACGATCTTTTTCTGGTTTCCACCCACTATTCTGTTGCCCTAGATAACTTTTTTTCACTACCCTCTGAGGAGTACATCTTTAGGTATGTACGGGCTTCAAGAACCCTAGGTAAATTAACGATCTACTCTTTCCCCATGGGTACTGCCTCTTGTAAGCATGGGGGTCGCATTCCAGGTATACCCAAACGATCTTTTTCTGGTTTCCACCCACTATTCTGTACCCCTAGATAACTTTTTTTCACTACCCTCTGAGGAGTACATCTTTAGGTATGTACGGGCTTCAAGAACCCTAGGTAAATTAACGATCTATTCTTTCCCCATGGGTACTGCCTCTTGTAAACATGGGGGTCGCATTCCAGGAATACCCAAACGATCTTTTTCTGGTTTCCACCCACTATTCTGTTCCCCTAGATCACTTTTTTTCACTACCCTCTGAGGAGTACATCTTTAGGTATGTACGGGCTTCAAGAACCCTAGGTAAATTAACGATCTACTCTTTCCCCATGGGTACTGCCTCTTGTTAGCATGGGGGTCGCATTCCAGGAATACCAAAACGATCTTTTTCTGGTTTCCACCCACTATTCTGTTCCCCTAGATAACTTTTTTCACTACCCTCTGAGGAGAACATCTTTAGGTATGTACGGGCTTCAAGAACCCTAGGTAAATTAACGATCTATTCTTTCCCCATGGGTACTGCCTCTTGTAAACATGGGGGTCGCATTCCAGGAATACCCAAACGATCTTTTTCTGGTTTCCACCCACTATTCTGTTCCCCTAGATAACTTTTTTTCACTACCCTCTGAGGAGTACATCTTTAGGTATGTACGGGCTTCAAGAACCCTAGGTAAATTAACGATCTATTTTTTCCCCATGGGTACTGCCTCTTGTAAGCATGGGGGTCGCATTCCAGGAATACCCAAACGATCTTTTTCTGGTTTCCACCCACTATTCTGTTCCCCTAGATCACTTTTTTCACTACCCTCTGAGGAGTACATCTTTAGGTATGTACGGGCTTCAAGAACCCTAGGTAAATTAACGATCTACTCTTTCCCCATGGGTACTGCCTCTTGTAAACATGGGGGTCGCATTCCAGGAATACCCAAACGATCTTTTTCTGGTTTCCACCCACTATTCTGTTGCCCTAGATAACTTTTTTTCACTACCCTCTGAGGAGTACATCTTTAGGTATGTACGGGCTTCAAGAACCCTAGGTAAATTAACGATCTACTCTTTCCCCATGGGTACTGCCTCTTGTAAGCAGGGGGGTCGCATTCCAGGAATACCCAAACGATCTTTTTCTGGTTTCCACCCACTATTCTGTTCCCCTAGATAACTTTTTTTCACTACCCTCTGAGGAGTACATCTTTAGGTATGTACGGGCTTCAAGAACCCTAGGTAAATTAACGATCTATTCTTTCCCCATGGGTACTGCCTCTTGTAAACATGGGGGTCGCATTCCAGGAATACCCAAACGATCTTTTTCTGTTTTCCACCCACTATTCTGTACCCCTAGATAACTTTTTTTCACTACCCTCTGAGGATTACATCTTTAGGTATGTACGGGCTTCAAGAACCCTAGGTAAATTAACGATCTATTCTTTCCCCATGGGTACTGCCTCTTGTAAGCATGGGGGTCGCATTCCAGGAATACCCAAACGATCTTTTTCTGGTTTCCACCCACTATTCTGTTCGCCTAGATCACTTTTTTTCACTACCCTCTGAGGAGTATACATCTTTAGGTATGTACGGGCTTCAAGAACCCTAGGTAAATTAACGATCTACTCTTTCCCCATGGGTACTGCCTCTTGTAAACATGGGGGTCGCATTCCAGGAATACCCAAACGATCTTTTTCTGGTTTCCACCCACTATTCTGTTGCCCTAGATAACTTTTTTTCACTGCCCTCTGAGGAGTACATCTTTAGGTATGTACGGGCTTCAAGAACCCTAGGTAAATTAACGATCTATTCTTTCCCCATGGGTACTGTCTCTTGTAAACGTGGGGGTCGCATTCCAGGAATACCCAAACGATCTTTTTCTGGTTTCCACCCACTATTCTGTACCCCTAGATAACTTTTTTTCACTACCCTCTGAGGATTACATCTTTAGGTATGTACGGGCTTCAAGAACCCTAGGTAAATTAACGATCTATTCTTTCCCCATGGGTACTGCCTCTTGTAAGCATGGGGGTCGCATTCCAGGAATACCCAAACGATCTTTTTCTGGTTTCCACCCACTATTCTGTTCCCCTAGATAACTTTTTCACTACCCTCTGAGGAGTACATCTTTAGGTATGTACGGGCTTAAAGAACCCTAGGTTAATTAACGATCTACTGTTTCCCCATGGGTACTGCCTCTTGTAAACATGGGGTCGCATTCCAGGAATACCCAAACGATCTTTTTCTGGTTTCCACCCACTATTCTGTTCCCCTAGATAACTTTTTCACTACCCCCTCAGGGGCACATCTTTAGGTGTGAACGTGCTTCAAGAACCCTAGGTAAATTAACGATCTATTCTTTCCCCATGGGTACTGCCTCTTGTAAACATGGGGGTCGCATTCCAGGAATACCCAAACGATCTTTTTCTGGTTTCCACCCACTATTCTGTTCCCCTAGATATTTTTTCACTACCCTCTGAGGAGTACATCTTTAGGTATGTAAGGGCTTCAAGAACCTTAGGTAAATTAACGATCTACTCTTTCCCCATGGGTACTGCCTCTTGTAAGCATGGGGGTCGCATTCCAGGAATACCCAAACGATCTTTTTCTGGTTTCCACCCACTATTCTGTTCCCCTAGATCACTTTTTTTCACTACCCTCTGAGGAGTACATCTTTAGGTATGTACGGGCTTCAAGAACCCTAGGTAAATTAACGATCTATTCTTTCCCCATGGGTACTGCCTCTTGTAAACATGGGGGTCGCATTCCAGGAATACCCAAACGATCTTTTTCTGGTTTCCACCCACTATTCTGTTCATCTAGATCACTTTTTTTCACTACCCTCTGAGGAGTACATCTTTAGGTATGTACGGGCTTCAAGAACCCTAGGTAAATTAACGATCTACTCTTTCCCCATGGGTACTGCCTCTTGTAAGCATGGGGGTCGCATTCCAAGAATACCCAAACGATCTTTTTCTGGTTTCCACCCACTATTCTGTTCCCCTAGATCACTTTTTTCACTACCCTCTGAGGAGTACATCTTTAGGTATGTACGGGCTTCAAGAACCCTAGGTAAATTAACGATCTACTCTTTCCCCATCGGTACTGCCTCTTGTAAGCATGGGGGTCGCATTCCAGGAATACCCAAACGATCTTTTTCTGGTTTCCACCCACTATTCTGTTCCCCTAGATCACTTTTTTTCACTACCCTCTGAGGAGTACATTTTTAGGTATGTACGGGCTTCAAGAACCCTAGGTAAATTAACGATCTACTCTTTCCCCATGGGTACTGCCTCTTGTAAGCATGGGGGTCGCATTCCAGGAATACCCAAACGATCTTTTTCTAGTTTCCACCCACTATTCTGTACCCCTAGATAACTTTTTTTCACTACCCTCTGAGGAGTACATCTTTAGGTATGTACGGGCTTCAAGAACCCTAGGTAAATTAACGATCTATTCTTTCCCCATGGGTACTGCCTCTTGTAAGCATGGGGGTCGCATTCCAGGAATACCCAAACGATCTTTTTCTGGTTTCCACCCACTATTCTGTTCCCCTAGATCACTTTTTTTCACTACCCTCTGAGGAGTACATCTTTAGGTATGTACGGGCTTCAAGAACCCTAGGTAAATTAACGATCTACTCTTTCCCCATGGGTACTGCCTCTTGTAAACATGGGGGTCGCATTCCAGGAATACCCAAACGATCTTTTTCTGGTTTCCACCCACTATTCTGTTGCCCTAGATAACTTTTTTTCACTACCCTCTGAGGAGTACATCTTTAGGTATGTACGGGCTTCAAGAACCCTAGGTAAATTAACGATCTATTCTTTCCCCATGGGTACTGGCTCTTGTAAACATGGGGGTCGCATTCCAGGAATACCCAAACGATCTTTTTCTGGTTTCCACCCACTATTCTGTTTCCCTAGATAACTTTTTTTCACTACCCTCTGAGGAGTACATCTTTAGGTATGTACGGGCTTAAAGAACCCTAGGTAAATTAACGATCTACTGTTTCCCCATGGGTACTGCCTCTTGTAAACATGGGGTCGCATTCCAGGAATACCCAAACGATCTTTTTCTGGTTTCCACCCACTATTCTGTTCCCCTAGATAACTTTTTCACTACCCCCTCAGGGGCACATCTTTAGGTGCGAACGTGCTTCAAGAACCCTAGGTAAATTAACGATCTATTCTTTCCCCATGGGTACTGCCTCTTGTAAACATGGGGGTCGCATTCCAGGAATACCCAAACGATCTTTTTCTAGTTTCCACCCACTATTCTGTACCCCTAGATAACTTTTTTTCACTACCCTCTGAGGAGTACATCTTTAGGTATGTACGGGCTTCAAGAACCCTAGGTAAATTAACGATCTATTCTTTCCCCATGGGTACTGCCTCTTGTAAGCATGGGGGTCGCATTCCAGGAATACCCAAACGATCTTTTTCTGGTTTCCACCCACTATTCTGTTCCCCTAGATCACTTTTTTTCACTACCCTCTGAGGAGTACATCTTTAGGTATGTACGGGCTTCAAGAACCCTAGGTAAATTAACGATCTATTCTTTCCCCATGGGTACTGCCTCTTGTAAGCATGGGGGTCGCATTCCAGGAATACCCAAACGATCTTTTTCTGGTTTCCACCCACTATTCTGTTCCCCTAGATAACTTTTTCACTACCCCCTCAGGGGCACATCTTTAGGTGTGAACGTGCTTCAAGAACCCTAGGTAAATTAACGATCTATTCTTTCCCCATGGGTACTGCCTCTTGTAAACATGGGGGTCGCATTACAGGAATACCCAAACGATCTTTTTCTGGTTTCCACCCACTATTCTGTTCCCCTAGATATTTTTTCACTACCCTCTGAGGAGTACATCTTTAGGTATGTTAAGGGCTTCAAGAACCTTAGGTAAATTAACGATCTACTCTTTCCCCATGGGTACTGCCTCTTGTAAGCATGGGGGTCGCATTCCAGGAATACCCAAACGATCTTTTTCTGGTTTGCACCCACTATTCTGTTCCCCTAGATCACTTTTTTTCACTACCCTCTGAGGAGTACATCTTTAGGTATGTACGGGCTTCAAGAACCCTAGGTAAATTAACGATCTATTCTTTCCCCATGGGTACTGCCTCTTGTAAACATGGGGGTCGCATTCCAGGAATACCCAAACGATCTTTTTCTGGTTTCCACCCACTATTCTGTTCACCTAGATCACTTTTTTTCACTACCCTCTGAGGAGTACATCTTTAGGTATGTACGGGCTTCAAGAACCCTAGGTAAATTAACGATCTACTCTTTCCCCATGGGTACTGCCTCTTGTAAGCATGGGGGTCGCATTCCACGAATACCCAAACGATCTTTTTCTGGTTTCCACCCACTATTCTGTTCCCCTAGATCACTTTTTTCACTACCCTCTGAGGAGTACATCTTTAGGTATGTACGGGCTTCAAGAACCCTAGGTAAATTAACGATCTACTCTTTCCCCATGGGTACTGCCTCTTGTAAACATGGGGGTCGCATTCCAGGAATACCCAAACGATCTTTTTCTGGTTTCCACCCACTATTCTGTTCCCCTAGATATTTTTTCACTACCCTCTGAGGAGTACATCTTTAGGTATGTAAGGGCTTCAAGAACCTTAGGTAAATTAACGATCTACTCTTTCCCCATGGGTACTGCCTCTTGTAAGCATGGGGGTCGCATTCCAGGAATACCCAAACGATCTTTTTCTGGTTTCCACCCACTATTCTGTTCCCCTAGATCACTTTTTTTCACTACCCTCTGAGGAGTACATCTTTAGGTATGTACGGGCTTCAAGAACCCTAGGTAAATTAACGATCTACTCTTTCCCCATGGGTACTGCCTCTTGTAATCATGGGGGTCGCATTCCAGGAATACCCAAACGATCTTTTTCTGGTTTCCACCCACTATTCTGTTCACCTAGATCACTTTTTTTCACTACCCTCTGAGGAGCACATCTTTAGGTATGTACGGGCTTCAAGAACCCTAGGTAAATTAACGATCTACTCTTTCCCCATGGGTACTGCCTCTTGTAAGCATGGGGGTCGCATTCCAGGAATACCCAAACGATCTTTTTCTGGTTTCCACCCACTATTCTGTTCCCCTAGATCACTTTTTTCACTACCCTCTGAGGAGTACATCTTTAGGTATGTACGGGCTTCAAGAACCCTAGGTAAATTAACGATCTACTCTTTCCCCATCGGTACTGCCTCTTGTAAACATGGGGGTCGCATTCCAGGAATACCCAAACGATCTTTTTCTGGTTTCCACCCACTATTCTGTTCCCCTAGATCACTTTTTTTCACTACCCTCTGAGGAGTACATTTTTAGGTATGTACGGGCTTCAAGAACCCTAGGTAAATTAACGATCTACTCTTTCCCCATGGGTACTGCCTCTTGTAAGCATGGGAGTCGCATTTCAGGAATACCCAAACGATCTTTTTCTGGTTTCCACCCACTATTCTGTTCCCCTAGATAACTTTTTTTCACTACCCTCTGAGGAGTACATCTTTAGGTATGTACGGGCTTCAAGAACCCTAGGTAAATTAACGATCTACTCTTTCCCCATGGGTACTGCCTCTTGTAAACATGGGGGTCGCATTCCAGGAATACCCAAACGATCTTTTTCTAGTTTCCACCCACTATTCTGTACCCCTAGATAACTTTTTTTCACTACCCTCTGAGGAGTACATCTTTAGGTATGTACGGGCTTCAAGAACCCTAGGTAAATTAACGATCTATTCTTTCCCCATGGGTACTGCCTCTTGTAAGCATGGGGGTCGCATTCCAGGAATACCCAAACGATCTTTTTCTGGTTTCCACCCACTATTCTGTTCCCCTAGATCACTTTTTTTCACTACCCTCTGAGGAGTACATCTTTAGGTATGTACGGGCTTCAAGAACCCTAGGTAAATTAACGATCTACTCTTTCCCCATGGGTACTGCCTCTTGTAAACATGGGGGTCGCATTCCAGGAATACCCAAACGATCTTTTTCTGGTTTCCACCCACTATTCTGTTGCCCTAGATAACTTTTTTTCACTACCCTCTGAGGAGTACAACTTTAGGTATGTACGGGCTTCAAGAACCCTAGGTAAATTAACGATCTATTCTTTCCCCATGGGTACTGGCTCTTGTAAACATGGGGGTCGCATTCCAGGAATACCCAAACGATCTTTTTCTGGTTTCCACCCACTATTCTGTTTCCCTAGATCACTTTTTTTCACTACCCTCTGAGGAGTACATCTTTAGGTATGTACGGGCTTAAAGAACCCTAGGTAAATTAACGATCTACTCTTTCCCCATGGGTACTGCCTCTTGTAAACATGGGGTCGCATTCCAGGAATACCCAAACGATCTTTTTCTGGTTTCCACCCACTATTCTGTTCCCCTAGATAACTTTTTCACTACCCCCTCAGGGGCACATCTTTAGGTGTGAACGTGCTTCAAGAACCCTAGGTAAATTAACGATCTATTCTTAAACCATGGGTACTGCCTCTTGTAAACATGGGGGTCGCATTCCAGGAATACCCAAACGATCTTTTTCTGGTTTCCACCCACTATTCTGTTCCCCTAGATATTTTTTCACTACCCTCTGAGGAGTACATCTTTAGGTATGTAAGGGCTTCAAGAACCCTAGGTAAATTAACGATCTACTCTTTCCCCATGGGTACTGCCTATTGTAAACATGGGGGTCGCATTCCAGGAATACCCAAACGATCTTTTTCTGGTTTCCACCCACTATTCTGTTGCCCTAGATAACTTTTTTTCACTACCCTCTGAGGAGTACATCTTTAGGTATGTACGGGCTTCAAGAACCCTAGGTAAATTAACGATCTACTCTTTCCCCATGGGTACTGCCTCTTGTAAGCATGGGGGTCGCATTCCAGGTATACCCAAACGATCTTTTTCTAGTTTCCACCCACTATTCTGTACCCCTAGATAACTTTTTTTCACTACCCTCTGAGGAGTACATCTTTAGGTATGTACGGGCTTCAAGAACCCTAGGTAAATTAACGATCTATTCTTTCCCCATGGGTACTGGCTCTTGTAAACATGGGGGTCGCATTCCAGGAATACCCAAACGATCTTTTTCTGGTTTCCACCCACTATTCTGTTCCCCTAGATCACTTTTTTTCACTACCCTCTGAGGAGTACATCTTTAGGTATGTACGGGCTTCAAGAACCCTAGGTAAATTAACGATCTACTCTTTCCCCATGGGTACTGCCTCTTGTTAGCATGGGGGTCGCATTCCAGGAATACCCAAACGATCTTTTTCTGGTTTCCACCCACTATTCTGTTCCCCTAGATAACTTTTTTCACTACCCTCTGAGGAGAACATCTTTAGGTATGTACGGGCTTCAAGAACCCTAGGTAAATTAACGATCTATTCTTTCCCCATGGGTACTGCCTCTTGTAAACATGGGGGTCGCATTCCAGGAATACCCAAACGATCTTTTTCTGGTTTCCACCCACTATTCTGTTCCCCTAGATAACTTTTTTTCACTACCCTCTGAGGAGTACATCTTTAGGTATGTACGGGCTTCAAGAACCCTAGGTAAATTAACGATCTATTTTTTCCCCATGGGTACTGCCTCTTGTAAGCATGGGGGTCGCATTCCAGGAATACCCAAACGATCTTTTTCTGGTTTCCACACACTATTCTGTTCCCCTAGATCACTTTTTTCACTACCCTCTGAGGAGTACATCTTTAGGTATGTACGGGCTTCAAGAACCCTAGGTAAATTAACGATCTACTCTTTCCCCATGGGTACTGCCTCTTGTAAACATGGGGGTCGCATTCCAGGAATACCCAAACGATCTTTTTCTGGTTTCCACCCACTATTCTGTTGCCCTAGATAACTTTTTTTCACTACCCTCTGAGGAGTACATCTTTAGGTATGTACGGGCTTCAAGAACCCTAGGTAAATTAACGATCTACTCTTTCCCCATGGGTACTGCCTCTTGTAATCATGGGGGTCGCATTCCAGGAATACCCAAACGATCTTTTTCTGGTTTCCACCCACTATTCTGTTCCCCTAGATAACTTTTTTTCACTACCCTCTGAGGAGTACATCTTTAGGTATGTACGGGCTTCAAGAACCCTAGGTAAATTAACGATCTACTCTTTCCCCATGGGTACTGCCTCTTGTAAACATGGGGGTCGCATTCCAGGAATACCCAAACGATCTTTTTCTGGTTTCCACCCACTATTCTGTACCCCTAGATAACTTTTTTTCACTACCCTCTGAGGATTACATCTTTAGGTATGTACGGGCTTCAAGAACCCTAGGTAAATTAACGATCTATTCTTTCCCCATGGGTACTGCCTCTTGTAAGCATGGGGGTCGCATTCCAGGAATACCCAAACGATCTTTTTCTGGTTTCCACCCACTATTCTGTTCCCCTAGATCACTTTTTTTCACTACCCTCTGAGGAGTACATCTTTAGGTATGTACGGGCTTCAAGAACCCTAGGTAAATTAACGATCTACTCTTTCCCCATGGGTACTGCCTCTTGTGAACATGGGGGTCGCATTCCAGGAATACCCAAACGATCTTTTTCTGGTTTCCACCCACTATTCTGTTGCCCTAGATAACTTTTTTTCACTGCCCTCTGAGGAGTACATCTTTAGGTATGTACGGGCTTCAAGAACCCTAGGTAAATTAACGATCTATTCTTTCCCCATGGGTACTGTCTCTTGTAAACGTGGGGGTCGCATTCCAGGAATACCCAAACGATCTTTTTCTGGTTTCCACCCACTATTCTGTACCCCTAGATAACTTTTTTTCACTACCCTCTGAGGATTACATCTTTAGGTATGTACGGGCTTCAAGAACCCTAGGTAAATTAACGATCTATTCTTTCCCCATGGGTACTGCCTCTTGTAAGCATGGGGGTCGCATTCCAGGAATACCCAAACGATCTTTTTCTGGTTTCCACCCACTATTCTGTTCCCCTAGATAACTTTTTCACTACCCCCTCAGGGGCACATCTTTAGGTGTGAACGTGCTTCAAGAACCCTAGGTAAATTAACGATCTATTCTTTCCCCATGGGTACTGCCTCTTGTAAACATGGGGGTCGCATTCCAGGAATACCCAAACGATCTTTTTCTGGTTTCCACCCACTATTCTGTTCCCCTAGATATTTTTTCACTACCCTCTGAGGAGTACATCTTTAGGTATGTAAGGGCTTCAAGAACCTTAGGTAAATTAACGATCTACTCTTTCCCCATGGGTACTGCCTCTTGTAAACATGGGGGTCGCATTCCAGGAATACCCAAACGATCTTTTTCTGGTTTCCACCCACTACTCTGTTCCCCTAGATCACTTTTTTTCACTACCCTCTGAGGAGTACATCTTTAGGTATGTACGGGCTTCAAGAACCCTAGGTAAATTAACGATCTACTCTTTCCCCATGGGTACTGCCTCTTGTAAGCATGGGGGTCGCATTCCAGGAATACCCAAACGATCTTTTTCTAGTTTCCACCCACTATTCTGTACCCCTAGATAACTTTTTTTCACTACCCTCTGAGGAGTACATCTTTAGGTATGTACTAGCTTCAAGAATCCTAGGTAAATTAACGATCTATTCTTTCCCCATGGGTACTGCCTCTTGTAAACATGGGGGTCGCATTCCGGGAATACCCAAACGATCTTTTTCTGGTTTCCACCCACTATTCTGTTCACCTAGATCACTTTTTTTCACTACCCTCTGAGGAGTACATCTTTAGGTATGTACGGGCTTCAAGAACCCTAGGTAAATTAACGATCTACTCTTTCCCCATGGGTACTGCCTCTTGTAAGCATGGGGGTCGCATTCCAGGAATACCCAAACGTTCTTTTTCTGGTTTCCACCCACTATTCTGTTTCCCTAGATCACTTTTTTCACTACCCTCTGAGGAGTACATCTTTAGGTATGTACGGGCTTCAAGAACCCTAGGTAAATTAACGATCTACTCTTTCCCCATGGGTACTGCCTCTTGTAAGCATGGGGGTCGCATTCCAGGAATACCCAAACGATCTTTTTCTGGTTTCCACCCACTATTCTGTTCCCCTAGATCACTTTTTTTCACTACCCTCTGAGGAGTACATTTTTAGGTATGTACGGGCTTCAAGAACCCTAGGTAAATTAACGATCTACTCTTTCCCCATGGGTACTGCCTCTTGTAAGCATGGGGGTCGCATTCCAGGAATACCCAAACGATCTTTTTCTGGTTTCCACCCACTATTCTGTTCCCCTAGATCACTTTTTTCACTACCCTCTGAGGAGTACATCTTTAGGTATGTATGGGCTTCAAGAACCCTAGGTAAATTAACGATCTATTCTTTCCCCATGGGTACTGCCTCTTGTAAGCATAGGGGTCGCATTCTAGGAATACCCAAACGATCTTTTTCTGGTTTCCACCCACTATTCTGTTCCCCTAGATCACTTTTTTCACTACCCTCTGAGGAGTACATCTTTAGGTATGTACGGGCTTCAAGAACCCTAGGTAAATTAACGATCTACTCTTTCCCCATGGGTACTGCCTCTTGTAAGCATGGGGGTCGCATTCCAGGAATACCCAAACGATCTTTTTCTGGTTTCCACCCACTATTCTGTTCCCCTAGATCACTTTTTTTCACTACCCTCTGAGGAGTACATTTTTAGGTATGTACGGGCTTCAAGAACCCTAGGTAAATTAACGATCTACTCTTTCCCCATGGGTACTGCCTCTTGTAAGCATGGGGGTCGCATTCCAGGAATACCCAAACGATCTTTTTCTGGTTTCCACCCACTATTCTGTTCCCCTAGATCACTTTTTTTCACTACCCTCTGAGGAGTACATTTTTAGGTATGTACGGGCTTCAAGAACCCTAGGTAAATTAACGATCTACTCTTTCCCCATGGGTACTGCCTCTTGTAAGCATGGGGGTCGCATTCCAGGAATACCCAAACGATCTTTTTCTGGTTTCCACCCACTATTCTGTTCCCCTAGATCACTTTTTTCACTACCCTCTGAGGAGTACATCTTTAGGTATGTACGGGCTTCAAGAACCCTAGGTAAATTAACGATCTATTCTTTCCCCATGGGTACTGCCTCTTGTAAGCATAGGGGTCGCATTCTAGGAATACCCAAACGATCTTTTTCTGGTTTCCACCCACTATTCTGTTCCCCTAGATCACTTTTTTCACTACCCTCTGAGGAGTACATCTTTAGGTATGTACGGGCTTCAAGAACCCTAGGTAAATTAACGATCTACTCTTTCCCCATGGGTACTGCCTCTTGTAAGCATGGGGGTCGCATTCCAGGAATACCCAAACGATCTTTTTCTGGTTTCCACCCACTATTCTGTTCCCCTAGATCACTTTTTTTCACTACCCTCTGAGGAGTACATTTTTAGGTATGTACGGGCTTCAAGAACCCTAGGTAAATTAACGATCTACTCTTTCCCCATGGGTACTGCCTCTTGTAAGCATGGGGGTCGCATTCCAGGAATACCCAAACGATCTTTTTCTGGTTTCCACCCACTATTCTGTTCCCCTAGATAACTTTTTTTCACTACCCTCTGAGGATTACATCTTTAGGTATGTACGGGCTTCAAGAACCCTAGGTAAATTAACGATCTATTCTTTCCCCATGGGTACTGCCTCTTGTAAGCATGGGGGTCGCATTCCAGGAATACCCAAACGATCTTTTTCTGGTTTCCACCCACTATTCTGTTCCCCTAGATAACTTTTTCACTACCCCCTCAGGGGCACATCTTTAGGTGTGAACGTGCTTCAAGAACCCTAGGTAAATTAACGATCTATTCTTTCCCCATGGGTACTGCCTCTTGTAAACATGGGGGTCGCATTCCAGGAATACCCAAACGATCTTTTTCTGGTTTCCACCCACTATTCTGTTCCCCTAGATATTTTTTCACTACCCTCTGAGGAGTACATCTTTAGGTATGTAAGGGCTTCAAGAACCTTAGGTAAATTAACGATCTACTCTTTCCCCATGGGTACTGCCTCTTGTAAACATGGGGGTCGCATTCCAGGAATACCCAAACGATCTTTTTCTGGTTTCCACCCACTACTCTGTTCCCCTAGATCACTTTTTTTCACTACCCTCTGAGGAGTACATCTTTAGGTATGTACGGGCTTCAAGAACCCTAGGTAAATTAACGATCTACTCTTTCCCCATGGGTACTGCCTCTTGTAAGCATGGGGGTCGCATTCCAGGAATACCCAAACGATCTTTTTCTAGTTTCCACCCACTATTCTGTACCCCTAGATAACTTTTTTTCACTACCCTCTGAGGAGTACATCTTTAGGTATGTACTAGCTTCAAGAATCCTAGGTAAATTAACGATCTATTCTTTCCCCATGGGTACTGCCTCTTGTAAACATGGGGGTCGCATTCCGGGAATACCCAAACGATCTTTTTCTGGTTTCCACCCACTATTCTGTTCACCTAGATCACTTTTTTTCACTACCCTCTGAGGAGTACATCTTTAGGTATGTACGGGCTTCAAGAACCCTAGGTAAATTAACGATCTACTCTTTCCCCATGGGTACTGCCTCTTGTAAGCATGGGGGTCGCATTCCAGGAATACCCAAACGTTCTTTTTCTGGTTTCCACCCACTATTCTGTTTCCCTAGATCACTTTTTTCACTACCCTCTGAGGAGTACATCTTTAGGTATGTACGGGCTTCAAGAACCCTAGGTAAATTAACGATCTACTCTTTCCCCATGGGTACTGCCTCTTGTAAGCATGGGGGTCGCATTCCAGGAATACCCAAACGATCTTTTTCTGGTTTCCACCCACTATTCTGTTCCCCTAGATCACTTTTTTTCACTACCCTCTGAGGAGTACATTTTTAGGTATGTACGGGCTTCAAGAACCCTAGGTAAATTAACGATCTACTCTTTCCCCATGGGTACTGCCTCTTGTAAGCATGGGGGTCGCATTCCAGGAATACCCAAACGATCTTTTTCTGGTTTCCACCCACTAGTCTGTTCCCCTAGATCACTTTTTTCACTACCCTCTGAGGAGTACATCTTTAGGTATGTACGGGCTTCAAGAACCCTAGGTAAATTAACGATCTATTCTTTCCCCATGGGTACTGCCTCTTGTAAGCATAGGGGTCGCATTCTAGGAATACCCAAACGATCTTTTTCTGGTTTCCACCCACTATTCTGTTCCCCTAGATCACTTTTTTCACTACCCTCTGAGGAGTACATCTTTAGGTATGTACGGGCTTCAAGAACCCTAGGTAAATTAACGATCTACTCTTTCCCCATGGGTACTGCCTCTTGTAAGCATGGGGGTCGCATTCCAGGAATACCCAAACGATCTTTTTCTGGTTTCCACCCACTATTCTGTTCCCCTAGATCACTTTTTTTCACTACCCTCTGAGGAGTACATTTTTAGGTATGTACGGGCTTCAAGAACCCTAGGTAAATTAACGATCTACTCTTTCCCCATGGGTACTGCCTCTTGTAAGCATGGGGGTCGCATTCCAGGAATACCCAAACGATCTTTTTCTGGTTTCCACCCACTATTCTGTTCCCCTAGATCACTTTTTTTCACTACCCTCTGAGGAGTACATTTTTAGGTATGTACGGGCTTCAAGAACCCTAGGTAAATTAACGATCTACTCTTTCCCCATGGGTACTGCCTCTTGTAAGCATGGGGGTCGCATTCCAGGAATACCCAAACGATCTTTTTCTGGTTTCCACCCACTATTCTGTTCCCCTAGATCACTTTTTTCACTACCCTCTGAGGAGTACATCTTTAGGTATGTACGGGCTTCAAGAACCCTAGGTAAATTAACGATCTA
This sequence comes from Meta bourneti, assembly GCA_933210815.1. Taxonomy (NCBI): domain Eukaryota; kingdom Metazoa; phylum Arthropoda; class Arachnida; order Araneae; family Tetragnathidae; genus Meta; species Meta bourneti. The sequence continues at coordinate 8,513,630 of OW119926.1, forward strand.
TTCTTTCCCCATGGGTACTGCCTCTTGTAAGCATGGGGGTCGCATTCTAGGAATACCCAAACGATCTTTTTCTGGTTTCCACCCACTATTCTGTTCCCCTAGATCACTTTTTTCACTACCCTCTGAGGAGTACATCTTTAGGTATGTACGGGCTTCAAGAACCCTAGGTAAATTAACGATCTACTCTTTCCCCATGGGTACTGCCTCTTGTAAGCATGGGGGTCGCATTCCAGGAATACCCAAACGATCTTTTTCTGGTTTCCACCCACTATTCTGTTCCCCTAGATCACTTTTTTTCACTACCCTCTGAGGAGTACATTTTTAGGTATGTACGGGCTTCAAGAACCCTAGGTAAATTAACGATCTACTCTTTCCCCATGGGTACTGCCTCTTGTAAGCATGGGGGTCGCATTCCAGGAATACCCAAACGATCTTTTTCTGGTTTCCACCCACTATTCTGTTCACCTAGATCACTTTTTTTCACTACCCTCTGAGGAGTACATCTTTAGGTATGTACGGGCTTCAAGAACCCTAGGTAAATTAACGATCTATTCTTTCCCCATGGGTACTGCTTCTTGTAAGCATGGGGGTCGCATTCCAGGAATACCCAAACGAACTTTTTCTGGTTTCCACCCACTATTCTGTTCCCCTAGATAACTTTTTTTCACTACCCTCTGAGGAGTACATCTTTAGGTATGTACGGGCTTCAAGAACCCTAGGTAAATTAACGATCTATTCTTTCCCCATGGGTACTGCCTCTTGTAAACATGGGGGTCGCATTCCAGGAATACCCAAACGATCTTTTTCTGGTTTCCACCCACTATTCTGTTCCCCTAGATATTTTTTCACTACCCTCTGAGGAGTACATCTTTAGGTATGTAAGGGCTTCAAGAACCTTAGGTAAATTAACGATCTACTCTTTCCCCATGGGTACTGCCTCTTGTAAACATGGGGGTCGCATTCCAGGAATACCCAAACGATCTTTTTCTGGTTTCCACCCACTATTCTGTTCCCCTAGATCACTTTTTTTCACTACCCTCTGAGGAGTACATCTTTAGGTATGTACGGGCTTCAAGAACCCTAGGTAAATTAACGATCTACTCTTTCCCCATGGGTACTGCCTCTTGTAAGCATGGGGGTCGCATTCCAGGAATACCCAAACGATCTTTTTCTAGTTTCCACCCACTATTCTGTACCCCTAGATAACTTTTTTTCACTACCCTCTGAGGAGTACATCTTTAGGTATGTACTAGCTTCAAGAACCCTAGGTAAATTAACGATCTATTCTTTCCCCATGGGTACTGCCTCTTGTAAACATGGGGGTCGCATTCCGGGAATACCCAAACGATTTTTTCTGGTTTCCACCCACTATTCTGTTCACCTAGATCACTTTTTTTCACTACCCTCTGAGGAGTACATCTTTAGGTATGTACGGGCTTCAAGAACCCTAGGTAAATTAACGATCTACTCTTTCCCCATGGGTACTGCCTCTTGTAAGCATGGGGGTCGCATTCCAGGAATACCCAAACGTTCTTTTTCTGGTTTCCACCCACTATTCTGTTTCCCTAGATCACTTTTTTCACTACCCTCTGAGGAGTACATCTTTAGGTATGTACGGGCTTCAAGAACCCTAGGTAAATTAACGATCTACTCTTTCCCCATGGGTACTGCCTCTTGTAAGCATGGGGGTCGCATTCCAGGAATACCCAAACGATCTTTTTCTGGTTTCCACCCACTATTCTGTTCCCCTAGATCACTTTTTTTCACTACCCTCTGAGGAGTACATTTTTAGGTATGTACGGGCTTCAAGAACCCTAGGTAAATTAACGATCTACTCTTTCCCCATGGGTACTGCCTCTTGTAAGCATGGGGGTCGCATTCCAGGAATACCCAAACGATCTTTTTCTGGTTTCCACCCACTATTCTGTTCCCCTAGATCACTTTTTTCACTACCCTCTGAGGAGTACATCTTTAGGTATGTACGGGCTTCAAGAACCCTAGGTAAATTAACGATCTATTCTTTCCCCATGGGTACTGCCTCTTGTAAGCATAGGGGTCGCATTCTAGGAATACCCAAACGATCTTTTTCTGGTTTCCACCCACTATTCTGTTCCCCTAGATCACTTTTTTCACTACCCTCTGAGGAGTACATCTTTAGGTATGTACGGGCTTCAAGAACCCTAGGTAAATTAACGATCTACTCTTTCCCCATGGGTACTGCCTCTTGTAAGCAGGGGGGTCGCATTCCAGGAATACCCAAACGATCTTTTTCTGGTTTCCACCCACTATTCTGTTCCCCTAGATAACTTTTTTTCACTACCCTCTGAGGAGTACATCTTTAGGTATGTACGGGCTTCAAGAACCCTAGGTAAATTAACGATCTACTCTTTCCCCATGGGTACTGCCTCTTGTAAACATGGGGGTCGCATTCCAGGAATACCCAAACGATCTTTTTCTGGTTTCCACCCACTATTCTGTACCCCTAGATAACTTTTTTTCACTACCCTCTGAGGATTACATCTTTAGGTATGTACGGGCTTCAAGAACCCTAGGTAAATTAACGATCTATTCTTTCCCCATGGGTACTGCCTCTTGTAAGCATGGGGGTCGCATTCCAGGAATACCCAAACGATCTTTTTCTGGTTTCCACCCACTATTCTGTTCCCCTAGATCACTTTTTTCACTACCCTCTGAGGAGTACATCTTTAGGTATGTACGGGCTTCAAGAACCCTAGGTAAATTAACGATCTACTCTTTCCCCATGGGTACTGCCTCTTGTAAACATGGGGGTCGCATTCCAGGAATACCCAAACGATCTTTTTCTGGTTTCCACCCACTATTCTGTTGCCCTAGATAACTTTTTTTCACTGCCCTCTGAGGAGTACATCTTTAGGTATGTACGGGCTTCAAGAACCCTAGGTAAATTAACGATCTATTCTTTCCCCATGGGTACTGTCTCTTGTAAACGTGGGGGTCGCATTCCAGGAATACCCAAACGATCTTTTTCTGGTTTCCACCCACTATTCTGTACCCCTAGATAACTTTTTTTCACTACCCTCTGAGGATTACATCTTTAGGTATGTACGGGCTTCAAGAACCCTAGGTAAATTAACGATCTATTCTTTCCCCATGGGTACTGCCTCTTGTAAGCATGGGGGTCGCATTCCAGGAATACCCAAACGATCTTTTTCTGGTTTCCACCCACTATTCTGTTCCCCTAGATAACTTTTTCACTACCCCCTCAGGGGCACATCTTTAGGTGTGAACGTGCTTCAAGAACCCTAGGTAAATTAACGATCTATTCTTTCCCCATGGGTACTGCCTCTTGTAAACATGGGGGTCGCATTCCAGGAATACCCAAACGATCTTTTTCTGGTTTCCACCCACTATTCTGTTCCCCTAGATATTTTTTCACTACCCTCTGAGGAGTACATCTTTAGGTATGTAAGGGCTTCAAGAACCTTAGGTAAATTAACGATCTACTCTTTCCCCATGGGTACTGCCTCTTGTAAACATGGGGGTCGCATTCCAGGAATACCCAAACGATCTTTTTCTGGTTTCCACCCACTATTCTGTTCCCCTAGATCACTTTTATTCACTACCCTCTGAGGAGTACATCTTTAGGTATGTACGGGCTTCAAGAACCCTAGGTAAATTAACGATCTACTCTTTCCCCATGGGTACTGCCTCTTGTAAGCATGGGGGTCGCATTCCAGGAATACCCAAACGATCTTTTTCTAGTTTCCACCCACTATTCTGTACCCCTAGATAACTTTTTTTCACTACCCTCTGAGGAGTACATCTTTAGGTATGTACTAGCTTCAAGAACCCTAGGTAAATTAACGATCTATTCTTTCCCCATGGGTACTGCCTCTTGTAAACATGGGGGTCGCATTCCAGGAATACCCAAACGATCTTTTTCTGGTTTCCACCCACTATTCTGTTCACCTAGATCACTTTTTTTCACTACCCTCTGAGGAGTACATCTTTAGGTATGTACGGGCTTCAAGAACCCTAGGTAAATTAACGATCTACTCTTTCCCCATGGGTACTGCCTCTTGTAAGCATGGGGGTCGCATTCCAGGAATACCCAAACGTTCTTTTTCTGGTTTCCACCCACTATTCTGTTTCCCTAGATCACTTTTTTCACTACCCTCTGAGGAGTACATCTTTAGGTATGTACGGGCTTCAAGAACCCTAGGTAAATTAACGATCTACTCTTTCCCCATGGGTACTGCCTCTTGTAAGCATGGGGGTCGCATTCCAGGAATACCCAAACGATCTTTTTCTGGTTTCCACCCACTATTCTGTTCCCCTAGATCACTTTTTTTCACTACCCTCTGAGGAGTACATTTTTAGGTATGTACGGGCTTCAAGAACCCTAGGTAAATTAACGATCTACTCTTTCCCCATGGGTACTGCCTCTTGTAAGCATGGGGGTCGCATTCCAGGAATACCCAAACGATCTTTTTCTGGTTTCCACCCACTATTCTGTTCCCCTAGATCACTTTTTTCACTACCCTCTGAGGAGTACATCTTTAGGTATGTACGGGCTTCAAGAACCCTAGGTAAATTAACGATCTATTCTTTCCCCATGGGTACTGCCTCTTGTAAGCATAGGGGTCGCATTCTAGGAATACCCAAACGATCTTTTTCTGGTTTCCACCCACTATTCTGTTCCCCTAGATCACTTTTTTCACTACCCTCTGAGGAGTACATCTTTAGGTATGTACGGGCTTCAAGAACCCTAGGTAAATTAACGATCTACTCTTTCCCCATGGGTACTGCCTCTTGTAAGCATGGGGGTCGCATTCCAGGAATACCCAAACGATCTTTTTCTGGTTTCCACCCACTATTCTGTTCCCCTAGATCACTTTTTTTCACTACCCTCTGAGGAGTACATTTTTAGGTATGTACGGGCTTCAAGAACCCTAGGTAAATTAACGATCTACTCTTTCCCCATGGGTACTGCCTCTTGTAAGCATGGGGGTCGCATTCCAGGAATACCCAAACGATCTTTTTCTGGTTTCCACCCACTATTCTGTTCCCCTAGATCACTTTTTTTCACTACCCTCTGAGGAGTACATTTTTAGGTATGTACGGGCTTCAAGAACCCTAGGTAAATTAACGATCTACTCTTTCCCCATGGGTACTGCCTCTTGTAAGCATGGGGGTCGCATTCCAGGAATACCCAAACGATCTTTTTCTGGTTTCCACCCACTATTCTGTTCCCCTAGATCACTTTTTTCACTACCCTCTGAGGAGTACATCTTTAGGTATGTACGGGCTTCAAGAACCCTAGGTAAATTAACGATCTATTCTTTCCCCATGGGTACTGCCTCTTGTAAGCATAGGGGACGCATTCTAGGAATACCCAAACGATCTTTTTCTGGTTTCCACCCACTATTCTGTTCCCCTAGATCACTTTTTTCACTACCCTCTGAGGAGTACATCTTTAGGTATGTACGGGCTTCAAGAACCCTAGGTAAATTAACGATCTACTCTTTCCCCATGGGTACTGCCTCTTGTAAGCATGGGGGTCGCATTCCAGGAATACCCAAACGATCTTTTTCTGGTTTCCACCCACTATTCTGTTCCCCTAGATCACTTTTTTTCACTACCCTCTGAGGAGTACATTTTTAGGTATGTACGGGCTCCAAGAACCCTAGGTAAATTAACGATCTATTCTTTCCCCATGGGTACTGCTTCTTGTAAGCATGGGGGTCGCATTCCAGGAATACCCAAACGAACTTTTTCTGGTTTCCACCCACTATTCTGTTCCCCTAGATAACTTTTTTTCACTACCCTCTGAGGAGTACATCTTTAGGTATGTACGGGCTTCAAGAACCCTAGGTAAATTAACGATCTATTCTTTCCCCATGGGTACTGCCTCTTGTAAACATGGGGGTCGCATTCCAGGAATACCCAAACGATCTTTTTCTGGTTTCCACCCACTATTCTGTTCCCCTAGATATTTTTTCACTACCCTCTGAGGAGTACATCTTTAGGTATGTAAGGGCTTCAAGAACCTTAGGTAAATTAACGATCTACTCTTTCCCCATGGGTACTGCCTCTTGTAAACATGGGGGTCGCATTCCAGGAATACCCAAACGATCTTTTTCTGGTTTCCACCCACTATTCTGTTCCCCTAGATCACTTTTTTTCACTACCCTCTGAGGAGTACATCTTTAGGTATGTACGGGCTTCAAGAACCCTAGGTAAATTAACGATCTACTCTTTCCCCATGGGTACTGCCTCTTGTAAGCATGGGGGTCGCATTCCAGGAATACCCAAACGATCTTTTTCTAGTTTCCACCCACTATTCTGTACCCCTAGATAACTTTTTTTCACTACCCTCTGAGGAGTACATCTTTAGGTATGTACTAGCTTCAAGAACCCTAGGTAAATTAACGATCTATTCTTTCCCCATGGGTACTGCCTCTTGTAAACATGGGGGTCGCATTCCGGGAATACCCAAACGATCTTTTTCTGGTTTCCACCCACTATTCTGTTCACCTAGATCACTTTTTTTCACTACCCTCTGAGGAGTACATCTTTAGGTATGTACGGGCTTCAAGAACCCTAGGTAAATTAACGATCTACTCTTTCCCCATGGGTACTGCCTCTTGTAAGCATGGGGGTCGCATTCCAGGAATACCCAAACGATCTTTTTCTGGTTTCCACCCACTATTCTGTTTCCCTAGATCACTTTTTTCACTACCCTCTGAGGAGTACATCTTTAGGTATGTACGGGCTTCAAGAACCCTAGGTAAATTAACGATCTACTCTTTCCCCATGGGTACTGCCTCTTGTAAGCATGGGGGTCGCATTCCAGGAATACCCAAACGATCTTTTTCTGGTTTCCACCCACTATTCTGTTCCCCTAGATCACTTTTTTTCACTACCCTCTGAGGAGTACATTTTTAGGTATGTACGGGCTTCAAGAACCCTAGGTAAATTAACGATCTACTCTTTCCCCATGGGTACTGCCTCTTGTAAGCATGGGGGTCGCATTCCAGGAATACCCAAACGATCTTTTTCTGGTTTCCACCCACTATTCTGTTCCCCTAGATCACTTTTTTCACTACCCTCTGAGGAGTACATCTTTAGGTATGTACGGGCTTCAAGAACCCTAGGTAAATTAACGATCTATTCTTTCCCCATGGGTACTGCCTCTTGTAAGCATAGGGGTCGCATTCTAGGAATACCCAAACGATCTTTTTCTGGTTTCCACCCACTATTCTGTTCCCCTAGATCACTTTTTTCACTACCCTCTGAGGAGTACATCTTTAGGTATGTACGGGCTTCAAGAACCCTAGGTAAATTAACGATCTACTCTTTCCCCATGGGTACTGCCTCTTGTAAGCATGGGGGTCGCATTCCAGGAATACCCAAACGATCTTTTTCTGGTTTCCACCCACTATTCTGTTCCCCTAGATCACTTTTTTTCACTACCCTCTGAGGAGTACATTTTTAGGTATGTACGGGCTTCAAGAACCCTAGGTAAATTAACGATCTACTCTTTCCCCATGGGTACTGCCTCTTGTAAGCATGGGGGTCGCATTCCAGGAATACCCAAACGATCTTTTTCTGGTTTCCACCCACTATTCTGTTCCCCTAGATCACTTTTTTTCACTACCCTCTGAGGAGTACATTTTTAGGTATGTACGGGCTTCAAGAACCCTAGGTAAATTAACGATCTACTCTTTCCCCATGGGTACTGCCTCTTGTAAGCATGGGGGTCGCATTCCAGGAATACCCAAACGATCTTTTTCTGGTTTCCACCCACTATTCTGTTCCCCTAGATCACTTTTTTCACTACCCTCTGAGGAGTACATCTTTAGGTATGTACGGGCTTCAAGAACCCTAGGTAAATTAACGATCTATTCTTTCCCCATGGGTACTGCCTCTTGTAAGCATAGGGGTCGCATTCTAGGAATACCCAAACGATCTTTTTCTGGTTTCCACCCACTATTCTGTTCCCCTAGATCACTTTTTTCACTACCCTCTGAGGAGTACATCTTTAGGTATGTACGGGCTTCAAGAACCCTAGGTAAATTAACGATCTACTCTTTCCCCATGGGTACTGCCTCTTGTAAGCATGGGGGTCGCATTCCAGGAATACCCAAACGATCTTTTTCTGGTTTCCACCCACTATTCTGTTCCCCTAGATCACTTTTTTTCACTACCCTCTGAGGAGTACATTTTTAGGTATGTACGGGCTTCAAGAACCCTAGGTAAATTAACGATCTACTCTTTCCCCATGGGTACTGCCTCTTGTAAGCATGGGGGTCGCATTCCAGGAATACCCAAACGATCTTTTTCTGGTTTCCACCCACTATTCTGTTCCCCTAGATCACTTTTTTTCACTACCCTCTGAGGAGTACATCTTTAGGTATGTACGGGCTTCAAGAACCGTAGGTAAATTAACGATCTATTCTTTCCCCATGGGTACTGCTTCTTGTAAGCATGGGGGTCGCATTCCAGGAATACCCAAACGAACTTTTTCTGGTTTCCACCCACTATTCTGTTCCCCTAGATAACTTTTTTTCACTACCCTCTGAGGAGTACATCTTTAGGTATGTACGGGCTTCAAGAACCCTAGGTAAATTAACGATCTATTCTTTCCCCATGGGTACTGCCTCTTGTAAACATGGGGGTCGCATTCCAGGAATACCCAAACGATCTTTTTCTGGTTTCCACCCACTATTCTGTTCCCCTAGATAACTTTTTTTCACTACCCTCTGAGGAGTACATCTTTAGGTATGTACGGGCTTCAAGAACCCTAGGTAAATTAACGATCTATTCTTTCCCCATGGGTACTGCCTCTTGTAAGCATGGGGGTCGCATTCCAGGAATACCCAAACGATCTTTTTCTGGTTTCCACCCACTATTCTGTTCCCCTAGATCACTTTTTTCACTACCCTCTGAGGAGTACATCTTTAGGTATGTACGGGCTTCAAGAACCCTAGGTAAATTAACGATCTACTCTTTCCCCATGGGTACTGCCTCTTGTAAACATGGGGGTCGCATTCCAGGAATACCCAAACGATCTTTTTCTGGTTTCCACCCACTATTCTGTTGCCCTAGATAACTTTTTTTCACTGCCCTCTGAGGAGTACATCTTTAGGTATGTACGGGCTTCAAGAACCCTAGGTAAATTAACGATCTATTCTTTCCCCATGGGTACTGTCTCTTGTAAACATGGGGGTCGCATTCCAGGAATACCCAAACGATCTTTTTCTGGTTTCCACCCACTATTCTGTTTCCCTAGATCACTTTTTTTCACTACCCTCTGAGGAGTACATCTTTAGGTATGTACGGGCTTAAAGAACCCTAGGTAAATTAACGATCTACTCTTTCCCCATGGGTACTGCCTCTTGTAAACATGGGGTCGCATTCCAGGAATACCCAAACGATCTTTTTCTGGTTTCCACCCACTATTCTGTTCCCCTAGATCACTTTTTCACTACCCCCTCAGGGGCACATCTTTAGGTGTGAACGTGCTTCAAGAACCCTAGGTAAATTAACGATCTATTCTTTCCCCATGGGTACTGCCTCTTGTAAACATGGGGGTCGCATTCCAGGAATACCCAAACGATCTTTTTCTGGTTTCCACCCACTATTCTGTTCCCCTAGATATTTTTTCACTACCCTCTGAGGAGTACATCTTTAGGTATGTAAGGGCTTCAAGAACCTTAGGTAAATTAACGATCTACTCTTTCCCCATGGGTACTGCCTCTTGTAAACATGGGGGTCGCATTCCAGGAATACCCAAACGATCTTTTTCTGGTTTCCACCCACTATTCTGTTCCCCTAGATCACTTTTTTTCACTACCCTCTGAGGAGTACATCTTTAGGTATGTACGGGCTTCAAGAACCCTAGGTAAATTAACGATCTATTCTTTCCCCATGGGTACTGCCTCTTGTAAGCATAGGGGTCGCATTCTAGGAATACCCAAACGATCTTTTTCTGGTTTCCACCCACTATTCTGTTCCCCTAGATCACTTTTTTCACTACCCTCTGAGGAGTACATCTTTAGGTATGTACGGGCTTCAAGAACCCTAGGTAAATTAACGATCTACTCTTTCCCCATGGGTACTGCCTCTTGTAAGCATGGGGGTCGCATTCCAGGAATACCCAAACGATCTTTTTCTGGTTTCCACCCACTATTCTGTTCCCCTAGATCACTTTTTTTCACTACCCTCTGAGGAGTACATTTTTAGGTATGTACGGGCTTCAAGAACCCTAGGTAAATTAACGATCTACTCTTTCCCCATGGGTACTGCCTCTTGTAAGCATGGGGGTCGCATTCCAGGAATACCCAAACGATCTTTTTCTGGTTTCCACCCACTATTCTGTTCCCCTAGATCACTTTTTTTCACTACCCTCTGAGGAGTACATCTTTAGGTATGTACGGGCTTCAAGAACCGTAGGTAAATTAACGATCTATTCTTTCCCCATGGGTACTGCTTCTTGTAAGCATGGGGGTCGCATTCCAGGAATACCCAAACGAACTTTTTCTGGTTTCCACCCACTATTCTGTTCCCCTAGATAACTTTTTTTCACTACCCTCTGAGGAGTACATCTTTAGGTATGTACGGGCTTCAAGAACCCTAGGTAAATTAACGATCTATTCTTTCCCCATGGGTACTGCCTCTTGTAAACATGGGGGTCGCATTCCAGGAATACCCAAACGATCTTTTTCTGGTTTCCACCCACTATTCTGTTCCCCTAGATCACTTTTTTTCACTACCCTCTGAGGAGTACATCTTTAGGTATGTACGGGCTTCAAGAACCCTAGGTAAATTAACGATCTATTCTTTCCCCATGGGTACTGCCTCTTGTAAGCATGGGGGTCGCATTCCAGGAATACCCAAACGAACTTTTTCTGGTTTCCACCCACTATTCTGTTCCCCTAGATCACTTTTTTCACTACCCTCTGAGGAGTACATCTTTAGGTATGTACGGGCTTCAAGAACCCTAGGTAAATTAACGATCTACTCTTTCCCCATGGGTACTGCCTCTTGTAAACATGGGGGTCGCATTCCAGGAATACCCAAACGATCTTTTTCTGGTTTCCACCCACTATTCTGTTGCCCTAGATAACTTTTTTTCACTGCCCTCTGAGGAGTACATCTTTAGGTATGTACGGGCTTCAAGAACCCTAGGTAAATTAACGATCTATTCTTTCCCCATGGGTACTGTCTCTTGTAAACATGGGGGTCGCATTCCAGGAATACCCAAACGATCTTTTTCTGGTTTCCACCCACTATTCTGTTTCCCTAGATCACTTTTTTTCACTACCCTCTGAGGAGTACATCTTTAGGTATGTACGGGCTTAAAGAACCCTAGGTAAATTAACGATCTACTCTTTCCCCATGGGTACTGCCTCTTGTAAACATGGGGGTCGCATTCCAGGAATACCCAAACGATCTTTTTCTGGTTTCCACCCACTATTCTGTTGCCCTAGATAACTTTTTTTCACTGCCCTCTGAGGAGTACATCTTTAGGTATGTACGGGCTTCAAGAACCCTAGGTAAATTAACGATCTATTCTTTCCCCATGGGTACTGTCTCTTGTAAACATGGGGGTCGCATTCCAGGAATACCCAAACGATCTTTTTCTGGTTTCCACCCACTATTCTGTTTCCCTAGATCACTTTTTTTCACTACCCTCTGAGGAGTACATCTTTAGGTATGTACGGGCTTAAAGAACCCTAGGTAAATTAACGATCTACTCTTTCCCCATGGGTACTGCCTCTTGTAAACATGGGGTCGCATTCCAGGAATACCCAAACGATCTTTTTCTGGTTTCCACCCACTATTCTGTTCCCCTAGATCACTTTTTCACTACCCCCTCAGGGGCACATCTTTAGGTGTGAACGTGCTTCAAGAACCCTAGGTAAATTAACGATCTATTCTTTCCCCATGGGTACTGCCTCTTGTAAACATGGGGGTCGCATTCCAGGAATACCCAAACGATCTTTTTCTGGTTTCCACCCACTATTCTGTTCCCCTAGATATTTTTTCACTACCCTCTGAGGAGTACATCTTTAGGTATGTACTAGCTTCAAGAACCTTAGGTAAATTAACGATCTACTCTTTCCCCATGGGTACTGCCTCTTGTAAACATGGGGGTCGCATTCCAGGAATACCCAAACGATCTTTTTCTGGTTTCCACCCACTATTCTGTTCCCCTAGATCACTTTTTTTCACTACCCTCTGAGGAGTACATCTTTAGGTATGTACGGGCTTCAAGAACCCTAGGTAAATTAACGATCTACTCTTTCCCCATGGGTACTGCCTCTTGTAAGCATGGGGGTCGCATTCCAGGAATACCCAAACGATCTTTTTCTAGTTTCCACCCACTATTCTGTACCCCTAGATAACTTTTTTTCACTACCCTCTGAGGAGTACATCTTTAGGTATGTACTAGCTTCAAGAACCCTAGGTAAATTAACGATCTATTCTTTCCCCATGGGTACTGCCTCTTGTAAACATGGGGGTCGCATTCCGGGAATACCCAAACGATCTTTTTCTGGTTTCCACCCACTATTCTGTTCACCTAGATCACTTTTTTTCACTACCCTCTGAGGAGTACATCTTTAGGTATGTACGGGCTTCAAGAACCCTAGGTAAATTAACGATCTACTCTTTCCCCATGGGTACTGCCTCTTGTAAACATGGGGGTCGCATTCCAGGAATACCCAAACGATCTTTTTCTGGTTTCCACCCACTATTCTGTTCCCCTAGATAACTTTTTCACTACCCCCTCAGGGGCACATCTTTAGGTGTGAACGTGCTTCAAGAACCCTAGGTAAATTAACGATCTATTCTTTCCCCATGGGTACTGCCTCTTGTAAACATGGGGGTCGCATTCCAGGAATACCCAAACGATCTTTTTCTGGTTTCCACCCACTATTCTGTTCCCCTAGATATTTTTTCACTACCCTCTGAGGAGTACATCTTTAGGTATGTAAGGGCTTCAAGAACCTTAGGTAAATTAACGATCTACTCTTTCCCCATGGGTACTGCCTCTTGTAAACATGGGGGTCGCATTCCAGGAATACCCAAACGATCTTTTTCTGGTTTCCACCCACTATTCTGTTCCCCTAGATCACTTTTTTTCACTACCCTCTGAGGAGTACATCTTTAGGTATGTACGGGCTTCAAGAACCCTAGGTAAATTAACGATCTACTCTTTCCCCATGGGTACTGCCTCTTGTAAGCATGGGGGTCGCATTCCAGGAATACCCAAACGATCTTTTTCTAGTTTCCACCCACTATTCTGTACCCCTAGATAACTTTTTTTCACTACCCTCTGAGGAGTACATCTTTAGGTATGTACTAGCTTCAAGAACCCTAGGTAAATTAACGATCTATTCTTTCCCCATGGGTACTGCCTCTTGTAAACATGGGGGTCGCATTCCGGGAATACCCAAACGATCTTTTTCTGGTTTCCACCCACTATTCTGTTCCCCTAGATATTTTTTCACTACCCTCTGAGGAGTACATCTTTAGGTATGTAAGGGCTTCAAGAACCTTAGGTAAATTAACGATCTACTCTTTCCCCATGGGTACTGCCTCTTGTAAGCATGGGGGTCGCATTCCAGGAATACCCAAACGATCTTTTTCTGGTTTGCACCCACTATTCTGTTCCCCTAGATCACTTTTTTTCACTACCCTCTGAGGAGTACATCTTTAGGTATGTACGGGCTTCAAGAACCCTAGGTAAATTAACGATCTATTCTTTCCCCATGGGTACTGCCTCTTGTAAACATGGGGGTCGCATTCCGGGAATACCCAAACGATCTTTTTCTGGTTTCCACCCACTATTCTGTTCACCTAGATCACTTTTTTTCACTACCCTCTGAGGAGTACATCTTTAGGTATGTACGGGCTTCAAGAACCCTAGGTAAATTAACGATCTACTCTTTCCCCATGGGTACTGCCTCTTGTAAGCATGGGGGTCGCATTCCAGGAATACCCAAACGATCTTTTTCTGGTTTCCACCCACTATTCTGTTCCCCTAGATCACTTTTTTCACTACCCTCTGAGGAGTACATCTTTAGGTATGTACGGGCTTCAAGAACCCTAGGTAAATTAACGATCTACTCTTTCCCCATGGGTACTGCCTCTTGTAAACATGGGGGTCGCATTCCAGGAATACCCAAACGATCTTTTTCTGGTTTCCACCCACTATTCTGTTCCCCTAGATATTTTTTCACTACCCTCTGAGGAGTACATCTTTAGGTATGTAAGGGCTTCAAGAACCTTAGGTAAATTAACGATCTACTCTTTCCCCATGGGTACTGCCTCTTGTAAGCATGGGGGTCGCATTCCAGGAATACCCAAACGATCTTTTTCTGGTTTCCACAAACTATTCTGTTCCCCTAGATCACTTTTTTTCACTACCCTCTGAGGAGTACATCTTTAGGTATGTACGGGCTTCAAGAACCCTAGGTAAATTAACGATCTATTCTTTCCCCATGGGTACTGCCTCTTGTAAACATGGGGGTCGCATTCCAGGAATACCCAAACGATCTTTTTCTGGTTTCCACCCACTATTCTGTTCACCTAGATCACTTTTTTTCACTACCCTCTGAGGAGCACATCTTTAGGTATGTACGGGCTTCAAGAACCCTAGGTAAATTAACGATCTACTCTTTCCCCATGGGTACTGCCTCTTGTAAGCATGGGGGTCGCATTCCAGGAATACCCAAACGATCTTTTTCTGGTTTCCACCCACTATTCTGTTCCCCTAGATCACTTTTTTCACTACCCTCTGAGGAGTACATCTTTAGGTATGTACGGGCTTCAAGAACCCTAGGTAAATTAACGATCTACTCTTTCCCCATCGGTACTGCCTCTTGTAAGCATGGGGGTCGCATTCCAGGAATACCCAAACGATCTTTTTCTGGTTTCCACCCACTATTCTGTTCCCCTAGATCACTTTTTTTCACTACCCTCTGAGGAGTACATTTTTAGGTATGTACGGGCTTCAAGAACCCTAGGTAAATTAACGATCTACTCTTTCCCCATGGGTACTGCCTCTTGTAAGCATGGGGGTCGCATTCCAGGAATACCCAAACGATCTTTTTCTGGTTTCCACCCACTATTCTGTTCCCCTAGATAACTTTTTTTCACTACCCTCTGAGGAGTACATCTTTAGGTATGTACGGGCTTCAAGAACCCTAGGTAAATTAACGATCTACTCTTTCCCCATGGGTACTGCCTCTTGTAAACATGGGGGTCGCATTCCAGGAATACCCAAACGATCTTTTTCTAGTTTCCACCCACTATTCTGTACCCCTAGATAACTTTTTTTCACTACCCTCTGAGGAGTACATCTTTAGGTATGTACGGGCTTCAAGAACCCTAGGTAAATTAACGATCTATTCTTTCCCCATGGGTACTGCCTCTTGTAAGCATGGGGGTCGCATTCCAGGAATACCCAAACGATCTTTTTCTGGTTTCCACCCACTATTCTGTTCCCCTAGATCACTTTTTTTCACTACCCTCTGAGGAGTACATCTTTAGGTATGTACGGGCTTCAAGAACCCTAGGTAAATTAACGATCTACTCTTTCCCCATGGGTACTGCCTCTTGTAAACATGGGGGTCGCATTCCAGGAATACCCAAACGATCTTTTTCTGGTTTCCACCCACTATTCTGTTGCCCTAGATAACTTTTTTTCACTACCCTCTGAGGAGTACAACTTTAGGTATGTACGGGCTTCAAGAACCCTAGGTAAATTAACGATCTATTCTTTCCCCATGGGTACTGGCTCTTGTAAACATGGGGGTCGCATTCCAGGAATACCCAAACGATCTTTTTCTGGTTTCCACCCACTATTCTGTTTCCCTAGATCACTTTTTTTCACTACCCTCTGAGGAGTACATCTTTAGGTATGTACGGGCTTCAAGAACCCTAGGTAAATTAACGATCTACTCTTTCCCCATGGGTACTGCCTCTTGTAAGCATGGGGTCGCATTCCAGGAATACCCAAACGATCTTTTTCTGGTTTCCACCCACTATTCTGTTCCCCTAGATAACTTTTTCACTACCCCCTCAGGGGCACATCTTTAGGTGTGAACGTGCTTCAAGAACCCTAGGTAAATTAACGATCTATTCTTTCCCCATGGGTACTGCCTCTTGTAAACATGGGGGTCGCATTCCAGGAATACCCAAACGATCTTTTTCTGGTTTCCACCCACTATTCTGTTCCCCTAGATATTTTTTCACTACCCTCTGAGGAGTACATCTTTAGGTATGTAAGGGCTTCAAGAACCCTAGGTAAATTAACGATCTACTCTTTCCCCATGGGTACTGCCTCTTGTAAACATGGGGGTCGCATTCCAGGAATACCCAAACGATCTTTTTCTGGTTTCCACCCACTATTCTGTTGCCCTAGATAACTTTTTTTCACTACCCTCTGAGGAGTACATCTTTAGGTATGTACGGGCTTCAAGAACCCTAGGTAAATTAACGATCTACTCTTTCCCCATGGGTACTGCCTCTTGTAAGCATGGGGGTCGCATTCCAGGTATACCCAAACGATCTTTTTCTAGTTTCCACCCACTATTCTGTACCCCTAGATAACTTTTTTTCACTACCCTCTGAGGAGTACATCTTTAGGTATGTACGGGCTTCAAGAACCCTAGGTAAATTAACGATCTATTCTTTCCCCATGGGTACTGCCTCTTGTAAACATGGGGGTCGCATTCCAGGAATACCCAAACGATCTTTTTCTGGTTTCCACCCACTATTCTGTTCCCCTAGATCACTTTTTTTCACTACCCTCTGAGGAGTACATCTTTAGGTATGTACGGGCTTCAAGAACCCTAGGTAAATTAACGATCTACTCTTTCCCCATGGGTACTGCCTCTTGTTAGCATGGGGGGTCGCATTCCAGGAATACCCAAACGATCTTTTTCTGGTTTCCACCCACTATTCTGTTCCCCTAGATAACTTTTTTCACTACCCTCTGAGGAGAACATCTTTAGGTATGTACGGGCTTCAAGAACCCTAGGTAAATTAACGATCTATTCTTTCCCCATGGGTACTGCCTCTTGTAAACATGGGGGTCGCTTTCCAGGAATACCCAAACGATCTTTTTCTGGTTTCCACCCACTATTCTGTTCCCCTAGATAACTTTTTTTCACTACCCTCTGAGGAGTACATCTTTAGGTATGTACGGGCTTCAAGAACCCTAGGTAAATTAACGATCTATTTTTTCCCCATGGGTACTGCCTCTTGTAAGCATGGGGGTCGCATTCCAGGAATACCCAAACGATCTTTTTCTGGTTTCCACCCACTATTCTGTTCCCCTAGATCACTTTTTTCACTACCCTCTGAGGAGTACATCTTTAGGTATGTACGGGCTTCAAGAACCCTAGGTAAATTAACGATCTACTCTTTCCCCATGGGTACTGCCTCTTGTAAACATGGGGGTCGCATTCCAGGAATACCCAAACGATCTTTTTCTGGTTTCCACCCACTATTCTGTTGCCCTAGATAACTTTTTTTCACTACCCTCTGAGGAGTACATCTTTAGGTATGTACGGGCTTCAAGAACCCTAGGTAAATTAACGATCTACTCTTTCCCCATGGGTACTGCCTCTTGTTAGCATGGGGGTCGCATTCCAGGAATACCCAAACGATCTTTTTCTGGTTTCCACCCACTATTCTGTTCCCCTAGATAACTTTTTTCACTACCCTCTGAGGAGAACATCTTTAGGTATGTACGGGCTTCAAGAACCCTAGGTAAATTAACGATCTATTCTTTCCCCATGGGTACTGCCTCTTGTAAACATGGGGGTCGCTTTCCAGGAATACCCAAACGATCTTTTTCTGGTTTCCACCCACTATTCTGTTCCCCTAGATAACTTTTTTTCACTACCCTCTGAGGAGTACATCTTTAGGTATGTACGGGCTTCAAGAACCCTAGGTAAATTAACGATCTATTTTTTCCCCATGGGTACTGCCTCTTGTAAGCATGGGGGTCGCATTCCAGGAATACCCAAACGATCTTTTTCTGGTTTCCACCCACTATTCTGTTCCCCTAGATCACTTTTTTCACTACCCTCTGAGGAGTACATCTTTAGGTATGTACGGGCTTCAAGAACCCTAGGTAAATTAACGATCTACTCTTTCCCCATGGGTACTGCCTCTTGTAAACATGGGGGTCGCATTCCAGGAATACCCAAACGATCTTTTTCTGGTTTCCACCCACTATTCTGTTGCCCTAGATAACTTTTTTTCACTACCCTCTGAGGAGTACATCTTTAGGTATGTACGGGCTTCAAGAACCCTAGGTAAATTAACGATCTATTCTTTCCCCATGGGTACTGCCTCTTGTAAACATGGGGGTCGCATTCCAGGAATACCCAAACGATCTTTTTCTGGTTTCCACCCACTATTCTGTTCCCCTAGATATTTTTTCACTACCCTCTGAGGAGTACATCTTTAGGTATGTAAGGGCTTCAAGAACCTTAGGTAAATTAACGATCTACTCTTTCCCCATGGGTACTGCCTCTTGTAAACATGGGGGTCGCATTCCAGGAATACCCAAACGATCTTTTTCTGGTTTCCACCCACTATTCTGTTCCCCTAGATCACTTTTTTTCACTACCCTCTGAGGAGTACATCTTTAGGTATGTACGGGCTTCAAGAACCCTAGGTAAATTAACGATCTACTCTTTCCCCATGGGTACTGCCTCTTGTAAGCATGGGGGTCGCATTCCAGGAATACCCAAACGATCTTTTTCTAGTTTCCACCCACTATTCTGTACCCCTAGATAACTTTTTTTCACTACCCTCTGAGGAGTACATCTTTAGGTATGTACTAGCTTCAAGAACCCTAGGTAAATTAACGATCTATTCTTTCCCCATGGGTACTGCCTCTTGTAAACATGGGGGTCGCATTCCGGGAATACC
Organism: Meta bourneti; assembly: GCA_933210815.1. Classification (NCBI taxonomy): domain Eukaryota; kingdom Metazoa; phylum Arthropoda; class Arachnida; order Araneae; family Tetragnathidae; genus Meta; species Meta bourneti. Next base: position 8,532,572 of record OW119926.1, read on the forward strand.
CAAACGATCTTTTTCTGGTTTCCACCCACTATTCTGTTCCCCTAGATATTTTTTCACTACCCTCTGAGGAGTACATCTTTAGGTATGTAAGGGCTTCAAGAACCTTAGGTAAATTAACGATCTACTCTTTCCCCATGGGTACTGCCTCTTGTAAGCATGGGGGTCGCATTCCAGGAATACCCAAACGATCTTTTTCTGGTTTGCACCCACTATTCTGTTCCCCTAGATCACTTTTTTTCACTACCCTCTGAGGAGTACATCTTTAGGTATGTACGGGCTTCAAGAACCCTAGGTAAATTAACGATCTATTCTTTCCCCATGGGTACTGCCTCTTGTAAACATGGGGGTCGCATTCCAGGAATACCCAAACGATCTTTTTCTGGTTTCCACCCACTATTCTGTTCACCTAGATCACTTTTTTTCACTACCCTCTGAGGAGTACATCTTTAGGTATGTACGGGCTTCAAGAACCCTAGGTAAATTAACGATCTACTCTTTCCCCATGGGTACTGCCTCTTGTAAGCATGGGGGTCGCATTCCAGGAATACCCAAACGATCTTTTTCTGGTTTCCACCCACTATTCTGTTCCCCTAGATCACTTTTTTCACTACCCTCTGAGGAGTACATCTTTAGGTATGTACGGGCTTCAAGAACCCTAGGTAAATTAACGATCTACTCTTTCCCCATGGGTACTGCCTCTTGTAAACATGGGGGTCGCATTCCAGGAATACCCAAACGATCTTTTTCTGGTTTCCACCCACTATTCTGTTCCCCTAGATATTTTTTCACTACCCTCTGAGGAGTACATCTTTAGGTATGTAAGGGCTTCAAGAACCTTAGGTAAATTAACGATCTACTCTTTCCCCATGGGTACTGCCTCTTGTAAGCATGGGGGTCGCATTCCAGGAATACCCAAACGATCTTTTTCTGGTTTCCACAAACTATTCTGTTCCCCTAGATCACTTTTTTTCACTACCCTCTGAGGAGTACATCTTTAGGTATGTACGGGCTTCAAGAACCCTAGGTAAATTAACGATCTATTCTTTCCCCATGGGTACTGCCTCTTGTAAACATGGGGGTCGCATTCCAGGAATACCCAAACGATCTTTTTCTGGTTTCCACCCACTATTCTGTTCACCTAGATCACTTTTTTTCACTACCCTCTGAGGAGCACATCTTTAGGTATGTACGGGCTTCAAGAACCCTAGGTAAATTAACGATCTACTCTTTCCCCATGGGTACTGCCTCTTGTAAGCATGGGGGTCGCATTCCAGGAATACCCAAACGATCTTTTTCTGGTTTCCACCCACTATTCTGTTCCCCTAGATCACTTTTTTCACTACCCTCTGAGGAGTACATCTTTAGGTATGTACGGGCTTCAAGAACCCTAGGTAAATTAACGATCTACTCTTTCCCCATCGGTACTGCCTCTTGTAAGCATGGGGGTCGCATTCCAGGAATACCCAAACGATCTTTTTCTGGTTTCCACCCACTATTCTGTTCCCCTAGATCACTTTTTTTCACTACCCTCTGAGGAGTACATTTTTAGGTATGTACGGGCTTCAAGAACCCTAGGTAAATTAACGATCTACTCTTTCCCCATGGGTACTGCCTCTTGTAAGCATGGGAGTCGCATTCCAGGAATACCCAAACGATCTTTTTCTGGTTTCCACCCACTATTCTGTTCCCCTAGATAACTTTTTTTCACTACCCTCTGAGGAGTACATCTTTAGGTATGTACGGGCTTCAAGAACCCTAGGTAAATTAACGATCTACTCTTTCCCCATGGGTACTGCCTCTTGTAAACATGGGGGTCGCATTCCAGGAATACCCAAACGATCTTTTTCTAGTTTCCACCCACTATTCTGTACCCCTAGATAACTTTTTTTCACTACCCTCTGAGGAGTACATCTTTAGGTATGTACGGGCTTCAAGAACCCTAGGTAAATTAACGATCTATTCTTTCCCCATGGGTACTGCCTCTTGTAAGCATGGGGGTCGCATTCCAGGAATACCCAAACGATCTTTTTCTGGTTTCCACCCACTATTCTGTTCCCCTAGATCACTTTTTTTCACTACCCTCTGAGGAGTACATCTTTAGGTATGTACGGGCTTCAAGAACCCTAGGTAAATTAACGATCTACTCTTTCCCCATGGGTACTGCCTCTTGTAAACATGGGGGTCGCATTCCAGGAATACCCAAACGATCTTTTTCTGGTTTCCACCCACTATTCTGTTGCCCTAGATAACTTTTTTTCACTACCCTCTGAGGAGTACAACTTTAGGTATGTACGGGCTTCAAGAACCCTAGGTAAATTAACGATCTATTCTTTCCCCATGGGTACTGGCTCTTGTAAACATGGGGGTCGCATTCCAGGAATACCCAAACGATCTTTTTCTGGTTTCCACCCACTATTCTGTTTCCCTAGATCACTTTTTTTCACTACCCTCTGAGGAGTACATCTTTAGGTATGTACGGGCTTAAAGAACCCTAGGTAAATTAACGATCTACTCTTTCCCCATGGGTACTGCCTCTTGTAAACATGGGGTCGCATTCCAGGAATACCCAAACGATCTTTTTCTGGTTTCCACCCACTATTCTGTTCCCCTAGATAACTTTTTCACTACCCCCTCAGGGGCACATCTTTAGGTGTGAACGTGCTTCAAGAACCCTAGGTAAATTAACGATCTATTCTTTCCCCATGGGTACTGCCTCTTGTAAACATGGGGGTCGCATTCCAGGAATACCCAAACGATCTTTTTCTGGTTTCCACCCACTATTCTGTTCCCCTAGATATTTTTTCACTACCCTCTGAGGAGTACATCTTTAGGTATGTAAGGGCTTCAAGAACCCTAGGTAAATTAACGATCTACTCTTTCCCCATGGGTACTGCCTCTTGTAAACATGGGGGTCGCATTCCAGGAATACCCAAACGATCTTTTTCTGGTTTCCACCCACTATTCTGTTGCCCTAGATAACTTTTTTTCACTACCCTCTGAGGAGTACATCTTTAGGTATGTACGGGCTTCAAGAACCCTAGGTAAATTAACGATCTACTCTTTCCCCATGGGTACTGCCTCTTGTAAGCATGGGGGTCGCATTCCAGGTATACCCAAACGATCTTTTTCTAGTTTCCACCCACTATTCTGTACCCCTAGATAACTTTTTTTCACTACCCTCTGAGGAGTACATCTTTAGGTATGTACGGGCTTCAAGAACCCTAGGTAAATTAACGATCTATTCTTTCCCCATGGGTACTGCCTCTTGTAAACATGGGGGTCGCATTCCAGGAATACCCAAACGATCTTTTTCTGGTTTCCACCCACTATTCTGTTCCCCTAGATCACTTTTTTTCACTACCCTCTGAGGAGTACATCTTTAGGTATGTACGGGCTTCAAGAACCCTAGGTAAATTAACGATCTACTCTTTCCCCATGGGTACTGCCTCTTGTTAGCATGGGGGTCGCATTCCAGGAATACCCAAACGATCTTTTTCTGGTTTCCACCCACTATTCTGTTCCCCTAGATAACTTTTTTCACTACCCTCTGAGGAGTACATCTTTAGGTATGTACGGGCTTCAAGAACCCTAGGTAAATTAACGATCTATTCTTTCCCCATGGGTACTGCCTCTTGTAAACATGGGGGTCGCTTTCCAGGAATACCCAAACGATCTTTTTCTGGTTTCCACCCACTATTCTGTTCCCCTAGATAACTTTTTTTCACTACCCTCTGAGGAGTACATCTTTAGGTATGTACGGGCTTCAAGAACCCTAGGTAAATTAACGATCTAATCTTTCCCCATGGGTACTGCCTCTTGTAAGCATGGGGGTCGCATTCCAGGAATACCCAAACGATCTTTTTCTGGTTTCCACCCACTATTCTGTTCCCCTAGATCACTTTTTTCACTACCCTCTGAGGAGTACATCTTTAGGTATGTACGGGCTTCAAGAACCCTAGGTAAATTAACGATCTACTCTTTCCCCATGGGTACTGCCTCTTGTAAACATGGGGGTCGCATTCCAGGAATACCCAAACGATCTTTTTCTGGTTTCCACCCACTATTCTGTTGCCCTAGATAACTTTTTTTCACTACCCTCTGAGGAGTACATCTTTAGGTATGTACGGGCTTCAAGAACCCTAGGTAAATTAACGATCTACTCTTTCCCCATGGGTACTGCCTCTTGTAAGCAGGGGGGTCGCATTCCAGGAATACCCAAACGATCTTTTTCTGGTTTCCACCCACTATTCTGTTCCCCTAGATAACTTTTTTTCACTACCCTCTGAGGAGTACATCTTTAGGTATGTACGGGCTTCAAGAACCCTAGGTAAATTAACGATCTACTCTTTCCCCATGGGTACTGCCTCTTGTAAACATGGGGGTCGCATTCCAGGAATACCCAAACGATCTTTTTCTGGTTTCCACCCACTATTCTGTACCCCTAGATAACTTTTTTTCACTACCCTCTGAGGATTACATCTTTAGGTATGTACGGGCTTCAAGAACCCTAGGTAAATTAACGATCTATTCTTTCCCCATGGGTACTGCCTCTTGTAAGCATGGGGGTCGCATTCCAGGAATACCCAAACGATCTTTTTCTGGTTTCCACCCACTATTCTGTTCCCCTAGATCACTTTTTTTCACTACCCTCTGAGGAGTACATCTTTAGGTATGTACGGGCTTCAAGAACCCTAGGTAAATTAACGATCTACTCTTTCCCCATGGGTACTGCCTCTTGTAAACATGGGGGTCGCATTCCAGGAATACCCAAACGATCTTTTTCTGGTTTCCACCCACTATTCTGTTGCCCTAGATAACTTTTTTTCACTGCCCTCTGAGGAGTACATCTTTAGGTATGTACGGGCTTCAAGAACCCTAGGTAAATTAACGATCTATTCTTTCAACATGGGTACTGTCTCTTGTAAACGTGGGGGTCGCATTCCAGGAATACCCAAACGATCTTTTTCTGGTTTCCACCCACTATTCTGTACCCCTAGATAACTTTTTTTCACTACCCTCTGAGGATTACATCTTTAGGTATGTACGGGCTTCAAGAACCCTAGGTAAATTAACGATCTATTCTTTCCCCATGGGTACTGCCTCTTGTAAGCATGGGGGTCGCATTCCAGGAATACCCAAACGATCTTTTTCTGGTTTCCACCCACTATTCTGTTCCCCTAGATCACTTTTTTCACTACCCTCTGAGGAGTACATCTTTAGGTATGTACGGGCTTCAAGAACCCTAGGTAAATTAACGATCTATTCTTTCCCCATGGGTACTGCCTCTTGTAAGCATAGGGGTCGCATTCTAGGAATACCCAAACGATCTTTTTCTGGTTTCCACCCACTATTCTGTTCCCCTAGATCACTTTTTTCACTACCCTCTGAGGAGTACATCTTTAGGTATGTACGGGCTTCAAGAACCCTAGGTAAATTAACGATCTACTCTTTCCCCATGGGTACTGCCTCTTGTAAGCATGGGGGTCGCATTCCAGGAATACCCAAACGATCTTTTTCTGGTTTCCACCCACTATTCTGTTCCCCTAGATCACTTTTTTTCACTACCCTCTGAGGAGTACATTTTTAGGTATGTACGGGCTTCAAGAACCCTAGGTAAATTAACGATCTACTCTTTCCCCATGGGTACTGCCTCTTGTAAGCATGGGGGTCGCATTCCAGGAATACCCAAACGATCTTTTTCTGGTTTCCACCCACTATTCTGTTCCCCTAGATCACTTTTATTCACTACCCTCTGAGGAGTACATCTTTAGGTATGTACGGGCTTCAAGAACCCTAGGTAAATTAACGATCTATTCTTTCCCCATGGGTACTGCTTCTTGTAAGCATGGGGGTCGCATTCCAGGAATACCCAAACGAACTTTTTCTGGTTTCCACCCACTATTCTGTTCCCCTAGATAACTTTTTTTCACTACCCTCTGAGGAGTACATCTTTAGGTATGTACGGGCTTCAAGAACCCTAGGTAAATTAACGATCTATTCTTTCCCCATGGGTACTGCCTCTTGTAAGCATGGGGGTCGCATTCCAGGAATACCCAAACGATCTTTTTCTGGTTTCCACCCACTATTCTGTTCCCCTAGATAACTTTTTCACTACCCCCTCAGGGGCACATCTTTAGGTGTGAACGTGCTTCAAGAACCCTAGGTAAATTAACGATCTATTCTTTCCCCATGGGTACTGCCTCTTGTAAACATGGGGGTCGCATTCCAGGAATACCCAAACGATCTTTTTCTGGTTTCCACCCACTATTCTGTTCCCCTAGATATTTTTTCACTACCCTCTGAGGAGTACATCTTTAGGTATGTAAGGGCTTCAAGAACCTTAGGTAAATTAACGATCTACTCTTTCCCCATGGGTACTGCCTCTTGTAAACATGGGGGTCGCATTCCAGGAATACCCAAACGATCTTTTTCTGGTTTCCACCCACTATTCTGTTCCCCTAGATCACTTTTTTTCACTACCCTCTGAGGAGTACATCTTTAGGTATGTACGGGCTTCAAGAACCCTAGGTAAATTAACGATCTACTCTTTCCCCATGGGTACTGCCTCTTGTAAGCATGGGGGTCGCATTCCAGGAATACCCAAACGATCTTTTTCTAGTTTCCACCCACTATTCTGTACCCCTAGATAACTTTTTTTCACTACCCTCTGAGGAGTACATCTTTAGGTATGTACTAGCTTCAAGAACCCTAGGTAAATTAACGATCTATTCTTTCCCCATGGGTACTGCCTCTTGTAAACATGGGGGTCGCATTCCGGGAATACCCAAACGATCTTTTTCTGGTTTCCACCCACTATTCTGTTCACCTAGATCACTTTTTTTCACTACCCTCTGAGGAGTACATCTTTAGGTATGTACGGGCTTCAAGAACCCTAGGTAAATTAACGATCTACTCTTTCCCCATGGGTACTGCCTCTTGTAAGCAGGGGGGTCGCATTCCAGGAATACCCAAACGTTCTTTTTCTGGTTTCCACCCACTATTCTGTTTCCCTAGATCACTTTTTTCACTACCCTCTGAGGAGTACATCTTTAGGTATGTACGGGCTTCAAGAACCCTAGGTAAATTAACGATCTACTCTTTCCCCATGGGTACTGCCTCTTGTAAGCATGGGGGTCGCATTCCAGGAATACCCAAACGATCTTTTTCTGGTTTCCACCCACTATTCTGTTCCCCTAGATCACTTTTTTTCACTACCCTCTGAGGAGTACATTTTTAGGTATGTACGGGCTTCAAGAACCCTAGGTAAATTAACGATCTACTCTTTCCCCATGGGTACTGCCTCTTGTAAGCATGGGGGTCGCATTCCAGGAATACCCAAACGATCTTTTTCTGGTTTCCACCCACTATTCTGTTCCCCTAGATCACTTTTTTCACTACCCTCTGAGGAGTACATCTTTAGGTATGTACGGGCTTCAAGAACCCTAGGTAAATTAACGATCTATTCTTTCCCCATGGGTACTGCCTCTTGTAAGCATAGGGGTCGCATTCTAGGAATACCCAAACGATCTTTTTCTGGTTTCCACCCACTATTCTGTTCCCCTAGATCACTTTTTTCACTACCCTCTGAGGAGTACATCTTTAGGTATGTACGGGCTTCAAGAACCCTAGGTAAATTAACGATCTACTCTTTCCCCATGGGTACTGCCTCTTGTAAGCATGGGGGTCGCATTCCAGGAATACCCAAACGATCTTTTTCTGGTTTCCACCCACTATTCTGTTCCCCTAGATCACTTTTTTTCACTACCCTCTGAGGAGTACATTTTTAGGTATGTACGGGCTTCAAGAACCCTAGGTAAATTAACGATCTACTCTTTCCCCATGGGTACTGCCTCTTGTAAGCATGGGGGTCGCATTCCAGGAATACCCAAACGATCTTTTTCTGGTTTCCACCCACTATTCTGTTCCCCTAGATCACTTTTTTTCACTACCCTCTGAGGAGTACATTTTTAGGTATGTACGGGCTTCAAGAACCCTAGGTAAATTAACGATCTACTCTTTCCCCATGGGTACTGCCTCTTGTAAGCATGGGGGTCGCATTCCAGGAATACCCAAACGATCTTTTTCTGGTTTCCACCCACTATTCTGTTCCCCTAGACCACTTTTTTCACTACCCTCTGAGGAGTACATCTTTAGGTATGTACGGGCTTCAAGAACCCTAGGTAAATTAACGATCTATTCTTTCCCCATGGGTACTGCCTCTTGTAAGCATAGGGGTCGCATTCTAGGAATACCCAAACGATCTTTTTCTGGTTTCCACCCACTATTCTGTTCCCCTAGATCACTTTTTTCACTACCCTCTGAGGAGTACATCTTTAGGTATGTACGGGCTTCAAGAACCCTAGGTAAATTAACGATCTACTCTTTCCCCATGGGTACTGCCTCTTGTAAGCATGGGGGTCGCATTCCAGGAATACCCAAACGATCTTTTTCTGGTTTCCACCCACTATTCTGTTCCCCTAGATCACTTTTTTTCACTACCCTCTGAGGAGTACATTTTTAGGTATGTACGGGCTTCAAGAACCCTAGGTAAATTAACGATCTACTCTTTCCCCATGGGTACTGCCTCTTGTAAGCATGGGGGTCGCATTCCAGGAATACCCAAACGATCTTTTTCTGGTTTCCACCCACTATTCTGTTCCCCTAGATCACTTTTTTTCACTACCCTCTGAGGAGTACATCTTTAGGTATGTACGGGCTTCAAGAACCCTAGGTAAATTAACGATCTATTCTTTCCCCATGGGTACTGCTTCTTGTAAGCATGGGGGTCGCATTCCAGGAATACCCAAACGAACTTTTTCTGGTTTCCACCCACTATTCTGTTCCCCTAGATAACTTTTTTTCACTACCCTCTGAGGAGTACATCTTTAGGTATGTACGGGCTTCAAGAACCCTAGGTAAATTAACGATCTATTCTTTCCCCATGGGTACTGCCTCTTGTAAACATGGGGGTCGCATTCCAGGAATACCCAAACGATCTTTTTCTGGTTTCCACCCACTATTCTGTTCCCCTAGATATTTTTTCACTACCCTCTGAGGAGTACATCTTTAGGTATGTAAGGGCTTCAAGAACCCTAGGTAAATTAACGATCTACTCTTTCCCCATGGGTACTGCCTCTTGTAAACATGGGGGTCGCATTCCAGGAATACCCAAACGATCTTTTTCTGGTTTCCACCCACTATTCTGTTCCCCTAGATCACTTTTTTTCACTACCCTCTGAGGAGTACATCTTTAGGTATGTACGGGCTTCAAGAACCCTAGGTAAATTAACGATCTACTCTTTCCCCATGGGTACTGCCTCTTGTAAGCATGGGGGTCGCATTCCAGGAATACCCAAACGATCTTTTTCTAGTTTCCACCCACTATTCTGTACCCCTAGATAACTTTTTTTCACTACCCTCTGAGGAGTACATCTTTAGGTATGTACTAGCTTCAAGAACCCTAGGTAAATTAACGATCTATTCTTTCCCCATGGGTACTGCCTCTTGTAAACATGGGGGTCGCATTCCGGGAATACCCAAACGATCTTTTTCTGGTTTCCACCCACTATTCTGTTCACCTAGATCACTTTTTTTCACTACCCTCTGAGGAGTACATCTTTAGGTATGTACGGGCTTCAAGAACCCTAGGTAAATTAACGATCTACTCTTTCCCCATGGGTACTGCCTCTTGTAAGCATGGGGGTCGCATTCCAGGAATACCCAAACGTTCTTTTTCTGGTTTCCACCCACTATTCTGTTTCCCTAGATCACTTTTTTCACTACCCTCTGAGGAGTACATCTTTAGGTATGTACGGGCTTCAAGAACCCTAGGTAAATTAACGATCTACTCTTTCCCCATGGGTACTGCCTCTTGTAAGCATGGGGGTCGCATTCCAGGAATACCCAAACGATCTTTTTCTGGTTTCCACCCACTATTCTGTTCCCCTAGATCACTTTTTTTCACTACCCTCTGAGGAGTACATTTTTAGGTATGTACGGGCTTCAAGAACCCTAGGTAAATTAACGATCTACTCTTTCCCCATGGGTACTGCCTCTTGTAAGCATGGGGGTCGCATTCCAGGAATACCCAAACGATCTTTTTCTGGTTTCCACCCACTATTCTGTTCCCCTAGATCACTTTTTTCACTACCCTCTGAGGAGTACATCTTTAGGTATGTACGGGCTTCAAGAACCCTAGGTAAATTAACGATCTATTCTTTCCCCATGGGTACTGCCTCTTGTAAGCATAGGGGTCGCATTCTAGGAATACCCAAACGATCTTTTTCTGGTTTCCACCCACTATTCTGTTCCCCTAGATCACTTTTTTCACTACCCTCTGAGGAGTACAACTTTAGGTATGTACGGGCTTCAAGAACCCTAGGTAAATTAACGATCTACTCTTTCCCCATGGGTACTGCCTCTTGTAAGCATGGGGGTCGCATTCCAGGAATACCCAAACGATCTTTTTCTGGTTTCCACCCACTATTCTGTTCCCCTAGATCACTTTTTTTCACTACCCTCTGAGGAGTACATTTTTAGGTATGTACGGGCTTCAAGAACCCTAGGTAAATTAACGATCTACTCTTTCCCCATGGGTACTGCCTCTTGTAAGCATGGGGGTCGCATTCCAGGAATACCCAAACGATCTTTTTCTGGTTTCCACCCACTATTCTGTTCCCCTAGATCACTTTTTTTCACTACCCTCTGAGGAGTACATTTTTAGGTATGTACGGGCTTCAAGAACCCTAGGTAAATTAACGATCTACTCTTTCCCCATGGGTACTGCCTCTTGTAAGCATGGGGGTCGCATTCCAGGAATACCCAAACGATCTTTTTCTGGTTTCCACCCACTATTCTGTTCCCCTAGATCACTTTTTTCACTACCCTCTGAGGAGTACATCTTTAGGTATGTACGGGCTTCAAGAACCCTAGGTAAATTAACGATCTATTCTTTCCCCATGGGTACTGCCTCTTGTAAGCATAGGGGTCGCATTCTAGGAATACCCAAACGATCTTTTTCTGGTTTCCACCCACTATTCTGTTCCCCTAGATCACTTTTTTCACTACCCTCTGAGGAGTACATCTTTAGGTATGTACGGGCTTCAAGAACCCTAGGTAAATTAACGATCTACTCTTTCCCCATGGGTACTGCCTCTTGTAAGCATGGGGGTCGCATTCCAGGAATACCCAAACGATCTTTTTCTGGTTTCCACCCACTATTCTGTTCCCCTAGATCACTTTTTTTCACTACCCTCTGAGGAGTACATTTTTAGGTATGTACGGGCTTCAAGAACCCTAGGTAAATTAACGATCTACTCTTTCCCCATGGGTACTGCCTCTTGTAAGCATGGGGGTCGCATTCCAGGAATACCCAAACGATCTTTTTCTGGTTTCCACCCACTATTCTGGTCCCCTAGATCACTTTTTTTCACTACCCTCTGAGGAGTACATCTTTAGGTATGTACGGGCTTCAAGAACCCTAGGTAAATTAACGATCTATTCTTTCCCCATGGGTACTGCCTCTTGTAAGCATGGGGGTCGCATTCCAGGAATACCCAAACGAACTTTTTCTGGTTTCCACCCACTATTCTGTTCCCCTAGATAACTTTTTTTCACTACCCTCTGAGGAGTACATCTTTAGGTATGTACGGGCTTCAAGAACCCTAGGTAAATTAACGATCTATTCTTTCCCCATGGGTACTGCCTCTTGTAAACATGGGGGTCGCATTCCAGGAATACCCAAACGATCTTTTTCTGGTTTCCACCCACTATTCTGTTCCCCTAGATATTTTTTCACTACCCTCTGAGGAGTACATCTTTAGGTATGTAAGGGCTTCAAGAACCTTAGGTAAATTAACGATCTACTCTTTCCCCATGGGTACTGCCTCTTGTAAACATGGGGGTCGCATTCCAGGAATACCCAAACGATCTTTTTCTAGTTTCCACCCACTATTCTGTACCCCTAGATAACTTTTTTTCACTACCCTCTGAGGAGTACATCTTTAGGTATGTACGGGCTTCAAGAACCCTAGGTAAATTAACGATCTACTCTTTCCCCATGGGTACTGCCTCTTGTAAGCATGGGGGTCGCATTCCAGGAATACCCAAACGATCTTTTTCTAGTTTCCACCCACTATTCTGTACCCCTAGATAACTTTTTTTCACTACCCTCTGAGGAGTACATCTTTAGGTATGTACTAGCTTCAAGAACCCTAGGTAAATTAACGATCTATTCTTTCCCCATGGGTACTGCCTCTTGTAAACATGGGGGTCGCATTCCGGGAATACCCAAACGATCTTTTTCTGGTTTCCACCCACTATTCTGTTCACCTAGATCACTTTTTTTCACTACCCTCTGAGGAGTACATCTTTAGGTATGTACGGGCTTCAAGAACCCTAGGTAAATTAACGATCTACTCTTTCCCCATGGGTACTGCCTCTTGTAAGCATGGGGGTCGCATTCCAGGAATACCCAAACGTTCTTTTTCTGGTTTCCACCCACTATTCTGTTTCCCTAGATCACTTTTTTCACTACCCTCTGAGGAGTACATCTTTAGGTATGTACGGGCTTCAAGAACCCTAGGTAAATTAACGATCTACTCTTTCCCCATGGGTACTGCCTCTTGTAAGCATGGGGGTCGCATTCCAGGAATACCCAAACGATCTTTTTCTGGTTTCCACCCACTATTCTGTTCCCCTAGATCACTTTTTTTCACTACCCTCTGAGGAGTACATTTTTAGGTATGTACGGGCTTCAAGAACCCTAGGTAAATTAACGATCTACTCTTTCCCCATGGGTACTGCCTCTTGTAAGCATGGGGGTCGCATTCCAGGAATACCCAAACGATCTTTTTCTGGTTTCCACCCACTATTCTGTTCCCCTAGATCACTTTTTTCACTACCCTCTGAGGAGTACATCTTTAGGTATGTACGGGCTTCAAGAACCCTAGGTAAATTAACGATCTATTCTTTCCCCATGGGTACTGCCTCTTGTAAGCATAGGGGTCGCATTCTAGGAATACCCAAACGATCTTTTTCTGGTTTCCACCCACTATTCTGTTCCCCTAGATCACTTTTTTCACTACCCTCTGAGGAGTACAACTTTAGGTATGTACGGGCTTCAAGAACCCTAGGTAAATTAACGATCTACTCTTTCCCCATGGGTACTGCCTCTTGTAAGCATGGGGGTCGCATTCCAGGAATACCCAAACGATCTTTTTCTGGTTTCCACCCACTATTCTGTTCCCCTAGATCACTTTTTTTCACTACCCTCTGAGGAGTACATTTTTAGGTATGTACGGGCTTCAAGAACCCTAGGTAAATTAACGATCTACTCTTTCCCCATGGGTACTGCCTCTTGTAAGCATGGGGGTCGCATTCCAGGAATACCCAAACGATCTTTTTCTGGTTTCCACCCACTATTCTGTTCCCCTAGATCACTTTTTTTCACTACCCTCTGAGGAGTACATTTTTAGGTATGTACGGGCTTCAAGAACCCTAGGTAAATTAACGATGTACTCTTTCCCCATGGGTACTGCCTCTTGTAAGCATGGGGGTCGCATTCCAGGAATACCCAAACGATCTTTTTCTGGTTTCCACCCACTATTCTGTTCCCCTAGATCACTTTTTTCACTACCCTCTGAGGAGTACATCTTTAGGTATGTACGGGCTTCAAGAACCCTAGGTAAATTAACGATCTATTCTTTCCCCATGGGTACTGCCTCTTGTAAGCATAGGGGTCGCATTCTAGGAATACCCAAACGATCTTTTTCTGGTTTCCACCCACTATTCTGTTCCCCTAGATCACTTTTTTCACTACCCTCTGAGGAGTACATCTTTAGGTATGTACGGGCTTCAAGAACCCTAGGTAAATTAACGATCTACTCTTTCCCCATGGGTACTGCCTCTTGTAAGCATGGGGGTCGCATTCCAGGAATACCCAAACGATCTTTTTCTGGTTTCCACCCACTATTCTGTTCCCCTAGATCACTTTTTTTCACTACCCTCTGAGGAGTACATTTTTAGGTATGTACGAGCTTCAAGAACCCTAGGTAAATTAAAGATCTACTCTTTCCCCATGGGTACTGCCTCTTGTAAGCATGGGGGTCGCATTCCAGGAATACCCAAACGATCTTTTTCTGGTTTCCACCCACTATTCTGTTCCCCTAGATCACTTTTTTTCACTACCCTCTGAGGAGTACATCTTTAGGTATGTACGGGCTTCAAGAACCCTAGGTAAATTAACGATCTATTCTTTCCCCATGGGTACTGCTTCTTGTAAGCATGGGGGTCGCATTCCAGGAATACCCAAACGAACTTTTTCTGGTTTCCACCCACTATTCTGTTCCCCTAGATAACTTTTTTTCACTACCCTCTGAGGAGTACATCTTTAGGTATGTACGGGCTTCAAGAACCCTAGGTAAATTAACGATCTATTCTTTCCCCATGGGTACTGCCTCTTGTAAACATGGGGGTCGCATTCCAGGAATACCCAAACGATCTTTTTCTGGTTTCCACCCACTATTCTGTTCCCCTAGATAACTTTTTTTCACTACCCTCTGAGGAGTACATCTTTAGGTATGTACGGGCTTCAAGAACCCTAGGTAAATTAACGATCTATTCTTTCCCCATGGGTACTGCCTCTTAAGCATGGGGGTCGCATTCCAGGAATACCCAAACGATCTTTTTCTGGTTTCCACCCACTATTCTGTTCCCCTAGATCACTTTTTTTCACTACCCTCTGAGGAGTACATCTTTAGGTATGTACGGGCTTCAAGAACCCTAGGTAAATTAACGATCTACTCTTTCCCCATGGGTACTGCCTCTTGTTAGCATGGGGGTCGCATTCCAGGAATACCCAAACGATCTTTTTCTGGTTTCCACCCACTATTCTGTTCCCCTAGATAACTTTTTTCACTACCCTCTGAGGAGAACATCTTTAGGTATGTACGGGCTTCAAGAACCCTAGGTAAATTAACGATCTATTCTTTCCCCATGGGTACTGCCTCTTGTAAACATGGGGGTCGCATTCCAGGAATACCCAAACGATCTTTTTCTGGTTTCCACCCACTATTCTGTTCCCCTAGATAACTTTTTTTCACTACCCTCTGAGGAGTACATCTTTAGGTATGTACGGGCTTCAAGAACCCTAGGTAAATTAACGATCTATTTTTTCCCCATGGGTACTGCCTCTTGTAAGCATGGGGGTCGCATTCCAGGAATACCCAAACGATCTTTTTCTGGTTTCCACCCACTATTCTGTTCCCCTAGATCACTTTTTTCACTACCCTCTGAGGAGTACATCTTTAGGTATGTACGGGCTTCAAGAACCCTAGGTAAATTAACGATCTACTCTTTCCCCATGGGTACTGCCTCTTGTAAACATGGGGGTCGCATTCCAGGAATACCCAAACGATCTTTTTCTGGTTTCCACCCACTATTCTGTTGCCCTAGATAACTTTTTTTCACTACCCTCTGAGGAGTACATCTTTAGGTATGTACGGGCTTCAAGAACCCTAGGTAAATTAACGATCTACTCTTTCCCCATGGGTACTGCCTCTTGTAAGCAGGGGGGTCGCATTCCAGGAATACCCAAACGATCTTTTTCTGGTTTCCACCCACTATTCTGTTCCCCTAGATAACTTTTTTTCACTACCCTCTGAGGAGTACATCTTTAGGTATGTACGGGCTTCAAGAACCCTAGGTAAATTAACGATCTACTCTTTCCCCATGGGTACTGCCTCTTGTAAACATGGGGGTCGCATTCCAGGAATACCCAAACGATCTTTTTCTGGTTTCCACCCACTATTCTGTACCCCTAGATAACTTTTTTTCACTACCCTCTGAGGACTACATCTTTAGGTATGTACGGGCTTCAAGAACCCTAGGTAAATTAACGATCTATTCTTTCCCCATGGGTACTGCCTCTTGTAAGCATGGGGGTCGCATTCCAGGAATACCCAAACGATCTTTTTCTGGTTTCCACCCACTATTCTGTTCCCCTAGATCACTTTTTTTCACTACCCTCTGAGGAGTACATCTTTAGGTATGTACGGGCTTCAAGAACCCTAGGTAAATTAACGATCTACTCTTTCCCCATGGGTACTGCCTCTTGTAAACATGGGGGTCGCATTCCAGGAATACCCAAACGATCTTTTTCTGGTTTCCACCCACTATTCTGTTGCCCTAGATAACATTTTTTCACTGCCCTCTGAGGAGTACATCTTTAGGTATGTACGGGCTTCAAGAACCCTAGGTAAATTAACGATCTATTCTTTCCCCATGGGTACTGTCTCTTGTAAACGTGGGGGTCGCATTCCAGGAATACCCAAACGATCTTTTTCTGGTTTCCACCCACTATTCTGTACCCCTAGATAACTTTTTTTCACTACCCTCTGAGGATTACATCTTTAGGTATGTACGGGCTTCAAGAACCCTAGGTAAATTAACGATCTATTCTTTCCCCATGGGTACTGCCTCTTGTAAGCATGGGGGTCGCATTCCAGGAATACCCAAACGATCTTTTTCTGGTTTCCACCCACTATTCTGTTCCCCTAGATAACTTTTTCACTACCCCCTCAGGGGCACATCTTTAGGTGTGAACGTGCTTCAAGAACCCTAGGTAAATTAACGATCTATTCTTTCCCCATGGGTACTGCCTCTTGTAAACATGGGGGTCGCATTCCAGGAATACCCAAACGATCTTTTTCTGGTTTCCACCCACTATTCTGTTCCCCTAGATATTTTTTCACTACCCTCTGAGGAGTACATCTTTAGGTATGTACGGGCTTCAAGAACCCTAGGTAAATTAACGATCTACTCTTTCCCCATGGGTACTGCCTCTTGTAAGCATGGGGGTCGCATTCCAGGAATACCCAAACGATCTTTTTCTAGTTTCCACCCACTATTCTGTACCCCTAGATAACTTTTTTTCACTACCCTCTGAGGAGTACATCTTTAGGTATGTACTAGCTTCAAGAACCCTAGGTAAATTAACGATCTATTCTTTCCCCATGGGTACTGCCTCTTGTAAACATGGGGGTCGCATTCCGGGAATACCCAAACGATCTTTTTCTGGTTTCCACCCACTATTCTGTTCCCCTAGATCACTTTTTTTCACTACCCTCTGAGGAGTACATCTTTAGGTATGTACGGGCTTCAAGAACCCTAGGTAAATTAACGATCTACTCTTTCCCCATGGGTACTGCCTCTTGTAAGCATGGGGGTCGCATTCCAGGAATACCCAAACGTTCTTTTTCTGGTTTCCACCCACTATTCTGTTTCCCTAGATCACTTTTTTCACTACCCTCTGAGGAGTACATCTTTAGGTATGTACGGGCTTCAAGAACCCTAGGTAAATTAACGATCTACTCTTTCCCCATGGGTACTGCCTCTTGTAAGCATGGGGGTCGCATTCCAGGAATACCCAAACGATCTTTTTCTGGTTTCCACCCACTATTCTGTTCCCCTAGATCACTTTTTTTCACTACCCTCTGAGGAGTACATTTTTAGGTATGTACGGGCTTCAAGAACCCTAGGTAAATTAACGATCTACTCTTTCCCCATGGGTACTGCCTCTTGTAAGCATGGGGGTCGCATTCCAGGAATACCCAAACGATCTTTTTCTGGTTTCCACCCACTATTCTGTTCCCCTAGATCACTTTTTTCACTACCCTCTGAGGAGTACATCTTTAGGTATGTACGGGCTTCAAGAACCCTAGGTAAATTAACGATCTATTCTTTCCCCATGGGTACTGCCTCTTGTAAGCATAGGGGTCGCATTCTAGGAATACCCAAACGATCTTTTTCTGGTTTCCACCCACTATTCTGTTCCCCTAGATCACTTTTTTCACTACCCTCTGAGGAGTACATCTTTAGGTATGTACGGGCTTCAAGAACCCTAGGTAAATTAACGATCTACTCTTTCCCCATGGGTACTGCCTCTTGTAAGCATGGGGGTCGCATTCCAGGAATACCCAAACGATCTTTTTCTGGTTTCCACCCACTATTCTGTTCCCCTAGATCACTTTTTTTCACTACCCTCTGAGGAGTACATTTTTAGGTATGTACGGGCTTCAAGAACCCTAGGTAAATTAACGATCTACTCTTTCCCCATGGGTACTGCCTCTTGTAAGCATGGGGGTCGCATTCCAGGAATACCCAAACGATCTTTTTCTGGTTTCCACCCACTATTCTGTTCCCCTAGATCACTTTTTTTCACTACCCTCTGAGGAGTACATTTTTAGGTATGTACGGGCTTCAAGAACCCTAGGTAAATTAACGATCTACTCTTTCCCCATGGGTACTGCCTCTTGTAAGCATGGGGGTCGCATTCCAGGAATACCCAAACGATCTTTTTCTGGTTTCCACCCACTATTCTGTTCCCCTAGATCACTTTTTTCACTACCCTCTGAGGAGTACATCTTTAGGTATGTACGGGCTTCAAGAACCCTAGGTAAATTAACGATCTATTCTTTCCCCATGGGTACTGCCTCTTGTAAGCATAGGGGTCGCATTCTAGGAATACCCAAACGATCTTTTTCTGGTTTCCACCCACTATTCTGTTCCCCTAGATCACTTTTTTCACTACCCTCTGAGGAGTACATCTTTAGGTATGTACGGGCTTCAAGAACCCTAGGTAAATTAACGATCTACTCTTTCCCCATGGGTACTGCCTCTTGTAAGCATGGGGGTCGCATTCCAGGAATACCCAAACGATCTTTTTCTGGTTTCCACCCACTATTCTGTTCCCCTAGATCACTTTTTTTCACTACCCTCTGAGGAGTACATTTTTAGGTATGTACGGGCTTCAAGAACCCTAGGTAAATTAACGATCTACTCTTTCCCCATGGGTACTGCCTCTTGTAAGCATGGGGGTCGCATTCCAGGAATACCCAAACGATCTTTTTCTGGTTTCCACCCACTATTCTGTTCCCCTAGATCACTTTTTTTCACTACCCTCTGAGGAGTACATCTTTAGGTATGTACGGGCTTCAAGAACCCTATGTAAATTAACGATCTATTCTTTCCCCATGGGTACTGCTTCTTGTAAGCATGGGGGTCGCATTCCAGGAATACCCAAACGAACTTTTTCTGGTTTCCACCCACTATTCTGTTCCCCTAGATAACTTTTTTTCACTACCCTCTGAGGAGTACATCTTTAGGTATGTACGGGCTTCAAGAACCCTAGGTAAATTAACGATCTATTCTTTCCCCATGGGTACTGCCTCTTGTAAACATGGGGGTCGCATTCCAGGAATACCCAAACGATCTTTTTCTGGTTTCCACCCACTATTCTGTTCCCCTAGATATTTTTTCACTACCCTCTGAGGAGTACATCTTTAGGTATGTAAGGGCTTCAAGAACCTTAGGTAAATTAACGATCTACTCTTTCCCCATGGGTACTGCCTCTTGTAAACATGGGGGTCGCATTCCAGGAATACCCAAACGATCTTTTTCTGGTTTCCACCCACTATTCTGTTCCCCTAGATCACTTTTTTTCACTACCCTCTGAGGAGTACATCTTTAGGTATGTACGGGCTTCAAGAACCCTAGGTAAATTAACGATCTACGCTTTCCCCATGGGTACTGCCTCTTGTAAGCATGGGGGTCGCATTCCAGGAATACCCAAACGTTCTTTTTCTGGTTTCCACCCACTATTCTGTTTCCCTAGATCACTTTTTTCACTACCCTCTGAGGAGTACATCTTTAGGTATGTACGGGCTTCAAGAACCCTAGGTAAATTAACGATCTACTCTTTCCCCATGGGTACTGTCTCTTGTAAGCATGGGGGTCGCATTCCAGGAATACCCAAACGATCTTTTTCTGGTTTCCACCCACTATTCTGTTCCCCTAGATCACTTTTTTTCACTACCCTCTGAGGAGTACATTTTTAGGTATGTACGGGCTTCAAGAACCCTAGGTAAATTAACGATCTACTCTTTCCCCATGGGTACTGCCTCTTGTAAGCATGGGGGTCGCATTCCAGGAATACCCAAACGATCTTTTTCTGGTTTCCACCCACTATTCTGTTCCCCTAGATCACTTTTTTTCACTACCCTCTGAGGAGTACATTTTTAGGTATGTACGGGCTTCAAGAACCCTAGGTAAATTAACGATCTACTCTTTCCCCATGGGTACTGCCTCTTGTAAGCATGGGGGTCGCATTCCAGGAATACCCAAACGATCTTTTTCTGGTTTCCACCCACTATTCTGTTCCCCTAGATCACTTTTTTCACTACCCTCTGAGGAGTACATCTTTAGGTATGTACGGGCTTCAAGAACCCTAGGTAAATTAACGATCTATTCTTTCCCCATGGGTACTGCCTCTTGTAAGCATAGGGGTCGCATTCTAGGAATACCCAAACGATCTTTTTCTGGTTTCCACCCACTATTCTGTTCCCCTAGATCACTTTTTTCACTACCCTCTGAGGAGTACATCTTTAGGTATGTACGGGCTTCAAGAACCCTAGGTAAATTAACGATCTACTCTTTCCCCATGGGTACTGCCTCTTGTAAGCATGGGGGTCGCATTCCAGGAATACCCAAACGATCTTTTTCTGGTTTCCACCCACTATTCTGTTCCCCTAGATCACTTTTTTTCACTACCCTCTGAGGAGTACATTTTTAGGTATGTACGGGCTTCAAGAACCCTAGGTAAATTAACGATCTACTCTTTCCCCATGGGTACTGCCTCTTGTAAGCATGGGGGTCGCATTCCAGGAATACCCAAACGATCTTTTTCTGGTTTCCACCCACTATTCTGTTCCCCTAGATCACTTTTTTTCACTACCCTCTGAGGAGTACATTTTTAGGTATGTACGGGCTTCAAGAACCCTAGGTAAATTAACGATCTACTCTTTCCCCATGGGTACTGCCTCTTGTAAACATGGGGGTCGCATTCCAGGAATACCCAAACGATCTTTTTCTGGTTTCCACCCACTATTCTGTTCCCCTAGATCACTTTTTTCACTACCCTCTGAGGAGTACATCTTTAGGTATGTACGGGCTTCAAGAACCCTAGGTAAATTAACGATCTATTCTTTCCCCATGGGTACTGCCTCTTGTAAGCATAGGGGTCGCATTCTAGGAATACCCAAACGATCTTTTTCTGGTTTCCACCCACTATTCTGTTCCCCTAGATCACTTTTTTCACTACCCTCTGAGGAGTACATCTTTAGGTATGTACGGGCTTCAAGAACCCTAGGTAAATTAACGATCTACTCTTTCCCCATGGGTACTGCCTCTTGTAAGCATGGGGGTCGCATTCCAGGAATACCCAAACGATCTTTTTCTGGTTTCCACCCACTATTCTGTTCCCCTAGATCACTTTTTTTCACTACCCTCTGAGGAGTACATTTTTAGGTATGTACGGGCTTCAAGAACCCTAGGTAAATTAACGATCTACTCTTTCCCCATGGGTACTGCCTCTTGTAAGCATGGGGGTCGCATTCCAGGAATACCCAAACGATCTTTTTCTGGTTTCCACCCACTATTCTGTTCCCCTAGATCACTTTTTTTCTCTACCCTCTGAGGAGTACATCTTTAGGTATGTACGGGCTTCAAGAACCCTAGGTAAATTAACGATCTATTCTTTCCCCATGGGTACTGCTTCTTGTAAGCATGGGGGTCGCATTCCAGGAATACCCAAACGAACTTTTTCTGGTTTCCACCCACTATTCTGTTCCCCTAGATAACTTTTTTTCACTACCCTCTGAGGAGTACATCTTTAGGTATGTACGGGCTTCAAGAACCCTATGTAAATTAACGATCTATTCTTTCCCCATGGGTACTGCCTCTTGTAAGCATGGGGGTCGCATTCCAGGAATACCCAAACGATCTTTTTCTGGTTTCCACCCACTATTCTGTTCCCCTAGATCACTTTTTTCACTACCCTCTGAGGAGTACATCTTTAGGTATGTACGGGCTTCAAGAACCCTAGGTAAATTAACGATCTACTCTTTCCCCATGGGTACTGCCTCTTGTAAACATGGGGGTCGCATTCCAGGAATACCCAAACGATCTTTTTCTGGTTTCCACCCACTATTCTGTTGCCCTAGATAACTTTTTTTCACTGCCCTCTGAGGAGTACATCTTTAGGTATGTACGGGCTTCAAGAACCCTAGGTAAATTAACGATCTATTCTTTCCCCATGGGTACTGTCTCTTGTAAACATGGGGGTCGCATTCCAGGAATACCCAAACGATCTTTTTCTGGTTTCCACCCACTATTCTGTTTCCCTAGATCACTTTTTTTCACTACCCTCTGAGGAGTACATCTTTAGGTATGTACGGGCTTAAAGAACCCTAGGTAAATTAACGATCTACTCTTTCCCCATGGGTACTGCCTCTTGTAAACATGGGGTCGCATTCCAGGAATACCCAAACGATCTTTTTCTGGTTTCCACCCACTATTCTGTTCCCCTAGATAACTTTTTCACTACCCCCTCAGGGGCACATCTTTAGGTGTGAACGTGCTTCAAGAACCCTAGGTAAATTAACGATCTATTCTTTCCCCATGGGTACTGCCTCTTGTAAACATGGGGGTCGCATTCCAGGAATACCCAAACGATCTTTTTCTGGTTTCCACCCACTATTCTGTTCCCCTAGATATTTTTTCACTACCCTCTGAGGAGTACATCTTTAGGTATGTAAGGGCTTCAAGAACCTTAGGTAAATTAACGATCTACTCTTTCCCCATGGGTACTGCCTCTTGTAAACATGGGGGTCGCATTCCAGGAATACCCAAACGATCTTTTTCTGGTTTCCACCCACTATTCTGTTCCCCTAGATCACTTTTTTTCACTACCCTCTGAGGAGTACATCTTTAGGTATGTACGGGCTTCAAGAACCCTAGGTAAATTAACGATCTACTCTTTCCCCATGGGTACTGCCTCTTGTAAGCATGGGGGTCGCATTCCAGGAATACCCAAACGATCTTTTTCTAGTTTCCACCCACTATTCTGTACCCCTAGATAACTTTTTTTCACTACCCTCTGAGGAGTACATCTTTAGGTATGTACTAGCTTCAAGAACCCTAGGTAAATTAACGATCTATTCTTTCCCCATGGGTACTGCCTCTTGTAAACATGGGGGTCGCATTCCGGGAATACCCAAACGATCTTTTTCTGGTTTCCACCCACTATTCTGTTCACCTAGATCACTTTTTTTCACTACCCTCTGAGGAGTACATCTTTAGGTATGTACGGGCTTCAAGAACCCTAGGTAAATTAACGATCTACTCTTTCCCCATGGGTACTGCCTCTTGTAAGCATGGGGGTCGCATTCCAGGAATACCCAAACGTTCTTTTTCTGGTTTCCACCCACTATTCTGTTTCCCTAGATCACTTTTTTCACTACCCTCTGAGGAGTACATCTTTAGGTATGTACGGGCTTCAAGAACCCTAGGTAAATTAACGATCTACTCTTTCCCCATGGGTACTGCCTCTTGTAAGCATGGGGGTCGCATTCCAGGAATACCCAAACGATTTTTTTCTGGTTTCCACCCACTATTCTGTTCCCCTAGATCACTTTTTTCACTACCCTCTGAGGAGTACATTTTTAGGTATGTACGGGCTTCAAGAACCCTAGGTAAATTAACGATCTACTCTTTCCCCATGGGTACTGCCTCTTGTAAGCATGGGGGTCGCATTCCAGGAATACCCAAACGATCTTTTTCTGGTTTCCACCCACTATTCTGTTCCCCTAGATCACTTTTTTCACTACCCTCTGAGGAGTACATCTTTAGGTATGTACGGGCTTCAAGAACCCTAGGTAAATTAACGATCTATTCTTTCCCCATGGGTACTGCCTCTTGTAAGCATAGGGGTCGCATTCTAGGAATACCCAAACGATCTTTTTCTGGTTTCCACCCACTATTCTGTTCCCCTAGATCACTTTTTTCACTACCCTCTGAGGAGTACATCTTTAGGTATGTACGGGCTTCAAGAACCCTAGGTAAATTAACGATCTACTCTTTCCCCATGGGTACTGCCTCTTGTAAGCATGGGGGTCGCATTCCAGGAATACCCAAACGATCTTTTTCTGGTTTCCACCCACTATTCTGTTCCCCTAGATCACTTTTTTTCACTACCCTCTGAGGAGTACATTTTTAGGTATGTACGGGCTTCAAGAACCCTAGGTAAATTAACGATCTACTCTTTCCCCATGGGTACTGCCTCTTGTAAGCATGGGGGTCGCATTCCAGGAATACCCAAACGATCTTTTTCTGGTTTCCACCCACTATTCTGTTCCCCTAGATCACTTTTTTTCACTACCCTCTGAGGAGTACATCTTTAGGTATGTACGGGCTTCAAGAACCCTAGGTAAATTAACGATCTACTCTTTCCCCATGGGTACTGCTTCTTGTAAGCATGGGGGTCGCATTCCAGGAATACCCAAACGAACTTTTTCTGGTTTCCACCCACTATTCTGTTCCCCTAGATAACTTTTTTTCACTACCCTCTGAGGAGTACATCTTTAGGTATGTACGGGCTTCAAGAACCCTAGGTAAATTAACGATCTATTCTTTCCCCATGGGTACTGCCTCTTGTAAACATGGGGGTCGCATTCCAGGAATACCCAAACGATCTTTTTCTGGTTTCCACCCACTATTCTGTTCCCCTAGATAACTTTTTTTCACTACCCTCTGAGGAGTACATCTTTAGGTATGTACGGGCTTCAAGAACCCTAGGTAAATTAACGATCTATTCTTTCCCCATGGGTACTGCCTCTTGTAAGCATGGGGGTCGCATTCCAGGAATACCCAAACGATCTTTTTCTGGTTTCCACCCACTATTCTGTTCCCCTAGATCACTTTTTTCACTACCCTCTGAGGAGTACATCTTTAGGTATGTACGGGCTTCAAGAACCCTAGGTAAATTAACGATCTACTCTTTCCCCATGGGTACTGCCTCTTGTAAGCATGGGGGTCGCATTCCAGGAATACCCAAACGATCTTTTTCTGGTTTCCACCCACTATTCTGTTCCCCTAGATAACTTTTTTTCACTACCCTCTGAGGAGTACATCATTAGGTATGTTCGGGCTTGAAGAACCCTAGGTAAATTAACGATCTATTCTTTCCCCATGGGTACTGCCTCTTGTAAACATGGGGGTCGCATTCCAGGAATACCCAAACGATCTTTTTCTGGTTTCCACCCACTATTCTGTTCCCCTAGATAACTTTTTTTCACTACCCTCTGAGGAGTACATCTTTAGGTATGTACGGGCTTCAAAAACCCTAGGTAAATTAACGATCTATTCTTTCCCCATGGGGTTTATTGTGTCTGGTAAACATGGTGTTTGCAACCCCTGGATGCCCAAACAAACTTTCTTTCTTTCGTTTTCTTTTTAACAGTTACTTGACATTGTCTTGTGTTTGGTGCAGTTTGGCCAAATAGAAACAGGAGGGTAACGAGCGAATCCAACCATAGACCGTCGTGTACAAAGGAGTCTGGTGCACGTTCAATCTGTCGTGACCTCAAACGTCCTGACGGTGGTGTGATGTGGAAGTCTGGAGAGTGGAGTGGCAGTTAAGGTGTGACCTCGTCATCTGACCCTGTGGTTTGAAATTACGTGATGTTGTTCTCGGATCTTTCCCTTAAGGTTTTGATCCCTGACCGTCCTCAATAGCCCGTTGTGTTGCCCCAGTGCGATGTTAATTTAAATATCTTCCCATGGATTAATTCTAATTTATTTCCTTGAGCTTAATTTAAATTGTGTTGGAAAATTATTCCTAACCCTCCACGTGGTTTCGACGAGATATCTCGTCCATCAAGATCTGACCAATTTTGCTAATGACGAGGTATCTCGTCATCAAAATAGTGGAAAAGTTTATTGTATATTTCGTCTAACTTTCCTTAATTAATTTATTGAATACGTAATGATTTGTAGAATTCTGTTTCATAAGCTTTTTAGGTAAGGCGTGTAACTTATTTGAAAATGTCCGGAATGTGAATCCTCCGTTGAAAGCAGTGATTTTCTTTCTGAAAAATTCTGTAAAATCGACCTTCTGCTTTTTGAAAATTTTTTATCTATTCTGTTTAATTCGTCTACACCGATTACATTTATTTCTAACCCAAGCGCCGTTATTCCGAAAAGCACAAACGAAAAACTCATTGATCATACGTAATTTTGCTACTCGGTATCTGGCAGCACCAAAATTAATGTTTACTTTTTTATAAAACTTTGTAGAACTTTCTAGAAAGTTGGGGAAACGGAAACTTTCTTGGACTCATGATGGAGAATATTCCAGCACCCATTCGATTCTTAGCTGGTCGTATTTAAGGGAAGCTAACTCGGTAAGTCTTCCAGTTTATCATCTTTCAGTGAATCAGTGAATGTGGCAGTTTTATTTCGCTCTTTTAGTTGATTGATTAAGTGTTTCCTACTTTATTCGACAGTGATAGTGTACATTTTGGATTTATATTTCTAAACGGATGTAAGTACTACATAATTTTAAATTTGTTTTTTCGTTAATTTTAGCTTTTTATTGTATTCTATAATAAATTTCATTGCTCAAAGTGTGCCTTTTGCTTAATTTTTTAAATAAGTTTAATGGGGGATCAGAATTAATGCTTTTTTTTACACCAGAATAAAAATTTATTTTTTAGTATGATTTAGAATTCTGTGTTTGAGTATTTTGATTGACAGCTTTTAAGTATGGCATTGATATTTTTTTATTTGTGTTAAAAGTTTGATATTCCGAAACTGATGTAAGTACTTCACAATTTTAAATTTGTTTTACCATTCAGTTTATATTAGCTTTTTATTGTATTCTATAATAGATTTCATTGCTCACTGAGAGTGTGCCTTTTGCTTATTTTATGAAATAGGTTTTCTTTGTATTCTTTTACAGATTTCTTTGCTGTAGCAATGCCTCCAAAGAAGCGGAAGGCGATCGGCCAAGTGCAGTCAACGGCTAAGATGATGAAAGATGAGGGTAGTCAAGAAACTTCCGAGGAGAGGAATAGAAGACTTGCGATTGCGAGAGAGAGAGAGCTACTACATTTAGAGCAACAGAGACGGCACAGCAGCGTCAGGCCCGACTACAGGATAAGAGAGATAGAGCTACTACCTTTAGAGCAACAGAGACGGCACAGCAGCGTCAGTCCCGACTATAGAATAAGAGAGATAGAGCCAAACGATCACAGACTGCGCACCATTTTAGCTTAGCATTGGAAGGATTTCACTACGATTCACATGAAGACTACTCGCTGCATGCAAGTGTTACCATCGGGAAAATGGAAATGGTTTGTAGTTACTGTTAAGCCAAAGAGTTTAAATCAGAGCAATATATTCAGGAATTAAATGTATATATTTGCATCCGAAGTATATTGTAGAAGCTATGAAAAAGTTAAAACGTATTTTCCGTACAACTTAAATGATTGCATTTTTCTGTGAAAAAGTGATTATTCTAATTCACTTTTCAAGCAACATTTAACCATTTCAACCCGAGCAACGCCGGGTAATTCAGCTAGTGTCCTATAAAAGTTCTTTGGGTTGCAGGAAAGTAAAATATCCTCCAATGTCCCCTTTTCATTGAGGAAATTGAAAAGTAATTATAAGTCTTTCTATGAAAAAAC
This sequence comes from Meta bourneti, assembly GCA_933210815.1. Classification (NCBI taxonomy): domain Eukaryota; kingdom Metazoa; phylum Arthropoda; class Arachnida; order Araneae; family Tetragnathidae; genus Meta; species Meta bourneti. The sequence goes on from OW119926.1 coordinate 8,560,153, forward strand.
ACATAGAAAATATTTATTAATTTACTTATACTTGTTTGTCACATTTTAAGTTTATCACACTTTTCTAAAAAAACATTCAATTTCTTACATTTTAAGACCCTCAGGTCACATCTTAAGGTGTGTACTGGCTTCACGAACTCGACTTACTCTAGAGATCTATTCTTTTCCCTTGGGGTTTAAACACGGGGGTTGCGCTCTCGGGATACCCAAGCGATCTCTTTCTGCTCTTTTATCTCACTACTCTTTTCCCCAATCGCTCTTTTTTCCCTTTCACGATGGGGCCGTTGTGGCTTAGGGGTTATGACCACTGCGCTAGATAAGTGCAAGTTGTAGGTGGCGCAGGTTCGATTCCTTTCTAGATGTTTTTCTCTCTTTTGTGTCAGTGAAACTTCCCTTGTGCGTGTATGTCCATTACTTGATATTATCTGCCTTGTGTCTTGGGTAGCATGGCCAAATATGACCCTTGCGCCATAAATCCCAACCAACACTTCATGACATCTCTTGACGTTATTTTGTGTTTGGCGTAACTTGACTAAATACGGCCCTTGCGCCATAAAACCCAACCAACACTTCATGATATCTCTTACTTGACGTTATTTTGTGTTTGGCGTAACTTGGCCAAATACGGCCCTTGCGCCATAAAACCCAACCAACACTTCATGACATCTCTTACTTGACTTTTTTTGTGTTTGGCGTAACTTGGCTAAATACGGCCCTTGCGCCATAAAACCCAACCAACACTTCATGACATCTCTTACTTGACGTTATTTTGTGTTTGGCGTAACTTGGCTAAATACGGCCCTTGCGCCATAAAACCCAACCAACACTTCATGACATCTCTTACTTGACTTTTTTTGTGTTTGGCGTAACTTGGCTAAATACGGCCCTTGCGCCATAAAACCCAACCAACACTTCATGACATCTCTTACTTGACGTTATTTTGTGTTTGGCGTAACTTGGCTAAATACGGCCCTTGCGCCATAAAACCCAACCAACACTTCATGACATCTCTTACTTGACGTTATTTTGTGTTTGGCGTAACTTGGCTAAATACGGCCCTTGCGCCATAAAACCCAACCAACACTTCATGACATCTCTTACTTGACGTTATTTTGTGTTTGGCGTAACTTGGCCAAATACGGCCCTTGCGCGATCAAAACTGAAACCAACCAACCAAGCATTTTAAGGGGGCTTCGGCAGCCCAGTTGGAAGAGCAACGGATTAGCAACCTGAGGGTTGCGAGTTCGAATCTCGGTCCAGCCAAAGACCCTTATGTACAAGGGGGCTGGTGCACGTCGAATCTGTCGTGGCCTCAAATTTCCCCCCGTTGGCATGGCGTGGAAGTTTGGAGAACGGGACACCTCGTCCTTTTGACCGTGGTTCAAAAGGACGAGGTGTCTCCTCGGATCTTTCCCTTCTCCCGTAAGATCCCGGACCGTCGTCAATAACAGGTTGTGCTGCTCTAGTGGGACGTTAATTAAATGCCCACCAAGCATTTTAAGAGTTTTGGATCAACAAATTCAGTATTCAAAACCAGTACGAAAATTTAACTCTCGATACTGTCTTAGCGGAGGCTTATATCTCCAATATAGCACCAGGTTAGAGCCGATTCAAGTATAATCAGCGCGACCCCTCCTCAAGTAATTAGCTTATCACCCCATCACATGAATACTCGGAGCAGCGTTCGAAATCCCACTAGAATACTTTTTTTCTTTAGCCCCCCACATAGTATCACATATAAGATATGATAAATAACAGTTACGAGCCATTAACGGTAACTATTAAGCCGCTTTAATTCGCGAATTGTTTCGAATAGAAATTGTTCCGCTCCCCCTGTGTTCGATGGTGCTGATAGAGATCGCTGGGGTCGAGGTTTTTTCCCTCTCCCTGCGTTTTGAAATTTGCGGAGGCAAGCGGCCACACCTTCGGCAAAAACGGCGTAAATAATTTAGAGAAAATGTTTGCAAAACGCGTATTATATTGTTTTTAATGGATGGGTATGGGCGTTCACTGTTATTTTGCGCATCCTCACGCAGCGCGAAGGGGGTCGGACACAAAATTAGGCTGAGTCGTTGAGTCGCAGGTATTCGTTGTTTTGGGTCGGACTCCTGTGAAAAGACGGGTGTGTAAGAGTCATTCCACATGTTGATCTCTACTCAGTATAGTGAGCGACAACGGGTGTGGGTGGATTTGACATGCAGTAAAATGAACCCTCTGAGTGTAGCGAGATTTCCGAGTAGCGTAGAATTACTTTTATCTCACAATATACATATTGACTAAATAATAACATCTTTCTAAAGAATCCATGGATTCTTCCAACCTTTATAAAGATTTCATTGGTACTTTCCGTAGGATAGAATCTTTCTTTGGAACGATTCTAGTGGTCCTTTCCTTGAAAAGAATCCTGTCAAACGATTCTACTGGCCCATAGTGTAGAAAAGAATCCTTTGGAAATAATCATTGGTCCTTTCCTTAGACTGTAATCCGTTAGAAAGAATTTATTGCACCTTTCCTTGGAACAGAATCCTTTTGAAAGATTCTGTTGCACCTTTTCTTAGAATAGAATCCTTTTGAAAGATTCTGTTGCACCTTTTTTTAGAATAGAATCCTTTTGAAAGATTCTGTTGCACCTTTTCTTAGAATAGAATCCTTTTGAAAGATTCTGTTGCACCTTTTTTTAGAATAGAATCCTTTTGAAAGATTCTGTTGCACCTTTCCTTAGAATAGAATCCTTTCGAATGATTCTGTTGCACCTTTTCTTAGAACAGAATCCTTTTGAAAGATTCTGTTGCACCTTTTCTTAGAATATAATCCTTTCGAATGATTCTGTTTCACCTTTTCTTAGAACAGAATCCTTTTGAAAGATTCTGTTGCACCTTTTAATAGAATCTTAGAATAGCACCTTAGAATAGAATCCTTTTGAAAGATTCTGTTGCACCTTTCCTTAGAATATAATCCTTTCGAATGATTCTGTTGCACCTTTTCTTAGAATAGAATCCTTTTGAAAGATTCTGTTGCACCTTTTCTTAGAATAGAATCCTTTTGAAAGATTCTGTTGCACCTTTTCTTAGAATAGAATCCTTTTGAAAGAATTTATTACACCTTTCCTTAGAATAGAATCCTTTGGAAAGATTCTATTAGTCCTTTAATTAGAAAAGAATCCCCTGGAATTTCACCTATTGGTCCTTTCCTTAGAATATAATCCTTGGAAGATTCTGTTGGTCAAGAAGATCAAAATTGGTTCGAAGTCATGATGGGAGAAGAATGCAAGATTGAGTTATGAATGGTGGGGTTTTAAGCGTGTTTAGAGTGGAATACTCATCCGACCAATCGGTCTAGTGGTCAAACTTCTCGATCTTTTGAACATACAAATAAAATTCGTCTATATATAATGGATACAGCCTCTGATATTTTCTAAGCATGCTATTAGCATCCATTAGAGCTTCTAAACTCCTGGACATTGAATTTATTAAACTTTCAGCAACATTCGGGGGATTTAGAACCGCTTCTCAATGAGTACATGCTTAACAAGAATTACTGATCGAAAATATGAACAAGCAAGGTTGGACAGCAGTCTTAAAATAATGTTGAAACTTAAATGTAAATCCTTTTCAAAGTGTGTTTCTAGTATCCATACATATTTGAGACTTTTTCTGTCAAGCTAAATGTAAGTGGCGGTAGTGTTTTTGCGGTGTCCTTCCGGTCCGTGTATTCCGGTCGTGATGTCACTTGGCTCGTGTTTCGAATGCGATTTCAGCACGTCGCCAATAGCAATAGCGAAGAATGAATTCTGAATTTTAAAATGATCTTTAATTTATTAACGCCAATTCGATTAAATTCCAACGAATAAATTCTGAATTTCTATATATTTAGTTTATAAACACCAATTAAATTTTATTATAAAGATTGAATTCTAAATTTCTATATGATATTAAATTTATAACGCCAAGTCGAAAAGCCGAAGTCGCCAAAATGGCGACGTACTACATGTTTAGGTACTCCCTACGTGTATCAACATAAGTGAGAGTATCTGGGTAACAGGAAGTAAAATCTGCTTTCCATCTGGTTTGTTTGTTAACACTGAAAATCCGATTAACAGTTGATTTTTCAACCTTTTAATTAAACTTAAGGCATGAATTGACGCTGAGAGTTGTAGGTGGTCTTCTTAATTAGGGCCCATTCTAGCTGAAGTCATTACGAATGTAGGCAAGATCCCAGAAGTGGTGCAAGTTCGATTCTTCCCTGCAAGTCATTTAGAAATAACCAAATAATAACGTATTGTTAAGATGATTCTGAAAATCAGCTAGAACGGAAATGGCCAGCAGTGTGGGCAGTTCCAAACATTTAACACTCTTAATGCAGTGTGAGAGAAATGATTATAGTGCGACCAACGAGAAGTGAAGAATTTAGTAAACCTTTTTTATTCAAGATCACATTGGCTCAGTGGATTCGCCCGCTGCGTTAGCAACCTGGGAGTTGTAGGCGGCGCAGGTTCGATTCCTGTCAGGCTTGATTCCTCCCTGGGTGTATATCTCTTCTGTGTCAGTAAAACTTTCCTTGTATGTGTATGTCCATTACTTGACGGGCCGCAGTAGCCCGGATGGAAGAGTAACGAACAGTTGCGAGTTTAAATCCTACCAAAGACCGTCGTGTACAAAGAGGTCTGGTACATGTTAAATCTGGCGTGACCTCAAATGTCCTCACATTGGCGTGGTGTGGAAGGTTGGAAAGTAGGGTGCCAGGCAGGTGTGACCTCGTCATCTGAACGTGGTTCAAAATTACGTACTGTTACCGATCATTCCACTCGGGGGTTGATCCCTCACCGTCGTCAATAGCCCGCTGTGTTGCTCCAGTGCGCCGTTAATTAAATACCTACCTACCATTACTAGATTTTCCTGTCTTGTGTTTGGCGCAGCTTGACCAAATATGGGCCCCTTGCGCCCCATAGAAAACCCAATCAGCGAAGCATAAATCGCACAATCATGGGCCCTTGCGCCCCACAAAAAACCCAATCAGCGAAGCATAAATCGCAGAATCATGGGCCCTTGCGCCCCATAAAAAACCCAATCAGAGAAGCATAAATCGCAGAATCATGGGCCCTTGCGCCCCATAAAAAACCCAATCAGCGAAGCATAAATCGCAGAATCATGGGCCCTTGCGCTCCATAAAAAACCCAATCAGCGAAGCATAAATCGCAGAATCATGGGCCCTTGCGCTCCATAAAAAACCCAATCAGCGAAGCATAAATCGCAGAATCATGGGCCCTTGCGCCCCATAAAAAACCCAATCAGCGAAGCATAAATCGCAGAATCATGGGCCCTTGCGCTCCATAAAAAACCCAATCAGCGAAGCATAAATCGCAGAATCATGGGCCCTTGCGCTCCATAAAAAACCCAATCAGCGAAGCATAAATCGCAGAATCATGTGCCCTTGCGCCCCATAAAAAACCCAATCAGCGAAGCATAAATCGCAGAATCATGGGCCCTTGCGCTCCATAAAAAACCCAATCAGCGAAGCATAAATCGCAGAATCATGGGCCCTTGCGCTCCATAAAAAACCCAATCAGCGAAGTATAAATCGCAGAATCATGGGCCCTTGCGCCCCATAAAAAACCCAATCAGCGAAGTATAAATGTTGGAATCGGTCTCAAACCTCCAATTATAGTGCCGTGTGGGGCACATAAATTTGAAGAATGTAAATCTTTGAATGTATAAAAGTGAAGAGAGATTGGGGATCATGATCTGATCAGACTTCTTGTTGTTTTCTAAAAGTATGTTTTTAAACCATAAGACTTGGCTACGTAATAAAATTTATTTTTAATGTATCTCTGTCTTCAATCGATAAAACCCAACAATTGGTTATGGGCCTCAGACCTTAAGCTGAACCTGAATTCTGCCACTACCGGTATCCAGTATGATGGGTATTCAAGGAATGTCCATGTTTTCCTTCCCGAAGTTATCGGATTTCAATTATGCCACGTGGAAGATGGACATGAAGATATTGCTAATCGACCGGAACTGTTGGGAATTTATCACTAAAACGGAACCTCTATTATTGGAAGATGCTCCAGAACAAGAAAAAAGAGACTATCGTTATAGGAAGCAGAGGACATATACAACTATCTACCAGGGCATAGACAGAAAATATCAAGTCTTAATTTCATCTACTGAAGACGGTAAGGAAGCCTGGGATATATTAAAGACCAACTTTGAACCAGCATCTAGAGCACGATTGGCAGGCCTTGTGGACGAGTTCTTTTCAATCCGCTAGCAGCCGGAGGACGAATCCATTGGACTCTTCTGCAAACGAGTGCATGAGAAGCTGTTACAGATAAAAGAATGTGGATTCGAAATCCCAGACCTTTTAGTTTGCTTTCAACTAATAAGACATTTGCCTCACGAATACGATAATCTGGTACAACTGCTATACAGGATGGATGACAACGAGTTCACGCTAGACAATTTGTCTAAACATTTAATAACAGAATCCAGCCGGATCGACCTGAAGCGGAAGGACGAAGACACAAAATTAAGTATCGTGGCCGATGCTTATGCTACAAGAAACAAGTCATCTAGATGCAAGGAGACACGGGCGTCTACTCCTGATCACAGCAGATGCGTACTGGACCCTGAATTAATTCCTTCAAGCCCAAGAAAGTCGACAGTTTGTCGTATGGGGCCGCGACCATTCTGTAACTACTGCAAAAAGTCGGGACATTACGAATCGAAGTGCTTCAAGAAAAGCAATCGGCAGAAACCTGGTGGTGAATTATTTTATATGGAGGACAATCCAAAAACTGATCTTCAACGTGCCTATGCAGTTTCAAATTTTCCAAATGAAAGACCGAGGGAATTTCTCATTGATTCAGCTGCAACTGCTCACTTCTGTAAAGAACGCGATATGTTTACGACATTCAGAAAACTACCACCACAGAAGATCCTAGTCGGAGACAAGGACAGCACCTCGGAAGTATTAGGTATGGGTGATATTCAATTTACAGTTTTAGATAGAAACCGAAATTTTGATTTAACTTTGAAAGATGTTTTATACTCACCTAATATGAGAAGAAATTTAATTAGTGGTGCTCGTATTGACCTTGTGGGAAACCAAATTAAATGGGGAAATAACAAAATGATTATTTATAATAGTTATAATAAATATTTGTTTACTGTTCCCAGAATTGGAAAATTGTATATCTTGAAAGGTTATCCCAAGATTAAAAATTATACATATGTAACTGGTTTAGATCTAGAAAAAGCCCACCGTAGGTTTTGTCATGTTAACATGCCCTTAATTGAAAATATGAGTAAAATTAATTGTGTAAAAGGAATTGAAAAACTTAATTGTAAGAATATAGATAAAAATTGTAAGATTTGTGCTATTGCTAAATCCACTAGAATATCCTTAAAAAGAAACTATATGTACGAAAGGAAAACTAAAAATGTTTTGGAAAGGATCCATATGGATTTGTGGGGTCCTGCTCCAGTTAACTCTCTAGGTGGAAACAAATACTTTTTATCTATTATTGATGATTTTTCACGTAAAGTAACTGTTTATATTATTCGAAATAAGAATGAAGTTTTTGATTACTTTAAAAAATACTTGGTTAGAGCTGAGAGACAGCTAAATGTTAAGTTAAAATGTGTCCGAACTGACAATGGTTTAGAATTTTGTCACAAAGAATTTAAAAAGTTTTTAAATGATCTAGGAATAAAAATCGAAAGAACTTCAACTTATACCCCTGAACAAAATGGCATTGCAGAAAGGTTCAATAGAACAGCCATGGATTGTGTCAGAGCTATGCTTCAAGACAGTGGTTTACAACCACAATTTTGGTCAGAAGCACTTTTAGCATTTATTCATACTAAAAATAGATGCGAACACAAATTAACTGAGGGTATATCTCCTAACGAAATATGGACTGGTTTCAAACCATCAGTAAAACATTTTAGAATTTTTGGCTCTTTGGCATATGTTCATATTCCTAAAATACAGAGAAATAAATTACAACCCAGAGCAAAACTTGGTATTTTGACAGGATATGGTTTGAAAACTAAAGGTTACAGAATATATATCCCAAACGAGAAGAGAATAGTTGAAACAGTCCATGTTCATATCGACGAAAGTAAGAAAGCTGTTGATGTACTATTTGGTAAAAACTTTGAGTACGTTTCTTTCGATCTTAATTCTAATATTCCTATTTATCAATCAAATGAAAATATAAAAGTAAAATCGGAAAGTGAAACTCAAGTTTTAGATTCTAAAGATTTAGTTAAAACTGAGGACTTAAAAAGTCTTAACATTTCAAATTGGCGAAGAATCGAAAAACCTAGAAATAAAAGCAATAGGATAGATGTATACTATTATTCTCCTGAAAATTTGAGAATGAGATCTTTAAATGATATTAAAAAGTACTGTACTAAAAATAAGATTAGGTTTGATCCTGTAAATTTCAATTTTAAGCCAGAGACTGAACATCCTAATGTGGATATTTCTAATGTGCCATCTACTTCTAGTGATGAATCTAATTTTTTAGACCAACAGATGTACGACATGTATGATCAGTGTTACAATGTCGAAATCCCCAAAAGTTATGAAGAAACGCAGGCAAGTAAGGATAAAATTAAATGGAATACTGCCATGAATGAAGAAATTCAGATAATGAAGGATAGGCAAGTATGGAAATTAGTGGACACACCCCCAAATACAACCATAATTGGAAGTAAGTGGGTGTACAGCATAAAAATGGACGAAAACAATATACCTAAAAGGTATAAAGCTCGTCTTGTTGCTCAAGGTTTTAAGCAAAAACCCGGCATTGATTTTAAAGATATTTTTTCACCAGTTGTGAATTTTTCTATTGTTAAATTATTGTTTGTACTATTGATTTCTATGTTGGGTTGGTATCACTGTCAAGTTGACGTGAAAAGTGCATATTTATATGGACACCTTAAGGATACTATATACATGAAACAGCCAAAAGGATTTGTGCTGAAAGGATCCGAAAACAAAGTATGTCTATTGGAAAAGGCTATATATGGTCTGCATCAAAGTGGTAGAGAATGGAATTTGGAATTAGACGGTATTTTAACTAAATTAGGATTTTCTCAGTTAAATTGGTGTAACTGTGTCTACAAATTTAAAGATGTAATTTTAATTGTTTATGTAGATGATATGGTTTTGTTTTCAAAAAGGGAACATTTGATAAATGAAGTAATCGAATTATTGGACAAAAAATTGGATCTTACAGTCCTAGGTAAAACTAAATATTTGTTAGGCGTAAACTTTCAAGAAATTGAAAATTCGATTTATTTACATCAAATTACCTACATTGAAAAATTAATGTCAAAATTCAAAGATCTTCCTAAAAGTTTTGTGAATTTACCTTTTAAAATTGGTTGTAACTTACCTGATAAGGTTAAAGAGGAAGAAATAATTGAAAATGATTTAATGAGGAAATTTCCCTATCGTTCCTTAATAGGATGTTTATCGTTTTTGTCAGATAGATCCAGACCAGATATTGCATTTGCCGTTAATATAATGTCTCAGTTTTGTAATGGTTATACTTACAAACACTGGTCTTACGTTGTTGATATTATGAACTATGTTTTTCTTACAAAGGATTTTAAAATTAATCTTTCCAATGTAGAAAGTTCAAATTTGATTGCTTTTTCTGATGCAAATTGGGGATGTGGTCTCACAAACAGACATTCAAGCAGTGGCTATTTAATTTATTTGGGTAACATCCCAATATCATGGAAATCTTCTAAACAAAAGTGCATAGCTCTTAGCTCAATGGAATCTGAATTTATTGCACTAACCGATTGCACTAAAGAAGTTATTTGGTTTAGTAGAATTATAAATGAATTAAGTTTGTGTGATTACATAAGACCCCAAGTATATTGTGATAATCAATCTGCTATCTATTTTTCAAAAAATAGTCAGGAAAATCAGAAAACTAAACATATTGATATCAAGTACAAATTTATTCGTAAATTAATAAAAGATGAACTATTTAACGTAAATTATATTTCATCGGAAAATAATTTGGCTGACTTTTTAACAAAGCCTTTATTGTTAAATAAATTTAAAAATATTATTAGAAAAATATTTTGTTAGATTTATATATATATATATATATTGAATTGTAATACATCTGCTGAGGTTTTACAACCGATGGGGCCGCATGTTGGAATCGGTCTCAAACCTCTAATTATAGTGCCGTGTGGGGCACATAAATTTGAAGAATGTAAATCTTTGAATGTATAAAAGTGAAGAAAGATTGGGGATCATGATCTGATCAGACTTCTTGTATGTTTTTAAACCATAAGACTTGGTCACGTAATAAAATTTATTTGTATAAAAACTGTCTTCAATCGATAAAACCCAACAAAACCCAATCAGCGAAGTATAAATCGCAGAATCATGGGCCCTTGCGCTCCATAAAAACCCAATCAGCGAAGCATAAATCGCAGAATCATGGGCCCTTGCGCTCTATAAAAAACCCAATCAGCGAAGCATAAATCGCAGAATCATGGGCCCTTGCGCTCTATAAAAAACCCAATCAGCGAAGCATAAATCGCAGAATCATGGGCCCTTGCGCTCCATAAAAAACCCAATCAGCGAAGCATAAATCGCAGAATCATGGGCCCTTGCGCTCCATAAAAAAACCCAATCAGCGAAGCATAAATTGCAGAATCATGGAGTTCAAAAAGGAAACCGCCTCTTTGGTAATAGAAACTGGATCCTTTCACTCATAACAATGGGAAATATACGTTACTTCAGATGCGAGGTTTTCAACAAAAAAAAGTAGCTGGTTTATTTTTTCGCACTAACTAGCACATATCGATCTTAACGCTAATCATCATTTGTTTTGTTTTGACACTTTTTATAGACTTTTATTTTATGTGCGAAAATATATGCTTAAAAGATAAGGACTTTAGTAAACCAAATCGAAATCAGATAATGTGCACTGAAGGTAACAAAAAATAGTTTTAAATGACTTAAATATTCTATTAGAACACAAAACACGAAAATATGCGCTTCCATAAATGAAAGAACATAAGAAATAGAAAAATTTTCATTATAGGCTACTGTTACATTAAAAGGGGGGGCCCACGGTAGTCTGGTTAGTTCGATAGCATGTCTTTTACCACACACACAATGACTAAATAACCACATCTTGGTTGAAAGAATATTTGGAAAGATTCTATTGGTCAAAACTGTTGAGAAGTCATACAGGGAAGACTATGTAATGCATTGGTGTGTTCAGTGGTATAATGATCAGTCAGTTCTATTTACGATAACCAATTTTTATTTTAACGTTAACAAGTTCAGAGATTAGAGCTATTATATATGCTCTTTGACCTCAAACGGTTTTGGGAAATCGAAGAGTTGGAGTCAAAACAAAATCTTTCTGAAAAGGACAAGCTGTTAATTGATTCATTTGAGAATTCGTTGACATTTAACGGTGAGAGATATGTTTGTAAGTTGTTGCGGGAAGGACTGTTCGCATCCCCCTGAAAGTTTAGGCTCGAATTATGAGGCCGCGAAGAAGCGGTTTGACAGTTTGAGATGTAGATTGAATAAGAACAAAGATATTTCGGATCAGTATAAGTAGATAATTGATGAACAATTAAAGTATTAAATTTATTAACTTGAATTTATATTTATGTACATATTGAATTTAATTTGATTGTGATTTGTATCTGATTAATATTTGGAGTATTATATTGTCCAAGAGGTAATTTATGTGAACTCTGAAAGAGTTCAGGTGGGGAGTATGAAATACCCCAGACGGCACTAAGCGCGCCAAATTGTAAGAAGTTGTTGGCAGCCAAACGCCAGTAGAAGGTCAGAGCATATATAATAGCTCTAATCTCTGAACTTGTTGACGTTAAAATAAAAATTGGTTTTCGTAAATAGAACTGACTGATCATTCTACCACTCATTTTAAGGTTAATGATAGACTAGGAATGGATATATATCCGTGTGAACCCTTCGGAATATTAAGCTCTAGGTTTTGGTTTAATTAGCCCATGTGTAGTAAATAATGACTAGGACGAGAAACCAAAACAAACCAGGAAAATTACTTAAAAAAGGGAAAGGGACGGTAACCCGGTTGGAAGAGTAGTGGATTAGCCACCGGTAGGTTTCGAGTTCAATCCAACCCAAGACTGTCGTGTACGTTGGGGCTGGTGCATTCTGTCGTAGCCCCAAATGTCCTCGCGTTGGTGTGGTGTGAAAATTTGGAAAGTGGGTCCCAGCTCAGATGCTGACGTCGTCATCTGACCGTGGTACAAAATGACGAGGTGCCCTCGGTCTTTCCCTTCGGGATGGATCCCGGACAGTCGTCAATAGCCTGTTGTATTGCTCCAGTGTGACGTTAATTCAACTACCTACCATCAAAAGGCTGAAAATTTAAAAAATGTATTTTTAGGTTTATTTGTATCATAAAAATACTTTATCCCGTACGAAATTCAGTTTTCTATACATTTGGTTAATTTATAAGTTGAACAAGATTCTAAAAGAGTTTTATATCGAATCAAATATTAATTGGCTTTGGGGTTTTATCCTGCAAGGGCCATATTTGGCCATGCTGCGCCAGACACAAGACATACAATATCAAGTAATACACACACAATGGAAGTTTTACTGACACAGAAGAGAGAAATACACCCAATGGAGGAATGCACCTGACAGGAATTGAATCTGCGCAGCCTACAACTCTAAGGTTGTCAGCGACGCCCCCGAATCAAATGTTAAATTCTTGCCCATATGTACAAAATCATGCTTAAAAGCAAGATAAGACTGATCTTAAACAAACATTTTATTAGAGATTAATTTGCAGGCGTCAATCGAGTTTTGGGAACACGCCTCGTAACAGGAGCTCGACTTCGAACTCCTCACGTGATGATGGTCACTGCCAGAAAAAAGTCTCCACAACATGTCTACGGGGCTGAGAATGTAAACAAAGAGAGCCTGGCAAAGAATACACGATTAGTGCTGATAGCACTAATCGTGTATTCTTTATTCAGTAATATTCAAATGAGAGGATCCGAAAGGAGTGTGAGGAATAAAACGAAAGGGCGTAGTTAATATAATACTTAATGAATTACGCTGCTATTATAAGGGAAAGATTTTAGGCGACATATTTTTAGATAATTTAATGTGAAGAAAATAATTTTTGATGTATGATTAATGCAACCATCGATATCAAACTAAAAAAAATGAATGATTAAAAAACAAAGTTATCACTTAGGGGAAAGCAAATTTCTTGCCTTAAGCTGAGAAATGGTACTGAAGCCATCTTTAGTTGGTAGGGTTTTATGGCGCAAGGGCTACATTTGGCCAAGCTACACCACATACAAGACAACTCCGAGAACTGGGCATACACACAGTTTAATTGACACAAAAGAGAGAAATACACCAATGGGACAATTTAACCTGCCAGGAATAGAACCTCACAGGTATATGTGCTGAACTTTCTCTACTGTGACTTGCCGACTAATTGCGCTCAGCTGTAGAGCATGCCGCACACCGGATGCAATTTGTTGCACACACAAGAAATGTCAGAAATTGGTCTATGTGGGATTCTGGTGAATAAAATATTGTTTCCTGTGAATTGAACCTATATTAATTTGTGTATCCATTGCCAGTTTTTTAATTGCAATGCGCCATATGTCCAGCTGGAATTAGTGGTATGGGTTTTGTTTTCTTAGTCGAAACTTTGCATCGTCCCTTTTATCTACATTGAATGCAAATGTTAGACTATTTTCGAATTCAACAGCGCCAAATTCCCCGTATCGGTGACTTTTGTTACTAAATTCTTCCCAACGGAATCTACCTCCCTCTCCATGTCTTCAGAAGTCTCAATACCAAATTTGGTTCCATTCCGTTTATTCGATTTAGATACAGATCAAAGAGTGAAAATTATTTTATGGCCACCCTTTATAAAAATAAGCAGCGGGCTACCCCACAAATTCTCTGAAAAGTAAACTTTGGGTAATGGCAGATTTTACATCAAGGACTTTTGAACAAAATTTATTCTTCACCATTTAGTAGTAAGGATGAATATTGTCTTTGGCGATCAACAGAATACGATAAAATATAAGTAGGATGGTTATCCCATCTTCAAAACTTCCATTTTACTTTCAAAGATAGCGAACGAAACTTTCAAGTAATTAACTTAAAGGCCCGCGACGTTCACTTTGTGCCACTTCACTGAATAAAGTGCCACAAAATAAAGTTTTCAGACTTTCATAAGTTTTAGCGCCGTATTTTACGATAATTGCAATTTGTCATCCTTGCATTCTTGCCTTTCGAATCATGAATTAGTCCAATTGCTTCGTTGAGTAAAAATTGTTTGAGAAATTTTCGATAGTGATCAGTACCATCTAGTTTAGTCTTAAATAGAATTCCTCAGGCATTCCAATGTTACGTTGTGTCATCGTGGCTTCGCCCACTGCGCTTGGAACCTGCGAATTGTAGATTCCTCCATAGGGGTACTTTCTTCTGTGCCAGTAAAATTTTCTTGGTGTGTGTATCTTTGTTACTTGACGCTTTGTTGCTCCAGTGTGACATTAATTAAAATACCTACCTATCGTTACTTGTGTTTGGAGCAGCACATGATCCAATATGGACGCCATAAAACCACACCAATCAACCCTCCAATATTACGTATGAGACAATATCTCTGATTTAAGTCTACCTTTATTATTCTGTATTTACCAAAAACGTTTTTGAACTTTAAAACTATCTTCCCTGCAAGAAAGCTTATCCCAAATATTTGGAAGTTTGGAGCCAGCTCAGGTGTGACAACATCATCTGACCGCGGTTCAAAATTACCCTGGTGTCATCCTCATATCTTTCCCTTCCGGTTCGTACCCGGACCGTCGCTAATAGTTCGTTGTTGTGTCCCTCCGTGCGACGTTAATTGAAATACCTACCTTACCGGTCCCCGATGAAATATTTATACGTGAGCAGTAGAGGAAATTTCGACATGATTCTTTACAATTGGAAGTTCAAGGATTATTGTTTAAAATTAAATTAAAGTACAAAAACAAGCACTGGGTGCCCTCAAGTAAGGAAGAGAAGAAATTAATGCTTTTAAAACATTTCCCATCGTTTATAAAATATTTTTCTTTGTTTTTGGGTAGCCCAGTTGTTAGAGTCGTGGTTTTCAGTCGGAGGGTTGCGAGTTCAAAACTCGATTCAACCAAAGACCGTCTTGTTCGTGGGGACTGGTGCACGTTAAATCTATCGTGGCCTCAAATGTCCTCACGTTGGCGGGGTGTGGAAGTTTGGAGAGCTGGGTCCTAGATTATTCATCTGACTCTCGTACGAAATGAGGTGTGTCCTTGGATCTTTCCATTCGGGATAGATCCCGGATAGCAAGTTGTGTTGTTCCAGTGCGACATTATTTAATTACCTACCTTCTTTAAGGCCTGATTCTTAGAAAAAGTGTATCAAAGACCTGTATGTAGGGGCACGTTAAATCTGTCGTGGCCTCAAATGTCCTCACGTTGACGTAGTGTGTAAATTTGGAGAGTAGGGTTCCAGCTCAGTTGTTGAACACGTCATCTGATCGGGATTCAAAATGACGTGGTGATGTCCTCGGATCTTTTCCTCCGGGATCGATGCATGACCGACACCAAATAGCCCGTTGTGTTGCTCGAACGAGACGTTAATTCAACCACCTACCAACCTTAATTTTAATCGTAATGATAGTTATTCAGATTCTCCCTTCATAATTAGCGCGGTTCAAAATTACGTGATGATTCCTAGGATCTTTCCCTTCGGGTTTTATCCCGGACCGTAGTCATTAGTCCGTTGTATTGCTCCAGTGCGACGTTAATTAAAATACCTACCCTTTAAAAATAGTATAGAGAGGTAGGTAGGTATTATAATTAACGTCACACTGGAGCAACACAACTGGCTATTGGTGACGGTCCGGGATCAATCCCAAAGAAAGATTCCAGAACAACACCATGTAATTTTGAGCGACGGTCAGATGACGAGTTAACATCTGAGCTTGCACCCCACTCTCCAAACCTCCACACCACGCCAACGTAAGGACATTTGAGGCCACGTCGGATTTAACGTGCACCAGCCTCCATTGTACACGACGGCGTTTGCCTGGATTCGAATTCGCAACCCTCCGGTTTCTAATCCGTTACTCTTCCAACCGCGGCCCAAATAGTATAGGGAGACTTTACCCTCAAACTCTTATAAAACTATTAACTCGCGTCTTCTGAAAATTCTTTCCGAAATATGAAAATTCAAGGCAATTCTGTTTCAGTTCTATCCCCGCGCGCAGTCGTTTTGTGAAGCTGCCAACTGTTTTTCCACGGGCTTCCACTTTTGTGCCCGATCCCCCATTAGGCGAGCGGTTGCAGGCGCTTATCGGAAATTCGTACGCGGTGCGATGCTGTTACACTAATGAGCCGATGATTATTTAACAAATTTCAGAGTTAATAACCACATCGACCGCCGCACGCCAAGTCCTCTGGAGGGTTCCCCTTTTTTCTCCTCTCCACCTCACCACAATACGCCTCTACAATGAGGTAAACGTCATCGGGTAACGGCTTCTTTCCGTCCCGGTGAATGGGAGTTGTGTGGGCCCTCGGTAATCACTCCGTCTTCTCGGGTTAAGATAGTTTTCAACTACCGATTTTAATGACAACAATCGCTCGACCGTCTAATGATATAGACGCGCGGGAGCTCCATACTGTTTCTTCCGGTTTGGAGATCTGTCGCGTGGTTGTGGGTTGGTTTTCAGGTTTTATTGAGCAAGGGCCGTGTTGCGCCAGACACAATGCAATATCAAGTACAGTGAAACTTCGACTAACCGTCAGTCCGTTATTAAAAGTTAACTAAATAATAAAAGTTATTTGTACGTACACACATAGAGATACTGTACTCTGTATAGTAACCAGATTACCGCGAAAACCGTACCGAATGCTGAAGTAGCAGTGGTTGGGATGGTACAAATTGGACGGAGGCTTTGACGTTTTGAACGATGATGAAATTGTTTCCAGTGTGATTGATATCGAAGAAAAAATTGACGGAGACGAGTGTTATATTTTGAATGAAAAAATTACGTTAAGCCCACCTGGCAGGAATCGAACCTGCGCCGCCTACAACCCAATTCGAAGGTTGCTAGCGCAGTGGGCATACCATCTGAGTCACGACGACCCCCACGTGGTTGTGGGAAAAGCATGAATCCTAATGTGGAAAGAATTAGTAATTGTACTGCGTTATTAAAAACAAGTCTGCGTACACTTCGATACCCAATCGTCCAAATCGATTCTTAACCCTTCTGAGATCTTCTGACAGCGACTCCGCCTATATGATCTGTTCATTTCATCAGAAGGTCGGCCCTCAGGGGCTAATCTCCTTTAGGTGTGTACGGGCTTCACAGCCATGAGGTACTCTAGTGATCTTTTCCTTTCCCCGATGGGGTTTACTATCTTCAGTAAACACGGAGGTCGCGCTCCCGGGACATCCAAACGATCTTTTTCTGCTTTCATCCCAGGACAGCGGTAGCCCGGTTGGAAGAGTAACGGATTAGCAACCGGAGGGTTGCGAGTTCGAATCCAACCAAAGACCATCTTGTACAAGGGGACTATAGATATTTTGGTATTTTTGTTATTTTCAATTAACGTCACACTGGAGCAACACAACGGGCTATTGGTGACGGTCCGGGATCAATCCCAGAGGGAAAGTCCGAGGACAACACCACGTAATTTTGAACCGCGGTCAGATGACGAGGCAACACCTGAGCTGGCACCCCACTCTCCAAACTTCCACACCACGCCAACGTGAGGACATTTGAGGCCACGACAGATTTAACGTGCACCAGCCCCCTTTGTACACGACGGTGTTTGGCTGGATTCGAACTCGCAACCCTTCGGTTGCTAGTCCGTTATTCTTCCAACCGGGCCACCGCGGCCCTAGGGGACTATAGAATCACGGCACATTCTATCAGTCGTGGCCGCCACAAATGTCCTCACGTTGGTGTGAAAGTTTGGAGTGTGGGGTAACAATTCAGGTGTGACCTCGTCATCTGACCGTGGTTCAAAATTATATGGTGTTGTCCTACGGGATTGATCCCGGACCGTCACCAATAGCCCGTTGTGTTGCTTCAGTGTGACGTTAATTAAATACCTACCTCAAATATGCTTTAGCTTTGAATTTTATATTTCCTAATTAAATAAAACAGCCCGTTGTGTTGCTCCAGTGCGACGTTAATTAAAATACCTACCTACCTAATAAAATAAAAGTTATCAAAAATAGAGAAAAAAGTGTATATTTTCAGTCTTGCGTATTGCATGTTTTCTATGAAGTATGGCATCACTTGAAATGTCAGTCACGTTCACTTGTTTCTCTGTTTTCTAACGTGTTGAAATAAAGTGATGTTTCGGCACCGATCTCTACTTTTATCGTTTTTTTAAATTTAGCATACCCTGTCAACAGACTGCTCAAGAGTTTCATTAGAATGATGAGCTAACCCTCTGCGTTTTCACTAATTTATTTTCCATAACTCTTTCCAAGGGCCGCGGTGACCCAGTTGGAAGAGTCGCGGCATTAGAATCCGGAGAGTAGCGATTTCGAAACTAGGTCCAACCAAAGACCATCGGGTACTTGGGGCTGGGTTAAATCTGTCGTGACCTCAATGTCCTTACGTTGGCGTGGTGTGGAAGTTTGGAGAGTGGGGTGCCAGCTCAGGTGTTGACCTCGTCATCTGACCGTGGTTCAAAATGACGAGGTGTAGTCCGATCTATCCCTTCGGAATGGATCTCGGACCTTCGCCATGAGTCCGTCGTGTTGTTCCAGTACAACGTTACATATTTACTTACTTACCGAGACAGACAATTCTTTTTCGGATTGGTTTTCGACCAGTCATTGAGTGTAGTGGTTAGTGCGTTCGTTTTTGACTACCCTCTTCAGAAAATTTTAAATTCAAACAATTGAGAAACAAAATTTTTCGAGCTCTAGACGTTTGGACATATTAAAAACGAAACAGCTAAAAAATTCAGACACTGAAACTATTTGACACGAATGAACAGCTACAACAGTTTTAGTAGAAACAAGAATTAAAATATTTAAAAGCTGAATAGAGGAATTTAATTCTGCAAATATCCAAAAAATAAAAAATAAACGTGATCACACAGAGTGCTTGGAACTTTTTTAGTTTTAGCCTTTTTTTACTTTTAGGTATTGAACTAGTGCTTTTTAATTTTTTGGTTTCACTTAT
Source organism: Meta bourneti (assembly GCA_933210815.1). Classification (NCBI taxonomy): domain Eukaryota; kingdom Metazoa; phylum Arthropoda; class Arachnida; order Araneae; family Tetragnathidae; genus Meta; species Meta bourneti. Next base: position 8,579,411 of record OW119926.1, read on the forward strand.
AAATTGATTATCTTTTAAGAAGGATAAAAAGTTTCTTTCCCACACGCAAAACGGTTCACTTTATTTAATCAATCGATGCTTTTGATAAAATTAAAAATAATCGATAAAGCGCTCGTAGCTTCCCCTGCTTCGAAAAGAGCCGGTTCTATACTGTTCGAAGGTAACAGAACTTAGAAACAACCGTATCGTGAAACAGAATGTGAAGAAATTAGAATTAAGGGTTTGTTTTTGTCAGTTTGTTTTGAATTCAAGTAGCAGTTAGTCAACGTAACACTTCTGAAATATGACTGTTTTCAACTTTCGGTTGTTATGGGAGAAAGTAGACCGATTTTTCACATTAAAAATTTTATTTGCTTGTTTAGTATTTTCAAAATTTAAGTATCAGGAATTCACACAATTTTTATTTTAGTTGCTAATTATTGCTATTACTTGCTAATGTCTCTTGGAGGAAGTCGGCTTAGAAGGTGGTTTAGCTCTTTCGTCACTGAATGGCATGGAACTGAATTTAATAGCATTGTTTCCTTTGAATAAGTGATTTGAATATTATTATTAATTAGTAAATCGGACAAATGCTATTAAGTAACCTGGTAAAAACTTTCTTATTCTAAGTAATGGATTAACTAAAACAAAACGTGTAAGGATTGGAGAAAGATGACGTCACTCCGTCAGTGCGGAACTACTAATTTGGAGCGGGACTGAATTCTTCCTCAAGAACAAAAACAAGTGGAAAAAGGAAGTAACAATAGAAAAACTATTAAAAATGGCAGCGGCGGGGCAGTTAGGTCTCTGGGTTGCCCTGTAATGCGTTGTGTTATTATTAAACAGTTGAATCACATGTACAAATTGTAAATAGTGATATATGATCAGAATAACAGGTTTAAACTTACCAATGGGTTTTTATTTGAGATCGTAGAACTTTATTAAACGTTTAGTGCAAAAGAAAATAATCACCAATACGCATTTCATGTTATTAATAACATTTTTTGGCAATGACTACTTTTTTCTTCATTCGACGACCTACCTTTTACGTGAGGTGAAATTGTTACACATGTACCAGAGAGCACTTTAGAATTTGAAGACGCTATCGAAATTCAGCAATAAAACAACGAAGTAAATTCGCATCAGATATAGCAAACAAAGTAACAAATTTAGAGCTCTTTAAAATGAGTGAAGCACTTGTTCAATATGACAGAAACGTTCTAAGAATGATACAATGGATTCTTTGAAATTGTGAATTGGATTATTTTGATTAATTTTATTCCTTGAATTTTTAATGTTTTTGCATTCAATCCAGTTATAGTATTCTTTGTATGGACGTAAAAACTCAGAAGATGGAACAAAAAGCGTTCTTGATAATCTCTCGAATTGTTACGTTTTCTAAAGTAAACTGAGATTTGCTTTAGAATTATACTCGATAATTCAAAACACATTTGTTCGTTTTCATAATAGACTTCTGTAGTTTTTAATTTTAAACTAGGCTATTTTAATTTCATTCTTTTTCGTTTTCCAACCGTATCCAAGTGGTTATCATTTAGAGTACAATGGTGAAAAATGTAAACATAGCAATACTTCTGAAATTCATTTAGTGATTGATCTATGGTGTTCAGAATGAAAAAAATGCTATTTTTGTTGAACATTGGTTGTTCACATTTACATGTACAGATGCAGGGAAAACGGACCCTCACTCTTTAATTGTGTATCTGTCATAATAGCACAAATTCAAAGTACTATTAGATAGGGTATAACATCTATAAATTCATATGGATGAACTTGTGTAATGGGCCATTATATGAATGCTTCACTTGCCAAATCGATTAACTCCACTTTCTGAATTTTATTAAATTTTAATGTCAAAGCACTTGATTGACTCCTAACTGTATATATTCAAAACAAATTTCTCTAATAATAAGTATTAACACCACTAAATGAAAAAAATTTTTTAGCCATTGAATAATAAATAATTTATTTCAGAAGCCAATCTGATTAACTCCATACTCTAATGTAAATCGTTATAAAAATTGAGTTAAATCACTTTTTAACAAAGCAATTGACTACTTCTTATATACTGTGAGTCAAAGTAAAAACCGAACACCAAAGAAAATGAAAGGAATTTGTACGTACAGTCCGAACAAACACAAAAATGACGGGAGCTCAAATACCAGCTAACGAAGAAGACATCATTTATATTGCTATGAATCAATTTAAACAAAGTAATAATACTCGCAATATATGTAATAGTAACAGAACAGTTATTATTCATTTTTGCTAAAATCTTTAATAAAAAATGTACAAAATGAAGTTTTTCTGTAATAAAAAAAATAATTTGAAGAATGAATTTGAATTAATAATTTTCTTTCACTTGCCAAATCGATTAACTCCCTTAATCATGCAAAAATTGTAGTAATAATAACGATTACTCCAAGGATATTCTATCTTATACTTTCTATATGTCGTTAGATAAAAGATACATCTGGCAGTAATACGTTTATTTGAATTTATAATTTAAAAGGAATTTTAAAAAACAATGTATACTATTTTATCATTTTTCTCAACTTTTTGTTTGATGGAGTTAATCGATTTGGCAAGTGAGGCATTCATATACAGCAAAGTGCACACAAACCTCATTTTCAATAGCGACATCCAAGTTTCACATAGATTTATCCTTAAAATTGGGTGTTGCCATGAGAAATGATGAAGTTTGTGCGCAATTTCATATAAAGAGTAGCGGATTAGCAACCGTAGGTTTGCAAATTCAAAACTCCACCCAACCAAAAGACAGTCCTGTACTTTAGGGCACGCTAAATCTGCCGTGGTCTCAAATGTCCTCACGTTGGCGTGATGTGGAAGTTTGGAGAGTGGGATGCCAGATCAGGTGCTAATCTCGTCATCTGACCGTGGTTTAAAATTCCGAGGCGTTGTATCTTTCCTTTCCCGGATCGTCCCAATAGCCCGTTGTGTTGCTTCAGTGCGACGTTAAATCGACAATCCCCTATTAAATGGTACTTATTTTACGACCCAAATCTACCAACAAACACTTTAAAGTCGGGTTAGCGGTGGAGGGAGGGCAAATGGTACTTTGAATTTGTTCTACAATGAACGATGCATGGGCAAAGAGGAACTTACATATATTAGAAAACGTAATGGAAACGTTCGCTCCTCAGTCTATTTCTTTTGATACACGATAATTCAATGACGGCCCCTAATACCAAGTTAATTCACGAATTTACCAATGCTATTACCTGTTGAATTGTGCTTGAAATTTACACCACTGTGAACTACAAAGGAGTATCAAAAAGTAAGGTGAATTTTTGATTGACAGAAAAACGCGCGTGCAGAGATAAATATATGAAAATTTATTATGTTTGACAAATCGTATCACACTATCATTCGACAAAGGAACCATAGTGGTCTAAGCATTTATTCCAACGTGGCACGCAATCATCCATGCCCTTTTCAAAGAAATCTTGCTCCAGGTTCCCTAACCAGGTAAGTGTTGTGCCTATTCCAGTGTATGGAAACGCTGTCCACGGAGGTGTTTCTTCCGGGGCCAAACAAATGGTAATCCAAAATGGTAATACTGCTTACTGAACCATATGAGCTATTCAATGCATTTGCAATATCATGCAACCTCACTCTTCTGTCTTCACGAATCATGGCATCGACGACAGTCACATTTGTGTCGTTACACCACACGTACACTTGTTTCTGCGACATAACACTCTCTCCATAGACTTCCAACAATTCTCGATGAATATTACATGTTTTTTCCCCTTGGCCCATAAAAAACGAATGACACCGCGCACCTCCTCCTTGGAGTAATGCTCAAGCCGATGCGCCATCTTTGATTTGCTCTAAGCACCAGGCGGGTTGACATAGAAGTTTATACAAGTCGTCACACTTGTATCACCTTGGTACTTGCAACATATAAAAAAATTAATTAGCTACAGAAAAAGCTCTGAGTTTTAGAGACAAATTCACCTTACTTTTTGATATATCCTTGTATATATGGACAGAGGGGCATCGTTTTTCTCAAGGGGTAGGTAGTTGAACTAAAGTCGCACTTGAGGAACACAACGGGCTATTAACGACGATCTGGAATCAACCCCGAAGGCATAAATCCGAGGACAACACCGTCGTTGTGACCCACAGTCAGATGACGAAGTCAACACCTGAGCTGGCAACCCATTCTCCAAACTTCCACACCGCTGCAACATGAAAACATTTGAGACCACGATAGATTTAACTTGAACCAGCCCTCACGTACACGACCGTCTTTAGCTAGATCGAGTTTCGAACTCGCAACCCTCCGGTTGCTTATTCGCTACTTTTTCAACCGGGTTGTCGCGACCAGGGTTTGTATGAGGAATGAACACAGAAATGTGTAGGGCGGAGAGAACGCCAGAGCCTTGGAAGTAATTCAGGCCAATTTCGTAACTATTACCCAATTACAAAATAAATCAATTAACAATAGCTTCACGTGCGGCCTTTGCGAGTTGACGATTGTTATCCGTATGTAAGTACTTAATGCTGAACCAAGTCTGAACGTATGTATCGCAAAGAAGGGAAATGGCTCGAAAGGCAGACGCTTATGGGCAGCATGAATGATGCATTGAGTGATTCTTGTAGCGCTTTCTTCCCTATTTATATGAATGCAATGAGGCCGTTTCTTTTATCCCGTTGTCAGATGACGGATGCACTCCATCATGTTAAGCCCTCTGCCCGACAGGATGAAAGAAGGGTTACACACACGCTGAATCTCTGATAGCCTCGCTGTTTTTTCCGCCATCACTCACCATTTGAATAACCCTACCGCTCACGGATGAGGGTGTGTACTATACTCCGTGCTTTAGGACTTTGACAGTGGAAAGTTTCTAATTGGCATGAACAGATTAGGGTGGGGGTTTGTAAGGCGAAAGGATCTATTTCGGCCAAACTTCGCCAAACTCAAGACATACAACGCTAAGTAATGAACGCACACAAGACAAACCTTTTTTACTGACACAGAAGAGATATATCAACCAGGGTAAGTTACTGGAATCGATGGTTGGTTGTATTTTATGGCGCGAGAGCCATATTTCATCGTGCTACGCCAAACACAATACAGACAACATCACGTAACAGATGCACAAAAGGAAAGTTTTACCGACACAAGAAAAATACATCATGGTAAGTTACAGGAATCGATTGTGTTTCATGGCGCGAGGGCCATATTTGACCATGCTGCGCTAAACACAATGCAGACAACGTCACGTGACAGATACACAAAAGGAAAGTTTTACCGACACAAGAAAAATACACCATGGTAAGTTACAGCAATCGATGGTTGGTTGTGTTTTATGGCGCGAGGGCCATATTTGACCATGTTGCGCCAAGCCCCATACAGACTAAGTTACGTAATACATATACACACAAGAAAAGTTTTACAGACCAAGAGAAATATACCATGGTAAGTTACCGGAATCGATGGTTTGGGTGTTATGGCCATATTTGTCCATACTGCTCGAAACACAATACAGACAACATCAAGTCATACATATACACAGAGAAGGAAAGTTTTACTGACACAAAAGAGAGAAATACACCCAGGGGGGAATCGAACTTGACAAGAATCGAAGCTGCACCATCTACAACAGATTCGGATTGCTGTGATACGGTACTTTTATCACAAGTAACGGCGAATCGGGAAATAATTTAGATCGCACACCCGCTGAAATACCACCATAACTAAAATATGAATTTCCAGTTTTATGTGTAAAAAAGACTAAATACATGCTTTGACAGTGAAAAGTTTCCCGTTGAGGATTCTAGCTGAGTTTAGTATAAGGCGCAAACACCTGGTTTTGGTCAAGCCGTGCCAAACACAAGACAGGAGAGGAAATACACCCAGGGAGGAATCGCCCCTGTGACGCCTACAATCCGAATCAATATGATGAAGCACCTAGACTGATCGCTATTCATAGATTTCAACATATTATGCAAACAGACATAATTAAATGTTACAACGTATGAACAGATTACGACAGTCGGTAATTATCATCGGTCTACTAATGAAATAGACGGAGCATATGCGCGCAGTCCCATGCTATTTCTTCCGCTCGCTCGGTTTGAAGATATGTCACGTGGTTGTGGGTGAAAGCTCGTATCCTAATTATTGATGGGTTAAAGTGATTATCCAACGTGATTAAAAACACTGGCCCACCCTTGGATAACCAATCTATGGTCTTACCAAGTCGATTGGTAAGACCACATGACTTGCTCTTCTGAGATCTTATGACATTGACTCCCATTTCCTCCGCCTATTTTATTAGAAGGTCGATGGTAGGTAGTTGAATTAACGTAACACTGGGGCAAGACAGTGGGCTATTGATGACGGTCCGGGATCAGTCCCGAAGGAAGAGATGCGAGGACAACACCTCGTCATTTTAAATCGAGGTCGCACCTGAGCTGGCACCTCACTTTCAGTTCAAACCGAAGTGGAATAAATGTGTGAATACGCATTTCTATAGAGCGGCGACAAAAATGGTGAAATCGCCAAACTTTATTTAACTGTCTCGAGGACCAATCAGATGATGAGTAAATGGATGGGCGTTTTCTCCCATCCCGTGGACCAATCCGGTGATGAATGTTCGTTTCCACCCGACAGACGAAAGTAGTCTAATGGTCACGTTACTACTAGTTTTGGTCACATGATCCTGGGCATATAAAAAGGTTGCTCACTCTACTTTTATATTTCCTCTATGGATTAGACGGCATTACAGAGATTCTTCAACCGATGGCTTAACCCGCCTGGTGGTTGTCTCGACAAGGTATCTCGTCATTAGCCAAACTGGTTATATCTTGATGGACGAGATATCTCGACATTAGAAGAAAACACTATCACGATCATCAGAAAAAAACTTACAAGATCGTGATCTCGTCCACGTCAAATATCGGCAATATCCTGATGGCGAGATATCTCGGCATAAGCAAAATTGATCAGATCTTGATGGACGAGATATTTTAATCGAAACCACTTGGAGGGTTAACGTACACATTCGTATTCTCATATAATATCCATCTGGTGCTTTATTTTCTTTTGAAATCGCTCTCAGGTGTATTCCTCTCTTCTGTGTCAGTAAAAAATTCATTATATGTGTCTATTACTTGATGTTGTATGTCTTGTATCTGGCGCAGCATGGCCAAATATGCGCCATAAACCCCAAGACAAGCCAGTCGATTCACTCTCACGTACCGGGTAATCTACAAAAGGATAGTTTTGGTGTTTTTAGGGCTGATACTTCGAATGACAGATCCAATCTCGGTGTCCCCAATTATCAAAATTAAGTGGAACCGACGCAAGCTTCCGACACCTTACTGTAGAAAAGCCCACCATAGCAAAATTCCCACGAACTGATCCCACAAGAAAGACACAAATCCAACAGTCCACATCCCGGTACCCCAACAAATCCCAGCAAGTCCCCGCTGAGTGTGACAGTGGTGCTTTTGACCCTCGTGTTTCAGTCCGGCAGTGGAAGTTTATCCAGGGGGAATTCCGGAGCAAGATATAATCTCCGGCGCAAATGAAGGGGATCGAGTTATGGGAGAGTGGAGGTTGGAACGTTGTCTACGCCAAACCCTTGAACTCGGGTATTGAGCCTTTCGCTCCTTTAGGAATGGGGGGGGGGGGGGGCAGCCGCAGCGGACCTTAATAGAGGCACGATAGGCAAACAATTCACGGATTATAATTATTGCAAGAAGGGCTAATTGTTGAAGGATGCATCGACTGATGAATATTGCTAGAGGTACAGAGGGAGCGGATTCTAAGTACGATTGATTAAATGCAGGTCGATACCGAACATCAGGATTGTACAGTAAGGCCCCACCGGTATCATGCTACCGGAGTACGAAACCTATGGAGAGGGGCCTAAGAAATATGAAGGCATTTCTACACTTTAACCCTCTAAGTGGTTTCAACGAGATGTCTCGACCATCAATATCTTACCAATTTTGCTAATGACGAGATATCACGTCGAACAAGATCTCACCAATTTTTTTTATGAATGTCTCATCCTACAAGATCTCACCAATTTTGCTAATGACGAGATGTCTCGACTAAGATCTCACCAATTTTGCTAATGACGAGATGTCACGTCAAACACGATCTCACCAATTTTGCTAACGACGAAATGTCTCGACCAGGATCTCACCAATTTTGCTAATGACGAGATGTCACGTCAAACACGATCTCACCAATTTTGCTAACGACGAGATGTCTCGACCAGGATCTCACCAATTTTACTAATGACGAGATGTCACGTCGAATACGATCTCACCAATTTTGCTGACGACGAGATGTCTCGACCAGGATCTCACCAATTTTACTAATGACGAGATGTCACGTCGAACACGATCTCACCAATTTTGTTAACGACGAGATGTCTCGACCAGGATCTCACCAATTTTACTAATGACGAGATGTCACATCGAACACGATCTCACCAATTTTGCTAATGACGAGATGTCTCGACCATACACGAGATACTTCATTAGCAAATTTGGTGAGATCCAGATGGACGAGACATTTTGTATTCCCATTGATTTTTCCCTGTACAGGTTTCTTCTTCAACTGCATATCTTGTGACCCGTTTGTGCGTTCCCTTTCACGAGTTTCCGCATGGAAATACGCTATAAGGCAGTGTATAGTGACCTATACACTGCCTTTACTAATCTCAAGTTTAGAGTTTTTGCACTCATTCGACTTTCCCCTTCACCCTTCAAGTGCTTCTTTTAAAATCACCATCAAGTTGCTACTCTGCATAAATTTCCATTTGGAAACAGTAAAAAGTTCGCGCAATACACAACTAGTGCGGTTTTATTCCTTTTCCATCAGATTTTTAAGTCATTGCCTAAACACACATATAACTAAGGAATCATTTCAGCCTTTCGTCAATAGTCTCACATTCTTCAACGGTGTATGCGTTTTGCAATTCATATTTAAACCATCGAAGAAAACTCGTTTTACTGCTATATTGTTAGTTTGATATATTTTCGATCTATCATAATGCAATCAAATCTGAGACATCTTAAAAATAATAAAACCTATTATGGTTGGTCGATTAGCTTTTATGGCGTAAGGGTCATATTTGGCCTTCTTTGTTTGGCACAAGGTTCATAATCGGCTTAGTTTGTTTGGCGCAGGGGCCACTTTTGACCAAGCTGCACATTTCGCCAAAGAACACCAAGTAAATGGACATATACAACACGGGGAAATTTTTACTAACACGAAAGAGAAAGTTGATTGATTTGGGTCTTATGACTCAAGGGCCATATTTGGCCAAACTGTGTCAAACGCAAGACAGACCGACGTAAAGTAAAAAATGTTACGAAAGGGGAAAAGAGGGATTGGGAATATTGTGAGATGAAAGCAGAAATATATTGTTTAATGTATCCCTGGAACGCGACCCCGTGTTTACTAAAGACAGTAAACCCCTAAGGTAATGAGTATCTTGGGGGTTAGTGAAGCCCGTACAAAAGGAGATGCGCCCCTGACGACACAAAAGAGAAAGAAATACACTTAGGGCGGAATCGAACCTAACAAGAGCGAACCTGCAATTGGCAAGTTGCTAGCGCAGTGGGCAAACCCACTGATTCAAAACGCTCCCCCCTATTATGAGACATGGTGGTGTAGAAAATATCCAGTCCAATTACACTCTCACAGAGCATAGAATCGTATGTATTGAAGAATGAGCAAAGCCTCGCATGGGGTGTTTGTCCATCCCTGGTCAAGAAACTGTCTCGCAAACAATGTCAGGGGAAACTGACATTAAAACCACTTCGTTATAAAAGGTGACATTCTCAAACTCGGATACTGATAAGATAAGGTTTCTGATGACTAGAATTTCGGGGACGAATCCATTTTAGATCCATGGTGTGTGTAGCAAAGTACTGTTTGATCATAATAAAAATGTCGTGGTGCTACAAAAATTTGTTTTTGAAATATTAAGCTATTCTGTTTTCCCTCATTATTGTGAAAATATAGGTATAATTAATTACATTGTAACAAATGTGCTTTTCATATTTCTTTGGAAAGAATATAAATAGTTCGAATCTAAAATTTCAACTACCATTGATTCTAAACATTCAAAGAGTATTTCCTGATGGATCCAGCTTTCGCAGCAATCCTTCAAATTAAATGCACTCGATTCATGATGTTCCTTCATGGAAAATGTAATCAAATAGAGTTGAATATTTAAAGTGCTGTTCTTCGATTTCGTAAAGTATGTAACGCAAAAGTTTGTATCAAAAATTTATTATTTCGTTACATGAGAGGAACTATTCTTTTGTTTTGACAAAATACGTACTCGTATTTAATTTTGTGAAGATTAAATCTTAGGAGGGCCGATGGATACCATCGATAGCTTTTATACAAAACGTTTCATTAGTGTGTCGTTTAAAGTATAAATTGTATCATTTCGAACGAATCGAATTACTTAAGAAAGATTAAATTGCATTCTAAATAAAGTTTAGTCAGCGAATCGGTTTTAATTCGGATGTCGAGATTTAGGTCCTATTGAGAAATATTCTTCCACTCTGGAGTTGTAAAATGTTTCTTGGGCCAATTTGCAGTACTCTTGTTTGATGTGTATTAACTAATGATTTTTGTATACTATTCAATTAGCTTTATCGGAACCATTGACAATTTCTTGAAGATTATTTTATTCCATTGACTAGGAAAATAAGCACTAGAAACAATACAACGCTACTTTCTAATAGTATTTCTTACCAAAAAATATAGGAAATATAATGTAAGTCTATAGCAAGGTTTGAGTCACTAACGAATGTGTCTTTAATAACTGAATTTAGCTAAATCCTAGGTCTTATAAGTGAACAGTTTTAATCTCCAATTACTATCGCAAGGTACTGGTAACGCAATTTTCTTTCAAATATTAGCAAAATAGCACTATATTTGATAAAATAAGTACAAAATCTTCACCTACACATACTCGTGGAGCTTATGAAATTCTAACAATTAGAAAAAAAATCATCCATGAACTTTTACAAAGTGAAGTTAGCTTGTGAGATTTTAGGATTTTTTAGTTGAATGAAGTGGATAAATATCTAGTTTATTACCACTTCTTGAAAAGTTTGACCTACTGATCAGCTTTAGTTAGAAGTTAGATTTCCTTTAATGTGTTATTAAAGATTTTATGGAGTTTAGTAAGGTGATAGTGAAGTATTTAAGGAGTATGTAGTACGCTCTTATATATTAAAGTGTTTAAGAAGCTGTAGTAAGGTGTTATTAACGTGTTTGAGAAGTTTATAGTAAGGTGTTATTAAAGTGTTTAACCCTCCTGGTGGTAGTTTCGACGAGATATTTCGTCATAAGCAAAACTAACCAGATCCGCTTGGACTAGATATTTCGCCTTTAAAAGAAAATTGAATCTCGTCATCATGAAAATATCAGCAATATCTCGATGACGAGATATCTCTTCATTACCAAAATCGGTCAGATCTTGATGGACGAGATATCTCTTCATTAGCAAAATCGGTCAGATCTTGATGGACGAGATATCTCTTCATTAGCAAAATCGGTCAGATCTTGATGGACGAGATATCTCTTTAGCAAAATCGGTCAGATCTTGATGGACAAGATGTCTTTCTTCATTATCAAAATTGGTCAGATCTTGGACGAGATATCTCTTTAGCAAAATCGGTCAGATCTTGATGGACGAGATGTCTTCATTAGCAAAATTGGTCAGATCTTGATGGACGAGATATCTCTTTAGCAAAATCGGTCAGATCTTGATGGACGAGATGTCTTCATTATCAAAATTGGTCAGATCTTGATGGACGAGATATCTCTATAGCAAAATCGGTCAGATCTTGATGGACGAGATATCTCTTTAGCAAAATCTGTCAGATATTGATTGACGAGGTATCTTGTCGAAACCCCTTGGAGGATTAAGAAGTGTGTAGTAAGGTTTTATTAAAGTATTCTGGGGTGCGGTATATGAGATTTTAATGTAAATGAGGGGTTAAGAGTGCTTTTGAAACAAACTTCGATATAGGCATAGGATGTTGGACGTCGGCAACGCTGATTCAACTCAGTAGACCATTGATTTCCAACCAGTGTGTCATACGAAAAATGAGGCGATTTAAATAGTGGACATTTTATTCACTTCAACGGTTTAATTTTGAACTTTTGATTAGTGTGTTCACAAATAATTTCAAGCAATAGCCGTATAAATAATGTTGAGTATTGTTTTTTGTTACAAAGGATCGTAAATAAATTGTTTCAAATGAGTAAAAAAAATCTACTTTGGAGAAAAAGGGTAGATAATTACTATTATTTTTTGTCAATTAATCAAAATTATACCTATTTTTTGTCGATCGACAAAAAAATATATCGATTTTGGTGTGCCGCAGAACTTTAATAATTAATTTAAGTTTAAAAACTGTCACAACAGACAAATCAAACTTTCTCCTCTCTTACCCCTTTCACTTGCATATTTTTTATTTAATCCATTTCCTCTTTCTGAGAGACTCGAGAAAGTGATGGAGATGAAATGGCAATACAATGATACCCTTCTTCATAAATTGAAATTCGTATTCTATCGGTTGTGCTTTAAATTGTGCAATTAATTATCTGAGGGGCGCACACGTTTATGTACGTTTGACAATGTGGCAGTCTTCCCTACATGATTTCTAACCAGTTTTTAACCTTGATCAATAATATTCTTCCTATGATTATTTTAACCTTAGGATTCTTTAGGTGCGGTTATTTAGTCATAACATATGATGTGAGGTAAAAGTGATACTACACTATTCGGAAATGGCTCAGGGGTTTATTGTCTCATGTATCTACTTTGGAGAAAAAATATATTCTAAAGAGGCCACGAGGAGTGGTTCGGTTAAAGCAGGGGTGGGGAACCTTTTCATGTTGGAAGGCCGCATTACTTCAGATGTAATTAAATAAGGTCTCAATCAATAAACTTCAACTAGACCTAAAAATGTATATTACTCTGTAAAAATCTAATTATTATGCATTAATTTAAAGTGTGCCAGTCCATCTTAGAAGATTATTTAGCTGAAATTTATTTTACTCTTTCGTACCTTAAATACGTTTAAAAATAAAATAAAAAGGTAAAAGACGGAGAAAAATTTATTAATAAAAATAAAAGAACTTGTTCTGTAAAATTTGGTCTCAATCAAAAGACCACACTTAAAGGGCCTAGAAGGCAGCATACTGCCTTAAAGCCACAGGTTCCCTACCCCGTTGAGTCAAAAAGTATTCCTTACTACCTTGACAACGTAGTCTGCTACACGTTAAGATGTTAATTATTTATTAGCAAACTGTTATAGTTCTTATTTGTGTTTTGCTAAAATTTTATGCGATCTCTTTTTATTTTAAAATTTCCTCGTAATACTAGGGACCTGGTAGCCCGGTTTTAGGAGTAACGGATTAGCAACTGGAGGGTTGCGAGTTCGAATCCAACCAAAGACCATCGTGTATAAAAGGGGCTGGTGCCCATTAAATATGTCCTGGCTTCAAATGTCCTCGTATTGGCGTTGTGTTTAAGTTTGGAGAGTGGGGTGCCAGCTCAGATATTACCTCGTCATGTGACTGGTTTAAAATTATACGGAGTTGTCCTCGGTTCTTTCCCTTCGGGATTCATCTCGAACCGTTGTCAATAGCCCATTGTATTTCTCCAGTGCGACGTTAATTGAACTACCTGCTCTTGTATATATCTTGTGTTGCATGGTTTAATAATTTTTAATGTTGAACATTCAGGAAAGAATTGGGGTTTTCGAAAACGCGATATTTCTCGATCTTTGGCTAAAATGTACCCACTAATGTTAATTGATATTTTTATACCCTTACAGAAATCAAATTGTGGGTCACTGTTTCGGCCACTTCGCTAGAAACCTGCGTGTTACAGGTGGTGAGTGTCGATTAGTCCCTGAGTGTATTTCTCTGTTCTGAATCAGTAAAATCTTTCCTTGTGTGTATCTATGTACATTTACTTGACGATGTTTGCCTTCAAATGTCCTCACGTTGGCGTATGGTGGAAGTTTGAAGAGTGGGGGGCCAGCTCAGGTGTGACCTCGTCATCTGACCGTGGTTCAAAATTACGCGGAGTTGTCCTAGGATCTTTCGGGATTTATCCCGGACCGTCGCCAATAGCCGTTGGGTTGCTGCAGTGCGACGTTATTTAAAATATCTACCTACCTCGAAATACTATCATATTAATTAGAAACGTACCTCACTTGCTTAAACAAGCTGGAAGCATTGCGTAAGAAGCATTTTGGTACAGTTCTCTGTACTTACTGCTTATGTAACAAATAAGATACGTAATTCAGCTATTTGTAAATCATTTTAAAAGCCTTGAAAAATGTTTCAGCAAAATAGGACACTTCTGCATTGATGTTATGCGTGTGAATTTCTTCGCAGTACAGAGTAATTATTGCTCATTATTTCTCATGATATTAATATTCGAAGATTAGAAACGGATGAGGAAATTTCGCAATGGACGCAACGACTCAAACAAAATTAATTTGCATGCAAAACATTCCTTAATTACCCGTACCAACATCATGTTTCTTCATACTCCTGCACGGACAACATGAATTCGTCTTTACTCAGGGAGGGCGTTGCAGGTTTTTACTCTCGAGATTTTTATTCCGGCGTTCGAAAAGTGTTAATTATTCATTTCCCCTTGCATATAATCCCCCTCTCGTTTCGAATCGGATTAGTCAGTGAACCGTCTCGGAGATTCTAATCCTGCTGAGGAAGGAGAAATTCTCACAGGGCATGGAGATAAGGCCGGAGAAAAAAACTCCATTCCTCACAGGCGGTCTTTCTCTCACACAAGTGGAGCATTCGAACACTAGTAAGAAAAGAGAAATCTTACCTCAAACCAACACGGTGTGGATATTTTTGAAATGGAATGAGGCAAACAATGTAACAGCCTGATCCCTCAATGGGAATTTATTATAAGCTACCTAATCGAAAAAATGTGTCTCAGATTTTACGTGGCGAGAGAAAGAGGCCTCATTTGTGTTTGTTGAATGGCAACGACTCGATAAAGCATCGCGTGATTCCGAAGCAAATCACATTTTCCGATTGAAGTTGCACAAACCGTTTTCACTGGATTTAAGGTCAGATTGGCGTGGTGTAGAAGTGTGTGAAGGTAGATAATTAGGGTTTTATGGCTCAAGTGGAAGTTTGGAGAGTGCGGTGCCAGCTCAGGTGTGACCTCATCATCTGACCGTGGTTGAAAATTGCGTGGTGTTTTCCTCGAATCTTTCTCTTTGGGATTGATCCCGGACCGTCACCAATAGCCCGTTGTGTTGCCCCACTGCCGACGTTAACTAAAATACCTACCTATTTACCACTGGATTTAAGGTAAAATGAGTAATTTCAGATTCGTATTTTAAACATCATTTTAAGTTGTGCTGCAAAGTATTACGTTCATAACGACCGAAAGTACATTCAACTTGCCAATGAATACTTCGAGGGAGTGTTCGAAAGTTCAAAATGGTGCGAAAGGAAGTTTGGTTTATAAATTACATCTGAAATAACTGGATTGTCTGGATGCTTAAAAATGTATTTAGTTTAGCGTAAAATTTGAAAAAGTTACTAACTCTCTGAGGGCCTTCACGTATAATTCCCTCTTGAAACCTGCAGTCTCCCTTGCATGACTTTAAACCAGTTTTAAACTTCTTGACTAATGAAATCTCCGAAGGATTCTATTCTGAGGAAAAGAACCAATGGAATCTTTCAAAACGATCCTATTATAAGAAAATGACCGATAGCATCTTTCCAACCGATTTTATTCTAAGAAAAAAGGACCAATATAATCCTTGCAAATGATTCTGTTGTGAGGAAAAGACCAATAGAGGTGGTAGGTGGTTAATTAACTTCGCATTGAAACACAACACAACGGGTTATTGGTGACGATCCGTGATCCCAAAGGAAAGGTCCAAGAACAACATCACGTCATTTTGAACAACGGTCAGATGACGAGGTTAACACTTGTGCTGACACCCCACTCTCCAAACTTGCACATCATGCTAACGTGAGGACATTTGA
Organism: Meta bourneti; assembly: GCA_933210815.1. Taxonomy (NCBI): domain Eukaryota; kingdom Metazoa; phylum Arthropoda; class Arachnida; order Araneae; family Tetragnathidae; genus Meta; species Meta bourneti. The sequence goes on from OW119926.1 coordinate 8,595,483, forward strand.
GGCCACGACAGTTTTAACTTGCACCAGATGATCTCTGAGTTCGAATTCGCAACCCTCCGGATGCTAATCCGTTGCTCTTCCAACTGGGCTACCGCTGCTCCAAAAGACCAATAGAATAAAAAAAGATGATATTCTAAGGAAAGGAGCAATAGAATTTCTCCATACGATTCTATTATGAAGAAAGAACCAACAGAATCATTCCAAATGCTTCTGTTCTGAGGGAAAGACCAATAGAATCTTTGCAAACGATTCTATTAGAAAGATAGGAGTAATATAATCTTTCAAAACGATTCAATTTTAAAGAGAACAATAGAATCCTTACAAATGATTCCATTACGAGGAAAAGACCAATAAAATCCAAAAGATGATATTCTAAGGAAAGGAGCAAAATATAATCTTTCAAAACGATCCCATTTTAAGGAAAGCACCAATGTGAACTCCGTTTAAATGATTTTATTTTGAGTAAAAGAACAATAGAGAAACTTTCCAAAGGTTCAAAGAATCCATGAATTCTTTCATCAGATGTAGTGATTTAGTCATTAATTGAGATGTAAAGTTAAATCAAAACTTCATTACTCGGAAATCTCGTGACTGTCAGAGAGTTAAAGAGTTAATTGCAATATATCAAAAATTAAGTGGTGTGTTTTGACTTGAACTTATACGGTAGAGACACACTAACAAATAGACTCCGTACAAATGATTCTATTTTGAGTAAAAGAAAAATAGAAACTTTCCAAAGGTTGAAAGAATACATGAATTCTTTCAATCAATAGATGTAGTGATTTAGTCATTAATTGTGATGTAAAGTTAAATCAAAACTTCACAACTCGGAAATCTCGTGACTGTCAAAGAGTTAAAGAGTTAATTGCAATATATCAAAAAATTAAGTGGTGTGTTTTGACTTGAACTTATACGGTAGAGACACACTAACCAATAGACTCCGTACAAATGATTTTATTTTGAGTAAAAGAACAATAGAAACTTTCCAAAGGTTGAAAGAATACATGAATTCTTTCAATCAATAGATGTAGTGATTTTGTCATTAATTGTGATGTAAAGTTAAATCAGAACTTCACAACTCGGAAATCTCGTGACTGTCAGAGAGTTAAAGAGTTAATTGCAATATATCAAAAAATTAAGTGGTGTGTTTTGATTTGAACTTATACGGTAGAGACACACTAACCAATAGACTCCGTACAAATGATTTTATTTTGAGTAAAAGAACAATAGAAACTTTCCAAAGGTTGAAAGAATACATGAATTCTTTCAATCAATAGATGTAGTGATTTTGTCATTAATTGTGATGTAAAGTTAAATCAAAACTTCACAACTCGGAAATCTCGTGACTGTCAGAGAGTTAAAAAGTTAATTGCAATATATCAAAAAATTAAGTGGTGTGTTTTGATTTGAACTTATACGGTAGAGACACACTAACCAATAGACTCCGTACAAATGATTTTATTTTGAGTAAAAGAACAATAGAAACTTTCCAAAGGTTGAAAGAATACATGAATTCTTTCAATCAATAGATGTAGTGATTTTGTCATTAATTGTGATGTAAAGTTAAATCAAAACTTCACAACTCGGAAATCTCGTGACTGTCAGAGAGTTAAAGAGTTAATTGCAATATATCAAAAAATTAAGTGGTGTGTTTTGATTTGAACTTATACGGTAGAGACACACTAACCAATAGACTCCGTACAAATGATTTTATTTTGAGTAAAAGAACAATAGAAACTTTCCAAAGGTTGAAAGAATACATGAATTCTTTCAATCAATAGATGTAGTGATTTAGTCATTAATTGTGATGTAAAGTAAAATCAAAACTTCACTACTCGGAAATCTCGTGACTGTCAGAGAGTTAAAGAGTTAATTGCAATATATCAAAAAATTAAGTGGTGTGTTTTGACTTGAACTTACACGGTAGAGACACACTAACCAATAGACTCCGTACAAATGATTTTATTTTGAGTAAAAGAACAATAGAAACTTTCCAAAGGTTGAAAGAATACATGAATTCTTTCAATCAATAGATGTAGTGATTTTGTCATTAATTGTGATGTAAAGTTAAATCAAAACTTCACAACTCGGAAATCTCGTGACTGTCAGAGAGTTAAAGAGTTAATTGCAATATATCAAAAAATTAAGTGGTGTGTTTTGATTTGAACTTATACGGTAGAGACACACTAACCAATAGACTCCGTACAAATGATTTTATTTTGAGTAAAAGAACAATAGAAACTTTCCAAAGGTTGAAAGAATACATGAATTCTTTCAATCAATAGATGTAGTGATTTTGTCATTAATTGTGATGTAAAGTTAAATCAAAACTTCACAACTCGGAAATCTCGTGACTGTCAGAGATTTAAAGAGTTAATTGCAATATATCAAAAAATTAAGTGGTGTGTTTTGATTTGAACTTATACGGTAAAGACACACTAACCAATAGACTCCGTACAAATGATTTTATTTTGAGTAAAAGAACAATAGAAACTTTCCAAAGGTTGAAAGAATACATGAATTCTTTCAATCAATAGATGTAGTGATTTTGTCATTAATTGTGATGTTAAGTAAAATCAAAACTTCACTACTCGGAAATCTCGTGACTGTCAGAGAGTTAAAGAGTTAATTGCAATATATCAAAAAATTAAGTGGTGTGTTTTGACTTGAACTTACACGGTAGAGACACACTAACCAATAGACTCCGTACAAATGATTCTATTTTGAGTAAAAGAACAATAGAAACTTTCCAAAGGTTGAAAGAATCCATGAATTCTTTCAAGCGAAGTGAAGCCAATGAATTTTGTACTATAAAATTGAAAAGTGTTCAAAACTTAGTTCTATAGAAAATAAAGCTCTCCCAGCACAGTAGAATTTCGACCTGTTGCACACCCCCTCCCCGCGCTCAGTGCTTCTGCGCACTCAGTCCGTAGGTCATGTCAGGTAGGGACATCCTTTGTCTACAGGGCCGCAATAGCCCAGTTGAAAGAGCAACGGATTAGCAACCGGAGGTTTGCGAGTTCGAATCCAACCAAAGACCGTCGTGTACAAAGGGGGCTGGTGCACGTTAAATCTATCGTGGCTTCAAATATTCTCAGGTTGGCGTGGTGTGGAAGTATGAAGAGTGGTATGCCAAACTCTGGTGTTGACCTCGCCATCTGACCGTGATTCGAAATGACGAGATATTGTCCTTGGTACTTTAGGCTTTCTAAACTAATATATGATTATTTGTCACTTGTAATATATAATTATTGTCACTTATAATATAATTACTTGTCACTTATAATATATAATTATTTGTCACTGTGTCATGAGATTTCCGAGTAATGTAATAAAATATCTCCCCCACAACGCACGTGCCCCCATGTTGGCGTGATGTGGAAGTTTGGAGACTGGTAGGTAGGTATTTAATTAACGTCGCACTCGAGAAACATAACGGGCTATTGGTGACGGTGCAAGATCAATCCCCAAGGGAAAGATCGAGGACAACACCTAATTTTGAATCACGGTCAGATGACGTCCCACCTGAGCGGCACCCCACTCTCCGAACTTAAACTCCTCGCCAATGTTAGGACATTTGAGGCCACGGCATATTTAACGTCCATCAGCCCCGTGTACACGACAGTCTTTGGTTGGATTTGAACTCGCAACCCTCCGGTTGCTAATCCTTTACCCTTTCAACCGGCTCATTTGGAGAGTGGAGTGCCAGCTCAGGTGTTGTCCTCGGTTCTTTCCTTTGGGGATTGATCCCGGACCGTCGCCAATAGCTGGTTGTGTTTCTCCAGTGCGACGTTAATTAACTACCTACCTACGTCTATACGACGCTATATTTGCCTTCTGGATGTTCCTTCTAGTTCTGAAATCATCAGATAAAACAGTTACAACGCGTTTTAGCAACGCTCGACTTTTCATGCAAGGCCCCCCCCCCCAGTCCTGTTCCGATCTTAAAGACGTATTCACGTCAAAACCCCCGTGCTGATAAAGGAAACAGCCCCCCACCGCATACTGACATACACACCTTACATGCCTTTGTCAGCGAAGGAAGAGAAATCTCCCCCACTTTATAAAGCGAAGCTACTGACTTTCCTGAGCCCAATCAGACACAATGGTCCTGACTAGCTTCGTGAATAGTTTATGAGACAACCTGCGGATGAGGCATCACTCATTAAACTATCGTATTCATCCATATCCTCCTCCGGGACGCGAGGAGCTGCCGGACTCTCCGGGCCTGCTTCAGTTATTCTTCAAAGTCTAGCATTTAACGGATCATTAGGGATATCTTAAACGGGTTGCACGGAAAAGAACAGCTTTGGCGATAGGAGGACACATTACTCCCCCGCCAAAACCCTCTTTCGCACCAGAAGTTGAGGGCTGATTAAGTATTTTTTAAAGGTGGCGGAGAAAAAATCCATCCCGGAATATGACCTGTAATTAATATGGGCCAGAGTATAGAAGTTCGTGTTTGAGCTTTTCACTCCTTCATTCTTTTGCACACGTATAATAGCCCCTCAGGGGCCTTCGTGGCTCAGTAAGTAGGGTATTCCCACTTTCGAGTTATAGGCGGCGCAGGTTCGATTCCTGTCAGGCGTGGGTGTATTTCTCTCTTCTGTGTTATTAAAACTTTCATTGTGTGTGAGTGATATTATATGTCTTGTGTCTGGCGCAGCATCGCCAGATATGGCACTTGTGCCATGATACTCCCATAAATCAACCAACCATAGCCCCTCGGTACATCGCTCTAATTGACATGAATGCGTCTTTAAAATCAGAACAGTTCTGGGGGCATGCATGAAAAGTCTACGGCTACAAAAAAAGCGTTACACAACTGTTTTGTATTATGATTTCATAACGGGAAGAGGTAGATATTTTAATTAACGTCACACTGGAGCAACACAAAGGGCTATTGGCTACGGTCCGGGATCAAACGCGAAGGGAAAGATCCGAGGGCAACACCAAGTAATTTTGAACCACGGTCAGATGACGAGGTGAACACCTGAGCTGGCACCCCACTCTCCATACTTCCACATCAAGCCAACATGAGGACATTTGACAGATTCAACGTATACCAGCCCCCATGTACACGTCTTTGTTTGGATTCGAACTAGCAAACCTCCGGTTGCCGAAGCCTTTACTCTTCCAACAGAGGTACAGCGGCCCGCAGAACTAGAAGAAACGTCCAGAAGGTAACTAGCGTCGGTTAGACGAGGGATGTCCGTACCTGGTACGACCTTCGGACCGAGTGGGCAGTGCGCACTGATTGCGAGGAAAGGGTCCAAAATATATCGAAACTATTTATTCGAAATTATGTCCGTACTGGGCGAGATTTGAGTTAGTGCCACTTTGGATTGCGTAATTGGTGTTATTCGAAAGCTACCCTTACTACGCTACAATCACGGATTTAATCAATGAAATGATCCTTCAATATTAATATCAAACTGCACTTCAATGGCTCAAGCTGTAAATTGATTGTTGAATATTCGCAATGAACCATCGTTCAAACTTCATATGTCTTCACTTATTCAACGATCCAACATCAGGCCCGAGTGATACGGTTTGTGTCCTCCAAGCAACCTACCATTTGTTTAGTTGTCCTGAGATGAGTTTTAAGTACGGACAGCAGAGGATATCTCAATCTGTTTCTTTAGAGTTGGGAATGGTAAAAGTTACCTACTCCAATCAGTCTTTGCCTTTGCCCATATGCAACCAGGGATCGTCGTGGCTCAGTGGGTATGCCCACCACGCTAGCAATCTTCGAGCTGTAGGTGGCGCTGGTTCAATTCATATCAGGTACATTCCTCCCTGGGTGTATTTCTCTATTCTGTGTCAGTAAAACTTTCGTTGTATGTGTGTCTATTACTTGATATTGTATGTCTTGTGTAGCATGCCAAATATGGCCCTTGCGCCATAGAACCCCAAAACCAACCCATATGCATCCGTTCTACCACAATGCGAAATTTCGTAGAGGGATCTACAGACTTTATCAAGTTAGGGAGATTAATGCTCATCAGTCGAACACCGAAAGGTGAGTAGGTAATTTATAATTTTTGTCGCATTTTGTATAGAAATTAGACCTTCGCCACACTCCATTTTCCAAAATGGCATCAGACACACATCTAAAAATCTTTCTATCGATGGTCTGCTCTTCGATGGTTGATCCCAGATCGTCGACAATAGCCCTTAGTGTTGCTCCAGTGCGACGTTAAATACCTACCTCGATCTGCAGTGCATTTTCGACACTCAAGGCCAGTCTTTGAGGCATAGGAGAGAGCACAAATCTAATTAAAACTATATATCGGTAATTTGGTTTTTTGATCAGACACTCAAGTAACTACTCGATTATAACGTCCCTAACAACAGCTCGGTATCGGAGGTCATAACCACTGACCTTCGGCCAAAAATTCCCGATTATCTTACAAATCACTGATTGTAAGACATCGTTCATAACGTGTTGTTCAAATAAACATGAGTTTATTTATAATCTAGGTCGTGGCGTTGTGTTATTTGGCACACCACTCTGCCCACTAAATTAAATCTGCCTAATTGAATTGGAGCCAGAGGTGGGATACACTGGTGCGATTTTTTGGTGCTAATTAAATTGCACTGTCCACTGAAGGGCCGCGGTAGCCCAGTTGGAAGAGCAACGGATTAGCAAACGGAGGGTTGCGAGTTCAAAACTCGGTCCCGGCAAAGACCGTCGTGTACGTCTGTCAATGTTCTCAATGTTCATCAATGTCAATGGCCTCAAATGTTCTGTGGTGAAGAAGTTTGAAGAGTGAGGTGCCATCTCAGCTAGTCATCTGACCTTGGTACAAAATTACGAGGCGTTGTCCTTGCTCTTTCCCTTCGGGATTGATCCCGAACCTTCGCCAATAGCGCGTTTTGTTGCTCCAGTGTGAAGTTAATTAATTATCTACCTACCGTCCATTGAAACAGTGAATAGTAGCAGTTATTCTTTTAATTTCTAGTCCTATTTGGTCAGTCTGAGCCCAAATAAATGAAGTTTAAACTTTCGCAAACTCGCATGAACCAACATCAAAATAGGGATTTATGTAGGGCGGTTTTGTATATGAAATATTTTTAGTTTAGTTTTGATTGATTATCAGATACATTTTCCTTGCTTCGTTTTCTAAGGTTAAGAAAGATTATTTTAGTATTACGAACGTATCCAGTAAATGTATCAACATACGCTGAAATAATCACCAAATCAAACTTCTTGTTCACGCCAACGTGAGGCCATTTGCGGCCACGACAGATATAATGTGCACCAGCCCCTACATACACAATGGTCTTGTGTTACCTTTCCAATTAAGCTCAAGTAAAGAAAGATGAATTTTTGATATACGTATGTATATTAAACGTATATATTAATATGTTTTACAAAGAACGGTTGGTTGGTAGTTATAAGTTGGATTACCATCGCACTGGAGCAACACAACGGGCTCTTGGCGACGGTCCGGGATCAATTTCGAAGGGAAAGCTTCGAGGACATCTCGTAATTTTGAACCACGGTCAGATGACGAGTTAACACCTGAGCTAGCACCACAATCTCCAAACTTCCACACCACGCCAACGGAAGGACATTCGCGGCCTTGACAGATATTATGTGCACCAGCCCCCACATACACGACGCTCTTTCTAATCCGCAACTCTACCAACTGGGCTACCGTTGTCCCTTACAAAGAATGCAGTTGAAGCTATGGAAATATAATTTTCCAAGTTGTTAACAAAACTCTCAAGATTGCTATATCGATCCTTATAAATTGTGTAAGTGAATACATAAGTACCTTTCAATTCTTCTCATAAAAGGTTTAAATTAGGTAATACCTCAATTAATTGAAAATTAAATTTTTCTGCAATATAACCTGGATATATTCCAAACCACTTTTAGGAGTTGTTTCCAATTAAACGAATATGCAATTAAAATTGTTTTATTGAACTCCCTATGTATATTAATATTTTAAAATTTAAATTATTCGATGGATATGTTGCAGAATATATTAGATGTTTACATTAATGTAAGAATTTATGTATTTTGGTCGCAAATTCTTAATTGAGAATGCTTGAAATCAATGATTGATGATTCACTTATTGTATGCAATTGCCAAATAAAAGCCCATTAGCTTTAAAATATTAGAATTATTTCCCTTTTTAATCAGAAAATGAAGTTGGATGCATTACGGCGAGGTAACTGAATTTTACATTTTAAATACTTTTTGTGCAGGATTCTTAAAATTTGATTATATTTATTAAAATTTATATTCAACTTTTAAAAGTTATTTATAGCAGATAATTTCATTTATTCTGAACTAACTTATTACCGTTATCTTCTGTGGAGAATAACATTTTGTACAGATTTTAAAAAAATGTTCGTCAATTTAACGTTTTCCTACAATATCTAACAAAACAAACTAAACCCTATTTGTATTTATTAAAAAGCTTTATTGTGTGATACTTTCAGAAAACATTTTTCTTGCCTTTCAAAATCTATTTTGGTTACAATGAAATATTGCGTTTTTGCTGTTCGATCACTTAGAAGAATTAACTTCAAGAGCGAAAATCTGGAGTTAACCATTAAATAATGGTTTCAAAAATCATTACTCATAATGATTTACGGTAAAAGGAAGTCTTTGTTAGCAGAAAGTGGAAACTGTTCTTATCTATATATATAATAGTATCAAGAATGAATAATTATTTGTGAATGATCTGTTCTTCAGATCAGAATGTTTAAAATGTTTTATTGTTTTAAGAATTTAAATCCCCATTACAATGTCATGTCGGAGGTACTTCAAACTAAAAAGAATTGTCAAATGTATGGTGAAAGATGTAAATGCTAGCATGTATAATAGTGCTATACTCCGGTGCTTTGATATACATTTCCTGCTCTTGGAAATTTCCTAAAGTTAGAGTAAATTTGTTTAGTAAGCAGATAAACATTAGATGAGACGCAATATTTCAGAATTAAAACACTAGTTACAGAAAAAACAAAAATTAACACTTCCTTAAATGTGATTGCAAAGGAAGAATTGGACTATAACTTGTTTGGTGATAATAATTTGTGATATCGTACAATTGTTATTTCTTTGAACTTTTAAAATATGTAAACAAATAACCATATTATCCATGGTTTTAAATATTTACTACACTTGAATTTAAACGGTAGGTAGGTATTTAATTAACGTCGCAACGGGCTTTTGGCGAAGGTCCTGGATCAAATCCAAAGGGAAAGATCTGAGATTTTAGACGGACTGGTGATTGTGTGTTATGCTATTGAAACACCTACGATTCTATACACAAGGAGGCAACAGGGCCGCGGTAGCCCAGTTGGAAGAGTAACGGATTAGCAACCGGAGAGTTGAAAACTTGGTTCAACCAAAGACCTTCGTGTACATTGGGGCTGGTGCACTTTAAAAAACTCTCGTCGATTTAAATATCTCACTTTGGCGCAGTGTAGAAGTTTGGAGAGTGGTGTGGAGCTTTGATGTGGTCCTTGTCATCTGACAGTGGCTCAAAATTATGTGGGGTTGTCCTCGGATTTTTCCTTTGGGGATTGTTCCCGGACCTCTCACCAATAGTACGTTGTGTTGCTCCAGAGCGACGCTAATTAACACGACCCCACCTATCTGTCCACAAGGAAGTCTGTGTGAACGAAAAGAATTGTTGAGTTTGAAGCAAGTAAGTAGTCTATTAAGAAATAGCAACCTCACATTTGGAAAGGTATTCTTATCAAGTGTATTTGATTTCATGTCTCTATATTGATATAGTTTCGTTCTTGCATTGTTTTCGTTCATAATATTTCATCACTTGATTGATATGACACATGATCGGTCCATGTTAACAAGCACGTTTCTGTATATAGGGAATTGAAGCAAACTATCATCATTCAAAAATGGTTTAAGGTGTAACACAAGAAATCACAAAATCTACCAGAATATCAATACTTTTTCTATTAGTTCAAATATTTTTGAACTCCTTAGCTTTCAAACGATACCCAAGATCTTGCAAATATTCGAAATAGTTTTCTAGTTGCAAGGGTTTTTGTTGGGTACTGTTACCATACACAAACATGTTTCCAAAACTTTAAACTCAATTTCTGAAGAACTGTGTTTTTGAAATAGGAAGCTTGGTTCAAACAGTGATAACTCAACAATAAATTAATCTATTATAATTATTTTTGTCATTATAATCTATATAATACAGTGGATGTTTTGACCCTCAGTCAAAGTTATTGGTTCAATGAATTTTAAGTTGGTTTTTAAATGTTGAAATTCTTGAAAAAATCTTGAATTTTTTAGACTCCCTTGGAGAAAAAAATTGTCAAAAAACTTGATGGAGGGTCAAAACATGAAGAAAAATAATAGGAACTAGTGGTCAAACAATGGTCGAAATTCGACCATAATTCATTTAATTTTTAAGTTTGAACGTTAATAAGGTTCTTTTGTCAAAGAGTATACCTCTATATTCATTGCATATAATTTTTTGAATTTTGTTCTATTACGTAAGCTGCGAGCATGTACAAATACGTCAGGAAAAATGCGGTATAGCTTGGTTAAGCCATATCTAAAAAACCATAACGCGTTGTTTGACATTTTCTTGGTTTTTTTTATTGCTATACTGGCCACAGGTTTCGCCAAGGCTACACAGTTAATTTGCCTATCTTTTTCAAATTATATAAAATTTAAATAAAAAATAAATCCAAAAAATGAAAAATGAAATAAGGAATACGTGCTTTTATTGAAACAAAAAAACCGGGTGGTTAAAAAAATAAATGTTGTCCATTGAACTTGAAATAGTTCGACAATGAATTTAATGATTCAAAACTTCTGTGTAGACGATGCTTTTTTTTATAAAAACTCTTTCATCGTTTGCTAAATGCCCTTGACCGTTATATTCGGAAATATAAAATCTCAAACCATCGAATGATATAACTCTACTTGCTGCGATTTACAATTGATCATGTGTAAAAACTGGCTGCCTCAATAAAATTCCAATTTTTTCGAATGTTTGTCCTTGAGACTTATTTATTGTCATCGCAAATGCAGGTATAATTCGAAATTGAGTTCTTTGAAAGTTAAATGGTAAAATAGTTCCGGAATATGTTAAATTTATACGTGGAATCAAAATTCTCTTATTGCGTGCGGTTCCAGTTAAAACTTCGCAATCAATAGTATTACGATGCATAAATTTGATGCGCATTCTTCTTCCATTGACTAATGCTTCCTTTGTATTTAAGTTTCTGATCAGCAAAACGATGCAATTAACTTTGAATACTAACTTATGTGGTGGCAAATTATGCCAAATCTCATACTTCTCCGTGCGCGCAATGTGCTTAAAAAGGGGTACAAAGTTTTTTCTTCATGTATTAATATATAGATTACAGTATATGAACGTAAACAATTAATGTTTTATTTTGTTTAATTTAATATATTTGTAACGCATATTATACATTAATTTTATCTTTCTGCACTCCTCCATATGAACTTTAATTATGCCAAAATCTCATACTCCTCCGTGCGCGCAATGTGCTTAAAAAGGGGTACAAAGTTTTTTCTTCACGTATTAATATATAGATGTTACCGTGAAAGACCGAAATTGGAGAATGTCGACTTTCACCGGTGAATGTCGACACATACCAAATACGTCGGTGAAAGATCGAATATTTCATTACATTCTTGTACATTCGGACCCTCACCGGTGTATGTCGACAATCACAGATATGCTCTGGTGGAGGTCGAAAAGAGAGGAGCCGAGGTTTTTTTCCCGATACCCTAATTTATACTGAATGGATACTGCAGTGAATCGTGATCTTTTTCTTGAAAAGTTAAATGCATTAATTGCGGGTAAACGAGAAGACAATTGTTTTTATTTTTCTCAAGAAAAGTACTCTAAAATACTTTCTGAAATGTTACGAACCTCACAAAAACAATTTCCTCCTGCTCAAATTGGTGATACTGTACGAATACAAGTCCCTGATGTCGACCGTGGTCGTACAGATAGCCGAAATGTGTTAGCGGTTGTTGTTGGAATAGAAGACTTCGACTTCTATAAACTGGCAAATAAAAATGGTACCCTCAAGCAGCTTTACACACGTAATCAGTTCGTAATTTGTAAAGAAAAGTTACTTTCCATAGATGAGATTTGTTTTCAAGAAATGTCGCCGAGAGAAGCAGCTGCAGCTAATTCGAGAAGCGGGGGGCAAGGCTATACACGCTGTCATTGCAAAAGGGAAGTGTTCCACAAATAAATGCAGTTGTAAAAGCAAGGGACTCTTGTGCAATTCAAAGTGTCATAATAATTTAAGTTGTTGCAATAAATAAGATTTGAATCACATAATTAAGTAAGTTTTTTATTACTATTATAATTTCTTTTCTCATTTAGAATGTACTGTATAATTAAGTAAGTTTTTAATTTATATTATTTTCTTTTCTCATTTAGAATGTACTGTTTGTTTTAAGTTCTTGGTCACTCCTCTCAGAAAGAGAGGCGAAAAAGTTACGTCCCCCTTGTGACGTTTTATCGCGACTGAAATACGGAGAAGAAAATATAAACCTCCGACATGTTCAACATTCACCATTAGTGCATGGTGAATGTCGACATTTGCCGGTGTAAGTCAGAAATAAGGGTATTTAGCAAATATTTCGGACATACACCAAGCGACTATGTGAATGTTGACATTCACCGGTAAAAGTCGACATTCTCCAGATTTCGGTCTTTCACTGTAACATATAGATTACAGTATATGAACGTAAACAATGAATGTTTTATTTTGTTTAATTTAATATATTTGTAACGCATATTATACATTAATTTTATCTTTCTGCACTCCTTCTCCATATGAACTTTAATTATGCCAAATATCTTACTCCTCCGTGCGCGCAATGTGCTTAAAAAGGGGTACAAAGTTTTTCTTCACGTATTAATATATAGATAATTTCCAAGAGGAATTGTTTTCCTGAACAAATTAGAATTTGAAATATAGTTGTTCAAAACCATGCTAATTAGCTAATTATATATAATTTAGATAATGGTTAGCTTTACCTGATTTTTCACACTGAAATGAGTTTAAGTACAAACCAGTGTAACAAAATTGTAAAAAAAATTGAATTTTTAAAGCCAAAATTAAAAAAAAATCGTCTAGTTTATACGTACACGTAAGTACATTTATAAAACGTGCAAAAATAAAAAGATCACATTTAAAGTTAATACAAAATGTCCAATTTCCAAGAGGCCTGGGGGGCCGCGGTGGCCCGGTTGGAAGAGTAACGAACTAGCAACCGAAGGGTTGCGAGTTCGAATCCAGCCAAACACCGCCGTGTACAAAGGGGGCTGGTGCACGTTAAATCTGTCGTGGCCTCAAATGTCCTCACGTTGGCGTGGTGTGGAAGTTTGGAGAGTGGGGTGCCAGCTCAGGTGTTGCCTCGTCATCTGACCGTGGTTGAAAATTACGTGGTGTTGTCCTCGGATCTTTCCCTTTGAGATTGATCCCGGACCGTCACCAATAGCCCGTTGTGTTGCTCCAGTGTGACGTTAATTGAAATACCCCCCCAAGAGGCTTTAAAATATTTAAATTTTTTCAAGTTTGATCTTGGTTAAAGTCGCGGAAAATGTTAAGATGGACACAGTTTGTCGAACCAATCTCATCAAAATTTGCAATTATGGGTCTAATTTAATAATTAATCTTGGGAGATGTTTTGATCCGTTTTTCGACAGATTTCTTTTCACACTTGTTTCTTCTGGGTTTGTGCGGCAATTTTATTGTAGTAGTATTTAAATCACTAAAATATTCACTTCTTTCTCTCCCCATAAAAATGTAACTTACCAGAATTCATGACTTTTAATTATACGTTGATCTTTGTGTAACAAATAGCCTCCTCCTCCAAAGAAGTATGACTTAATTGTTACCATCGACACGAGGCTCAGTCATGTCTCTGCCAGTTGGCAACAGAGGATAATTTCCTGTCTGATGGAGTGACTGATGATTGGTGCCTCAGGCTTATATGTGTTAAGTGTTCTCAGTTTTAAAGCGATGTAGTCCTTCGAGGTAAACCTATAAATTTAACTCAGAGTGCCTCATTTCTCTGTTTAGCTTCTAGAAATTGTGAATGAATATTTCTCTGGTGTACGGTATATCCCAGTGCCAAGGCTTATATTCCATCACTATTATTTCACCTTTCACAATCGGGCTGCGGTAGCCAGGTTGGAAGAGTAACGGATTAACAAACGGAGGGTTGCGAGTTCGAATTGCAACCAAAGACCGTCGTGTACAAGTGGAGATGGTGCACATTAAATCTGTCGTAGCCTCAAATATCCTGGCGTGATGTGGAAGTTTGGAGAGTGGGGTTCCAGCTCAGGTGTGACCTCGTCATCTGACCGTGGTTCAAAATTACGTGGTGTTGTCCTTGGATCTATCTCTTCGGTTTAGTCCCGGACCGTCTCCAATAGCCCGTTGTATTGATCCACAGGCTGACGTTAATTAAATACCTACCTACAATCTGACATCCATCATCTTAGTTTAATAGTTTAATCGGTATGAGTGTTCCATTTTTTCTTTCCTTTACAAATCTATAAATGTTAAAGGGTTCACAAAATCATTTTAAATTGGTAACAGAAAATTGTTTAATCATATCAACTTCAACCTGTTGATTTTCTTTAACCCTCCAGTTGGTTACCTCAACGAGGTACCTCGTCATTAGCAAAACTGACGAGATATCTCGTCATTAGAAGAAAAGTTACCATATCTTGATCTCGTCATCAAAAAAATCGGCAATATCTTGATTACGAGGTATCTCGTCATTAGAAAAATTGGTTACATCTTCATGGACGAGATATCTCGTCGAAACCACTTGGAGGGTTAAGCAAATATGAAATACACGCCGCACGAATGTTGTGATCTGTCATTCTATTGTGTGCTTTTTGAAAAGGGTGAGTAATGTTTCCGAGATTTTAGCGAGCCGTAACGTGTACGGAAACTAAGAGTAGGTTAATATAAAAGGGAAGTGTAAGTTTTTATCCAAGTCTACGCTACTCCGTGCACGTCCTTGCCTATTTGAATGAAAAGTTACTCAACAGGTGGATTGGTCGTGCAGTTGCTGATGGCTGATCGCACCTGATGTTTCAAAACTGGTTCAGACTTTAAGAGGATGTAGGGAACATAAAATTAAACAATATATCAGAGGTATGTGAATCCGCAAGGGCCACCCGACTGCTGTCTTGAAGCGCTGTGTTTTGGATTGCTGTCTTGAAGCGCTGTGTTTTGGACTGCTGTTTTGAAGCGCTGTGTTTTGGACTGCTGTCTTGAAGCGCTGTGTTTTGGACTGCTGTTTTGAAGCGCGGCAGTTGGTCAGTTTGGTTCAAGGTTAATAGTTTAAGTATATTGTGAGCGCTTTTAAAGTTCAAGTTTAAGAGTTATCGTAAGCGCAGTGTCGAAAATTCGATTCTTTGTGTCATTTTAGACCCTGACTTCGTACATGTAACGTATCGTTTCACGAATGCTGAGAAGGATGATATTGACATGGGGTTGGTGAACGGAAACGGAAGAGGCGCAGTGAGATTTAATCCTGAATGGTACCCTAGCAGACTTGTGCGAATCAGCAAAAGCGTTTGCACCAGACTTTGTATGCAACCAGAGAATTCCACGGAAACAGGCATGATACTGGTCGGTGACGCGATCGATACACACTGCATCCAGGAAATTCCTTCCATGCTGCCAGACGTACACCACTTTGAGCTAGAGGGCGCTGCTTATGCTGAAGGAGGGTTCATTTGGTTCATCGTAATTTTAGACGAACAGGTAACATATAGCATATGGGGTGGCTAAAGTAACAGAACATACACGGCATTACAACGGAATAATTTTTGAACGTATACGGTAATCCATGCATCGGTTGCCTTTCAGGTTGGTTCTTTGAATTTGGTTTTATGGCGCAAGGGGCCATATTTGGCCAAACTGCGCCAAACAAAACAGACAAACGACGTTTTTAGGAGTGCAATTACTATTCGAAGTTGCAACTTTCAGCACCCACTGTGAAATTGTACGTGTATAATTTCTGTAAAACTAACCAGGATGCCCAAGAGATCTTTCTATTCCTTCTTCCTTCCATCCTTTCTTTTCACAATTACTTGACATTGTATTGTGTTTGGCATAGCTTGGCCAAATCCTTGCGCCATAAAATCCAAAACTAACCACCCTGCGAACTGTTAAAATTAGGGCTTAATAAATGTTCGCATGGTTGCCGTCATTCCCAGGACACCCAAACGATCTTTTCCTGATTTCATCCCACTACTCTATTTTTACTTGACGTTGTCTTGTGTTTGGCTCAGCTTGGCGAAATATCGCCCTTGCGCCATAAGACAACCGACTCAAATCAAACCAACCATGTTTCATTTCTACTTCACCTCATTGTTCCTCCTCTAGCACATACGCGTTCTCTCGCTAACATACATCCCGATGTGAATACGGCTTAATTCTGTGTTCCTTACCACCCCTTAAAGTTCGCAGGTTAAGTTAAGTTAGTTCATTACAGTCGCACTGGAGCAACACAACGGACCATTGGCGACGACCCGGGATCAATCCCGAAGATAAAAGATGCGAGGACAGTCATTTTGAACCACTGCCGAGGTCAACACCAGAGATGGCGCTACTCTCAAAACTTCCACACCACGTATGTAAATTTGGGATCACGACAGATTTAAAGCGCACCAGCACCCACGTACACGACGATTTTCGGTTGGATCGCGTTTCGAACTCGCAACCCTCCGGTTGCTAATCCACTTCCCTTCTAACCGGGCTACCACGGCCCTTAAAATATGCAGGAAGTTACGAAGCTCTATATCGAACCAGACAACATTCGTGAAGGGATGTCAATTTTACCCAAACGACAGAAGACGATGTCATTTAAGTCTAAGCATAGGTCACACGACAGTGACGCACAAATACCTTTTACTTTCGGAACCCATACCGATGCGCATGGTATGTAATGAAATTTTAACAGTTACGCACATTTTAAGTGAGGTAGGCATGAAATGAAATTTTAATACACTGCTGGCCACCGTAAATGCAACACCCTGAAGGAAGCATGCAAATAATATGAAATTTACAACATGCATTAGCGGAGGTGAGATATGCAAATGATTAGAATTTCAGCGCAGACGCACATCACGCGCGCCTGTGGCGCCACTTCAAAGCGCTATTTAAGGCTTGCAGATTTCGACGATTTCAAGTACGGCAATTGTGTTTTTCTTGTGGTTTTTTCAAAAAAACGATCCATTATGCCTCGTAGAAAACAGCGATCATCTTTTGATCAAGTATCCGAGTTCGACAGAGGAAGGATAGTGGCCTACCGAGATTGTGGATTATCTTTCAGGGAAATCGGTAGTCGTGTTGGACGAAACCAAACAACTGTAATGCGGATATGTGATCGTTGGATGCAGGAGGGTACGACGGACCGACGTGTTCGATCGCATCCACCTCAGTGCACCACTTCACGTGATGACAGGCATATTGTGCGTATGGCAGTGACGGATCGCTCAGCCACATCACGAACCATAGCACAGCACATTCAGTCTGTACCGCATCATCCAGTGTCTGCGCGTACCATTCGACGCCGTTTAC
This sequence comes from Meta bourneti, assembly GCA_933210815.1. Lineage (NCBI taxonomy): Eukaryota > Metazoa > Arthropoda > Arachnida > Araneae > Tetragnathidae > Meta > Meta bourneti. The sequence continues at coordinate 8,613,091 of OW119926.1, forward strand.
AGCAGAGTGGTCTGTCCGCAAGACGTCCATTGCTTCGTCTGCCCTTGACGCAGAACCACAGACGTTTCCGCCGCCAATGGTGCGATGAAAGAAGGATGTGGACGATTTTATGATTTTGACATTCTAGAAATCAGCAGTAGTATCCACTCCTATAAAATTCCATCTGTTTGTAGGTAGCCTATTTAAGTTGGAAGTTCCTCTGTAAAATTCGCTGGCCCGGTGCTGTGTGGTTTGAGTTCTGACCCTCGGCTCAGTTGGGTCTGGGTTAGAATCCCGGTCCAGGTATGAATGTTCGAAGTGGTTCGGAATCCACTTTAGTGGTAGATACCGGTATAATTAGTCATCTAAGTAGCTAAAATGACTTTTGACAAACCAAATCTGTGCTGTGAAAATTTGATTTTTATTAGATGATCCAACGACAGTATATTTATCGCACGTTTGACTTAGAACAAGATTCATTATATTTTTACTGTAGCTTTTGAATTGTAGATACTTTCTTTCGTGGCATTATTAACCCTCATGTAAATGATAGTACTGTAACAAAACATGATATACCATACCCCTTTTCTGTAAAATAGTAAAATTCTTCCAAGAAAACAACTTTTCTGTCACCCGACCCCAGTGCATCTATCACTTGGGAACAAGTGGCTGATTTGATCGTACCCTCTAAGTACACGAACGATCGGAATTACATCTATTGAACGATCTCATCACCAACGTGGAACACTTTCAAAGGACCTCTAGAACCAAGAATTCTTCTCCAAGTACATTTCGCTTGCGCATCCATAGTACCTTCTCCTGGTTCATATAAGAGCTCCTATTAAATATTTTCATACACTCCATTTCTATTGTTGTTGACACTTTTAAAGTTTAGATTTTTTTCTGTAAAATAGTAGCATTTGTCAAAAGAACCCTTAAAGATACATAGTTCTCGGTTCCTATTTGACGGTCGCTTGGGTAACAGGTGGCAGGTTCGAATCTTTTTCTCGAAGCACACGGACGTTCGGAGTTACCAGTTCAATTTGCACGTGCTCACCGCCTACATAAAACGATTTCAAGCAACAAGAAAAAGAATCCTTCCCGAAGTAATCCTCCCGCTTTACAACCACAGTATCCTTCGGATCAGTAGGATAACTTTATTAAGACTTTTCCAAATAAGAATTCATTATACTTCGCTGTTTCTTCGTCATCTGACCGTGGCTCAAAATTACGCGATGTCCTCGAATCTCTACCTTCGGGTTTGATCACGGACCGTCGCCAATAGCCCGTTGTGTTGCTCCATTGCGACGTTAATTAACTATCTCTTCTCTGTTTCTTGAACTAAAAGTTAATCTAATTTTTTCTGTGAATTGCAGATGGCATAGGTTTGATTCCTGTAACTTACCATTGGTGTATGTATCTCTTGTCTCAGTAAAACGTTACTTTTGTGTGTCCGTAACTTGATGCAGTCTATCTTGTGTTTGGCAAAGCTTGGCCTAATACGGCCCTTATGCCATAAAACCCGACGAACTATTTTCAATAAAACAGCGACATTTGCCAAAACAGGTAACAGATGACTGATTTGAATTTTACCCACGAAATGTACCAATCTGGAGAAACCTACCTGGCGCAGCATGACCAAATATGGCCCTTGCACCATAAAACCCCAAACCAACAAACCAACTGGAGAAATTTACTCAAACTGACCGTACTCATGGCTTCATTAACAGTTCCACGAAATGGTTTCAAGGAACTTCTCGAGACAGAAACTCTTCCGCGTTAAAAAGACACCTCCTCAGACAAATAGGATCTCTATTAATCTTCCTTTAAGAAGTTAATTATATTTTCTTTGTTGTTGCTGGAACTTTTACATCGTTAATCTCTCTTTTCTATAACACAGCAGCATTGTACATGGCAGATTCGAATCTTATACTCGACATGCACGCAGTCTGGAGCAACCTATTCAACCTACCCATCCTCAACGCCTCTCGAACAGTTCCACGGAACGGTTTCAAAGAACTCTTCCAGGAAAAACGGCATCATTCCTCACACAAGCAAGAGAGATTTATTAAAAATATTCCTTACGAAATTATATTTTCGTTGTTGCCGGAACTTTTATATCGCTTATCTATCTTTCCTATAACTTAGCAGCATTTTTCAAAACATTGCCTCCCGATTACGATTAGACGACCCAATGACAAACAGGTGACAGATTCGAAACGTATCCTCGACATACACGCAGTCTGGAGCTACCTTCTCAATCTACTCGTCCTTATCGATTTATGAACAGTTCCACGAAGCGATTTCCGGGAACCATTGGAAACAGGAACTTTTCTGCTTATTAACGACGTCATCCCTCATACAAGCAAGGGAGCTTTATTGCTCTTCTGCATCAACAGTTTAACACCTTCCCACATCAGCAAAAGCGTTGGTGTGATGTGTTTCCTTTTGGACCCTGAAATTTGACTTCAATTCCATAAATTAATCCTCCATTACATAACATATCTCAAATTCTGACCACTAGAGTAATGAACACGATAGGACCTCTAATTATATCCCTACTTTAAAGTAATTTCTGATTTTACGAGGGTAAGTCAAAAATTATCCGCCCTTTCGCTATAACACATCTTTAGGTTTGTTACACTGCCTTCTGCACTTGCAGGCTTAGAGTTGATACTACTGTCGTCACGTTACCGAAGTTTGACCTTGATAGCGTCATTTGTCTTACTTCTGCTTCAGTGTAAAGATAGCAGTGTGCATCAAGGAGGAATAAAGAGCAGTGATCTAGGGTAGGATGATGTGCCAGGGGCTGAAATTCATCGGAGGCTTACAACACAATACTGCTCTATCACGTAGAAGTAGATCGAGAAGCTTAAAAGAGGACGAGCGAGCGTGATGCACGAAGAAGGAGTATGACGCCCGTCAACCTCCACCACTGACGAGAAGATTCTTGAGGTCGAGAAATGGTACTGGCAAACCGGCGAGTTACCATCGACAATGTAGCGTATTTTCTGTAGATTAGACGGACAAAGAAGTGGGGAAGCGGTGAATAAATTTCGGACCCACCGAAAACCTTCTTGGAGGGAATACGTAAGCTTGTGGACCGCTGGACCAAGTGCATCGAAAAGGAAAGAGACTATGTAAAAAAATGACGAACTTGTTCAACCCCTACATTTGTGTAAATAGATTGAAAAAATAAAGTGCGGATAATTTTTGACTTTCCCTCGTAGGTTCACCAGTTTTTCTTAAATTTGACTTTCACTATCTCTTTTATATTAATTGTTAATGCTCTTCTTTCAAGGGTGTGCAGCAGAACAGAGGATAAGACCTCGATACAGAATCGATCACCGAAATGTAAGCAGTCACGGACAGTAGCTTTTTAGCTTTAGACAAGCTGATTTTTATGATTATTACTCCCCTAGATCTATACTTTTAATTTAAATTTGTCCCCTTCCTATAATGTAAATTTCTTTATTTAAATTTTATTATCTTTCTGATGTAGAGATGAATTACTTTGCAGCGGGTGTTACGACAGTGATATATGTCCTATTCTATATTAAAAATCTTCCTTTAAGACTGCTCGGGGGCACATCTTTAGGTGTGTGCGGGCTTCATGAACTCGAGGTACCTAATCTACTCTTTCCCCATGGGGTTTATTGCCTCTTTCAAACATGGGGATCGCGACCCCAGGATGCTCAAGCGATCTTTCTCTTCTCTACATCCATCCATGCTTTCTTTTCTCAATTACTTGACATTGTATGTCTTGTGTTTGACGCAGCTTGGCCAAATATGGCCTTTGCGTCATATAACCCAAAACCAACCAACTTCCTTTAAGAAATTAATTACACTCGTCGTTGTTGTGGAACTTTCACATCGTGTATCTCTCACACAAAGCATTTGCCGAAACATTGCTTCCCGATTCCGATTAGACAACCCAATGGCAAACAGGTGGCAGATTCGAATCTAATCCTCGAAATACGGGCAGACTGCCGCTAAATGTATAACCTGCCCGTCCTCATCGCCTCACGGTTCCACGAAACTGTTTCCAGGAACCATTCTAAACAGGAAATTCTGCGTACTAACGGCATCATCCCTCAGAAAAGCAAGAATAATTCTTAATTTAAAATAATTCTTAAATATCTAATTTATTCTAATATCTAATTCTAAATATCTAATCTTAAATTCTAATATCTAATTTATTCTAATATCTAATTCTAAATATCTAATCTTAAATTCTAATATCTAAATAATTATCTAATTTAAAATAATTCTTAAAAAATTAATTACATAATCGTTGTTGATGAAACTGTTAGATCGTTAATTTCACAGCAGCATTTGCCTAAACACTGCTTCCCGATTCTGATTAGAACCCCGAGTAATCCGAGTGATCTGCTCTCTTCCTTTTCACCCTCACCTACCCTTCTGTGTTTAGCTTTCCCCTCGTTGTTGTCTTGTGTTTGGTCCAGTTTGTCCACATATGGCCCTTGAGCCATAAAATCCAAAACCAACCCCGATTGGACGACCTAATAAACAGGTGGCTGATTCGAATCATCCTCGACATACGCGCAGTCTGCAGTTACTGATACCACCTGCCCGTCCTCATAGCCATGGAACGGTTTCAAGGAATTCTTCGTCGTTACAACGACGTAACCCTTCAGACAAGCAAGAGAGCTCTTTTAAAAAACTTCCAATGGGAAATTCATAAAATTTTCGTTTGTTGTTGCTTGAACTTTTACACTATTATTCTCCCCTTTCTATGAAACAGTAACATTCGCCGATGCATTGATCCCGATTCCGATTAGACGAATGGCAAACAGGTGGCAGATTCGAATCTCATCCTCGATATTGCGCTACTATACAACCTGCCGGTCCTCATTGCCTCACGAACAGTTCCACGAAACCGTTTCCAGGAACCACTCGAAACAGAAACTCTTCAAGGCCTTACAGCGTCATCAAGACAAGCAAGCGAGAGAGCTCTATTAAAAATCATGCCGAGCAAGGAAATCGACTAACCCTTTCCCCGCAATCTCCCAAAACACACCTCTTGGCGACCTCACCCCTATCGATAAACCCCGCCAAGAGGGGGCACCGGCGGAAGTGGGAACTGTTCCCGGCTTCTCCAGAGTATTGTATGACCGGTAATTTGCACTTCCTCCTCTCATTCTCGCACCTTCCCGATAACAGACAGCGCTCCTTTTTAAAATAGCTACACGCAAAATGGAAGGGGGTGCGAGGGAAATCAATAGCCCGTCCCCCCCTCTCGAAAGGCGTGTGTGTGTGTGTGTAAAACGGAACGAACCTGCTTTCCTTTTTCATTCCTGGATTTTTATTATTTCCCCCCCTTTTTTTTAATAAAAGGGGCGTTTCTGACGGCTCCCGAAATCGATCACTTTTTATTTTGACCGTTTTCTTTTGTTCTCCGTACCTCCTTTTTGGTTTTGTTTCATCATTATCGCGCGCCCTCTCCCGTTTTTTCCCCATCCCGTTTTTTTTTTTCCGGGGAAGAAGGGGCTATCGCTCCCGAAATCCATCTTCGGCGTGGCGCGGGAGGATATCCCAGGAGCGAGACTTCGTTTCCGCGGATCCGAGCTTAAGCGGGGGGGGGGGGGGGGAACGATTCCCTGTCTCGTCCTGCCCCCCTCATCCCACCTATGCGTTTGCTGAGATTTCCATTTTCTAGTCTTCCCTACATCTCTTCGTCCTGGGGAAGGGGATGCAGCGGGAAAGGTGTCAGGATGCAGGGGATGTCGGAAGTACGCCTGCCGTCCGTTGGTGACCGAGAACGATCATAGGCATTTAGATAAATATTGCTTCATATCGATCAAACCACTCGCGACCTGGTAACATCTAGGTTTCCTAACTTTTTCGGTTCACGGCTTCCTTAGGGTAACAGGATTTTTCCACGGCGCCCAAGTCAGAACGTAAGCTGCGAGTTGAAGGTTTCGATTCCACCCTGTGTGTATTTCTCTCCTATCAGTAAAACTTTCCTTGCGTGTGTATGCCCGTTACTTTTGTTATTGTCTGTCTTGTGTTTGGCGCAGCATGGCCAAATATGCCCCTTGAGCCACAAAAACCTAGCAAACCAAGCAAAGATCGATTCCTGTAACATACCCTGGGTGTATTTTTCACTTCTGAATCATTCAAAAACTTTCGTAGGCCCATGACTAGACATTATCTGTCTTGTGTTTGGCGCAACGTGGCCAAATAAGGCCCTTGCGCCACAAAAACCTAGCAAACCAAGCAAAGATCGATTCCTGTAACATACCCTGGGTGTATTTTTCACTTCTGAATCATTCAAAAACTTTCGTAGGCCCATGACTAGACATTATCTGTCTTGTGTTTGGGCGCAACGTGGCCAAATAAGGCCCTTGTGCCATAAAACTCAACTAAACAACCAGAACATAGGCCCCACTTAAAAGCTGCTCAACTTACTCATTGTCACAAGGCAAATCTTATTAGGAAATCGACAAGACGCATAAAGGTATATTTCTACATGGTAAGGTTTGGCTTTCTTTTGGTCGCTCTATGGTCATTTTTTTGCTACTGCAGGGCAAATTAGATCGGAAACTATGACTACGAAAGTGAATACCGATCTACTACGAACAGTCATGGCCAGAGCCTGATGAATTGAGGTCCAGAGTCAGATAGGGGCTACCGTGCCGAGGTGGGATTGCCCACTGAGGCCGATTATATCAGGGTACGCCCACTGCTAGAAACCTGTGAGTTGTAGGCGGCCCGATTCCTTTCCTCCTTGGGTGCATTTCTCTACTGTGTCGGTAAAACTTTCCTTGTATATGCATGTCCATTGCTTGATATTGTCAGGTGCAGCATGGCCAAATGTGGCCCTTGCGCCATAAAACCCAACCAACCCAAAGAGGACTGTAAAGACGGTTTACGATGACTAGTGATAAAATTTAGTTACTTTTAAATCCTAATTATGCTACGCAAAGTAAGCCACACTAATGTTGAAAAGTTAACTGTAAATTTCGGTCATGGTTTTAGAACAGGGGTCGCAAAACTTCTTTGACCGTCGACCCCTTCAAGAGTTTCTTGACCTTTTATCGACCCCCTCTATTTTAATATTATGTAATTATAATAAGACAAGCAAAAAGGACGCTTATGTAAGTTTTTATATTGTTTATTTTATACTTACGGTGTTTATTGTATGTATTATAGGATATTTATTATATTGACTTAACATCGAAGGAATACATTTTTTTTCGTATGTCCTTCTTAACATTACATATTGGATAGGAGGGATAAATAATGCATAAAATATCTAATTTAAATAACAATACAATCTTCCTTATGTATATGAAAATAAAACTTATTAACTTAGTATACAATTTACTAACGTTGTCGATGTATAGGGTGTGACTCTTGACAAGATTAGCAATGTTGGATTCAAAATTAGTAAGTTTCAGCCTTAAATCGTCACGGAATCAGGATGGAGGTAATCCAAGTTAACCGACCCCTGAGCCCAAATCAACCCCTGGGGGTCGATATCGACCACTTTGGTGACGACTGTACAAGAACAATAATTTATTTCCAATAAAAGAATTATAAAGACAAAATATGGAAGCACACGAGATTCAACAAAAACGTAGTTTTATTTTCGCAAAATGCTGCCACAACTGGTACAATCTTTTCTCTATTTTTCTGACAAAAAAAGCCTTGGTTTAATCTTTATTTACAATAACTCTAGAGTTGAATTATATATATATATATAACGTGCTTCTAAGAAATCTGTCAAATGTACCACATTGCGGAACATCATAGTCCTCTCCGCATATATCTTAGTATTCGTATTACAACTCATTTTAATGTAACACTCTGAGCCATCAGCAGTTCAGTTATATTTTGTTGTTGAAGAAATGAGATAATAATAAAAATAATAATTGTGCTCAACTTCGCCACTCTACTATGAGAAGGATTTTCAGTGTGAACAAAATACCAGAGAAGGCAAGGTTTTTACTTCCGGTTACCCAATACCGAATATATACAGGAAGCACGTTCTATCACAAAACACTAGCGCCATCTACCATTTAGCTTTACAGAAAAAGCCTCTCATAGTAGTTTCATAATTTTTCTAGGTGTCTATTGAATTTTGTTATTGTCTCGGGCAGTTCATGACTCCTGAAATAAACTAATATTAAAAATTATTTTTGCTTAGTCTAGAACAAAAAGAATGAGCCACTGAAGAAAAAGAATTATACGACTGGGGAAATTATCAGTCATAAAAAATGCTAATCGCGTACCAAACACTGAAAACGTACACTGAGTTGTACGTTGCACATTTGTGTAATACGAACAGTTTATGTTTATACATACTTGCATCCCTATCATTTCAGAACAAAAATTTCTCAATAACAATTTTCGAGTAAATGGTGACTCAATTCCATTACGCCAGAGACTGTTGAAAAACAGGCCATGGGTTTGAGGGCGTCAGCGGTTTTATTTTCGTTTCATTATTACGTCATGATTTAATATGCATTTCTCGTGAATGTAGTATTTCAATATTTTATTTGTCCTTTAACTATGATATGGAATGTTAATTTTATTACATCCACTGTCTCATCATTCCTCTTTTATGTTCGATATGAGCTATGTCATGTCTGTTTCATTTATATTTAATTTTTAATTAGAGCTTTTAATTATGATTGATCAGGGTCACATCTTGTTTCGTCTTGATTAAAGAACTCTTCTGAATTGAATAGGAATTAAAGAGGTCTTTAAATACTTATTTCATCAATTCACTTTACTAGTGAGAATATTAGTTTATCAAATTGTGAATGAACAAAATATAAAAAATGACAATTGATAAGGACCGGTACATGTAAAAAAAGAATAATACTGCTGTTTTAAGAAGTTAAGAAATATTAATTTATCATCGAGGCAAAATATCATAACATATTAATGAAATTGAATACTCGTACCTTAGAACAAGTAAAAATGACTTTGAATTACTTCCTAATAAATATAAAGTTTCCTTCAAACTTTGCATAGTAAATCAATATAGTTTTAATAGAAATTAATCTTGGGATTTAATTCAAGCAACAATTAAGAAATTAGAAAAAACGAAGTAGCGAAAGCGTAACTTTCTGTTAATTTCCCTATTGTCTGAATATAAGAATCATTCTTAAAAAAACTTCCTACTTGCATACCATTTTGAGGAGCTAAAAAGTTTTGCCTCATTAAGGTATATCAAGGTTTAAAAGTCAAAATAGATGGTCAATATTATAGTAAAATACGATAAATCAAAATGCCACAAGCAAAAGTTAACTACTAGAAAAGAAAATTTTGTTTCAATATCTTCGATTTCGTTGAACATGTAGAATCAGAATGAGTCGGGTGGGATTTAATTCATTTTCGGAATCACATACAAAGCTCTCGAGTCTCATTTGCCATATTTTTACATCTGTTAACCCTGAAGTACCATAAATATCACTTACAATGTTGTCGAGGTACTTCATGTATAAAGCGGAAAAGTGCGCTGTTATAGTTTATGACGTAAATAAGTATACCACAGTAATTAAATGCTATTTTCAAGTTTGCTATGCTTCAAATGGATACAGCTATGAAAACCTGCACTTAATATTTAATTTCTTTGAAATTTTAGCCGTAAAAAAATCACCGAAGGCATTTTTCAAAATTTATTGCACTGTTTAGGTAGATATGGAAATTTTGATATTATGATTTAACTATGATGAACTGGTTTGATTTATTTATGATTAAAATTAGGCTTGATTTATTTATAATTCAATTTTGATTTGATTTATTTATAGTTGAACTTAGGTTTGATTTATTTATGCATTAGGTTTGATTTACTTATGATTAAAATTAGTTTCTATTTATTTATGATTAAAATTAGGCTTGATTTATTTATGATTCAATATGGTTGAACTTAGGTTTGATTTATTTATGGTTGAATTTAGATTTTATTTATTTATGATAGAATTCAAATTTGATTTAGTGATAATTTTTAAGTAAGGCAACGATATAACTTTTTATGTAAGTTATAAATTAAAATTACATTGAATAAAACTTTTAACAATTCAAATTTAGTACTGAGGTACAAGTGTGCAATCACTATGAACTTTATCGCTGCCTTTATGCGCTATTGTTTGTTTTGAATGATGGTATCCTATTGTTGACCATGGTAACTGAATTCGCAAATGCAGCCATTAGCTTTAAATTAAGTCCATATGTACTGCAAATATTATGAAATATTTGAAAGAATAGAAAACAAAATAACACAGAATAAAGAAAACTGAACAATATAGAATGTATAGAAGATATTTGAACAAAGAATATATGTGTTTAATTTATAATCATATATGTTATATTTCGATAAAGTTGTATTTCGGTATGTTTATATTCGATAATTATAATAATCGAAATATTATGTTGTTCATATAAAGAAGAAAACTAAACAACATAGAATATATAGAAAAACTAAATAACATATAGTATATAGAAGAAAACTAAACAATAGAATATATAAAAAACTAAACAACATAGAGTATATAGAAGAAAACCAAACATAGAATATAAAGAAAACAACAATATGTTCACTTATCCGCAAGTCAGTGGTATAGACACGTCACAAAAATACAATTTTTCAGGAGAGCAGTTTTTATCTACTATTTATTATTATTTTTTAATTAACAGATCTTTATGTATTGAGATTGGATATAGTGTTGTATAACATTAGAAAGAGCATACAAAAAGAATTGGACAAGTTTATTTTAAACAGTCTATTTTATAAAGTGTTGGACGACGTAATTTTAGTTTTAATTTGGAATTTTTAAATAAATGTTAAGATTAATTTATGACAAATTTCATGATTCTCAAGGCCCGGTGTTAAAAGCGTAAAGAATTCACATGGTCCTCTTAAAATGTTACGCCGAAGTTAGCCTGGATATCGCTGCTTTAAATAGCAGTGCATTCATATGCATGAGACAAAGTCAATCTGATAGAATATATGAGGCCGTGTGGTTCAGAGGGCATGTCCACTGCGCTAGGAACCTTCGAGTTGTAGGCGGCGCAGGTTTTATTCCTGTCAAGTGCATTTCTTCCTGGGTGTATTTATCTCTTCTATATCAGTAAAACTTTCATTGTGTGTATGTCTATCTCGTTGATATTGTATGCCTTGTGTCTGGCGCAGCATGGCCAAATATGGCCCTTGCGCCATAAAACTCCAAAACCGACTGATAGAATACATAAAATTTAAGCATAATTGTTTAGAGTTTTAAATCATTTCAATCAAGCTAAAAACAAACTCAATCTTCACACCGAATAGTGCAGCATGAAACCAATTTCATCACAGCTATCTTCTTTCGCATAGAATCTAAACCAGTGTGAAATATTGCGACGATTTCTTTGAAAAAGAATAGGAATGAAAGCAGTTTTTCATTTTAAATATAAAAAATGTCCGTACAATAAATACATGAAGAAAAGACAGGTATTACTCGGGAACTGGACTTCAACTGCTTTCATCACTGAGGCAAATACCCAGAAAAGACGTGTAGAGATTTGTAATACTTCCAAAATGTTCACGGAAAGCATGATAGCCAAAAATGTGAACAAAGCTACGTTGGAACTTTAAAGGTATATTGCTTTTTTCTAAATTTCTAGCAACTCCTGATGTCGAAGTAAAATTCTTATATAGTTCGAACTCGTTATTTTACCTTTAATTCGGAACACAAAATTTTAAAATAAATTTCTCTTAAAATAAAACTGAACTTTAAGGAATTAAACAATATACAGACTAAATATAGCAAGTATTTATGAAGGCTAAACTCATTGGTGCACATTAGTAGTCAATGGAAGTAACTATTTTTAGTTAACGGAATTTCCAAAGTAGTAATTGAAAGCATTTTAAGATTTGCTTGTTTTAAGTGTATAATTACTGTATCCATTAAGATGTCAGTGGAAAAATTAAAAGGTAATATTCTCTGCTGCTGAATCCTGCATAAAATTATAGGAACGACTTTTCATGCGGAACAAAAGTATTATGTCATGTGGATTCTGCATTAAAAAGTGAATGCTTATCCTATTTAAATAGCATCGCTGTTTTTAAATGTAATTAACCGCGTATTTTTAGTTGTACCGCTTGTCTGCTTGATTATAAATCTAGGTAGAAACTCATTCATAAAATAAAGTAAGTGAAGGTCAAAATAAAGCTAAATATACAGGGTGTTTCGAAAAAATATGGCTAAATTGTAAAGGGTGGTGCAGAGGACCCAAAATTAACAATTTTGGTCAAAGAATGTGTGTTCGGATATGCTCCGGCAGAGGGCGCTGTTTAGATCAGTCGAAGACATCGTTAATGTGGCGTAAGGCGTGATTCCCTGCTCGGATTTTCAACGGCAAGCTCCGAATTCGTGTAGCGATACATGCCGTTGAAAATACATCCGAGCGGGTAGTGATGCCTTGATCTTTATACAGGATATTTCGAAAATATCTGGCTGAATTGTAGAGTGGTAGAGGGACCCAAAATAATTTTTTTTTGTCAAAGAATGTCCGGAAAGGCCACGTTTAGGTGGTAAAGGCTCGCCGTTTAAGTTAGTCGATAACATTGTTTCTGTGGCGAAAGGCTTTATTCCCCCGCTCTGATTTTCGACAGCATGAATCGCTATACGGAGCTTGCCGTTGAAAACCCGAATGACGCCTTACGCCGCAGAAACTATGTTATCACCAGCGCCATCTACCACCTAAACGCGGCATTTCAGGATTTTTTTGGGTCCACCCTTGATAATTTGACCAAAAATTTTTTGAAACACCCAACATAACGAATATTAGTGCTTTGACGATAGAGTACTTTCGGTTGCATTCCGGAAATGATGTAACTTGGTATGTTATTCGAATGGAATTTCAGAATGTCACTAATAGAATTATAAAATGTAATTATAAGTTTTATTTTTGTTCAACTACAAACTTCCCCTTCCATGTGTTGCAAATTGTTGTACATGAGGTTCGGCTCTAATTGTTTTCCACAAATATTTTATTGTCGGAGGAAAGAACGAATGCCGAACGTTTTGAAAATGGGGATAAATAAATTTAATTTGCAACCTGAAGTATTTTTTTCTGGTAGCTTGTTTATCTTCACTGAAAAAATCACAGAATAGGTCTTTTTAATTTCTAGTAATGTAAATGTAGTGTATCATGGAATTTTCTTCGTGAACTCTTGAAAGATTATTTATCTCGTTATCATATTACAGGAGTTGCATTACCAATTTGGAAGTTTCCACGTTTCTTGTTAGTTGATATGTTTTCAACAAAAATACGTCACAAGAGGTCAAACATTTCTGCTTCAATGACTCAGTTATTCGCAGACACAAATGAGAACTGCTTGTTAAAATTGTGATGATTTTTTTCTTATAATAAATTCATTAGACAGTTGTTTTTCGTTCGTATCAGATAGAAAAATCCTTACCACAGTTAAAGAAAGGAAACGTATAACATGATGAAACTCGACAACTTAGTGAGTTGAAATATTCATATTTTTATGCTTTTCTCTTTATATACTCGTATATTTAATTATAGGTAGGTAGGTATTTTAATTAACTTCATACTGGAGCACAACACAACGGGTAATTCCTGACGGTCCGGGATCAATCCCAAAGGGAAAGATCCATGGATAACGCCACCTAATTTTGAACCACGGTCAGATGACATTTAATTATAGGATAATCGTGTATAATAATTTTCAAACTCGGTAATTTATTTAAAAAAATTTGAAACGGGTTCTAAAATTATTAACAGACTTAACTTTTTATAAAGATAATGAAAACTTCTCTAGAAAATTAATGAAAACCCATATGCGCTTGAATATTTGTATTTTACTTAATTTTTTTATCAGTGATAAATAACTAATTAAATGTAGGAACTCTGGCTTCAGTAAAATAACTTACAAGTGTATTTCTCTGAGGTTAAATCAAACTGATTACTTTGATATTTATCTCTTAGATTGGGGGAGATGAAGTAATGAAAAATGTTTTTAAAAAACAAGGACAAGGTCATTAAATAAAGAAATATAACCAAAAAGAATGTGGCTAACTTTTAAATTCAAATTTCTTTCTTAGAAATTAATTATTGGAAATATTAAAATAATAAAACTTATTGATGAATTTTAGAAACGCGAATGAGTGATACATTCATACCATATGAATATTAATACAAATAAGGATAAAAATATGAATAGTTTTTTAGTGAAATTATGTATAAGCTTCAGTTCAATCGATAGGAAGTAACTGGAAAAATAAGAAGCTAGTGAACCATGATTATTTGGTTTAGTTCTTTTTCGAGATAATTATGTTTTTATGTATCACAAAGAAGAATTTCGTCGTTTAGGTGTGAAAAAACTGTTTACACAAGACACTTCAAAAATTAAAAATATATTTTCCGCTTAGAAATCTAAAGTAGAATTATTGTATTTCAAACGCATTGCCTAGAATTTATAATAAATATTTATTCTCCATTTGAGCTAAGAAAAGCTGTGCTTTGATATCAAAATTCAATGACATGACCTTTTAAATCTTGTATTTATAGTGAAAAATGTATTACTGCTTTATAACTTCCAATCAGAAATAGATATGAAAAAGATTTTTGAAATTTGGCATTTTTTATCTTAAAGAGGAATTTCGTTAATTGAATCATTTTACTGAATAAAAGTTTGTAACGTAATAAATGCCTGTTTAATTATGCGACGTAAACTTATAAAACCAGTTTTATAATACACACACATTAAAATGAAAGTTTACTCATAATCATTAACAAAATCTTATAATGTATAAGCAACTCCTAGTCTTTATGTCAATGTTCAAAAACTAGTCTAGGATTTTATTTCAACATATAATTTCTGTGGCATTTGTTACAGTGTGAATGTTGTAATCGAATGAATAGAGATGTTTATGTCTTATTACTGTAAAACCATTTCAAAAACCTTTTTGTGATTCAGATTTTGTACCGATTTTGTTTTACGTTTCGTTGATAATTCAATTCAAAAACGCATTTTATGTTTGTAGTGCATTATTTACTGATTTCATGATTGCGAAAGTTTTGAACAGTATTAAAGCATTTGAATTTTCCTACCAAAACTAAATTGCTGACATAACAATAGCAGTTGTCATTGCTACAATAGTCTTTTCGAAGAGTGGAAATGTGTTAGACTATTGTTTGTTTATCTAATTTGAATCATTTGAAAATTTATAATAAGTACAAAATTCACACAGGATTAACGATACCTTTTTATACTCAAACACGATATATTCTGATTCCTATCCCGTTGTATTAATGAGAAAAAACTCATCCATACAAGAAAATATAAACATTGCGTTTTTTCTTTATCTTTACTTATTTCACTTATGATTATAAAACTGAAATAAAACGATTTCCATAAAAAAATCAAAAAGGAAGTACAATGCCAGTTAAAAACTGGTAAGAAACAGTATCAGTATTGTAAAGAAACAGATCGCGCGTACAAAAAGTTAGGGGAAATCGTAATTTTTTATATGCATATTCTAAATTAGTATTATAGGCATTTCCAAGAATGGCATACGAAACTAAGCAATTGATGATTGTAAAGCTATAAGCACTTTTCCAAAACCCTGGAATGAGAAGAGTTAACGAAACAATTATTAAAAGATCTCGATGTAGACTATTCCTGCTCGAATTTCATCTTGATGTTAACTGAGAAATGCCCTTGACATTTCAACAAGTGAAATTCATAAAATCTTCAGCTCTAGTCTCATTACATTTAAATTTACACTAATCAAATGAAAACTCGAAAATAAATTCAACTCTTTCGAAACATCTGTTAATTGCGTTTCTAAAACTGAATTGTTGACAGCTTCATTCATCCACCAAACTTAACATGTCCAAACAAAAAGCGAATTATCTTGGAAAACGGCGTTTTCACATCTCTTCCTCTGGAGTCTCACATGCTGTGCGACTGCTCGGAAAAGCCCCGAAAGTAATTGACCAACAAAGCTGTCCGATGTCCGTCTCTAAGAAGCGTACCCACGGTGGCAAAGAAGCACTCTCTGTGAGGTGCATGAACCTCCTGAGCAAAGAGGCCGTTCTTCGTAGCTCCACGAAGCGACTATAGCGTTGTCAGGCACAGTGGATAATAAGTTACATGGCGACACACTATTGGTACAAAATGAGGCTGGTGATCGTCCATACAATCCATCGGCGCGTCCAGGGGAAGAAGTGAGCAGACCGGGACGTCGGAACAGGCCGATCTGAAACAGACATGTTTTCATTAGATGGATATCTTTCATGCAATGTACTTTCATAATGGTCCTTAACCCTCCTGGTGGTTGTTTCGAAGAGGTATCTCGTCATTAGCAAAAGTGACCAGATCTTGATCACGTCACCAAAAAATTGGCAAAATATATGATGACGAGATATCTCGTCATTAGCAAAATTCCTCAGATCCTGATGGACGAGATACCTCGTCGAAACCACTAAGATGGTTAACCCTAAGTAAGAGATGGTTTAGGGTTAACCCACTAAGATGGTTAACCCTAAACCACTAAGATGGTAAACCCACTAAGATGGTTAACCCTCTGTCTTGCCTCGAAGGTATCTAGTCGTTAGCAAAAGTGACTAAATCTTTATGGACGAGATATCTTGTCACCAGAAGAAAACTGACAAGATCTTAATCTCGTCATCATAAAAAGATCGGCAAAATATATCTCGATGACGAGATATCTCATCATAGGCAAAATTGGCCAGATCTTGATCAACGAGATATCTCGTGGAAACCACTTGGAGGCTTAAAACTCCTGCTGGTTGTCTCGACGAGGTATCTCATCTCATCAGTAAAACTGACCAGATCTTGATCTCATCATAAAAAATTGGCAATATCTTGATGACGAGATATATCGTCATTAGCAAAATTGTCAGATCTTTAGTGCCGAGGTATCTCGTCATTACAAATTTGGTCAGATCTTTATTGCCGAGATATCTCGTCGAAACCACTTGGAGGGTTAATATCGTATCGGAGATTTTTCTTATACGAGGGTTTATTGGTAAGGTCAAACAGTGAATTGAAAATAAGCTCGTGTGTGCTACAGAATATGTTAACATGTGCAAATGTTTTTGTTCCACAAGTACAAGCCGACTCCACTCTTAAGAGTGGAGCACACATGTTAACATATTCTAACATATGTTAACATTTGCACATGTTAACATATTCTGTAGCACACACGAGCTTATTTCAATTCACTGTTTGGCGTCCTTGAGTAATAAAATAAAATAATTTGTCTTGCACGAGGGTTTACTGATAAGTAAGGTCTCATTATGCGGGGAACAGCCAAGTACATGTGAAAAATAACATTTGCAGATGTGTGCATACTCTAGTACACACGAGTTTAGTTTCAGTTCATTGAGTCAAACGATCACAGGCGTGTCACGAAGTGTTGTTGGCAGTTGTTCAAGTTGGGTACCATTGAGACTAATAACAGCTCATTGTGTTGCTTCAGTGAGACGAAGTGTTGTTGGCAGTTGTTCTAATTGGGTACCATTGAGACTAATAACAGCTCGTTGTGTTGCTTCAGTGAGACGTAAATTCAATTGCCCAACCCCATTGGGGCTAAGTAATGCTGAAAATGTTTATTGCATGATATTTTTATACGGATGGCAAATCCAGGGAAAACAACTTTATTAAATACAAGTTGGAACAGGGTAAAACATATCAGGGTTCCGGGTTGTGTGTAGTATGAAACTTCTCTGCTACCTTGCTTCTAAGAGGCTCGTGAAAAGATGAGGAGTTAGAGTTTGAAGGAAGATGATTTGGATTAGGAGACCTATTAAGCATGTTAATTGGCAAGAAAGATGGGGTTGGGTTGGTATGGTTTTATGGTGTGAGGGCCATATTTTGGTCATGCTGCGCTAAACACAAGACGAACAACATCAAGTAATGGATATACAAAGAAAGTTTTACTGACGCATGAGAGAGTAATATATTCAAGGACTGACAATAATTGAACCTGCATCACCTATAACTCGCAGGTTGCTTTTCTGAGAGATAGCAAACCCACTGGATCGCTATCTCTCAGAAAAGGCAGGGTTTCTGTGAAAGTAGCACCTGCATTTTAAGTATTCTTGTGGAATGCACCAAGGTATCCGAAAGGATGGTATGGTATTTTTAATTAACGTCAAACTGGAGAAACACAACGGGCTATTGGCTACGGTCCGGGATCAAATCCGAATCGAAAGATCCGAGGACAACATTACATAATTTTGAACCACGGTAAGATGACGAGGTTACACCTGAGCTGGCACCCCACTCTCCAAACTTTCACACCACGTCAACGTGAGGACATTTGAGGCCATGACAGATTTAACGTGCTTTTTGTCCCCGACAGTCTTTGGTTGGACTCGAACTCGCAACCCTCCGGTTACTAATCCGTTACTCCACCAACCGAGCTACCGCGGTCCCTATCCGAAAGGGAGGAAGAACTAAACCTGAGTAAAGCAGAGTTATTTGAAGCTATGGTTAACGAGAGATGGGGAAGTTCAAAAGATTAAAGTGGACACGTGTGTAAAGGTGTATTGGAGATGTGATGGGAGTAGACAAAGACTAACAGGTGAAAAGAGGAACAAAAGAAGTATTATTCTGGAACATTAAGAATACCTCGTGTGAATCTTATGTTTTAGTGTCGCAGTTTTGTCCATCTTTGGACATTGCGCCATAAAACTCAAACCAATGAAATCAACCTTACATTTCAGGGAGTTAAATTTGGTATTGTTTCATACAAATATGCAAGGTGACTCAACCTTATTCTTTACACCGTCTGAACTCTATACAAGATCCAAAGTCATAGGTACCAAGCACCTTGGGGGACCTTATACTTCATAGTGTCCCTCTCTGTGAGGTAGCCGTGTTGGAAGAGTAGCGGATTACCAACCGGAGGTTTGTGGGTTGGAAACTCGATTCAAGACCATAGCGTAGGTTGGGGTTGGTGCACATTGAATCTCGTGGCCTCGAAAGTCCTCACGTCATCGCCAATGTCGACCTTGTTATATGACCGGGGTTTAAAATAACGAGGTGTTGTCCTCGGATGAATCCCGGACCAACCCCGTCGCCAATAACCCGTTGTGCTGCTCCAGTGCGACGGAATTCAACTACCAACGAATTCTAACGCGAGGACGAAATATTTGAAAATCACTGATAATGATATAGAAAATAAAGAGTGGTGAAAGCACTATTTACGAAGCAGTGTTCAGCAGATTTGTTAAAGGGCCTGTTAGAAATATTCCACGACGAAACTTAGAAATAAAGCACTGGCAAGGAAAGATATAACTCTTGTTGCCTAATTCGGTCTAGGAAAAAGCAAATATGTGTCATTTTTATACATCCAAAAGGGATATGGAGTAAAGCCTTCTGTTCCATCGATCCTTGTTTGAAGCTGACTAACAGGGATTTCCTCTCACCACCTTCACTCACCACCTAATTGTGAGTGGAGGTGATCAAATGAGGCATTTCGTATGTTTGAAATACTACCTATTGAGAAATCTAAAGGGAAAAAAAGAAGCAAAGAACGCGGCGTCGAATTATCTTGTTAATAAAGGCCGGCCCAAAAATCCAATGCCTCAAAACAACACCTTCCCCTTTATACCTCCCAGCGATTTTAACATATTTAATTTTTGGGACCGAGTTGGAATTTGCCGTCGCGCCCGAGATGAAAAGGTGACGCTGTTTATCACGCCGTTCTGCGAAAAATTTAATTAGCCAATAATTGAAGGCTCTCGGTATCCGATATCCAAGCAATTACGCGGAAGGGAGGATAATGAGGAGCCAAAGAAAATGAACCTCCCTAACTAATCGACCGGCGACGACGCCAGAGCACCCCCCAAAATCTATATTAGATGCACATTCCTAGCGATGGAACACGGCGTAAAAAACGCACTTCACCCATTTTTTTCCGCATTGTCTGCCGCTTCTTTCTTTGTGTGTTTGGATGAGGTTGATGAAGTGTCTGTTTAACAATCATTGCTTAGACTTACAACATTGGCTATTATGGGTAAGTCCTCCCTCCTCCTTCTCATAGAAGAGGCTTTATTTAGTGCGATAATTTGTTTATTTATTAATCCATTTTTCTTTCTTTGTTTCCGCGGAAGGGTTGATTTAGTAGTTTTTTCTTTTCCTCTTAGATTGCTTTAGTTTACCTTTTTTTTCGGACGGGAGAGTAAGGGAATTGTTCCGGCTTTATGGATTGTGATAGCCGTGTTGGAGTAGTTTTAATGCGGATTTTGTTGGGGGAAATTTCGAACTAGAGTGTTGCTTAGTTTTGTAGGGTATATTAATGGCGTAATGGAAGAACTTTGGTTGTGTGTGAAGAACTTGACAATACCAATATTCTATCCCACGTGGGGCAGACAATATTTGTAATGGAAGAAATTCGGTTGGCAAACTTAACAATTCCAGTATTCTGTCCCACGTTCGGCGCCAATTTTGTGATGGTTGAAAAATTTGGCAATTCCAATACAATATTCTAGGGCCGCAATTCCATACAATATTCTAGGTAGCCCAGTTGGAAGAGCAACAGATTAGAAACCGAAGGGTTGCGAGTTCAAAACTAGGTCCAAAGATCGAAAGATCGTCTGGTGCAGGTTAATTCTGTCGTGGCCTCAAATGTCCTCATGTTGGCGTGGCGTGGAAGTTTGGAGAGTAGGGTGCCAGCTCAGGTGTTGTTTTCGTCATCTGACCATGATTCAAAATTACGAGGCGTTGTCATTGGATCTTTCCCTTCAGGAGTGATCTCGGAGAGTTGCCAATAGCCCGTTGTGTTGGTCCAGTGCGACTAATTAACTACCTATCTGCCAAAGAATATTCTATGCCCCATTGGGCCGACAATTTTAGTAATGGAAGAACTTCGATCGAAAAATTTAACTCCAATATTCTGTCCCACTTTGGGTGCTAATTTTGTAGTGGATGAGACTGGTTGTAAAACTTGACAATTCCAAAGAATACTGTCCCATGTTGGGGCCGATTTTTTAATAAAAGAAACTCAGAATAGAATAACTCTATTTAATTAGACAACTGAAAACATAAAAACACAAACACGGACGCTAACAAAAACATATCCCGGGGAAAATTGACAGTTGAATGTTTCGTCCCGCTGATGATGATTGAAACTCAATCGGAAGTGATATACTTTTTAATTTGAGTTCCACAGATCATGGAGGTTTATAGCTCCGCAGCCGATGCTGCACTGGTCGCTCACCTGTTATAGATTTACGTGCTCATAGCCGATTTCGCAGTTCATTCAATAGTAAAAATATAACTAACAATAGTAAAAATATAACTAACTCCTACATCTACCTTGAATGAATATTTGCATTACAAGGAAAGGAGAAAGATATTTTTTTGGGCTTTATATAGGGAATAGCTGTGTTCGAGTTGTTTTAATACAAGCTTTGTGTTGGTAATATAGTGAGTGAGTGGTTTAGCTTTGCAGAACAAGTTGATAGATAATGAGAGAGACAGAGATAACATTCTAAATTTCTTATATATATAAGTAAAGCCTTAAGAATAAATTTTCCCGAGAAACAAGAAAAAATGTGTAAATGTGGAGTGAGTGAGCCCGCATACTTTGTCAAGGGGAGTAAAGCAGGAGTTATTTTTAAGAGATGCTTTGAGTTTTTTTTGTACTTGTGTGAGGCTTAGACAAAGAGATTAACACAAGTTACCCACCAAAAACTCAAAGTACTACCAAAGAGAAAAAATCATAACAAATAAAACATATCAAGGTTTGAAAGGAAAAAATCAATAAAACAGCCAAAGGAATAACAGCCGACAAATGTCGCCCTCGTTCCCTTAATTTGGACCCTCTGGATTATTATACAATGGCGAAAGGGACGAGTCCACGCAAATACGTCGACAACGATTCAATAGCTTAAGCAGAGCATTCGAGAAGAAATTGAACACACCACGCTAGAAATGTGCTCAAACGCAATGGTAATGGGGTCGAAAGAGTCTGTATTCGCAGCACGTCCTGAGGCTGTCATTTATCTGGGGTCAAAATACAGGCAATTCCATATACAGGGTGAGTCTAAATTGTTTTTACAAAATAAGAGGGGTGATAGTACCCATCCAGACAAGCAATAATTACCATGGAACATAGGGTCGCATTCCACTCTGAGAGGCAGAAAAGAGTCAAATTAGAATTTCAACATGAACTTACAACAGTGTTGGGAAAGCGAATACCAAAAGTTGCATAATCTGATTGATTGATCAGAGAAAAACTCACAACAAGTGCTCAAAGTGTCGTTGCACAGTTCACACCGGCGAAGGAATGACTAGCTCTCGAAGATTCCAGATGTGTTAATTTTGTCTGCGGCAACACCGATTCTCGCTACGAGATCTTCAATCGAGACCACAGGCGTCTGGTACACTAAAGATTTCACGTGCCCCCCAGAAGAAAAAGTCCAGTGGGTTGAGGTCCAGTGAGCGAGGAGGCCAAGCCACAGGTCCGCCACGTCCGATCCATCGTGCGGGATATGTGGCATTCAAGAAGTGCCGGACCGTGCAGGTACAAAACGACGTCAGAGGCGATGACTAGTTCATGCTCGACGCGTTTCGACTTTACTCTTTTCTGCCTCTCAGAGTGGAATGCGACCGTATGTTCCATGGTAATTATTGCTCGTCTGGACGGGTACTATCACCCCTCTTATTTTGTAAAAACAATTTAGACTCGCCCAGTATATTGCCATTAACCCTCCTGGTGTTTTATCTACGCGTCGATAATCCCCTTATGGCCAGCCTCTGATGCAAAAACCTGTTGCAAACTACCACCAATTCTAGGCAAGGGACAATTTGTTTTTCCTACTTGGATCTTCATTCCCCTCTTGGAGTAACAGGACAGTTTTGTCTGGACGAGGTATATCGTCATTAGCAAAACTGGCCAGATCTTGATGGACGAGATGTCTCGTCATTAGCAAAATTGACCCGATCTTGGACGAAATATCGCTTCAAAACCACTTGGGGAGGTTAATTGAGTAAAGAATGTGTACAAAGTTTAAATTTAAAATGTTTTATTTGAATGTTTTTCCAAAACGAAATGGGGCCTTTGCATAAGAAACACCCTGTATTTGCCTTGCGTTTGGTGCAGCTTGTTCTTTGTTTTTTTTATCTTACACCATAAAATCTAAACTTCAAGCTGAATTCAAATAGGAAGCGCAAAGCGACACGCGCAGCCCAATCGGAGGTGACGGCACGAGCGATGAAAACGCTCCGATTGGTCTGCACGCATCGGTTTGCGCCTTGAGCTTCCTATTCGAATTCAGCTTTAAGCAAAGAAAAGAAAGCAACGTACCTTCCACGGCCATGAATTTCTCGGAGAAAATGGACTGAAATGAAGGAGCGTCGGCAGACACCTCACAGCGGTACGTTCCTTCGGCGGATCTGCTCGTGTTCTTCAAGAAGACTGTTCCATTCGATGAGCGGCTCATCTGTCACAAAAGGGAAAGGCATCATGTACTCATTTCGCAGTCAAAGAAAACCAGTCACGAGACATTACCCTGGTTTCAATAAGAAAGGAAGAAACCCAATTTCCCAACCCCAAATCGTCGCCAGTGAACACAACTGCTATCGAGACGACAGACGCATGACTCACCCAGTAATAACGGAGCTTTCCACCAAATCAGGGAAAAATATAAAGAATGGAACTAATGATTAAATGGAAGGTCTACGTGGCAGACGACAGACTAATCTCAATTATCCGGGCTTAAGACGGTCCAATCCTGTCAAACCATCTCATTTTTGTAAATAATCTGTATTTAGCTCAAATTAAATTCTTAATTTAAATTCATCTCTACTTACTAAGGTATGGCTATTGCGTCCTACATGAATGGTGGTGAGTCAGTAATTACCCATAACGTAGTTGTTCTTTTGGCAGCATTGTTCACAAGGGAAGGGGGAAGTTTGCTCAGAGGGAAATCTAATGCCTTTTTAGTATACATTCGACTGAGGTTTAGTACAGAATGAAGCGAATATCTTTATGTGTGGTAGAATATGAAAGGCATAATCCTTATATGAAGCTTATTCAGAACACAATAGAAGCTTCCAATATTATTAGCCTTTAAAAGTCATAAAATAGGAGATACACTGAGTGTTGGATAGTAAGGATATTAATTCATATACTAACCCAATATTTGTGGGCCAAGGTAGCCCAAGAGTAGCCAATTAGGAGGGTTGCGAGTTCGAACTCGATCCAACTCTGCATCTTGGCGATTTAATCTTTTTTTAGTAAGGCGTCATTCTATAAATACAAGGGCCGCGGAAACTCAGTTGGTAGAGTTGCAGTTATGAAATGGCGTTGCAAGTTCGAAACTCGATCCAAGCAAAACCGTCGTGTACGTGGAGGTTGGTACGCGCTAAATCTGTCGTGACCTCAAATATCCTCACGTTAGCGTGGTGTGGAAGTATGGAGAGTGGAGTGACAGTTCCTGTTTTGCCCTCGTCATCTGACCGTGATTCAAATTGGTGGTGACCTTTCCCTTCCGGATAGATTCCGGATCGCAGCTATTAACCGTTGTGTTGCTCCAGTGTGACGTTAATTGAACTACTTATCTAATACTTTATGGAATGTATGTTTAAGAGTTAATAACTGCTCACACATTTTCGATTACATCCTACTGAAAAAATTTGCTTAGTTAAATCTGTTTTATCTACCCAGTGTGAGATTACGGAATCCACTTATTTAGGTCACTTAAATGCAACCATCGAAACCTTTTCATTGTAATATTGTGTAGTTCCGTAAAAATGAAATAATACTAAGTAATCATTTGATCTTATAGTAGATGTTTTATCGCAAGTTCCTCATTTAAATGAATGAATATGGCTCATTCTAGACAGCCAGCAATCCGAATTTGCATTCGGTGTAAATTGCACAGAAAGTGGTAGCCTAAACAAATTGGAGTTTCATAAGCTTCAGCATTTTCAGACACGTAATTTAATCCATTTGGAAACTATCTTCCACAAGCAGACTCACGAAAGGGAGTGATTTCTCAGAGGTGCGGTTTCTAAAATCAGACTTGAATATATATTTTCGGGAGTAATGCAATTTATCTCAGACAGCTATTCGCTACAGCTTTTAGCTTTTCGCATTCGCTGCAGGCAAATTTGTTCACAGATTGGTTCAGATAATTTCTAAGCATTCATTTTTAACCTATGATATGAAGATACGAAAATTCAATATTTGAGATCTTTTTGTATTTGTCGTTCCGAAATTATTTGAACTACTTGAAAAGTAAAAAGTGAAAACACGTAGGCGAAATGAAGATAATTTGATTTTTAAATTTATTCGTTATTTGATCAACTATCTACTAGTCTAGAATTTTTTTAACACTAAATCAAACACGAGGAAAAAGTTTTTTTATACAGGTACCTTCCTTTCACTCTTGTCCCTGTATGATAAACTTAATTTCCATTAAAAATTGAAATTGAACGTGTAAAACATTCACATAAGTACACAAATGTTTAAGCCACTTCGTATTTTAAATCCATAATGTACAGAAACTATCTTCTGGTAAAAGTTGAGCAATATAGTTTTATAGTTAGTATATATAGTTTTTATATAATATAGTTTTATTAATATAGTTTTTTTAATCTGCCCGATAACTGACCTCTCGTTCTTCGGAATGGCGAACTGATGTTTACTTGCCGAGAACCCAATGGATGAGCCGCCGCTTCTAACCAACTCTTACGAATCGGGATTCGAACCCGCGACTTAATGGAAGGCTGACAAACGCTGATTACTATACCAGTTGTGGGGGTTGTAC
The DNA here is from genome assembly GCA_933210815.1 of Meta bourneti. Classification (NCBI taxonomy): domain Eukaryota; kingdom Metazoa; phylum Arthropoda; class Arachnida; order Araneae; family Tetragnathidae; genus Meta; species Meta bourneti. Next base: position 8,638,867 of record OW119926.1, read on the forward strand.
TAACATTGCACTGGAGCAATACAACGGGCTATTGGCGATGGTCCGGGATCTATCCCGAAGGGAAAGACTCAAGGACACCTCGTCAGTTTGAATCGTGGTTAGTTGACGAGGTAGCACCTGAGCTGGCAACCCACTCCAAATTTCCACATCACGACAACGTTAGGACATTTGAGGCTACGACAGATTTATTGTGCACGAGTACCCACATACTCAACGGTATTTGGTTATATCGAGATCGAACCCCTCGGGTTCCTACCGCTACTCTTTCAACCGGGCTACCGCGGCCCTACCGAGAGATGGATTAGGCGTCATTTCCTATTCAAATTTACCCACTGGACTCATGAACCAGATACTGAGTCAACCACGATACAGTTTGAAAACCTCTTGGTTAGATAACCCCTGAGGTTTCACCATAGACGTGAAATGTAAGTAGACTGAGCATTGCTATTAAGAGCTTCAATAAGTGTGACCACCACGTCGACTAGTTGTCACGTGACTGCTCTGTAAAAAATCGATTTGGTTGCCTATTTGGCGTCTTATCGCTTCGTTTGGCGATATACCATCTTATGAGAGTAGTGTGTGAATGCTCATTCCTATAGTGGTGACGGAAATGGTGAAATCGCCAAAGTCGCAAAGTCCCGGACCATCAGATGTTGAATCAATGGACGGGTGTTTTCTCCCGTCCCGTGGTCTTTATTTTGCCTGTTTTTTTTGTCTTGTGCCTGGAACAGCTTGGCCATATGTGGCCCTTGGGCCATAAGGCAGGTATTTAATTAACGTCGAACTGGAGCAACACAACGGGCTATTGATGACGGTCCGGGATCATCCCCGAAGGGAAAGTTCCGAGGACAACACCACGTAATTTTGAAGCATGATCAGATGACGCCTTGGGCCATTAAACCCCAATCAAACAACTAACAATCCAATCTCCCGTCCCGTGAACCAACCGGATGATGAACGTTCGTTTCCACATTGCAGACGAAAGTAGTCTAAGAGTCATGTGACAACTAGTTTTGGTCACATGATCCTGGGCACATGAAAAGGGTACCATTGCTCACTCTACTTTTATATTTCCTATATGGAAGTAACCTATGTACGGCGCCGGTTCGATTCCTCTCTATGTGTATTCCTCCCTTTCGTGTAATCCTTTCCTTGTGTGTAAATGTCCATTTATATATCATTGTTTGGCGCAGCTTGGCCAAATATGACCCTTGTGCCATGAAATCCCACCAACCAAACTCGTCTAGACAATACCTAAGTTGAGAAGTGGGGAGGACATACGATATGAGCGTGAAGGCGCTGTTTAAGAAATAGTATATTCAGTTCCAATAAACTAACTACAGATTTATAGGGAAATATTCTAAACCTCCTTGTATATCTCTCTCTAACCTACTGTTTGCAAGTGACCAATGAAACAAGAAAGAAGCTTAAAGGTCAAGCCAACCTGCTCCATCTCGATTAATCATCGTTTGCTGTTGTGTGCGCGAGACACTTTTGGATCTAGAGGATTAAAACTTCGAAGAGATCGAGTTCTACTGCTAATAATCTGTCTGCTATCTGCAATATATCAAGTGTTATTGCTCTGGAATGATCATGTGAAGCGTTAGTTATTATTCCCTTAAGTGTATAGACTAGAAGATTGGTTTTTAAATTATAACTTCAAAAATCCATTTTTTTTACAATAGGCGATTGGTTTCTGCTTAAACTCATTTCAGTGTGAAAAATACAGATTAATCTAATCTTTAATTACCTAATTTAGATATAATTAGCATGTTTTTTTAACAATGCTATCTAATCTAATTTGTTCAGAAATAATTCCTGTTGGAATCCTAATATTTCATGTTTTGGCCCTTCATCAAGTTGCTAGAGAACAGGTTTTTGGCAATTTTTTTCCAAGGATGTCTAAAAATCAATATTTTTCAGGAATTTCTACATTTAAAAATCAACTAAAAATTCATATCTGTAGTAATAACTGACTGAAGGTCAAAACATCCACTGTATTATATATATTATAATGAAACAAAAATAATTATAGATCAATTCATTTATGAGTTATCACTGTTTGAACAAAGCATCCTATTGCAAAAACAGTTCCTCAGAAATTGAGTTTAAAGTTTTGGGAACATGTTTGTGTGTGGTGACAGTACCTAACGAAAATCCTAACATGTAATTAGAAAACTACTTCGAATATTTACAAGATCTTGCGTATCGTTTGAAAGCTAAGGAGGAAAATATTTTGAATTAATAAAAAGTATCAATATTTTCGTCTATTTGCGTGATTTATAGTGTATAAATACAGGGTGACTTTTATTAACCTACTTTTATTAAGTTTAACCTACAACTTTTAACTGAAATAACTTCTCAGAGTGTCACTAGATATCGCTACGAATGCGTGCAGTGAGAGAGGGTATAAAAGGAACTCGTTTCGTGTCAGTTCCATGCCATTTTTAAAATGCTTCCCAAAGTGTCTTATTCAACCGAAGATTGTATTCTTCTTGTGAAAAATTGGTATTTATGTGGTGAAAATGCAACACTATTGCTACGGAAGTTGCCCAACATTCAGAAACCGACCTAAGCCTTCTAGAGCAATGGTAAGAGATCTGATAAGAAAATTTGAAAAGTTTGGTTACGTGAAAGATGATCTGAAGGGAAAAGCTGGCTTTATATCTTTGAGGTCATCTGAAAGATTTGGTTTACAAGAAGCAGCCGACAGGCCTCATTAGCCTCAAAATGTCCATAACTGACTCGTTTGCAAGCATTAAAAAAGAAACTCTTGAATTTGTAACTGACAACTTTGTGACTAGGTTGCGCTATTGTATCACCTCTGAAGGTTATCACTTTGAAAACCTTGTCCATTAAATTCCTTTTCCATGTTCTTTTCAATAAAAAATGTTTGTAGTGCTATCTGCAACGACTCAAGAGTTATTTCAGTTAAAAGTGGTAGGTTAATTAAAAGCCACCCTGTACACCTTAAACGATGCATTCTAAGTATTGGGATCAAAATTATGTTTAGAGGCGTGTTGTCAATTCATGTACGCATTGATGAATGCCAGTTTACAAAGTGAAGAAAATTATTTGTAATTAATATGGCAAGGATTTTTTAATGACGTAAACATTTCTAGAAAATGCACAATAATTATGCTCTTATGGCCAAAATAATTATGAATTATTCTCTAAAAATAGGATATAAAAAATTAATATTTTTCTTTAAACGTATTAATAAAAGGAAGAGGTGCATAAAATACAAAAGAATAGAAACCCTATGTGACAATACTCTTAAAAACCCAGCTCTGAGTTCAATATTTTCTCTGTCGAACTAAGTCTTTGGGTTTGTTAATAACAAATAGACTATAGAAGCGATCAAATAAAAGTGAAATTAGTATTTTTTAACAACTCGGGGATTAAACTGAAAGAATTCTACTAAAAAAATGTGAATAGTTTTAGTTTCCATGGCGACGGGATTTTTTTTATTTCATGACTGGCTCCGAAATTGAAAATGGTTAACTTCCTAAGAAAGTGATAAATATGAAATTTTCATGGCAGCATATACAGTGACTCCCAAAAATGTTCGTACACTTACGAATTTCAATGAAATACTGCTCTATCCATTAATAAAAATTAATATTTCAGAATGGGAATTTTTTAATAACATCTATAACTTGTTCTTAACAAAACTACATAAAATATTTTAAAAACATAGTAAAACTTTTTTTTGGAAATCAATAATCAAAAAGTAACAAAAAAGTTACCTCACAAAAGTCTTCGTACACTTTAAAAAAATTTCTACATATTAGTAAATATTGTAATATTTCGGTAAATTAGTACTTAGTAGGATATCCTATAGCATCCACAACAGCTTTTAAACGTCTGGGAATAAAGTTCATTAGTTTTTTTTGTAATTTCTGCATCAATGTTCCACCATTCTTCAATCATTACTGCTTTTAGTTCGCTTTTTGTTTTAATTCCGTGTCTTCGTACTCTAACCTCCAGTTCTCCCCAAATGTTCTATTGGGTCTAAATCCGGCGATTGAGGTGGTGTTTTCAGAATTTGTGGACAATTATAGAGACACCAGAGGCGAACGTTGAGAGCCGTGTGCTTACGATCGTTATCTTGATAAAAAACAAAGTTGTTTCCAATACCCAAATTTTGGGCTGATAATTTTAAATTGTCTTTTAAAATATTTAAATAAAGAGCATGATTCATTATGCCATCAATAAATACCAAATTACCTAGTCCTGATGCTGACATGCACCCCCACACAAGGACACCTCCACCGCCATGCTTTACTGTTCCAACTAAGTTCTTGGGATTAAGTTCCTCATTTTTTCTTCTCCATACAATTATACGCCCATTGGAACCAAACATGTTAAATTTACTTTCATCTGCAAATAAGACATGATTCCAATACGTTTCGGGCTTATTTATCATTGATTTTTCGAAGGAAAGCCTAAGCTTTCTATTTTTCGTACTTACAAAAAATTTTCTTCGGGCAGAACGCCCATTTAATCCAGATGATCTAAGCACTCGACGAACAGTTTCAGATGAAATTGAAGTAGAAAATTTTTCAGTAAATTCCGTAGAAATTTTTACAGCGCTCAAACGTGGATTTTTCACAAATTTTCTAACTATAAATCTCTGATCACGTTGAGTTAACTTTACAGGACGACCTTTCCTTACATTGTTTTTGATCCAATTTTCTTCTTTAAAGCGTTTTATCACATACTGCACCGTAGAATGGGATAAATTTACTAATTTAGAGATATTCCGAACTGATTTACCACTACTATGATGAAAAATAATCAATTTTCGAATGCTATTCGTTGTTTCCTTACGACTACCAGCCATTTTTAATAATAAATAGAATATTGCGAAGTAAGCAAGCAAAGATTAAAGCCAAACGATTTTTTAAATGTCACCACAATGCAAAAATAAAAAAAGCGATAAACGATAATTTTATTTATGAATTTATCCGAAAATATTGCGGTGTACGATCACTTTTGTGGCGTGTTCTTTCTCTGCCTCCTTGCATTTTAATTTTTATAAAAAGAAAATGAGTCAATATTTTTTTAAAAGAATATTAGGTTTTATTCAGAATCACATGGAGATGACATGAAAAAATATTGGACTTTATATTCGAATTCAATTCCAGGCTACAGCGCATTTTCTACAAAGTTTCAAAGTGTACGAACACTTTTGGGAGCCACTGTAGTTCATACCATAAGAAATATTTCCCCAGAATTACGAAAACCACGGACATAATGTCTGTCTGTCTCATCTCAAGTCGTATTAATTTTTCAAGCCTGACACCTCAGTCATTACCAGCCTAATCAATGATGTTTCGTAACAAACGTGCGGTTCAGTGGGATTGCCCACAGCGCTAGCAGTCTGCGATCTATATGCAGCTCACGTCCGATTCTTGCAACCACCTGGCCACGGTAGCTCGGCTGGAAGGGTCAAACAAAGAGAAAGACAGTTTTACTGACACAGTAGAAAGAAATACACCCAGGGTAAGACACAGGAATCGAAACTTCGCCGCTTGCAACTCGCATGTTGTTAGCGCAGTGGATAATCCCGCTGAGCCACTGTGGCTCCGGTTTTTGATAAGAAATCGCGTGGTACAATTATTGTGAAAGGCTGCGGTAGCCCTGTTGGTAGAATAACGGATTAACAACCGGAGTGTTCCGAGTTCGAATCCGACCAGAGACCGTCGTGTACAAAAGGGGCTGGCTTACATTAAATCTGCCGTGCCCTTAAATGTCCTCACGTTGACGTGGTGTGGAAGATTGGAGAGTGGGGTGCCAGCTCAGGTGTGACCTCGTCATCTGACCGTGATTCAAAATTACGTGATATTGACCTCGGATCTTTCCCTTCGTGTTTGGTCGCAAATAGCCCGTTGTACTGCTCCAGTGCGACATTAATTAAAATACCTACCCTGGGTGTATTTCTCTTTTCTGTATCAATGAAAACTTTCCTTGTGGGTGGTATATGTCCATTTACTTGAAAAAGCATTGCTTGGTGCAATTTTTTAAGTGTTCCCCAAAGGGAGAATTTGTATTTTTTCTTGACTTTTTTGCGAAATTCAATGAAAAATGCCCTTTTCTTCAAAACACCGAAAAAAAGCAAAATAATGACTTAAAAATACCAATAAAAATCCTTAAATGACCGATAAACCAGAAAAATGACCTAACAAAGGTATTTCAATCAACTTGTTTTCCTCATGAAACAATTTCTATTCACACCAAGCGTTTCAGTCTTGCGTTTAATTTTGCCCCCCAAATACAGGGTGAGTCTAAATTGTTTTTAGAAAATAAGAGGGGTGATAGTACCCATCCAGACGAGCAATAATTACCATGGAACATAGGGTCGCATTCCACTCTGAGAGGCAGAAAAGAGTCAAATTAGAATTTCAACATGAACTTACAACAGGGTTGGAAAAGCGAATGAACGATACCAAAAGTTGCACAATCTGATTGATTGATCAGAGAAAAACTCACAGCAAGTGCTCAAAGTGTCGTTGCACAGTTCACACCGGAGAAGGAATGACTGGTCTCGAAGATTCCTGGTGTTGTGTTAATTTTGTATGCGGCAACACCGATTCTCGCTACGAGATCTTCAGCCGAGTCCACAGGCGTCTGGTACACTAAAGATTTCATGTGCCCCCAGAAGAAAAAGTCCAGTGGGTAGAGGTCCGGTGAGCGAGGAGGACAAGCCACAGGTCCGCCACGTCCGATCCACCTTGCTTAGGAGATATGCTACGTAGGCAGGTAAAAAACGACGTCAGAGGCGATGACGTTCATGCTCTTTCGACTTTACTCTTTTCTGCCTCTCAGAGTGGAATGCGATCCTATGTTCCATGGTAATTATGGCTCGTCTGGATGGGTACTATCACCCCTCTTATTTTCTAAAAACAATTTAGACTCTCTCTCTCTCACCCTGTATATAAAAAAATAAAGCCAAAACCATCAAAATCCTAGCCTTAATTAACTTTCTAAGGATCATTCTGTTCATAAAGATACAAAATATTAAAATATTTAAAGTATTTATATTTCATTAAACCTGATTCTTGGGAAGCTAACAGTGGCAAGAACTAACACAACGCAATGTCGTGGAAACGGTGTATATAATATTCATTTCGAAGGGAAATATAGTCAACTATACAGGCTTTTGGGCATCGTTATGAGTGTCTTTGTCCCTAACCAAAATTCGTCTTCAAAGATAACATGAATTCACGTTACCTATTGTGAGTTACGTAAACTCTGTCATAAAACATCGGTTTAATGTTCCTACATTTGAGTCCAGGATTCTTTCCACTGTCTGAAAAACGTTCTTCTCCACGTAAGCTATTTAGCATCTTGTTTGTGGGGCCTCGGGAATCAGGACTCTCTTCTTTCACATTGAGTGGGTTGTTTTGGTGCGGCTTCACGACACAAACTATTTTTATTTGTATCTCTTTCGAAGTTTGCATCATCTATTTTCAAGCACAAACCGGTTTTCGGAAAGATAAATTTATTTCAGGTTTCTCTTTTAGCGAATATTTCGTGGAGAATTTAGGCCGGATGAAAGAGTAACGGATTATCAACCAGAGGGTTGCGAGCTCGACCCAAAGACCGTCGCGTACAAAGGGGCTGGTGCGCGCTAAATGTATCGTGGCCTCAAATGCCCTCACGTTAGCGTAGTGTAGAAGTTTGGAGAGTGGGGTGCCAGCTCAGGTGTGACCTCGTCATCTCACCGTGGTTCAAAATTCGTGGTGGTGTCGTAGGTCTTTCCCTTTGAGTTTGATCCCGGACCGTGGCCAAAAGCCCGTTGTGTTGCACTAGTGTGAGGTTAATTAACTAAGTACTAAGTGACAACATAGCGCTTCAATAGCACCCTGATCACCAGCTAATCAATAGATCTGGTAGTCATGGTGATGGCTTCTAGACCGAAAGGGTCCTGGTTCGAATCCGGGAATAAATCGTGGCTGTTAGTCCGTCTGGAGTAAATGTGTGGCTCTAATCCTATAAGCAGTTTGTGGCTTGAATGTATGCACGAGGTCGTTTGATAAGTTTCGTAAATTCCTGAGTTGGTAACACAATTGAATTGGTGACGTCACAGCGGGGAAATTTTTGAACCGTCTCGACCAAAATTTAGGTAGGTATTTAATTAACGTCGCACTGGAGGAACACAACGGGCTATTAACAACGGTCCGGGATCCATCTCGAAGGAAAAAGGATTCGAGGACAATTCGTCATTTGGAACCACGGTCAGATGACGAGGTCAACACATGAGTTGGTAGTCCACTTTCCGAACTTCCACACTGCGCCAACGTGAGGACATTTGAGGCCTCGACAGATTTAAAGCGCACCAGCCCTTCATATACACGACAGTCTTTGGTTCGAATCGAACTCGCAACCCTCCGGTTCCTAATCCTTTACTCTTCCAACCAGGCAACCGCGGCCCAACCAAATTTTAGAGATACGACACTTCGCTTGACTGCAGACATTTGAAGCGAGCTTTGTTGCAGCTGATACGAAAATGAAAAACAAATGCGTACACTGAATAAAATATTTATATTTAAAGTGGATGGCCACTTTATTTTTAAGACTTGCTTGCATGCTACTTCTCCTTGTTTCCCAGTTTGCAAATTTGGCTTGGTGGAAAGAAATGATCGTCGAATAAGGATGTCATTTCCGCCATCAATCCATATGTTGCAGTCTTTGTGAAAGGTTCTTTTCCGACCCCTGATGAAAAAATTAGGGGACCGTGGTAGCCCGGTTGGAAGAGTAACGGATTAGCAACCGGAGATTTGAGAGTTTGAATCTTTCGTGGTCTCAAATGTCCTCACGTTGGCGTGGTGTGGAAATTTGGAGAGTCGGGTGCCAGCTCAGGTGTTGACCTCGTCATCTGACCGCGGTTCAAAATTACACGGTGTTGTTCTCGCATCTTTTATCTTCGAGGTTGACCCCGGGTCGTCACCAATAGTCCGTTGTGTTGCTCCAGTGTGACGTTAATTAACTACCTACCCTGGTGAAAAAATTAGAAACTCTCTAGACGAAGTGTGCAACACTCAATTATGAATATGTTGAGAAACAAAATCGATTGAATTAAACGGGATTTAATTTTTTTTTTCCAAACCATACTTATCAAACGACCCTCGTATATGAGGTGAACCCAAACCGCTGGTGCAACAGTAACACCGTGGTTTACAATTTTGCCCTTGTAGTCCCGTGGTGACTAATGTACAATTGGCTGGGCATTAGAAATAAAATGCTTTTCAATATTTACTCTACTAATACACAAGTTTACAGCTCTCAAAAGAATATTGTAGTGTATGTGTACAACTGAACACCAAGTGTTTTTCTTCTCTTCTCCCCAATTGGAACGCGGAACTGTTTATCAGCTGTTTCCAAGGACGTATGGGGGCCGTCGTGGCTCAGGGGGTATGTCCATTGCGCTAGCAACCTTCGAGTTGTAGGCGGCACAGGTTCGATTCCTATCGGGTGCATTCCTCCCTGTGTGTATTTCTCTCTTCTGTGTCATTAAAACTTTCATTGTGTGTGTCTATTGCTTGATGTATGTCTGGCGCAGCATGGCCAAATATGGCCCTTGCGCCTTAACCTTCAAACCAACCAATCCAAGGACGCATGTTCATGCTTTCTTCTGCGCATGTGCTCCATTTGAAAGTTTTAGCGTCTCTTTTCAGTTACGTTCGAAAGCGAGAGCATCGTTAATGTTTAGAAGCGAGAGGGTAATCGTTCTGTTGTCCGTTTGGAGATGTGTACCGTTTTCGTTTCTTGTCTGTAAATAAATGTTGCGTCTCGTCGTAAGATTTTGTTTTTACATAGCTGGCTGATAAGTTGCTATAAAATATAAATAAATATTTATCGAAGTTTATAACACATACCGTTTTTAATACATGGCTCTGAAAATGATACTCAAAAACGGCTTGACAGGGAACACATTAAACTCATTTTTAGCACTTCCTATCAATTAAAGAATAGAAAGTGCAAGTACAGTAAGCTTGAACTGCAGTTGTGCAAAAGTATGCAAAAAAGTAATGAACACCAAATACAATAATTGATGTTCGGTTATTACATGGAAGGATGGTATTTGCTTAAATTATATTTAAATTTTCAAGGCTATTTACTTTGTGAAGCTAGAGACAAAGCACATAAAAATAAAAAAAAATATTTTAAAGGACATTACTTTGTTTTTTAGAATCTAGTAGAACCAATTAAATTTTTTGGTCATTCCTCTTGAGTTAGTATATAGTATGAAGAATAAAAATATCGAACCATTCAAATATTTTAGATCCACACTAAACCATTTTAATTAGTTTTTACGTACTCAAAAGAAAGGATTTTAGTGCCTTTAAAACTATACAATATTAAAATGGCTCTAGCTGATAATTTAAATTTTCAAGTATTAAAAAAAATATATAGGAGAAGGGAAAATATTTTAGTTTATTTTTTAATGATGACAATACATTTTTAAATATTATTTGTCTTTCAAACTTTAATGGGGAAGATTTTCAATAAATCGCTTAGAGGTTTTCCGTTTTTCTGCTAAGAAAACTCATTGTTAGGTACATATAAAAATGCGTACCGGATTTAGATTCGAGTAAATGAATATAATACTAACATCTTAAAAAATGTAATATGGAGGAGATAGTTAATATCGAGATACAAAAAAAAATTTATATTGTGTGTTAAATAAAACGTACATCTGCAGTCAGAAGACGAAGGCACAAAATGCACAGAGTACAGTGCAAGAAATGGGGCAGAGAAATGTGCCTCAAGAGTTATGACGGCAATCAAATAAAAGATAATTTCGTGGAAAACAGGTGCTAATTTTCAATGAGAATTAACAAAAATTCCTACCTCCTAAATTCCTACTCCTTTTCCTACTTTATCTTGTGCCCTAAGGGGCACATCTCATTTAAGTGTGTACGGGCTTCACGGACTAGATGTAATCTAATGATCTTTTCTTTTTCCATTGGGTTTACTGTCTTTAGTAAACACGGGTGTTCCGCTCCCTGGAACCCCCAGCGATCTTTTTCTTATTATTCTATTCCCTATTCCTTTTTTTTCCCTTTCACAACATTGTTCGAAGCTGTCTGTCTTATGTTTGGTGTAGCTTGGCAGGTATGGCCCTTGTGCCATATCTAACTCTGAGCGTCACGAGGAGTGTAATATTGGCCTATCTATAGGTTGGAATAATCGCAGGGAAGATTCTATTTGTAAAGGAAGTCATAACTGGTTAGAATCATACAGGGAAACGTATATATGCGCACAAACCCCTTAGATAGTTAAAGAATTTCAAGTAAAAGCCTAGACATGCAACGTACAGTGTTGAACGGAATAGTTACTTGAATTTTACAGATAACCTTCAAAATAAATGTGGTTAAAAATTACGTGGTGTTGTCCTTGGATCTTTCATTTCAAGACTGATTTCGGACCGTCGCCAATAGCCTGTTGTGTTGCTCCAGTGAGACGTTAAGTAAATACTAACCTACCGTCAAAATAAATTTTGTTTTTTCAAACAAATGTAAAAATCCTATTCGTTATACGCTCTTTAGAAGGGCCAACATCTATGTTCACATTTTTCTCCGATGATCTAAATAATAAAGCTCAGTTTCTATGCTTACTCTGCATAATAATTTGCTTATGTCGAAAAAGCGATGAACGAAATGTTTGAATGTGTTTATTCATCGACTTTCCAATGAAAAAGATGGAACATGCGCACGCATTCCTTTCGATCGCTCGGTCTGCAGATTTGTCACTTTGTTATGAGTAAAAGCATGAATCCTAATGGGACACGGTAGCCCGGTTGGAAGAGTAACGGATTACAAACTGGAGGGTTGCGAGTTCGAATCCAACCAAAGACCGTAGTGTACAAAGGGGGATGGTGCAAAGTAAATATGCCGTGGACTCAAATGTCCACGTTGGCGTGATGTGGAAGTTTGGAGAGTGGGTTGCCATCTCAGGTGTGACCTTGTCATCTGACCATGGTTCAAAATTATGTGTTGTCCTTGGATCTTTCCCTTTGGGTTATATCCCGTACCGTCGCCAATAGCCCGTTGTGTTGCTCCGGTGTGCGACGTTAATTAAAATACCTGTCTACCTAATGTGGGACAAATTATTAATTGGTTACAGGGATTGTCCAGCGTGATTAAAAACACTGGTCTGCGCAGCTATAGCCAATCGGGCTAAATCGATTCGTAAGCCCACGTGACATACCCTTATATCTTAAGACTGTAACTCAGCCTAGATGCTCTCTATTTCATTAGAAGATCGATAACGTCAGAAACAGGTGAAAAGAGCTCGTGACTTTGGGTACACGAGCTGTTTTATTTTCGCTCTATGATTCTATTACGATTGGTTGGTTTTCTATTGCGCAAGGGTCAAGTCAGGTTAACCAGCTCTAAGCAATTTAAATGGACATGCACAAAAGAAAAGTTTTTACTGACACATGAGAGAAATACACCCATGGTAATTTTGTCATGATTTAACCGTTTAATATCGTGCACGTACAACTTTTATCGTGAAAGTATTTAGATAATTCATTTCCACATTAATCCTCCTGGTGTTCACCATCGTGACGAAAACCACAATGTAGTATTCACCTTCTGGTGCAAAAGCCTGTACCAAACTCACTAGTTCTGGGCAAGGGACAATTTGTTTTTCCTACTTGGAATAATAGGGCAGCTTTATCTGGTTGAGGAATCTCATCCTTAGAAAAATTGACCAGATCTTGAACTAGAGATATTAATTGGATGGTAACCATGTGACGGAGTATTTATTTTATTACGTCGAGTCATTCCAGTTTTATTTTTATTTTCGATACTTGTTAGGTCATATTTTTGAAGGTCAACTTCGAGTTTCATTTTTAATCAAAGCTTTTTAAAATTAGGATCACGGTCATCTTGATTAATAAACCTTCTGAAACGAAGAGGTGTTTAAGATATCAACATCGCTCCGGTCTCTAGTAGGTAACAATCTTGTTACGAATAGTGAATTCACATAAATTTCTAGAAGTAACGGGTTTTATGTAATTTAAATGCAATTATGAATCCATCCATATTGTAGTGTCTGTTTATTCAATAAACAGACGCTGCAATATGGACGCTGCAATATGGTTTTATGTAATTTAAATGCAATTATGAATCCATCCATATTGTAGTGTCTGTTTATTCAATAAACAGACGCTGCAATATGGTTTTATGTAATTTAAATGCAATTATGAATCCATCCATATTGTAGTGTCTGTTTATTCAATAAACAGACGCTGCAATATGGATGAATGCATAATTGCATTAAAATAGTTCTGTGCAATATAGAACCCAATCGAATCAATTGATCAGAAGGTAGAGGAAAAGGGTTGTTAGAGGAAACACTTATATCAAGTATCAGACGAGAATTTAAGTCTAGAATCTCTAGTTAGCATCCCTCAAATTACGCTAGAAGGGAAAACTAAATTAGATTACTATTTAGCTGCATAATAAGCCATTCCTTTGAGAGAATACTAAGACATCCACAACGGAAATAATTGAAATTCATTCGTTCATCCTGGGGGACCACTAATTTGATGTTTTTTTTTATCCATTACATGTTTGTAATTATTCAATAATCCTGAAAGTATGGTGTGCTTTGTCGCTCTACGATCACTTTTTGCTGCATGAGGGATAATTAGGCCTATGCGAGCCCTGATCTCGGTTGAATATGAATTAATTTCACTACGGAATCGTTTGTGAGGGTATTATGAGAACAATTATCTTTTTACGTTCGAAACGACATGTTTCGATCGTAGGATTTCCTCTGAAAAATTAGTACTTTTGTAGCGGAAATATTTATTTAAATGTCTTCGACGTGTCTCATTCTGTCACTTGAATCATTCACTTCATGTTATTGCTAGAGGTGGAAATGTAACAGTGAAATATTAGTCATTTGAATACCAAATCATGCTGAGATTCATCAGTCGATTCAGTTAAAATAAATTGATAGGTTGGACCTTGTATGAAAAGGAGATAATTACTTTCAGAGCAATTTGAAATTTCATAATTAAGAAGTGCAATTGTTATTAACCCTCTTATTAGTTGTCTGGACGAGGAATCTCGTCACTAGCAAAACTGACCAGATCTCGATGGACGAGATACCTCGTCATTAGAGGAAAACTGACCATATCTTGATCTCGCCATGATAAAAATTGCAATATCTTGATGACGAGATATCTCGTCATTAGCAAAACCGGTCAGACCTTGATGGACAAGATAACTCATAATTACCTAAACTGGTCAGATCTTGATGGACGAGATATCTCGTCGAAACCGCTTGGAGGGTTAAGTTAATTATTAGTAATTGTTGTTAAGAGAAGTATGGCTTCAAATTTCCCAATGTACGAAACACAAATGTTATATACTTCATAGGAAAAATAAAGAAACTCGATTCAAAAACAAAAAAATCTGTTTTTATAATTTAACTACAAATTTCCTGCTTGAAGTTTCACGCTCGTACCTAATCGCATTAAGTAAGCTTAGTTTCTATAAACTTTTAGAACCAAAGAAAAAGTGCCGGAAGATTTAAAGAATAATTGATTGACTGAAGCCACAAGTGAAAGAGCGTTGATAACATTAAATCTCTTGAAAAGTTAACACGGATCGTATTATGGTTTGTACATTCTTCACATTTCTTTCATTAAATGTAGAGTTCGAAGGTGCCCAATTCAAACCTTTCCTATACATCCATTCATATTGCCCTTCAGAAAACATCTATTTACATAAAAGTAGAAAAAACACAAAACACAATACAAAAACGCATAATATGCATGAAAAACACAATCGGTAAAATTCAAGAAATAAGATTTTAGATTTTGATCCAATGATAAATTTTTAAAAACTTCAGAACTGTCAAAGAAAATGTGAAGATTTGATAAACTAATTGTGATCTTCAGAAACTATTATAAAATTTCTTGATTGTTTAAATACTATCTCTTTACATTAAATGTCTCTTTTAAAACTATTTTTACGTGTATCAGAACATGAATATTTTTCTCATTAAGAAGGTTAAAAAAGGCTGATGAAGATTGACCCTTGCGAGGTGTTCACACGCATAAATTCGTCCTGCAACTTGCAGTCTTTCCTGCACAACTTCCAACCAGTTTTGACCACCTTGAATATTTCCTAGGATTCTTATAACCATCCGGTGTGGTTGTTTTGTCCTTATATGTATTATGACCTGAAAGGAATGCTACTCTAACAGGAAATCTCGAGACGGTCAGAAGGTTAATTGGAAAAAATGAGTTGGGTCTTCCAGTCAGGACTTCTAACCCGTTTTGACCATCTTCGTCAATAGAATCTTTCCTAGGAATCCTTTAATCAATCGATGTAGTTATTGAATCAGTTATGTGTGTCGTGAGGTGATTGGTCAGTTTTGGATTTTATGGCGCAGGGACCATATTTAGCTAAGCTGCCCACACATAAGATAATGTCAAGTAATTGTGAAAAGAAAGGATGGAAAGCAGAAAAGGGAAAGATAGCCATTCATCCTAGGGTCGCGATCCCTGTGTCTACTAGGGTCAGTAAGCCCCTAGGGTACCTCGGGTTCGTGAAGCCTGTACTACACACCTAAAGATGTGCCCATAGGGGAGAATTTTAAGGTGAAAGGAATACTGCACTATACAGAAATCTCGAGGGGGTTAATCTGTAAAACCTGTTTTATGAGGTGGATACTCACATCTACGTCGACGTCTCTGATCTCGAAGAACTGATTGGCTGGCTTGTCCTTAGGTAGGAAGCGGAAGAACTCAATGTCGTCCTTGTACCACTTCACCGAGTACAGGTCTTCCTGTTCGGCATCGAAGACGCACACCAACCGCACCACCTGTCCGGCTTCGATGCTCTCCGGAACCTGAAGGGCTTTGATTTGGAGACTGGACACACCTGCGCACAACACAATTCAAGAGTGAAACTTCAGACTACCAAAAACATACCGCATGGATACAAGGTGTTTGGAAAATATTTGCCCAAATTGTAAAGAGTGGTAGAGGGCCCAAAATAGACATTTTGTGAGCTATAGAATGTGTGTTATGAAAAGCCGCGTTTAGGTGGTAGAGGGCGCTCTTTAGGTCAGTCGATAATTTTCGTTTGTGTGGCGTAAGGATTCATTCCCCTCTCGGATTTGCAACGGCATATATCGCTGCACGAATTCGGAGTTTCCCGTTGATAATCCGATCAGGGAATGACGACAACCAATTGCGTGGTATGATTATTGTACGCTAAAATACAGTGTGCTTCGATACCACTCTGAATACAGCGCTAGAATACCACTCTGAATACAGCGCTAGAATACCACTCTGAATACAGCGCTAGAATACCACTCTGAATACAGCGCTAGAATACCACTCTGAATACAGTGTGCTTCAAAATTGTAAAGGGTGGTAGAGGGGGCCCAAAATAAACATCTATGGAGAGAACACACATTCATTCAGGACGGACAAACATCCATGCCGTACTCCGGATTCGATTCAGGAATCTTTGAATTCAGAAGCAACATTCTGACCACTGCTAGCTTTGAGCAGCTCAAACACCCTGTATACAGAGTGACCAGAATCTAGCGCACAGGTAAGTAGGTATTTAATTAAAGTCGCACTTGGAGCAACTCAACGGAACATTGGCGAAGGTCCAGGATCAAACCCAAAAGGAAAGACCCGAGGACAACGCCACGTAATTTCGAACCACGGTCAGATGACGAGGTCACACCTGAGCTGGTACACCACTCTCCAAACTTCCACATCCCGCCAGCGTGAGGACATTTGAGGCCATAACAGATTTAACGTTCACCAGACCCCCTGTACATGACGGTCTTTTGTTGAATTCCAACTCCCCGATTGCTAATCCGTTACTCTTCTAACCGGTCTACCGAGGCCCTTCTAGCGCACAATAGTCATACTACGAAATGTCTTGTCAAAAATTGGGTTGTTGGGGTTTTATGGCGCAAGGGCCATATTTGACCATGCTGTGACACTACAATATCAAGTAATGGACAGACACAATGAAAGTTTTCTGGCACAGAAGAGAGAAATACACCCAGGGAGGAATGCACCAGACAGGAATCCAACTAGCGCTGCCTACAACTCGAAGGTTTCTAGCCACTGAGCCACGACGGCCCCACCAAAAATTATGGCTATCGTGGCTCAGCAGTGTGTGAGTTGCTGGCGGCAAAGTTTCGATCCCTGGGTGTATTTCTCTTTACTGTGACAGTAAAACTTTATTTCTCTCGGTAAGTTTATTACCTGACATTGTCTTGTGTTTGGAACAGCTTGGCCAAATACGGCTCTCGTGCCACAGAAACCTAATCAACCAACCCGAAAAAGTAATGTCGGTTTTTATACCGGTTGGGGCATTTCGGAGATTTTGCGTTGAAATTCTTATGGCGTCCCTTTCTGTCATTCAACGCCCATAGGGGCACATCTTTATGAGTGTATGGGCCTAGGCTTCAGAATTTTGCTTTTTCTTCCCTCATTGTGTTGTCTGTCTTATATTTGGCGCAGCTTGGCAAAATCCGATCATCAGTTATTCAACATTTCAGCTCTAAAAGACTTCTTTTGGCGACCTTGATCCATAAAACCCCAACGTCCAATCCAATCTCCTTTTGGCATCCCAGGGATTGCCAGTACCCGAGAGTCAATCGAGAAAATTAAAGCATAACATAGATATCGGAAATCCGAATGTGTGCGTTAAAGTATTAGTTGTAGGTACTTATCTACGGAATTTTACGTCCAATCGAAAAACGAGCAACATTTTTCGATAATAAATCGTATGGTATAATTAGTGTGGGGTCGATTCTTATCTCCAGCATGCTGCTAAAATTTAAAGTAAAAATAAAATATTTCATTATTTTTCTCCGATCCTTTTATGGGGTTTGGTAGCCTGGTTGGAAGAGTAGTGGAGTAGCAACGGGAGGGTTGCGAGTTCGAAACTTGATCCAACGAAAGACAGTCGTATACTTGGGGGATGGTGCTTGTCTGGAAGTTTGGAGAGTAATGTGCCAGCTTAGTTGGTGACCTCGTCATCTGACCCTGGTACAAATGACCTTGGATATTTCCATTCGCGATTGATCCAGGATAGCCCGTTGTGGTGTTCCAGTGTGACATTATTTAAATACCTACCAGCCTTCTCTAAGGCCTGATGCTTAGGAAAACTGTATCAGACTGATTGCTGCTTAAAACGAAACTAGGTGGTAGCTAAAACTAACGAACGGCTAAGCAACTATTTTGCCAAGGACGTCAAACACTGAATTGAAAGGAAGCTCATGTGTAATACACAGCATCGTTTACTGAACGCATGCGCAAACGTTTTTCTTCCTCAACTACTAGCGACACCACGCGGTAGAACACCGAACTTATCAATCAATCCTCGTTATTTTAAACGCGTCGTTAGAAATTAAAGCTTAATAAATAATTAAATTTAACTTTAAATTTATCGTGACTACCAATTTGATACAAAAATGTTGGTACAAATTTGAAATTTCTAATTTGTTCAACGAATGCTATTTCAAATCAGACATATTTTTGCATCTCCTAGTACATATTTAATGCAGCGAACACTACAATTATACCCCAACATCTAGAACAAATAGTTTCCGCATTTCATGATAGGCCATTTTTTGGATAGAGCGAACCAATTTATTAGCACAAAGTATAGGTTTTTATAGCCATGAAAACGAAGAATTCAATGCTAAAAAGATTAATTCAAGTTTCAATATCTAATTGGTTATCCAATACACTTATTGCTGAAGAAATTATTTTTAATCTTGGAGCAATGGAGACGGCATCTTTGTCTTTAATTAAAAAATGCCTTCTCCCCTCACTCTCTCCTTTTAACTTTTGATATGAAAAAGGATCCGAAACAGATATAAAAAAACAACGTGACAAGTAAAGGATTATTTGGAGCAATGCTTAATAATTACTATTTTATCGACCGCTACTTTTTCTTCCTCCTTTTCC
The DNA here is from genome assembly GCA_933210815.1 of Meta bourneti. Lineage (NCBI taxonomy): Eukaryota > Metazoa > Arthropoda > Arachnida > Araneae > Tetragnathidae > Meta > Meta bourneti. The sequence goes on from OW119926.1 coordinate 8,657,849, forward strand.
AAACAGAGCTGACGGAAAGGCAACAATTTTTTTTCTTAATCTCAGTTTTGTTTTCCCAAATTTAATTAGGCGTTCATATTGTTTTATCTCCCAAAAAATTTATTAAATAATTTTTTTCCTTTTTACTGGCGCTTGGTACTTAAAGGCCTTCGCTTATTCATATGCTAATCTCAAGAAAAATGGCTTTTTGAAGGATTATTTCTTTTTAAAGCAATGGACGCATATAAACGTAATGTTGTAATTCTTTTGAAGAGACAGGTTTAAGACGAAGGAGGTGGTCAGTGTTTTTTGTGCGTGCCGAATCTGCTTTTAAAAGTTTATGAGTTTAATTACCTGTGCACTGAAAAAGGAGGTTTGTTTATTAAATTATACGTGGAAGGCGGAATTCGAAAGAAATGCTTCTCTACCAAGTTGCAAGTCATGATAGACGCCCTCATATGTTTAATTTTTTAGCACCAATGGCGTTAGAGGTAGGAATGGAATGTTTATCGTACATGTCTGGCGTTTTCGAAACAATGATACATACTTATATTATAAAGTATACATCAACTCATCTCACTGTAACATTAATCTCCCATAAATCATTTAGATCTTTCTGATTTTCGTCTAAAAACAGTTATTTGCATTAGTTTTAGGGGAAAAAATTGAATTTAAAGTTCTTGTTTTTATAAACTTTTGCAATGACTTTATTCCAAGGTCACGGTGTGACCTCCTTTATACTTAACATTCCAAGTGGTTTTGACGAGATATCTCGTCCATCAAGATCTGACCAATTTTGTTAATGACGAGATATCTCGTCATCAATATATTGCCGATCTTTTTATGATGACTTGATCATCTGGCCAGTTTTCTTCTAATGACGAGATATCTCGTACACCAAGATTTGGTCAGTTTTGCTAATGACGGGATATCCTGTCGAGACACCCATCAGAAGGGTTGAAATCGACAATTTTGATTAATCTGAATTTGGAACACTTAGAAAGTTAACCCTCTAAGAACAAGATTTAAATAAATTTACTAAAGCAGCTAAAATTACTTCAAACCAAAAATATGAAAGTGGATTGTGCTTTTTTATTGTAACAAGAGGGCTCATATTTGGTAGTTGAACTTACGTCGCACTGGAGCAACAAAGTGTTATTGGCGACCAGTTTGGGACAAATCCCGAAGAAACCCGAGCTGGTACTCATTTCACCCTCCAAACTTTCACGCCATGCCAACGTGTAAATTTGAGGCCACAATAAATTTATATTTATCTGTTGTGCGTTGTGTAGTCAATACAACTCAGTAAAAAATGCAATTCAAAGTTATTTTGCCATTTACAGTTTGGAAGAATGAATTTTTAACACTAAAATTAAAAAGCAGATTTTTCGATTGATTTTAGTGATTTTGAAAGTCTACTGACCCTTTAAGGTCAAGATCATATTGTTTCAAGATAATAAATGCAGTAGACTATATTTAACACTATTTGTTGGTAAGTGTTTCGTAATTAACCCGTCCTTATAGCTAAGAAGATCCTGAAAGTAAGCTAGATCTGGAAATGACCAAGTAATAACACGTGACGATAATTCTAAAAGACATCTAATACAAAAATTCTCAAACTAATAACAAATTGTTCAGAGGATTCTAAAAGTCATCTATAGACAGTAATGGCCAACTAATAACATATTGTCAAGAAGATTCTAAAAGTCATCTAGACAGAAATGGCTAACAAATAACATATCGTCAAGAGGATTCTAAAAGTAATCTAGAACAGAAATGGACAACAAATGGTATTTTGTCAAGAGGATTCTAAAAGTCTTCTGGAACAGAAATGATCAACCAATAACATATCGTTAAGAGGATTCTAAAAGTCATCTAGAACAGAAATGGTCAGCAAATAACATATTGTCAAGAGGATTTAAGACATCTAGAACAGAAATGACCAACTAATAACATATTGTTAAACGGATTCTAAAAGTCATCTAGAATGGAAATGGCCAACCTGGGGACAATTCCAAACATTTAGCACTCAATACAAAGCGTGAGAGAAATGTTTATACTAGTACGACCAACGACAAGTTAAGAATTTTTCTAAACATTTTGATATTCGAGATCGCGGTGGATCAGTAGGCCCACTGTGTTAGCAACCTGCGAGTTGTATCCGGAGCAGGGTTAATGTTCCTGTCAGGTTTGATTCGTCGCTGGGTGTGTTTCTCCCTTCTGTTTCAAAAAAACTTTCTTTGTATGTATATCCATCACATGACGTTGTCTTGTATTTGGCGCAGCATATCCAAATATAACTCTTGAGCCATAGAAATCTAAAAAACCAACCTTTTGACATTTCCATGACAGAGCATTATATTCCTCTGCTCTACAGTTCCCTGGATTAATTACAATTAGAACACATAAAAGACTACTAATAACCGAACATTAGGGTCATTAAATCAGTGGTCGGTCTATTATCTGTCTACTTTAATAAATTCTTTGAACGAAGTCTAGTAAATAACTGAAGTAGTTGAAAGGAATACAATACAACAGTCTAACAAATTTAAATAATCAATGTTACATCATAATGCATGAGCGATTTCTGCGAAATGCTACTGCTATTTGATACGGTATATGTAAATCGGAAAATCTCTAACAATTCACCAGAGTAACCTGAAATGTAACGTTTTATGGCGTCCTTAACTAGGAAGCACTCATTATAAAGATGTGTTGGAGAACTCTACCGTTGAACAGGGCCACGGTAGCCCGGTTGGTAGAGTCGTGGATTAGCAACCGAAGGGGTGCGAGTTCGAAACTCGATCCAACCAAAGACCATCGTGTACAAAGGAGGCTGGTGCACGTTAAATCTGTCGTGGCCCCAAATGTCCTCACGTTGGCGTGGTGTGGAAGTTTGGAGAGTGGGGTGCCAGCTCAAGTGTGACCTCGTCATCTGATCATGGTTCAAAATTACGTGGTGCTGTCTTCGGATATTTCCCTTCGGGTTTGATCGCCAATAGCCCGTTGTGTTGTTCCAATGCAACGTTAATTAAAATACCTACCCGGACCGTCACCATTCTCCAGAGAAACGTAAATTCAACTACCTACGTACCTACATTACGATTTATCTATTCGATGACATGATTGTTCAAAAAAGTAATCTAATCCTCCAAGTGGTTTTGACAAGATATCTAGTCAAAAATATTGCCGATTTTTGACGATGACTGGATCGAGATCTGGTCATTTTTGCTAATGACCAGATACTGACAATCTGCAAGAGGGTTAATCCTTTTAACATAAATTATGAATTTTTAATTTTCATTTATTTTTCATACCTAACCACACCAACTACTTAATACAACTGCTGAAAGTTCTGACATAGGGACTCGGCGAAAAATCCTGATACACTAAGGGCACCGTGAACCGAAAACTTTGCTAGCAGATTGCATAAGGCAATATTCTACGTGAGTCAATTTACGAGTTTAAACTCTCCTGTGATTTCTAGTCGACTCAGGTTTCATTCCAGGAACTATCACTGGGTGTAATTCTGTTTTTGTATCAGTAAAACCTTGCTTGTCTGTGAGTGGTTTGTCATGTGTTTGATCCGGCTTGGTCTTGCGCCATGAGACCCTAACCGAACGAGTTTAAACTCAAGAGAATTTCTAGAGGTAGGAAGGTAGTTGTATTAACGTCGCAACACAACGGGATATTGGCGACGGTCCGGGATCAAATCCGAAGGGAAACATTAAAAGAGAAAGACCGAGGACAAAGTGATTTTGAATCACGGTCGGATGACAGGGTCCACACCTAAACTGGATAGTTTCGTACTCGCAACCTTTCGGTTGCTATTCCGCTATTCTTCCATTTTGGACCTTGCGCCATAACACCCTAACATCCAATCCAATCAGCCATTCAGCCAACCGGGCTACCACGGGTCCCGGATTTCTACAGGCAGATAAGTAGGCATCTAATTAACGTCGCATTGGGGCACGCACAACAGGCTATTGGTGACGGTCCGGGATCAAATCCGAAGCGAAACATCCGAGGACAACACCTAGTTATTTTGAACCACGGTCAGACGACGAGGTCTCACCTGTGAAATGACGCCCCACTGTCTAAACTTCCATACCACGCCAATGTGAGGACGTTTGATTTAACGAGCACCAGCCCCTTTGCACACGACGGTCTTTGGTTGGATTCGAACTCTGAACCCTCCTGTTGCTAATCCGTTACTCTACCAACCGGGCTACCGCGTCCCCGGGATTTCTACATAACAGTAATCAGTGAGAATCAGTTTTACCAATTAGCTGAACTACTGCATTGAAAATCCCTGAATTCATTTCCCCTCTATCCGTGTCCCTAATCCTCTACTTTACGTTTCACTAGATTTTTACTTACTTTTTTTCCATCGCTCCGTCAACATGAAAGGGATTTCCTTGTGTGCTATCTGCCGTTTAAGCCATTTTTCCTTTTTCCAAATTAACTGTGTTTGCCAAAAGGTTTAGCTCCCCTTCTTTCGAAAGTTATAACAACATTAATTTCCATAAATTAATGAGCTCAGAAGTTGTTGGAGTTCAACTTACCTTTCGCATACATAATTACTTTGTTCTTGATTAAGGTTTTCGGAAACGTATATGGATTTTTTTCTTCCGAAGTGAGTGCGTAAACATGATCCCTCCGCTATCTCGCCCCAGTCGTTTACTCCGCGCGTTTAAATTATTAGTTCTCTAATTGATAAGATTGTGGTGCGATGCCCCTGATTTGGAGAATCGAGATAAATTGACTCAAAAGCGATACGCCAATTATGATAATACTTGCTTCCCGAGTAATCTGCCTTAATGCCGGAGACTTCCTTAGTGGAGAGCGTTTCATTTTTCAAATTTTGGCATGAGGGATGCGGAATAGATAAGCAGCCTTCCTTTGCTTCTAGAAACGTTTGGACTGGGATTCTTACATTGCTTTAACCCTCTGGTAGGTAGGGAGGTTTTAACTAATGTCGCACTGGAGCATCACAGCGGGCTATTGGTGACGGTCTGGGATGAATCCCCTTGCAGTAATAGGGGAGTTTTGTCTTGACGAGATATCTCGTCCTTAGCAACATTGACCAGATCTTGGAGAAGATATCTCGTCGAAACCACCAGGAGGGTTAAAGAGCTTGTTTCAGAATCGAATAAGTGAATTGAAAAGCAAAAGGCAAAGGGTATGCGAATATGTTATTGTAAGTTCTCCATCTTTATTGAAATAAAAACCTCCAGGTACCCAAGTGTGATCTGTCCTCTCTTCTGTTATATACTCGCCTATCATTCTGCTCTTTTCTCTTTTCCTCCCTCTTCGTTTGGCGCAGCTTGGCCAAACATGGCTACAACCCCGATCCAAGCAACCTATTGGAATAAAGTTTATTGCAGGTAGGTATTTAATTAACGTCGTGCTGAGCAACACAATGGGCTATTGGCGACGAAAGATCCGAAGATAACACCACATATTTATGGACCGCGATCAGATGACGAGGTCACACCTGAGATGACACCCCACTCTCCAAACTTCCACACCACGACAGCGTGAGGACATTTGAGGCCATGACATATTTAATGTGCACCAGGCCCCTTTCTACACGACGGTCTTTGGTTGGATTCAAACTCGCAACCCTCCGGTTACTAAACCGGTTCTCTCCTAACAGGGAAATAGCGGCCCTCCCCTAAGAGGGTTAAAGTAATGTAAGAATCTTAAGCCACGAAAATATCAACGTGCACCAGCCCCCATTGTACACGACGGTCTTTCGTTGAATTTGAACTCCGGTCGCTGATCCGTCACTCTTGCAACCGGACCGCCGCGACCCCCTCTCTGAGCAGAGGACCGCGGTAGCCTGGTTGGAAGTGTGACGGATGTGTAACTGGAGGGTTGTGAGTTCAAAACTCGATCCAACCAAAGACCGTCGTGTACGTGGGGGCTGGTGCACGTTGAAAATCTGTCGTGGCTTGAGATTCTTACATTACTTTAACCCTCTTAGGGGAGGGCCGCTATTGCCCTGTTAGGAGAGAAACGGTTAAGTAACCGGAGGGTTGCGAGTTCGAATCCAACCAAAGACCGTCGTGTACGTAGGGGTTGGTCGACGCTAAATTGGTCGTGGTTTCAAATGTCCTCACGTTTGAGTGCTATGGAAGTTTAGAGATTAGAGAGTGCAGATGCCAGCTCAGGTGTTGACCTCGTCTTCTGACAGTTGTTAAAAAATTACGAGGTGTTGTCTTCGGATCTCTCCTTTCGGGATGGATCCGGATCGTCGGCGATAGCACGTTGTGCGCTCCAGTGCGACGTTATATAATTCAACTTCCTACCCTCTATTAGGGATTCACGTGCACAATTCCACATTGCAATATTCAGTCTTCCTTGCAAGTTTTCTAGTTTTGATCGTCTTAACCAATAGAATCTTTCCTGGGATTCCTTCTATCTTAATGGATGTGGTCATTTAGTCTTTAGGATTTTGTTGAGGGGAAAGGCAACAGTACACTACTCTGAAATCGCACGATGCTCAGAGTTATGGCATCCTGAATGCAACATACAAGCTCATTAATAAGCTTATTTTCAATTAATTATTATTTTTATGTTAATCAGATTGTTATGTTGTGGTGTAAATATCGTAGCCTAAATGTGTCGATTTCACTAACAGAAACTGAAATGCGTTTAGTTTCAGGAGAATGAATATATTCGCAGTTTTACTGTAAAAAACTCTTTTTAGATATTTGTGTATACCATGTATAGATAGATAAAACTATAGTTATAATATAATTAGGGGGGAATATAAAATAATTGCGTATATTGATGAACAAAATAATTAAAAACAGTTTAACAAATATAAATTTATAAATATTTTACTGAGTAATCAGTGAAATGGTTGGTACTTGTACAATTAATTCATCAATGGTTGGGGTTATTTTGCTAAGATAGAGTAGAACCTCTAGTCTTTTCTCTCTGTTTTTATAATCCATCAATTTAATTATCAATCAGTAAGTAGATGTAGTTCGATTATCACTTATCAGTCCCTTCAAAAGATCTGGCAAATTTTGTAAAACTTTGTACCCTAGATATAAATTCACAGGGTTTTTCTAAGAGCCTTCTTTGGCAGGTCCTGTGGGAAAACTTCTATCCCACTGAACCACGTTGAGAACTATCACTAGGAGCTCTTATATGGAGGAAGTTAGGTTTTTCTCTAGGAGTCTTCTTTTGGCAGGTCACGATTACCTGTGGGAAAACTTCTTTCCCACTGAACCACGTTGAGAACTATCACTAGGAGCTCTTATATGGAGGAAGTTAGGTTTTTCTCTTGGAGTCTTCTTTTGGCAGGTCACGATTACCTGTGGAAAAACTTCTTTCCCACTGAACCACGTTGAGAACTACGATCACTAGGTGCTCTTATATGGAGGAAGTTAGGTTTTCTCTAGGAGTCTTCTTTTGGCAGGTCACGATTACCTGTGGGAAAACTTCTTTCCCACTGAACCACGTTGAGAACTATCACTAGGAGCTCTTATATGGAGGAAGTTAGGTTTTTCTCTTGGAGTCTTCTTTTGGCAGGTCACGATTACCTGTGGAAAAACTTCTTTCCCACTAAACCACGTTGAGAACTACGATCACTAGGTGCTCTTATATGGAGGAAGTTAGGTTTTCTCTAGGAGTCTTCTTTTGGCAGGTCACGATTACCTGTGGAAAAACTTCTTTCCCACTGAACCACGTTGAGAACTATCACTAGGAGCTCTTATATGGAGGAAGTTAGGTTTTTCTCTTGGAGTCTTCTTTTGGCAGGTCACGATTACCTGTGGAAAAACTTCTTTCCCACTAAACCACGTTGAGAACTACGATCACTAGGTGCTCTTATATGGAGGAAGTTAGGTTTTCTCTAGGAGTCTTCTTTTGGCAGGTCACGATTACCTGTGGAAAAACTTCTTTCCCACTGAACCACGTTGAGAACTATCACTAGGAGCTCTTATATGGAGGAAGTTAGGTTTTTCTCTTGGAGTCTTCTTTTGGCAGGTCACGATTACCTGTGGAAAAACTTCTTTCCCACTAAACCACGTTGAGAACTACGATCACTAGGTGCTCTTATATGGAGGAAGTTAGGTTTTCTCTAGGAGTCTTCTTTTGGCAGGTCACGATTACCTGTGGAAAAACTTCTTTCCCACTGAACCACGTTGAGAACTATCACTAGGAGCTCTTATATGGAGGAAGTTAGGTTTTTCTCTTGGAGTCTTCTTTTGGCAGGTCACGATTACCTGTGGAAAAACTTCTTTCCCACTAAACCACGTTGAGAACTACGATCACTAGGTGCTCTTATATGGAGGAAGTTAGGTTTTCTCTAGGAGTCTTCTTTTGGCAGGTCACGATTACCTGTGGAAAAACTTCTTTCCCACTGAACCACGTTGAGAACTATCACTAGGAGCTCTTATATGGAGGAAGTTAGGTTTTTCTCTTGGAGTCTTCTTTTGGCAGGTCACGATTACCTGTGGAAAAACTTCTTTCCCACTAAACCACGTTGAGAACTACGATCACTAGGTGCTCTTATATGGAGGAAGTTATTTCATGACAACCCGATATATTAAGTAAGGTGTGAATCTTGTGATTTTAAACTTCCTATACAAGCGTTAAAAGCAGGTATGGAATATAAAATTGGACTGGTTTTCACATATGGATGTACTTCCGAAAGGGATTAGCAAGGGTACTTTTGGAGGTCGATAGATTAGACCCGTCGGTTGGCCACCACGATCATCCGATTTATCCTGCATTGATTTCTTCCTCATGGGGTACTTCAAAGTACGAGACCTCACCATCGTAAGAATCGTGGACTGTCATGATTAAGTGTCCGCGAAAGGCCAGGAATTTAGCGTTCTGCCCTTGGTTCAATAGGAGCTGAGTTCGAATTCCACACTGGGCGGTTCGTAATTGGTTGTGATTGGAATCCTGCTTCAGCTGTAGGTCCCGATCTAATTAGCCGTCATGAAGCAAAGAACCACCGTAGAGTGGCGAATCAACCGATCGATCAACTAGAGATATTGGGAGAGTGGAAGATAAATAGCGTAGGTATCTGGTGTTTGAAATCACCACCAGTCCCCTTTGCAGTACACAAAAATGCACCGTTTTACAAGAATACGAAAAAATCAAGAGAAAAATTATTAACCTACAAAGTAATGTATACCTAAACTGAAAATGTATTGTAATTAACCCTCCAAGTGTTTTCGACGAGATATCTCGTTCATCAAGATCTGGTCAATGTCACTAATGACGAGATATTCCGTTGAGACAAAACTGCCCTGTTACACCATGGGAACGAAGTTCCAAGAAGATAAAACAAATTGTTCTCTACCCACAAGTGGCGAGATTTGCGATAAGGTTTTTGCATCAGAAGCTGGCCGCACTTAGGGGTGTATTTCCTTTAGGAGTGTACGGGCTTCACAGCTCCGAGGTACTCAAGTGATCTCTTCTTTTCCTTTGATAAACACATCAAAGGAAAACTGCTTTATCAAACTTTATCAAAGGAAAACTGCCCGGGTAACAGAAGCGATCTTTTTATGCTTTCATCCTACTATATTATCCGATCGGTCTTTTTCCCGTTCATGACAATTTTTACTTGAAGTTCTGTTTTGTGTTTGGCACAGATTGGTTAGATGGACCTTGCGCATAAAACTGCAAACATACCCAGCTAACTTTACCAAAAACTAAGCCGGAATGCCTAAGCGATCTTTTTCTTTCTCCCCGCCATCCTTTCTTTTCACAATTTGTCTCGTGTTTGTCACAGCTAGGCCAAATATGGACCTTGCGTCATAAAACCCTAAACCAGCCAACCTCTTTTTCTCATTTCACGGCAGGTTTTACTTTAAAAGAACACTAACCACCCATCCTACACGGAGGATGTAAGGATATACGAGAAGAGGTCGGAAGGATAACCTTAGCCCAGCCGGACAATCAAAATACAATCGATTCATACAGAACACAATACAAGTAATGAACAAAAGTAATGTTACAGAGGCACTGCATCCCGTAGGACAACTTAGCTGTTTAGAGACTAGTGATTATAAAATTTGCAAAGTGAGCATAGAAATCAGTCAATGGAAAACGTAGTGATAATGAAACATCCAAATATTTTGTACATAAATAAACATATCTATACACCATCTCCATATATAAAGCAGATTTGGCCGTCTGTCTGTGCTCTACAAATCTACACCGCATGACCAATCCACACCAAATTTGGTACACATATTCTCCAGAACCCTGCGGGTAACGTAGGCTACATATTAACCCCCGTTCTATTTGTCCAAGGTGTACAGAGGGCTAAAAACAATTAGAAATTCCCATAGGAATAACATTGAGAATAAAACGATTGCGGTACGCAACTCAGTTTGTTTACCAGTATTGATCGGAAATCAAATTTTCCAAAAAAAATTGTTTTTACCAGTATTGCTCGAAAAACAATTTTTTCCAAAACATTATATTTAAACAATTTAAAATTCTAATTATGTTTCAACTGATTTTTTATTTCTTTCCATAATATAAATAATTGATTGATCAAAAATGGATATTTAAAATACTTAATTTTACACAACTTACAGTTTGTAATAGAACACGAAAAGCCCAAACGAAAAACTCATTGATCATAAAAGCGTAATTTTGCTACTCGGTATCTAGCAACGCCAGAATTAATGTTTTTTTTTTAATTTGATTTAGAATTACGTGTTTATGTACTTGAGTTGATAGCGAAATGTTGCGGTCATATTTGAGCATTTCCAAGTATTTTAAATGTGTGTTCTTTTTGTAAATAAATCATTATTGTCTTTTGCAATATTGATCAAAATTCTTTTTTCGAAATGTTCTATTTCGGAATATATTCAGTAAATAGAAACTCGACACGTTTGCTCATATGTTTCTTCAGAATTCTGCATTTTTTCAATGGTTGGAATTTTGTTTCTGATTGTATTTATGTGTTCCAGTACTTTACATATTGCAGATATATTATTTAGGAGTTAAATTTAAATGAATTATTTTTATTTTCTGCAAAATATCAGCGGATATGGGTAATTTTTTGGCGGTATATGTATATTTCGACCAACTTTCTTCAAGTCTTCTGTTGAATACGTAGTGGCTTGTAGAATGTTTTTCATAAAAATAAATAAAATAAGCAAAACAAAACTACGTTAAATTAAAACAGGTAGCCATACGTTACAGTTGAAATATATTTCAAAATTTTGACAGATTTTCATTACAAAACGATTAAAATCAATTAAATTTACATTTCTTTTTCATGGGTATTATTGAAAATTGTACTCCATAATCAAGTATCTAATCTATTATTTTAAATAGGTACGTGGTTTCTATTTAGAAACCAAATATCTGAATTTAAAAAGTACCATAAGGATTCGGATTTAAAACTGAATGTCTGTTGGAGTAAAGAGAATTTTAAATAAGACTGATGATCTTGGAACAATATCAGTTAGGAAATTTGAAAATTTGAAATTTTTTGTCTTAAATAACAGATCGAGGTTTCTTACTCTACAAATTGAAGCTGTTCTTACGCAACTTAGATACGTGTGAAACATTTGTTGAAAGCAGTGATTTTCTTTTTTAAAAACGCTGTAAAATCAGTCTCCTGTTTTTTGAAAAATTGTTCTTGATTGAGTTTGAACTGATGACATTTAGTTTTAAAAAAAGCTCCGTTATTCCGCGTGCCGCTGAAAGGAATTTTCGGAAATTAATTAACATCGCACTGGAGCAACAGAACGGGCTATTGGTGACAGTCCGGGATCAATCCCCACGGGAAAGATCAGAGGACAAACACCACGTAATTTTGTACCGCGGTCAAAAGACGAATGAATTAAAAAAAGTGTGTTTGCTTCAAAATACCGAATGCCTTAACAATTTCATTTACCATCATCTCATTGATGATGAAATTCGAAAACATCGCATACCTGGTGCAAGAATGTCACGAGTAAAAATATTCATAGGAAAACTGAGGGGAACTGATACGCCGAAAATTCGCCATTTTTACTGAAAATGAACGTACGGGGATATTCGTAATCACTCCCCCCAAAACTCAAAATCGACTTCTGTACTAGCCACCTTAGAAAAAACCTTGGTAGTTGGTCTTACAGCAGAAGTGCGATGAATATGAAATGGATTATATGGATGGATATATCATATATACATATCTGCATCCGAAGTAAATTGTAGGAATCTATAAAAAAGTTTAAGCGATATTAAAAAATTATTTTCCGTACACTTAAATGATGTTTGCATTTTGTTATGAAAGAGAAGTGATTAGTCTGATCACTTTTCTATCAACATTTAATCAATTCAACCCGGGTAACTTTGCTAGTACATATATATATATATATATATATATATATATATATATATATATATATATATATATATATATATATATATATATATAACCGCGTTTGAATTATATAGTTTACTAGATTTCTACTTCAGGTAGTCTGTCTTATGTTTGGCGCAGCTTGGCCAAATAGAGTCCCTGCGCCATAAAGCCCGAAACCAATCAACCAAAGACTGACCATACAGGGTACATTTCGGCACGTAGATAGGATTAAAACCTCGATCTAGAGAACTCGTACTCAAGGCATTTTCTTTCCGCTCAAGGAAAGTCTGACATTTATCAGTTGTGTCTAGAACAAATGGGTCTACACAAAATTAGATACCATTCAGTTTTGCGTTAACACTTCGTTCCAATACCTTTCCGATAAAGGGTATCGATTTCCGGCAAAACTTACACTCTGGGTATAAGAGAGGGGCGTTGTTTTCTCTCCCTTTGTTGCCCGGTTGTCCGCGGGGTGGGCAAATATTTGCTCAAGAGGTCATGTAGCGGCGGAGGAATTTTTCCCCGCTTGTTATCCTCCGGAGTGAAGTGGCTCGAACCACTCCAATTAACAATTCAGAACAATTTGTCAGTATTCTCGCTCCAGAATTACTGTCGGGGAATTCCGGATGCACACTGTACCACTGACTTCCACTCTATCGGGGTTGAGTCGGGCATGGAAATAATCTTAACTGAGTTTTCTGTAGGAAACAAAGGGCAGCGGTAGTCCGATTGCGTGGAGTAGCGGATTAACGACTGGAGGAGTTCGAGACTCGATCCAATCAAAGACCGTCATGTATGTGTGCGTTAACCTTCTGGATACGGGGACCGGCCCAACCTGCCGAAAGTTTCGAGTCTCTTCGTTACGAAAGGATCGGATTTTCTTTGAGACCTCAAAACTCCTGAAGAATCGCCGAAGCCCATTACGATTATTTCCATCCCCTCTCTTCTGTGCTACAAAGAGACGACCGCGTGAATAGCCTTATCTCCCCATTGACAAAGATGTCAGGGTTATCCCCGAGGAGCCTCGCAAATTGTCTATCCTCGAGCATCTAGTCTGTGAGAGGTTGAGTAAATGATAAGAGATACACACTTAACAAGTCACCGCCGCCCTTTTAGTTTACCTGGGAAGAATCTACCCCTTCTAGGCATACCCACGACCCGACACTAGAAACCGGCACATTAGGTAATAATTGGACGACACATATTCCCTCTCCTGCTGGGGAAAAGCACTGAAAGGCCGTTTCGGCCGGTTTCAGTAAGTTGCCTGTAAAGCCGTTGGGCCGTAACCAAAGAAGGAAACGCTATTCTGCCCCGACGTATGCAGGGGGTAAATCTGTCTTTGGGTCAAATGTTTCTCGTTGCCTTCGTGTGGAAGTTCGGAGAATGGGGTGGCAGCTCAGGTGTCGACCTCGTCATCTGACCTTGGTTTAAAATGACGAGGTGTCGTCCTCGGATCTTTCCCTTCGGAATGGATCCCGGTACGTCACACCGGTGGGCCAGTGTATTGCTCGAGAATCGATCCAGTCAAGAATCGTCGTGTACGTGGGGATGGTTCGCGTTATATCTGGCGTGGCCTCAAATGTCCTAACGTTTTCGTGGAAGTTTGGGGTGCCAGCTCAGGTGATATCCCCTTCATCCGACCTTGGTTCGAAAGTCCTCGGATCTTTCCCTTTGAAGTGGATCCAGGACCGTCGCCTGTAGCCTGTTGTGTTGCTCCAGTGCGACGTTAGTTAACTAACTACCCTGTAGAAAACAAGGGTCCGCCGGTTGATAGGTTAACGGATTCAGAACTGGAAGGTTTCGAGTTCGAGATTCAATCCAATCAAAGACTCGTGTAAGTGGGGACTGGTACACTTCAAGTCTCAACACAGTGTTAATGAAGATTATGAGGGAGGGTGGTTGGTTGGTTGTATTGGGTTTTATGGCGTAAAAGTCATATTTGCCCATTCTGTGCCAAATATCAGAGTAGCAACATCAAGTAATGGACATACACATACAAGGAAAGTTTTATAAACACAGAAGAGAATATAAGCTACGCCATTTTTATTAAAATTATGTTGTTTCCTAGGTGGTGCCATTGTGGCGTCGGCTTCGTCCCTGTAAACCGGCAGTGTGCCGGTCGTCTTCTTTTAAGATATTTGTTGGACCCTGTTGATCCGTTTTCGTGTATTCTTTTTTGGAAAATTAATAAACGGTGGTGCCCTGGATTTCGGAGCGTACGCACCGGAGTCTGGGTGTGTCATCTCTGTGCGGGGGGTAGGGCTGGTTTTCCCGGCGTGCCTCTTTTGTGCTTGTGGGGACAATCCTCCCCCTCCTCCCACGAAAAAACTCTAAACCTACTGGTGAGTTGGTAGGAGGTGGTTCTAGAAACACAGAAGAGAGAGATACTCAGGGTAAGATTATGAGGAAACTGATTTTCTTTATGGGGGTTCTGTTAGAGAGTTACAAAATACCGTTGCGTGGTTACAAAAATTGAGTTGAGCATAAAACTTATTTGTAGAGAAAACGTCTATGACTGGCTCTTTCTTTAAAGCTAAATGTAGATGGCACTAGTTTTTAATGGCAGAACGCGATTCCATTACGTATTCCGAATTGAATAACGAGTAGTACAATCCTTATCTTCAGGGGCCCGCGGTTACCCGGTTGGTAGAGTGTCGGATTAGAAACCGGAGAGTTCGAAACTGGATCCAACCAAACATCGTGGTGTACGTGGGGTCTGGTGCACGCTAAATTTGTTGAGGTATCAAATGTCTACACGTTGGGTTGGTGTGCCAGCTCAGATTTTGTCCTCATCTGACCATGGTTGAATATGACAAGGTGTTGTCCTCGGTTCTTTCCCTTTGAGATGGATCCCGACCTTCACCAATAATCCGTTGTGTTGCACTAGTGCGATGTTAATTGAACTACCTAGTACATGTAGAAAACAAAGGTTTGACACCTATTCTGCTTTTCACAGGGCCTCAACTGGAGGAAATGATGGGGAAATACCTCTCCGAAACACATTTTAACCGAAACACACATTTTTGTGTGTTTCGGAAAAATTTATTTTGTTCATACAAATAATTATTAACTTTACAAATATACGGGATGATCAGAATCAATCACCCAATTGTGGCAGTCGTTGTGATTCCTTGTCTGAAACCAACCCGAAAAATCGTCCGATTTTCGGTTGGTAGGTAGTAGGTAACGTCGTACTGGAGCAACACACCGGGCTATATTGGCTACGGTCTGGGATCCATGCCGAAGGGAAAGATCGAGGACAATAAACCACGGTCAGATGACGAGGTCGACACGTGAGCTGGCACCCCCTCTCCAAACACACACACCACTCCAACATGAGGAAACTTGAGACTACGACAGATTTAACAGCACCCACGTACACAACGGTCTTTGATTCGATCTAATTTCGAACTCCCAACCCTCCGGTTGCTAATCCAACCAGTTAGCAACCGGAGGGTTAGCCGGGTTAGCCCATTTCGATCTGACGTGGCACTTCCCAGATGTGTATCCACAATTGTGATAGCTTAACACAAACATTCATATTTGCCTATCCATCGGGTGCTGCATTTTCATCTCGATTGACTCAGTTATCGCCACGTCGTGTACAAAGGGGGATGGTGCACGTTAAATCTGTCGTGGCTCCATGTCCTCACGTTGGTGAGTGTGTAAGTTTGGAGAGTGCCAGCCCAGGTGTTACCTCGTCATCTGACCGTGGTTCGAAATCACGTGATGTTGTCCTCGGATCTTTTCCTTGGGGGATTGATCCCGGACCGTCGCCAATGGCCCATTGTGTTGCTCCAGTGCGACGTTAATTAGATTACCTACCTACCTCAGTCATTTCTAACCCCAGGGATGCTAAAAGGATAGTTTGTTGGGTATTTTGATTGTTGAAATTTTGAATGACCGGTATTCGAAAAATATAAATTCCTCTGACCTTCATTTCCGTGCTCTTTGTCGCTTGTTCACCAACAGGTGTTATGAGAGTGTTCATGAATATTTAGGTTGGTTTCCAGGATTCAGAATTTCTCGAATTCTTTTTCTACAATTGTTTCTGTCCTCACCCAACCATCAATCGATGAATTCCCTACCCTTTTAACCCTTTTAGGGGTCGTCTCGACGAGATATCTCGTCTGCTTAGAGGTCGCCATAGTTCAATGGGTTCGACAACTGCTTTAGCAATCTGAGAGTTGCAGGTTTGATTCATGTAACTTTACCTGAGGCTCTCTTCTGTGTCAATGAAACTTTCTTTGTGTTTGCTCATTTACTATGTGTAGATATTCATTTTTTGTGTATGCTGATTTATTATGTGTCTATTTATTATGTGTCTATTTATTATGTGTCTATTTATTATGTGTATGCACCATTAAAAACAACCCGAACATCTAACCGTGTGATTATTTTAACTCCCCTCTTAATTTGATTCATGGTTTGTGATTTTGCATAAGATTTACAACGACGAATCTGATTGTATTTAGGCATTTTATTGTTGGTACTTTCCAAATCATGAAATATTGCCTGATTTAAAAATAACGTATCATGAAAAACTGCTTTTTATAGACGTTTGACAGTTAAAAACAAAATAATAATAATCATAAGTGATTGATTTCGAGATTTCTCTTTTTTAGCTAAATCCAAAACTAACTTAAATAAGAGAGATGAAATGTCATCAATAGAGGCACAAAAAATAGATCTT
Source organism: Meta bourneti (assembly GCA_933210815.1). NCBI lineage: Eukaryota > Metazoa > Arthropoda > Arachnida > Araneae > Tetragnathidae > Meta > Meta bourneti. Next base: position 8,674,864 of record OW119926.1, read on the forward strand.
TCAACGTAGATGCGCGATAAAGGAGTCTACTAGTTTTCATTATTACATTACTTTGATGAAGGTGCAGTATTTGGCGTTATTATTGCTAAATATAACACTCTTAAAATTAGTTTTTTAATTAAACATACTTACGATTTAACAAACTTTGTTCTTCAAATTAACCTACATCCATTAATTAAACTTTTATCAATGCGCAAAATTCTATTGAAACATTTTTTTCACTTTAAATACTAAGAATAATATATTTAATTAATATTAATATTTAATTACCTACTAATACAAAATTAAAGTTTCGATAACGAAAAAGCGACTGGTATTTTTCGCCGTTGTATTTACAAATTTTCACCTTTTTATCATTCGCTGTTTTAACGAATTCCCGAAAGAAGTTATCGAAAGAAAAATAATGCATAGTAAAAATACTTAGAGTGATGTAATTTGATGATTGATGACTTGAAAAATAATTGCAGCAAAATTTACAAAGTAAAACAACTTTAAGAAATTTAATTAAAAATTCGTTTTTTTAAAGATCTCCTTTATTAAGACGAAACAACTTCCTAAATAAATTAGCTTATTTTGTCATTGATAAAAGTAGAGTAAGAGTTGTAAGAGAAACATATTGAATGAAAATGTAACTAATGTCTTTTGCAATAAAAAAATTATTTAGATATCATCTATATAAATCATTTATATATATCATCGATGTTATTTCTTGGTTGTCAATGGCAACAACGTATATAAAATCAACCGATACTGGTTTCATTCGCCAATTTTGCCATTAGTTTAAAGGGTCGCGGTCTTCCAACCGGAAAAGTAACGGATTAGCAACCAGAGGGTTACGAGTTCGAATCCAACCGAAGACCGTCTTGTACAAAGGGGGCTGGTGCTCATCTGTCGTGGCCTCAAATGTCCTCACGTTGGAAGTTTGAAGAGTGGGGTGCCAGCTCAGGTGTTGCCTAGTCCTACCTTCCTAGTCCTACCTTCCTACCGTTTAGTTTAAATGCTTTATTTGTGCTATAAAGCAGAATAATATTGCTAATTCTATAGGGATGAGCTTTTCTGAAATTCTTCAGCAGTCTCATCACATGACTGTGGTTCAAATTACGTGGCGTTCTAGGATCTTTCCCTTTGGGATTGATCCCGGACCGTCGCCAATAGCCCGTCGTGTTGCTCCAGTGTGACGTTAATTAAAATAACTACCTTCCTACCGTTTAGTTTAAATGCTTTATTTGTGCTATAAAGCAGAATAATATTGCTAATTCTATAGGGATGAGCTTTTCTGAAATTCTTCAGCAGTCTCATCACATGAGAAGAATAAAAATCAGCACTGAGAAGAAAATGTGAGCGTAAATAGATTTAGCGTTAAAAAATGCCTTTCTTTGAAAAAGTCGTCTTTGAACAAGGAAATGGGATGAAGTTTAAGTGAGATATCCAGAACTAATTCTAGTAACACGACTGAGTTGTGAAGTTTTTGTCATGCATTTTATTGGAAATAAGAATTAACACCAATGGAAATATACGAAATGCTATAACAAATTTTTGGATAGTTTTATTTCATGAGGTGTGAAATGTGAATATGTGCTATGTTCATTATAAATGGATTGAAATAGATGTAATGTGAGTAACCACACTTTGCCGTCAATAGATATAAGCAGTTAAGAAAGTTTAGTGCTATGCCTCTGTACTGGTATGTTACAAATATTCGATAATGATACGAAAAGTTTTACAAATTTCAATTGGAGAAGCACAATATGCACTGTATTTTTTGCGTTACGTATCTTTCCTCTAGAATTCGGAAACATTTTTATTCGAAATAATAAGAGTTATTTTACTCTTATTAAGTAGGTAGGTAATTGAATTAGCGTCACACTAGAGCAACACAACGGACTATTTGCGAAGGTCCGGGATCCACCCCGAAGGGAAGGATCTGAGGAGAACACCTCATCAGATTGAACCACGTTCAGATAACGAGGACACACACAACACCTCGTCGGATTTAACCACGTTCAGATAACGAGGACAACACCTGAGTTGGCACTCCCCTCTTCAAACCTCCACATCACGCCAACGTGAGGACATTTGAGGCCACGACGGATATGACAAGCACCAGCCCCCCCGTACACGACGGTACTCTGTTGGATCGTGTTTCGAACTCGCAACCCTCCGGTTGTTAATCCGCTACTCTTCCAACAAGGCTAGCGCGGCCTCTAATCTTATTAAACTTTTATATTAGTGTAGACGCAAATAACTCTAAGCAGTTTATTTCAGCCTGATATTTACCCGATGTACTCTTGAAAAATCACACTTCCTCTGACGTATTGGGTAATACAATCATTATAATGGTAATTAATTATCCTTCCTCGAACATTCAAACGATTGGCGCACTGGCATCCGAAATAGGATTTATAGAAATGAAGTGGCAACACTCAGGATCACAGGTACTAAGATATGCGGCGGACATTGGAAATATCTCGTTGACTATGTATCGTCCTAATACGAGTAATAGGGAAAGCAGATTTTCGATAATTCCGCGCAATCATTTCTCTGCGTGCCTGTGCGGACGAATCATTAGGGCGCAGTGTTGACTTAGGTCTGGCATTTGGTAAGCTAATTTCAATTTAAGCTAATGAACGCGTGCTCTTGATGAAATTTGAAACTTCTGGGTATTCAACTGCCCGCCCCGATATCTCAAGCAAACTCCCCGCTCGCCCAAATGGCGACTCATTACGTTTTACAGCGTCGAATTGATTCCGGGACAAGAGCCGGCTTCTGGGGTTTTGTGACCCAGAAGCCGGGAGTTGCCGAGGTTCGCTTTTTCGCACGTCGAAACGGCTGCTTAATAGAGTTTACAAATCTTTTATTTTTTTCATCGAATTCCGGTGTTTCGTAAACGAAGAAAACTGTTGTGGAAATTCCGGGAATTTTAAATTTGAAGAGTCTTATACAGCACTGGATTGTATCAGAAATACTAGTTTGTAGAGTTTTATAAATGCGAGAAAACGGTTGAAACAGAAAGGTCTTAACTAATGAAGATTTAACCTTCCCAGTTTATGTTTATATATATATATATATATAGACCATCACAACAAATCAAAAAGGAGAAACCAAATAAAAACAAAAACAAAATGCAAATAGTAACAAGAACAAAAAATTGGATCAAGGTAACAACAATAATATTGACCCTTTAGATGAACAGCGCTGAAAGCCGCAGAGAACAAATAAAGGGAAATAATAAGTAAAACTACCCTAAGAATAGAATAGATTTCCCCGAGAAACA